>CM027847.1:22068979-22668979 GCA_016097595.1 Eucalyptus pumila
ACCTCCATCCATGAGCCCTCTACCCTGCCGTGGTTGTCGTGCCAGATGTGAGTTCCTTCCCTCCATCGAAGTCACCATAGCTGGGATCTTGACCTTGCCGTCGCGCCATGCACGAGGCTTTGCTAGAGATTTGAAAGTTTGCCGTCTGGATCTCGAGCCTTAGCTCTAGGAGTTCGCAATGAAAGCTTCTACTCTCGCATCTTGTGCTTTCACTTAGGATGACTATTGCATTCCTTGGACGGTCAAAGTGTGTTGCTGTTGATTTAAGAAAGCTTCTTGCTTTGGAAGACAAAAGCTGAATACGAAGCCACAAAGATGAAGAGATGCACAGAGCGAAAGATAAACAGACACTCGAGACGAAGCATAGAGGAATAAAAAGAAATTTAAGTAGTGTGAGGATTTCTCAGTAGAACCCTTTTTTCGTTTTTTGTCTCTTTAATCGATTTAGTTGCTAAATGCTTCGGTGAAGCTTTAGTAGTGAATTTTTCAGTTCATTGCTGGGGCATTGTATGAATATCCTTTTGGTGGTAGTCACAAGGTTATGTTTGATTTCTTTGAAGATGGCAATATTGTCTCTGTAGCTTTCAGTTTGGTGAAATTTGAGTATCCTTATTTGTTATTAGTGACATAGAAACTTTAATTCGAGCTCTAGCCACTGTTTTTTGAGGTTGTTTCTTGGAAGTGTTGATGGCGGCCATGGAGCACGGTCAAGAAAAACTGGGTCGAGAAGGAAGAAGAGAAATCAGACTCTTACTTTTTTATTATTTAATTTATTCCAACTCAGCAAGCACATATGGTTGACCAATTGTTGCACATGAGTAAAAAATACACGCCACATTAGCAATTGACAGTTGCAGGTACTTGCGAAGAAATGATTAAAAGGGCTGTATTTTGCTAGAGAATGGAGTTCCTATTGTAATGATGACCACTTAACAGAGGAACACAAGCATTAGCTCTCTCCAAATAGGAGGTGATCTAGCCGCATCTTCCAGTTACCTTATTACAACTTTACTCAAGTCACTAGCCCTACCTATGAAACCCATCATAAAAAATAACTAAAAAAGGGAACCTTGAACCATTTCGTCACTTATCATGCCCTCTCATCATATTGCAACAAGTACCTTAGGCATATTAGCGGGTCTATTTCATCTTAGTGTTCATCTGCCCTGATGTCTATATAAATTCTAGTAATCACTAAATATTTTCTTATAATTTTTCCTAGCATAATAGTTTTTAGGTTACTGTGAGAATAATAACTAGTTGTGAGCTACAAACTTTTGAAGAATTTGATCCTATAACAATTTATAATTATTTGTTATTTGGGTTTTTTTGTTACCTTTAATAGACTGTTAATTAAAAACTCTCACCCAATAATTTTTGTTTATACCCATGTCACTTTTGCCATCATTTGGGAATTTTTTTGAGCTTTGAAGGCCTAGTTTAGCTAGCTCAAAAAGATGGACTTTTCCCATCACTATTTCTATGTAGAATTGGCCGTAGCATTGACACTTCGAGAGGGGATAAAAAGTCAATTAGCGTGCATACTCAAGAAAATTAAAAATAAAAATACTAAGGTACACCTAACATTTATTATCACCCTTAATGAAAAATGAGAACCAAGTTGTCATCTTATCCTCTTGGTATTTTTCAACCTGGTCTAATATCTCTTGTTAGCTCTGACCCCATTCAACTATTGGAATGTCCATCGAGGATAAAAAGAAAATTGAAATGGAGGATCTTATTTATGTTACATATATGTTTTTCTTGTGACTATGATCTCTAACCATGCGATTTACATTTTGATTTTTATGGATCGGTTTATACTTCTTACATAGCCCAACTAGGTCGTCATGTAACTCAGCTATGTTCAAAGAATGCTAATCATTTATAATACTACACTTTAAAGCATGAATACATAACGACCATAGATCAAAAGTGTCACATAAATGAAAGTTTGGAGTACCAAATTGTAAAGCTATTAAAAGTTTAGGATTGTGGAATGTGGGACACCCTAAGCTTCCCGGGGTGGCTGTGGCCGTGGTGGTGGAGCTGTGTTTTGGGCCCTCTTGAAGCCCTTGTCGCATATCGCATGCGAAACGGTTCGTTGCCGTGAGCACGTTTTTTGGGTAGAACAATGAATCCCGCGCTTGATATGCATTCAAGGATACAAGTCAAGTTCTTTATATTTTTCCAATGTTGACGGGGTTCAGGGAGATTATTTGCACGCTAATGTCATCCGGAAGTAGCCACTGTTGAAGAGGGCTTCGGTTGCTTTTCATTGCCGGGAATGATTTAAATCTCTTTCCGCAGTGATTTACTGTTGATTGGACAAGTGTGATCAGGAAAAAGGGGAAAAGGTGTTATGATGCCAATTATGTCCAAAATCAGTGGTCGTCCACTCCAGTGACAGAAAAATTGATTCCCTCACGTGATACTGCTAGAAACAAAACGAAGATAAACCTCTCCTCCACAACTTTCGCTCATTAATAATTCTCTCTCATTTCTGAACCCATTTTAGTTACGGAGGAGCTAATAAAGTCATCCTAGCTCTGTTTGTTTCGTAGATTTTTCTAAAAATAATTACTTAAAAATAATTAATAATTTAAAAATATTTTTATTATCAATAATAATTTAAATTTAAATATTTTTGTAGACGAGAAATTATTTTTTGTCCATTTAATATTTGTATGTGGCACAAGTATTGTTTTTAGAAAAATATTTTTCAGATAATTCATTTTCCATGAAGCAAATGGAGCCAAAAAATATTTTATGATTTAAGTGCCTCTAGTTTTATTTTGGGTTGCCTTTAGTTTTTTCCCTCTTGTGAGCTCAATTGGATTGCTTGCATGTACTATTTAAACTCAATTTAGGGTACACTTATTTGAAGGAAAACTGTTTTCAAGAAATTGTTTTTCCGATTGTTCAATATTTACATGACATAAAACTAATTGATATGTAGAAAAAACATTTTCTGAAAACAACATGTCTAGAATGGGGAAAATGTTTTCTCTTCTAAGAAGAAGGAAATCGCTTTCCTTAAACTACTAGACAAGTGAACACTAATCATTTTCCTCGAAAAAGATTTTCCTTTATTATGAAGTTTTCAATAAAATATACGTTCTTTTTAGGCTCTGCTTGTTTTTTTTTTTTTTTTTTTTGGTAAAGAGGCTCTGCTTGTTTTGTAGAAAACTGTTTCAAGAAAACTTTTCCTCGATTTTTCGGCGTTCATTTTATGGAAAATAAACTAGTAGAGGAAAATATTTTCCATCATCAGAAAAAAGGTCTTTGAAATAGGAGAAGATGTTTTTGACCAAAAAAAAATAAAAATAAATAGGAGAAGATGTTTTTCACTTTTCAAGATGAGGAAAACATTTTCCTCACTCATTTTGTCTTATTTCACACCCATGGTAAACTTTCCATCTTTTTTTTTTTTTTTTAAATCAAACTTATAATTATTTTTATACCTCTCTCTCTCTCTCTCTCTCTCTCTCTCTCTCTCTCTCTCTCTCTCTCTTCTCTCTCTATTTTTCTTTTTTTTTTTTTTTTTTTTTTTCACTTTTGTCTTGGCTGGTGTCATTGCCAGCGACTGACGACAAGTGAGCCTCAAGCTCTCCAGCCTTGGGCAAGCTTGAGGCTCACTGACCTTTGGTGATCTTGCTATTCACTCAATTGGCGGCAAGTCAGGTGAGTGGACTTTTTGGTCGGTCACCAATTGTCATCATGGCCAGCAATTGGTCGCAAAAGAAGAAGATAAAAAGAAAGACAAAGAAAAAAAGGAAAAATTAAAATTTATTTTTAAAAATAAAAAAAAATGATTTTAAGAGATAAAATATTGAAAAATTATTGAAAAAGATTGCATGGAACAAAGATTTTCCTTACTAAATAGTAGAAAATATTTTCCCCTTCATTTGCATGTTTCAACTGAATACTGAAAAATAATTATATTGTCCCGAAAAATGACTTCGTGGAAAACATTTTTTGAAACGTCATATTTTCTGCGAGACGAATGGAATCTTAATAGATATTAGATCTGATTTTCACCCAACAACACAAAGTTGAAGTTCCTATTTTAAGCATGGGATGTAACATGCAATTTAAACAGCTGAACCCACAGATAATTTATTGCTAGTTAGCTACAATGCTATTCACTATTCTTCTTCAAGAAGAAAGAGCAAGTCAAACATCAATGGTCCAAGGGAAAAGATCTATCTAACAAATCTGAAAATGAATAATTTCAACTCCATGAGAAAAAACATTGATTTAATAAAAAAAATATCTATCTGGCATTACCCGGATATCCTGGTTAGCTTCTTTTCGCCTTAGCTTGTGGAGATTGCTGTTGTTGCCTCTCTTCATGTATAATGAATTATTAACACCAAAGAAATGATTCAGAAGCTCCGGTGGTTGAACTTCTGCTTCACAAGCATTGCCTGAAGAGGAGCTACCTCCTTCACCTGTGATATTTGACATCTTGAAGAAAACAAAGGATGAAAAAAGGGATCAAAAGGGTGGCCAAGGAAAAGATAAAAATTTGCTTCTTTCATTGATTTTATTTTCTCTCTCTCTTCTCTTTACCTCCAGCTCTCTTGGTTTGTTTCTCTCTTTCTTGCCTTTCTTTTCCTTTTTTCTTTTTTTGCTGCACTTGATTCTATCTTGTTCTTATCTCTCAAAGGATTGATCCTCATAAAAGTTAAAGAAAGAGAGGAAAAAGATAAAATGGAGAATAAAAACAGAGAAATCCGGGGGATTTGTTGCGGCTACAGGGAGACAAAGACCATGAAATTCACCTTCATTTCTGGTGGAGGAGATGGGAGCCGTTTAATTGCTTGGCACAAGAAGAACGCAACTAGATAGAGTTCCCTTAACTCAACTGTAACATGTATATTTATCTTGTCAATGGATTGCTGAATGTTGTATCCCCAAACTGCCCCTCTGCTTATTCATATATATTTAAATCTTCTAGCTTATTGTTGAAAATTGATTCTCTCATTTCTCCCAGCAAAAAAGGGCACACAAAAGCGTGTGGGAATTTTTTTTTTTTTAAAATTTAAAAGTGGAGAAACTGTGATCTTGAGTTATTTATTTATTTATTTATTTATTTATTGAAGAAATGGCCGTAGGTTATTACATAATGTGAAATATTTAGTTTAAATTATAATCTGTGACAAATAGAAGGAGTGCATGGTCGTTATGTTAACCCTTCCAAATTGGTGTTTAATCTATTGTTCAGCTATTTATGAATATTATTCACGAAGTTGAACATTATTAGAGTTGTTTAGGTTTTGAGGGATTGGAGTTAGGAGCAAGCGGTTCTAGGTTTTATACAGGCTTTATTTGAAACTTGAAACTTAGCTATTAGAATAGGTTTCTCATTTTTTGAAACTTGAAACTTACCCTACATGTCCTAAAACCTGAAACTTGGAATTTTACCCCATTACAAGTTTCAGGGTCTCGTAGATTCCATTTTTATTATTAATTGAATGATTACAACGAGTTATTTCCTTTAATAATCACCACTTGCTTCTTTAATTCATAACCATAATTTATATTTCGGAAAAAAATATGAAACATTAACGAAGTGAAAATCTTAATCATAAATTGGAAGTTCGGATTAGTGATCTTAGATTATACACTCATTGTGATCACGCAAAGACGAGATCAAGAAAGACAAAAACTTATTCTAGGTTATAGATTATATGTTCGAGGTTCTAAGTTACAGTTGCACTAACTTGGAACTTAGAATCTATCCGTCGAAATAGATTTTCCAATTTTTAGAACATGAAATTTACCCTACATACCTTGAAACTTGAAACATAGAAACCTAATATTGAATAGGTTTCCAACCGTCCATATCTTTGATTCTAGATTCTACCTTGGAAATATATTCACCCTAATTGGAGTATAGGATCTTGGGAAGCTTCCTTTTTTCTCTCATACCAAAAAGGAAAAAGAAGATAGAGAAATTTCCAATTTCTTGAACTAGATTGACTTAATTATATGGTATATACGCAGCACATTATTGGGGACTACTTAAGAAGAATGAGGCCCAAAAAAGTCAACTCCAACAAAGATACAGAGGCTTGGAATCATCATGGGACAGTGACCTCGGAAAACCAAAAGGAGAGCTACTGACAACAGACTCTGTATTCTTATCGTTACCATCCATTGTCCTCACATATTCAATCTTTCTTGACAAAGAAACCCTAACTATTGAGAGCGAATAAGATGGACCGACCAATTAGAAACGACCCAGATTGGATCAAACCGATCAGTTGTGTTTGGTTCCCGATGGAGAACAGGACCAAACTAGATTGCTTGGATCAATTTATTTATTTTATTTTATCTCTCACACACGTCTTCTCTCCTCTTTCAATCTATTTCTTTCACCTCACGATGCTCATGCCTACCATCATCTTTTGGTTTTTCTCTTTCTTTAGATCTTCTTCACCTCTCATGGAGTTCGGAGCATTCCCTTTTTTGAATTTGACTGATTTCACTTGATTGCTTGGGAACTGGACTAGACCGAAGACCATATCGGTCCGGCTCTTAGAATCTCCAATCTAGTCCATAATTTCGGAAATTGGGAACCAATTCCTTTGGTTCAGTTCTCAGTTTTGGGATGGGAATACAGCGGATTGAGAATCAGTTATCCCTGCTAACTATCATTGACCACATTTGACCAATACGAGGAAGAAATGTCCTGCTGAGTTACCGGAAAATCAGAAAAATCTCTTAGGTTTTATTGGAGCGCCCGGACCTCTCCTTCCATCCAAACCAATCTTCGATGTTATTGAATTGCACTGGTTCAAGCCCCATGAAACCCTAAGCACACAGCAGAGTTTCTACGGGGGGATGATAACGAAGCCGGAGAAGGAATACTTCCATTTTCAGTGAAGCCAGATTGCACGGTGACGCACAAAGGGAAAGATGTTCCTTTCGGTGCGTGACCATCGAACCCAACCATGCACAGTGCAATATTATCATAAATTGAAAATTTGCATGTGGATTGCTTTCTTGTCTTTTCTGGCCTCCGCGTTTGTGCACAGATTGTCACTCCTTTTCTTGTTGTAACGATTGTGGTCTCTGCATTTTCTCTTCAATTACACATTATTCCTAATCCTCATATATGATAAGGCCCTTTTTCTTAGCTAAACTTAATGCCGTAGAAAGCGTGCAATAATAAAGACGTAGGTTCTTCGTAACTAGTTTACATTAAGGTACCATATTGTAGATTCTTGGCCAGTATGCTCGAAATTTGTGGAAATTAATAGAAGGATTCATATTTGCATGCATTTTAGTCATTAGTAACACCAATTTATCAACAACTAAAATAGATTGGAGTTACTAATTATAACGGTATCATATCCGATTGCAATTTATATAAAGCTTAAGCTGTTATTTTACATGAAAGACTGAAGGCAAAGTATATTCAAGGATACTAAAATTCGAAATAAGAAACTCCACACAACTTTACGTAATATGATAAAAATAGCAACCGGTACTCTTGGATTGGCCCATCAGGAAGACTTTGAAAATGAAGTCACGTTCATAGATGTAATCAACACCTTTCAAGCATTTACATCACCGACCCTCCACCTTGTGGACCTCTTCCCATCACATCTAAGTCGAATTCAAAAAATCGTCAATAGATAAAACATCCCACCCATCAAAACATCATCAAATAGTAGCTATTGAAAGATTTAAAATTTTAGATTCAAAACAAAGAATTTTTACATTACTTAATGGTTAAGCGAATGGCAATGGCAAGCAGAAATACTATTTGATAGGAATACAAAAACGTAACATTTTTTTTTTTACCGAGAAATTGCCGGAGATCACCCTTCGGAGATCACATGATCCTCCAGTACCCAGTGGCACCGTTGGGTCTCGCCACAAGCCACTATTTAGACGTAAACATCGAGGGAGGCTAGCCTAGGATCTCCCACTTTAGACACTTTAGCGGGGAGAGTATGCTTTTAGGTTTGAAATCATCAAATAAGATTTATGGATTATCAAATCAGGATTCCTAATTGAACACCTATTGTTGTGAACCTTCTTCATTGATCTAAATCACTTTAAGTCTCTTCCAACAACTGCTTTCACTTCAGGACCATATGCTTGAAATCTATTAGTTTTATCTTTCCCAAGTAGAACTATTTGCCTTTTGGACTCTTCTCCATCGCCACATAAAGCCACTTTAGGCACTGGTTGTGATTGTTGATAAGGTAAGCAACAACTCACGATCCCTATAATTTACCATCACCATATTCTTTTTATTGCTGAATGGAAAAAAAATCTCCATATTTTCATTACTTTATTACAATTTTTTTAATCACCGAGGATCAAGATTCTCCAATTGGAGCTGCCGAAGTGATCGAGATTTTAATCGTGGGGACCTTCATAGGGGAGCATGACTTGAAAGAGAGATGCGTAGCTCGATTTCACTTGTTGACCTTTTCTTCTTTGAAATTTCCTCCAAAATTTTGCAATTCTTTGGAAAAAAGCGACGAAAGTGGGGAAAATTTTGAACGTGAACTGATGTTTGATTGATAAATCTAACGTGTCTCGAAAGTACCTTATATGATTCAGCAACATGATCTATATCCAAAGCAAAGGGTAAAGGTTCAACACAATGATCATGGTGTGTAGTGTAGCCTTCTATCAAGAAAGCGAAACCCTTTTGTGTAGTCCCGAAACATTGTCCTCCGCTTACATAATTTGCTAAATTGTGTGATATTCGACGTGGGTTAATCGTAGGTTGTTTTGGTTAGAATAATCCCTTTCATTCCTTTGAATAACAGATTGAGAACAAAGCATATGAGCTTCATAATATGTGAAGTCTTATAAGGTTTGATGAGGGTTACATACCCAATTACAAGGAAGAGCACGAAGGTTATGAGCTTTAGGGTTTGTTTGGTCATATTTCTATTTTGGGTAATAATTTTTTCATAAATAGTCTTTTTATATTTCTATTATTTGGAACAATTTCTAAGTAAAAGAATGCATTAGGCAACTATATAAAAATTTTATTATATGAATATAAAAAGAATAGGAATGTGTTTTGTACCATCTATAATTTTTTTAGTAAAGTAGAATTTCTTTTAACTTTTTAATATTTTTTTTAGATTTTTTTTTTTTCCCTCATTTCTTCTTCTTGCTCCTCCTCTAGCCAACTATGGCGGCGGCTGGTGGTGATTGGTAGAGGCTGATGACGGGTGGCGATTGGTGGTAGATGGTGGGCGGAGGAAGAAGAAGAAAATAAAAAAAGAAGAAGAAAGAAAATGACTTATTTCTAGAAATTATTCTCAAGAATAAGAAGTTATATTTTTTTACTTATTATTTCTATTCCAAATCTATTCCCTGCTACTTTTCTATTCCAAGAAATATAAAAATTAGTTGACATTATCAAACGGATTTCTATTTTTTTTTTTAAATTTTATTTTGAGGAATAAAAGAACAGAAATTAAGAGAAATAAAAGAGTTATCAAACAGAGTTTCAATAGCTTAGTCTATTATTTGATTGGATTCTTGAGAGCGAGGAGCTCCTTGCATATCTTGGAAATGGAGCGTCAATTGGCTCAATTGATCCTGAGAGGAAAGTGCGAACTAAACCATTGACTTAGTCCGAATGCACCCGATTGCTAGATCTAACATGTGGCATCAAAGGTTTTTCCTCCGTGTCTCTCAACTGTCCGTGCATTACTTGCTGAAACGCTATGATGGTCAATTTGAGGGAAAAATTAGTCAGAATTCGAACAAACAAGAGATATAGAGTTAATTAAATGACTGAAGGCTTGAAGCCCAACCCAAACAACCAAGTAACCCAGCCTACCCCATGTTGCTCGTCCATCATTTTTTAAGGTTATTTTGGGCTTTGAAGGCCCAGTTTAGCTAGTCCAAATAGAAGGATCTGAAACTTGTCGCCTCTCTCTCTCTCTCTCTCTCTCTCTCTCTCTCTCTCTCTCTCTCTCTCTCTCTCACTATGTATGTATGTATCTTTGTTTGTCAATTAGGTCTATTTTTCTTTTTGTTAGCTCCCATTTAACTATTTGAATGTTTCAACAAAAACAAAAACCATTAAAATCAATGATCTTGTTTATGTTATATTCGTTTTTTGTGTGACTATCTGTCTATCTAACTTAAATATCCACTTGATTTTAATCTCTTTATATAGTCCATGTAATCACATTATCGCTTAACTCAATCGTGTCCAAGAAATGTGAATTATTTTCAATGCGGTGAAAAACCATGAAAACAAATAATTAAGTCATGGATCAAAAGCCTCGCATGATTAGAAATTCCGGGATGAATTGGAGATTTTAACCATTGAGGGCTAAATTGTAAAAAATGATTGAAGTATAGGGTAATAAAAGAAATTTTGAGATTATGCAGCTCTCTTAAAATGATATATACACATATGCATGGTTCCATAAAATGAACCTCTAGAGTTAGCTGTACCGATTTTATGCCTAAAATTAACATATTTTTTTGGTAAAATTAGGTCAGATCGCACTAAAGCTGTGGTTTCTTTATATATGTCTTGACAATAGCAAGTGTTCACATGATCAAAATGCTCCTAAAAACTGGCCACTTTCCATTCCTCTATGGTTGGTCAACTCCATGCATTTTAATTGGAAGGGACCACAGTCAGCCCAAGTTTTGGACTAGTAGACACAAAGTAGAGTCGTTCAATGTTTTTGTCCCTTTTCCTTTTCCCCTTTAGGACAGAAAGCATTGAATCGCCCTTAGTTTTCCCTTTCTTGACAGTCGAGGGAGAAAACCCTTGGTATATCCTCACCTACTAGCAAATGTAAACACTCAAATGTTAGACCACTCGCTCGGTTTTAGCCGGTGTCTTACTTGATTTATGAGCTCAGCAGCAAATTTTCCATGGTTTAGAGGGTTTATCTACTCAAGTCGGCTTTCCTTGTCATATGAAAGCTTACATATTTAAGATACTAATTTGGATTTTGGCTCACATCTTACTTGGTTCATGAGCTTCACGACCTTATGATTTTCCCTTGATGGAGCGCCATCACCATATCAATCTTTCCTTTTGCACAACTATTTGTTGATGTGTAAACTCACATTGGTGGGTTTTGGATTCTTTTTATAGTTATCATTATTATGTGGGTAATATTTGATGATGAAATAAAACTAATCAATGGAATTTTAATCTTGGGTTTTTCTAATGGGTCTATACGTAAAAAGATGAAAGGCAAAAGCTTATACCTCAGGCAAAGGCTTGTCTTTTATTTTGAGAGAATTAATTTATAAGGGAAAAAAGTCAAATAAAGTCAATTTTGGTAACGTTGGAAACAAGCATTGCGCAATATGTGCTGATCCAATCCATTGGGTTCTTAAAAACCAAGACAAAGCATGACCCCAGCACGCTACTCGCCCCTCCATAGTCAACGTTCAACACATTAAACTAAGCATCAATCTCGTAATCTCACGTCCTCTTTCCAAAACTATATGATTTTTCAGTGGTTTCATCACGAGATTCGTGCCCACCATTGAGTAACGCGCCCATCTATTCCTCTTAAATCTTATTTTTTGTCTTCTGGCTTCGATGTATTCGCCATTTGCTCGGTTTTCTTGCTTTCCGCCTCGCCCCGTCCATGAGATTGGTGAGGTCCTATAGGTGCCGAAACTTATCCATGAAGTTTGAGCTTTTTAGTTACAGAAACTCGATCTTGTTCTCTAGTTCAGAAAGCAAGTTGCTTAACTTCACTGAAAACAATTAACCTCCAAGGCATCTGTATGTATATGAAAATCTTGAGGTATAAGGTTTTCCAGCTCTAAAGAGTGGAGTCTCTGTGAAGTCTTTTAAGGTTAAAGTGGGATGTCTTTCTGACGCAAATACTGCAGCGACTTGGGAACTTTTTGATGACTCTTGTGGAGCAAAGCAACAGAGAGAAGCCCAGAAAGCTGCATGCATTTCCAGAATCTTCTCATTTTCTCAACTTGGTATGTCTTGCTCGACAGCGCTTCATCTTGTTAAAATTTTTCCCTCTTTTTCTTCTACTGTATTCCATTTCTCCTTGATATTGCTGAAATGCAGAGAAAAGACAATTTAAAATTTGATTGGCTTTCGATGAGATCTCATGTCTTCAATTCATTATCTTTCTTGAGCTTGCATTCTTATGTTGTTTATTTAAGCCAGACTTGACATAAGTTTACACTAGGATTTTGGTGATGTGCAAATTACTTAGCTCAACTTCTGATGTCCTGGCATCTGATTCATTCATCAGGTTGAGCATGTGAGAGAAACGAGTTGAACCTTCAGAGCTCCAGAAAACAGAAACACTACTTCGAGCAAACATGAAGAACAGTTGTCTTCCCAAATGTGGATTCAAAAGGGTCATGGCTTGGTTTCAGATCTTGTTAGGCTTGCTCGTCATCTTCGTGAGCTTGCTGAGCCTCTTTAGCTTCTACAAGGCCGGATTTTTCTTGCGCAATGAGGACATATGCCACCATTTCTACGGCATGAGGGATTTCAACAGCGGTTTCGACCTAAAAGCTCTCTCGGATAGAGTAGACGAAGTGCTCAATAAGTTGGACAGTTTGCAAGAGAAGCTCGAGTCCAAGGTGCAACAGATGGAGAAGAATAAAGATGCTTTGGCTATTTCTAACATTACAAAGCTGGAGTACAAGAAGTACCTGGAAGATGAGGTGATTAGGCCTCTTTACAGTGCTCATATCGCTCTGAGACAGATCCGGCTGCCGAAGAGCGAAGGGATTGAAATAGTACTTTTAAGGAGGTGCCGTTGATCAACACTTTCATAATTGAGGAGATTCGGAAATACATAACACCAAAGGAGAACAGAGTCAGGAAGGTCAACATATACGGAAGCGAGAGAGTACACAACACGATCGGTCATGCTTGTGTGTTGTACAAGACCGAATTGGAGGAATATATGGACTATGACATCGGTTCTTACTGCAAGGATGACTGGAACATGGCACAGAAGCTCATGATCAGCGGCTGCGATCCTCTCCCACGCAGGCGGTGCTTGACCCGGGCCTCGAAGGTCTACCAAAAGCCGTACCCCATTAATGAGTCCTTGTGGAGACTGCCCGACCATAGAAACGTGAGGTGGAGCAATTACCGGTGCAGGAATTTTGAATGCCTATCTAGCAAGAACCCGCAGCGGGGTTATTCTAAGTGCACCGGCTGTTTTGAAATGGAGAAAGAGAAACTGAAATGGGTCACTAACACCACTCTTACGACGGATTTTCTTATCAGTGACATCTTAGCAATTAAGCCCGGAGAAATACGGATTGGATTGGACTTTGGTGTTGGCACAGGAACTTTCGCTGCAAGAATGAGAGAAAATAATGTAACAATTATTACGACTGCGCTGAATCTCGGGGCTCCATTCAATGAAATGATTGCCTTAAGAGGCCTGGTTCCTCTGTACGTGACGCTGAACCAGAGGCTACCCTTTTTTGACAACACTATGGACTTGATTCACACAACAGGATTCTTGGACGGGTGGATTGATCTAGTGCTGATGGACTTCATAATGTTCGACTGGGATCGTGTGTTGAGGCCGGGAGGATTATTGTGGATCGATCGATTCTTTTGTAACAGAAAAGATCTGGATGACTACATGTACATGTTTCTGCAGTTCAGATACAAGAAACACAAATGGGCAATTGCTCCTAAGTCGGACAGCGAGGTGTATCTTTCTGCAGTATTGGAGAAACCTCCAAGAGCTATATAAATTACATCGGTCGGTTAATTTTCTCTTTGATGGTTCACAAAATTTGATTTGCAAATCAAGATGTGCGTGCCCTCTTGTATTAGCTGTTTGAATTTGTAATGTCTGTACTGATTGTAGCAGGTGATGCTTTGAAGGGAAATATTAATATAGCTGAATTCTAACTTTCAAGAATGTCGCATAATGAGTGAACGTAGGTTTGTTCTGCTTCTGTTTCTGCCAGCTGTAGCTGATAATGACCATGTGAAGATCTTTTCCCCTCAACAACAGTATCTGATCAGCATGTCGCTAAATTCTTTTCATTTTCTGGCCGTAATTATAACCATCTATGAGTCTTTTGCTACGCAATGTCACTTTGAGATTGCAATAAACTGATATCTACTGCAAAACCCATCAGCATTCACCCAGGAACATAGCTACTTGCGTGAAGACGGTAACAAAGCCACCACTGACATTAACTACAGAAACTTGCTTACAGGTTTAAGTTTCAATCCTTCGTCCCCTATTTTCCTGTAACTTAGCCACCACAAAGAAGGAAAAGAAGAAGCAACAGTGACATGGTGCCCATCTTCCCTTCAACTTTATTAGTCAAATAAGTTTGAACCTGAACTCATGTGGGAGAAAGAGAAATTATTTCACATAACGAGAAGAACTTCATTATGAGGAATCCGGAAACTTAAACCTAGAACATCAGAGCTTACCTTGAGCACTTGCCTGGGATTGCAATGCAACCAGACTCCATTTCTTCTGTATCCCTAGCAATAGCAAGTCCTTTAACAGTTGCTGTGAAACATTGTTTGCATGCTTGAACATTTCCTCACTCTCTGCTGCAAGGTCGAAATTTCATGAAAATTATGACTCGATTGGGCACGATGATTCACAATCAGTCCTTGAGAGTTACCTTGAACTTCCTTAATTGGGTATTTTATAGCCGTACCACCCCTTCCATTTCAGTCCATCTTTTCAAAATGTAGTTAGATGGCAGTCTCTTATTTATTTATTTATTTATTTATTGAGCACCTACAAAGAATGCACACATAATTCGAATGCCTCATATGTAACAAAAATTTCTTGAGATTTTGCTCCGTACTGGATTTTATATATTACTGAAGTATCAGATTCACTATGCTTGTAAATGGTGCAATCTCATACCTTCATGAGTTCTTGTGGAAGACCGTGAATGTTGATAGAGTATAAACTTTGGCTGGTTGCCTTAGCATCTTGACATATGCTTGTGGCACAGGAGTGCTTTGCCTCATTTTATATTCCTCAATGAGTTCTTGATTTTTCTCATCTGCCAATAACTGTGTATAATGTTTAAAAAAGGTAAGGGTATTGTTGAAGCTCAAGCACTTCTTTAAAGCAGTATGCATTGTGTCACTTTGTAGAACACTTTTCATCTCAGAAGCGAGCATATGACGGCCATATATCATTGCCAATTTATCTATCAGCTCAAAAATGCCATGTAACCATTCATTACTCTGCAGGTTGTACTTCTCCAGCATGGTGTTCCAGGCCATTAGCTACTCTTCCTTCTCTCCGTAATAATATAAGCAAAGACTGAAATGTGATACAAATTGCCATGTTGAATGAAATGCACAACTCAGATCTTCAGTTGCAGTCTGATAGATTTGCCTCACGAGTAAGCATTGACATATTTGAGGAATACATCTGCAATTGCATAGGCTATAGAAGCTGACTGGTCTGCGAGTATTGTCTCTGGCTTTCTCCCCAACATCACAGCGAGAAAAGTCTGAAACAATCGCTTGAAGGAATTAGCACTCCATCATAGAGCAAAGCTGCACCAAAAGTAATGAGTTGCCTGTGATGGTTAACCCCAACAAACTGGGCAAAGGGTCCGAGTGTACTTATTTGTTCTATAAGTAGTGTCGAAGAAAACATGTCCAAAGTAACCATTATCAACTATCGATGTAGAGTCTGCACAAAAGATACTTCTTAGGGAACCATCATCACCAAAATCTATTACTCAAAAGGGGGATGGATCCTCAGATTGCGCTTTCCGCAAGTAATCCATTATAGCAGTGCTATCTCCCTTTCCCAGTGCTATTCTGAAGTGGAAGTTCCATCACAAATGAAACACCTGACATAAGGCTCAATATACCTCTTACTTAAGAATTTTCCTCGAAACAGAGGTGCAGTCCGCCTTATGTACAGTCGACCAAATACACTGATCATGAAGAAGATTTTACGTCACCAAGCAACCAAAAGAGAACCAGACTAATGGAATAAACATGTGAGAATATTAACAGCGTCCCAAGGGATAAGTATTCTTAGCCCCAGACCTCCCTCAGACTTAGGTAGATGAACCTGATCGTGAGCCACTAGCTCATTCAGCTTTTTCTGGCTTCCCTTTCCATAAAAATGCAATACAGTCTTTTTAACTTATAGGATGCACGAACACTTGGCTCCGATAGTTATGATGCCGTAAATTACTGATTCGAGTAATTGTAATCTGCCAGCAAAAGAAATATGCTTAGCAGTCCAAGATTCATTCAATCAGTAATTTTTTATACAAGAGGCTTTCAATTGTTATTACTTAACCTTCCAAAAATGAGAAGTAAGCCAAAATATCTCATTGGCCGAGCTTATCTTCATCATAACTTGCCAAGAACATCTTAGAATTTTGGGGATTAAGCTTCAAGCCAGACAGCTCTTGGAATCTTTGGAACAGAGCGAAAATCTCAAGAAGAGAAGCCTTATCTCCTTTCAAAAAAATCAACAGCAAATACAAGATGGGTCAATTTAACCCTTGAACACTTCTGATGATGCTGCACTTTCTACTGCCTTATCAAGCATTTGCCAAAAAACTTCCATAGCTTTGACAAATAAATAAGGCAAAAGAGGATCACCTTATCTCACGCCCTTCTCCACATTAAAGAATCCCCTTAGGTCACCATTTTGAAAAAGAGCAATAAGGGGATGCGATACAAGCTAGCTCTTTGCTAATCAACGAATCTGTCAGGAATCTTGATAATATATAAAGCAGCAAACAAAATATCCCATTTGACAGAATCTAATGCTTTCGTATTGTCAGCTTTCATCATAGCTCCAGGAGAAGAATTAGTCGTATGCTAATTCATGGGCTGATAATACATTGTCAGCTATAGATCTACCATCAACAAATGCTGCTTGATTGAAGCTTATGAAATCTGGCAAATACTTTTTTAAGTCTATTTGCAATCAGTTTGGTTACGCACTTGTGCATAGTATTGCCGCGTGAAATAGGTTGAAACTGAGTTATGGAAGAGGCATCCTCAATCTTAGGCACCAGAGTGATGGCAGTGATATTCAATCTTTTCACAAGTTTGCCAGATGGAAAGAAATCTAATAAAGCATTGTCATCACTCGCAGACCATAACACAATTTTCATTTCTAAAACGGTAACAGGCTTGATCAAGTCATCCTGCTACTGGTTTGACGGATGATAGGAAGTGTACTCCTGAAGAACAAGTGGATCAGAACAGCCAGGATTCTCTTTTCCTAACAATTTCTCAAAAGTAACCAATTGGCTCTTCAGCAATGAGTTTATGACCTTAGTCTTGCTCCCATCTCCAGCATGTAGAACTCTCAAAGCTCTCTTTAAATCCCACACTTTGACCATGATGGCCCAAGCAGCGGTGCACAGAGAGAAGGGATGGCGGGATGTTTGCGCCTTAGTCCTTGGATGTGCGTAAGGAGGGGGCACATCTCTTGTCCCACATCACCTACGGAGGAAGTCCTGGCTGACTTATAAGATTCTAGGTTTTTTTATCTATACATATGCGTGAGCGAGATCCCAAAGGAACAAAATCGTGAGGGCCTTTCAGGTCCAAAATGAACAATATGTATACTTTGGTGGATCTAGGGCCCAAACCTCCTCCAGCTCCTTTTAATTTCCAGAAATTAGCCATGGCTTCAAACCCAATAGGGAGACTTGAGTAAATCTTACAAAAGATTCTATATGATTATTTTCTAATAGGTTGTATAAATCAACTTTTACTTCTTATAAAAAAGATGAATTTTTGTTTTTACTGATAATATATGTGGAGAAACTCATGGACAAGGTCGAGAAATGTATAAATATAATAAGTTTCACGGAGAATTTGAATTTTCTCCAAATAATTCACTTTTTAATCAATTTTATTTCTAATTTGCTGGAAGTTTCATTTGTTTTGATGCACTGTCGTTTAATTTGAAAGTAATATTTGCCTTCTACGATAGTTTTTAACTCATAATACATCCGTACAGGATTTTATGGCAGACACACTTGTCAATTACACGTGGCCTTAGCCAATGAATTCTAGCCTTCGTGGACAATGTTTACGTTATAATAACTGGATCTCGGGCGGGCGCTATGTACGTGCGCGGTTGCTTTGTGCTCTTTAAAGTACGCACACAATATCGCAAAAATGTGGATGCGAAAGTGAGCATTCAAATTGAATAATACGTGAATTATGGAAACTCTTCAGTCGATAAATTAAAATTTAAAGTTCACAGAAAAAACATCATGAAGTAAGAGGCTGGCGGTATAATGGGTTCAAGTACAATAATTAATTTTGGACCAAAGTTAAACATGAAACGTTAAATGTTATTAGGGGCTCGATGGGGTCAATTCAAGTTAGGACTTGGAGATAAGGAACACAATTTTCTTAAATTTTCATCGATAACTTCGACTAAGGATAAAGTCCAGAGAATTAATGAGGGTAAAGTTCTTCAGAGACTTACCGTAACGAAACATATATAACCGCACGCACGTTGTTTTGTCACCTATTTTGCTTTACGATCGGTTCACATCGTTGTCAATTGACCAATTTTCGTGCATAGAGATTCTCGTCTTTCTTCTTATATATTCTTGTTTCAGACATAATTCTTTATTACTGTTTACATTTTTATGATTAGTTGCCCTTTCTTCCGTTCCTCTTTGCCTCTTTGCTTTCAAAATATGCAACCGATATCCCATAAATGTGTATGCGAACGTGCTTAATCAAACTGAGCAATACATGGATAATGAGAACTTTTTGCAATGTAAATTTGAATTTTAAATTTTACAAAATGAAGTAAGAGTCTGGTAGTGGGGAAATTGTCCAGTTAGTTTTAAATTTATTATCGTATGCAAATTTAGTTTTAAATATTTGCCCTACATTTAAATATAGTCATTCAAGCTAATTTTTGTCGGAAATCACAATGTAGCAGTTCATCACGTAGGGTGGTCAGTGATGTCTAAACTATCATCGATTTCCAACAAAAATTGACTAGAAAGATTATATTGGAACTCTGTGTAAAGGTTTAGGATTATATTGACATTAGTATAATAAGTTTATGACTAATTAGGTAATTTTTTGATTGGTAACAATGCGTTTTGAAATTAAGGGAAGTGTTTATATTGTAGATTAGAGGATAAGTGGCATGAATTAGGGGCGTTAAGTTCGAGGGTGGGCTGATTCTTGCCCTCGAACTGTGAACTGACTCTCTCCACCCAGAATGGGGACCGATTTTGTTTTTTTTTTTTTTTTTAAGACTAGCAATTTGTTTGATCACTTCATCTTTCTAGATTTCAGATCTCAATAGTAGTTTGAAAGTTGTGAATGCTGCATCCGAAGAGGCAAGCTTTTTCTCCTTCCATCTTCTATCTCTTCCAGCAAAAAGCTTTAATTATTTACATATAAATATAAATCTTATCCAATCTGATCAAATAAGGAACTCAGTCAAACTAAAGAGAATTATACAGACAATTCTTTCCCTGGGAAATGCGTTGAATCAAGGAACTGAATGGTGTAAGCAAAATCTATAAGTTAGATTCTTATCTTGTTAATTCTGCACTACATCCGAAACACTGCCAACCACCTTGATGGAAAAGCAAAGAAGCATTACCATTTGCACTTTAGTATAACAAAAAAAGAAGAATAAAATTTTAATAAAAGGAATAATGCATACTGGTCTCAATCCAATCGGTCAGTTCCTTGCGTAGAAGCGGGAACAAGACCAATTATTGCTAGGGAACCAAAAACCGCCCAAAACTGGCCAATTCGGTCTGGTCCTAGGGTGGATGGAGACCATGCTCACCCCTATTAGTGGATAAGTAGAGTCAAGAATTGTGGGTGATTATTATATATGGTAATTAAAGAATCGTGGGTGATTATTATATATGGTAATTATATAATGAGTTAGTGGATAAGTGACACGCACATTTCTCTAACATTGTTCTCTAACATTATTGGTCCTTTTGACTGTTCAAAAAATTTGATTACAATAATATATTTAAACAGAATAGTAGATGATAGGAGAATCAAGCATTTCGTAAATGGAGGGAATTTGATTAGAATAATATGTTAAACAGAATAATAGAGGATAGGAGAATCAAGCATTTTCGTAAATGTAGGGAGTGGAAACCAAGTCCGAAAGTTTGTTTTATAGCTATTATAGACAAAGTGTGGCTCTATTTGAAAATTCTACCCCTAAACGAAGTGAGGCATCCTGAAAAGATCAAGCTAAGCCTCCGAGAAGCAGGACTAAAGTCAAACATGAGAAACATCAATTGATATTAGAGGATCAAGGGCTAAATATAAGATGGATTTGGATATAAGGTAAACAAAAGATTTAACTTTATGGATAAGTTCAACTGCACGTAAATTTCGGAGAATCAATGGGCTCACAGTAAAGATTGACATATCTAAAACACGACATGCTAAAAGGGAAAGTTTAGACAGTTTCCTCTTTTGCGAAATAATACTTGTACTCCTTGTTTGGTTGAATAATATTAGTACTCTAATTTTTTACATTTTCCTCAGTTTCATAGTAACTTTTTATACAAAATCGTACCTCTAATTTATTAGATACATCGATATATAAAAGACGCCGATGGATTACTGATCTCTTAGCCACTCTAACAAGAGGGCAATTTCGTCTTTCATGTAAGCAATTGTTGGAGCTTCTAGATTTTTAAAAGGCTCCTGCAAGTCCTTCATGAGGCTCTAACCTATGTGCCTAAAAAGGACTAAGTGCAACCTATTAAATGATTGAAACATGTTTATATGTGCAAATTGCATTGAAATTAATTATTTTAAAATTTGAAATGCATTTCTCTCTCTGTCTGTGCGCAACACTATCAATAACTCACTTTTGAAGTTGCCGGGTGACATGAATGGCTCACTAGATGTGTATTCTTTATTTCTTTTTCTTTCCATCTTTAGGCTGCTTTTAATCTTTGTTGATTATGCTCTTGATATGATCCTAATCTCCATTGATCTTTAATCAGGTCATTTTTCCCTGGTCGGTAGCAATGGCTTATGAACTTAAGGTTAGTTGTCATATTGTAGATTAGAGGATAAGTAGCTTTAATTAGGGATGATAGGTTTGAGGGTGTGGTTCCCACCTAGAATTATGAATCGACTCTATCCATCCAGGAATCAGGTTGGGTTGTATACTTGTTTAGTTGTTATTTTTAAGACTAGCAATTTGTTTGGTTCACTTTGTCTTACCAGATTCCAGATCTCAATAGTAGTTTGATGTTGGGAATGCTACATCCGAAGAGGCTAGCCTTTTCTCCTTCCATCTTCCATCTGTTCCAGAAAAAGCTCTAATTATTTGCATAAATATAACTCTTCTCCAATCTGATCAGATCAGGACCTCAGTCAAACTGAAGAGGAATATGCAGATAATTCTTTCCTTGGGAAACACGTTGAATCAAGGAATTGAACAGTGTAAGCAAAATGTATAAGATTCTTTTCTTGTTAATTCTGCACTACATCCAAAACCCTGCCGACCACCTTGATGAAAAGCAAATAAGTGGTCATTACCACTTTTTAGTAGAACAAAAAAGGAAGTAAAATTTTGTTAATAAAAGGAATAACACATGCCAATCTTGGTCAAGTCGGTCAGTTCCGCACAATAGGACCGATTATTAGCGGGGAATCGAGAACAGCCTAGAACTGGCCAATTTAGTCCAGTTTGCTCTGGTTTCAGGGTTGAGTCAGGACCGTGCTCACCCCTATTTCATGGATAAGTGGAGTCAAGAATTGTGGGTGATTATTATATATGGTTATCATATATTGACATAGTGGATAAGTGGCACGCGGATTTCTCTTACCATTATTGATTTTTGGACTGGTCAAAGAATTTGATTACAATAATATATATAAACAGAATAATTGAGGATAGGAGAATCAAGCATTTTCGTAAATACAAAGGGGTGGAAACTAAGTTCGAAAGTTTGTTTTATAACTAGCATAGACAAGGTGTTGCTCTATTCTTCCACCGCTAAACGAAGTGAGGGCATGCTGAAAAGATCAAGCTCAGCCTCCAAGAAGCAGGACCAAAGTCAAACGGTAAACATCAACTGATATTAGGGATCAATGGGGCTTAATATAAGATGGATTTGGACATAAGGTAAACAAGAGACTTAACTTTTATAGATAAGTTCAACTGAATATACAGTTCGGAAAATCAATGAGTTCATGTTAAAGATTGACATATGTAAACCCGACATGCTAAAAAGGAAAGTTTAGACTGCTTCCACTTTCGCGGAATTATAATTTTACTCCTTTGTTTCGCCTAATGATATTTGTAGTCTAATTTTTCTCGAGTTTTCAGTTTCACAGAAACTTCTTCTACAAAATCGAGCCTCTAATTTGTTAGATATACTGATATATATATTTGACGCCGATGGATTGCCAGCCTATGAGCAGCTCTAGCCACAAGGCAATTTCGTCGAAGTTTCATGTGACCAATCGTTGAAGCTTCTAGATTTTTGCCACATCAGAGTTTTTAAAAGGCTCCTACAAGTCCTCTTCGAGGCTCTAACATTTGTGCTTTAAAATTAATTATTTTGACAGCCGAAACGTATCTCCCTTGCTCTGCCTGCAATACTATTAATAAATTTCTTTTGAAGTTCATGGTGCCATGAATGGCTCATTGGATTTATGTTCGTTATTCCTTTTTCTTTCCATCTTTAAGCTGCTTTTAATCTTTGTTAATTAAGTTCTTGATTTGATCCTAATCTCCATCGATCTCTATCAAGGCAGCACTCCAAAGCTTATGTCTACGATGGTTCATTATCATAAGATTTGTGTTTGTAACACACCTATGACGCAATTTTTTTCAGGATCAATTTCGAAAGTTCTTCGATTCCTTTTCAATGAATAAATGATATTGTGATTTTTCATAAGAATATTATCCAATTAACATGCAGTCACATATACTTAAAAAATCCTCTGGAGAACATAATAATTATCACTCGAAAACAAAGTTTAATTGCCTAACGGGATATCATTAAGCATATGGTGATGCACACCCTTAACCCTAATACCAACCCTAATCCCTCTGTCGCAGCCATTTCGGATAGCGTACACATGCAAGTCTACAGCTTGACCCGTTTGGACTGTCAAAGCTTCGTGCACGTGAAAGGTGGAATATTAAATTCCAAAACCCCAGAGTGGTGATGACGACCCGAATGACGTTAATGAGGTATAGGCCTTTTTTTTAGCCTTGTGACTTTGTCTGTCTATGGATTCCTCTCACATTTTTCTTTTTTGAAATATGAGAAAGAAGATAACGAGCTCTTGACGTTTAGCCCTTAAAAAGAAGACCTAGACTGAAAAAGGTATACTTATATTATTCACGGTAATAGCGCCGTTACGATCATGAATATTGTTAGGGATATGAAAAGTGATTTGTAAAGTGATACGGCACTTATATGGTCCCCACGTTTAATGTCCGTGTCATGCGTATTATAGCGTAGAATCACTCGACCTAACAAGAAATGTAATCAATCTTTGCATTTCTAACTCAACTCTTTAAGATCACCTCATTTGGTGTTTGGATAATTAATATGAAAGAGACAGAAATTGAGGAAACGAAAAGTTAGGTTTAGGGGCAAACAGAAAGGAAAAGGAGGAAACATAAACTGTACGATTTTCTTAAGATCCTCAAAGGGACCTTCTTTTAGGGACTATTTTGTGGGTTTTTGCCCATACCTATTTGCTCAGTGGAACTCTCAATCTCTATCTCTATGCTGGGGAATTCCAACAAAAGCTCCAAACCCTAGACGAGTCAACAAGTGAGACTTTTTAAGTAATATAAACGACATTTCTGACCTAAAAGACATGCCTTTTCCAATTGTAGAAGGTGGATTAGCACGAGAAGATGGTCCTTGATTAAAGGAAGGTTGAGGAATGTCAGTGGAATTTAACTGTAGCTGAAATTATTTGGGAAAAATGGAACATCCGATATCAAAGAGCAATGACTATTTAAATTTCCCCTCGTAGCAAGTCAAAGGGCTAAGTTTTTTTATTTGGTTTCTGGTCCATAATATTCTGCAAACTTCAACATCTCCATGAGTGTTTTTCCTATCCCTCCTTGACTTAGTTGTAAATAGATAAACTCAGAAATATAGAAAGTAAGATTTTGTATCATGAGCTCACAAATGTGGAAGAATGATTTTCACATTCAATCATTTTTTATTCATGGTGCATTATTTTATCTTTAAAAACAGTGGAACCTAGAGAGACTCATGTCTTACAAGTTAAAACCTGTAAGTACTGGTGAACAAACCTAAATTACTGCAATCCACCTTTATGATGAAGCACAACGGAGTCAAAAGTTTATTTGATACCCCATCGCTCGAAAAAACATTTTTCTATAAGAAAAAAGAGCTGCTGGATTGAAACTCAGAATCGAAGCATTTACTGGTTTCTAAATCTTAGATAGACGAATTTGTGTTGATTCCCCAAAAACTTACGAATAGCTCGATGTCCATTGGTACTTGCTATCAGGGTAAAAGAAAACCGACCCCTCGAATTACCGAACTAAACCAATCAACACTTGAGTCATGCGCTCGTTCGAGTTCTCGGCAGGTTCACAAGATGAAACAATCTGGGGTACGTTAGAATCTTACGACTTCTGTGTACGAAGACAAACCAATCCACCCTACGAAGCAATAAAATATAAACGACATGGCCAGCATGAAACATGAGTTTTGGAGCTTTTCCAGCAAGTTCTCCTATAAGAGAATGGTTCCTTCAACCGACAACCTCCATTTCATACGTTTTCGTGATTGATTTTATATTCGCGACCCTTTCTAAGTGACCTAGAAGCGTCGCAATCAGGAAGTTTAGCTATACTGAGGACTCTTTAACGGCTCCATTATCTCATATAGGTAATTGATTATGCTTGGGCATATGTCAATGTGGCAATTCCACTATGTATCCAAGCGTCCAATCTTAGGCCAAACTGAGATTACTGTCCGGCAGATACTATATTCTTATGCCATGACAGATTGTGCTGTAATAAAAATGCATTTGACTTATTTCTACGTTGGCCTATCGGGTTTCGTTGGCATCTCCACATTTTTTTGGAGATGAACGACACTTTAGCACGATGAACTAACAAAGTTCATTCTTTGCCGCCACACAAGTGACAAGGGCCTTATTAAAGCATTATTAATGAGGTAATCAAACACTATCGGGATCATACTCGGTTGATATAATCACTAATCATGTAGAGTGGATCCTTGCCTAAACACTTGAAACGTGCACCAGTAGGAGCCCCTGGTCCTCATGATAAGTTGTGGAAACAGGGGATTGGAAGTTTTACTTAGTGAATTTAATGAGAATAGGATTTTTTTTTTTTTTTGGGAGGAGGGTTTTGATACTATAAAACACCCTAAATCATATCCACCGTGATATAAATATTATACATTTTTTTTGTATTACTAAATGTCCTAAACTTACCAATTGTCACACAAATATCTCAACTTTTTTTTGCCATAAAAAACCCTGAATTTATACCAATGTAATGTATATATCATGGATGAAATTGAAATAGAGGGTACGTGTCAAACATGTATAAGTTTGGAATTTTTTGTGACACAACATAAAAAGGTTTGAGGATATTTGTGTGATATTGGGCAAATTCAGGATTTTTGGTGGGGTATATATGTCACAGTGATATAATTCAGGATTTTTTGTGGTATTTGCCCCTTTTGCTTTTTGCTTTTTTAGATTCCCTTGGCAAATAATCGAGGGCCATTTTCCATTTTATATTGGCGTATCAATAGATAATCTCTATTAGGGTTTTCATATGTTTCTAAAAATCACTTATTATGTAAATAAATTTCTTGATTAGAATACGTATCTGCTCTTGAGTACCCTCGCCTGTTGTCCTAGTTATCGCTTCAAATTTGTATGAAGATCAACTGTTGCTAAAGCAACTGTTTCATGATTAAAGTTTTGCCTTTGGTGAGCTGCCATTAATAATTTACTTCCTCCTTTGGTGGATTGTTATCCATTTTTTATATCACTAATTGGAATCCTTTCTTTTAATTAATCTCCAAGTGGTGTAATTTAGTACAAATTGAAATAACTTAATAGCATATGTATAATCCTAGGGAAAATTGCTAAAAAAGTTATAATCTATTGCACTTGTAGCAATTTAGTCATAAACCTTTCAATTATGCTAATTTAGTCTTAAGATTATTGACTATTTCCTAATGTAGTTCTTTTAGCCAATATTTGATAAGAAAATGCTGATGTGGCCATCTAGTCAGCGTTAGTCATCTTATGTGGCATGGCCGGCATTAATGTGAACAATTATTTAAATTTTCTGATTTTTTTTTTTTTTTTACTTTTTTTCATTTTTCTATTTTTCTATTTTTCTCCTTTTCTATTTGTTGATGGCCAATCTTAGGCAATGGATGGCAAGAGTTGGGCAAGAGTTGCCTTGCCTGTGGCAGGGGAGGGCCTGGGTGAGGGCTGCAACCCTTGCCAGTGCTTGTAGGCCCTCATCCAATGGACGATGAAAATTATGGGGTGTGCAAAAGAATTGGAAACCGATTGGACCATCTAGAACCAAATTAAGCCGGCCTAGAACTAGTCTGGTTCCAAATTCTAGGTGTGGAACCGTCCACTCACTTACTTGAATCGGAATAGTAATAAATATGTTTAATTTTTAAGAAAAATTTCCAACCAAAAAAGAAGAATTTTTTAAGAAAAATGAGAACTCTAAAATCCCTAATATGAAGCTCGACACCCATTGATTGAGTGCATGTCTTGCCTCATTCTCACCTAGTCTAAGTCGTCTCTCTATCTCGTTTAGAGCCTCAACTCTCAATTTCCAATATGAGACCAATCTTTTTTATGATCTTGCAATTAAGAAGTTTTTTGTTTTTTGCTTTACTTTGGCTTGTTGGAAAACATGGCACTGAGTGCGTGAAACTTGGTGGGATCGGTTCTTTGGCCTATCCAAAAACTAGATTAAATCGGTGGTTTGGTTCTTGGATGGATCCATGAAACTAACGGGTAGTTCCCAATTCCAATTGTTCAAAACTAGTCTTTAGTGGGCGGTTCTCAGTTCCAAAGTGCTAACCATCCACCCGAATCATGCTCATCCCTAACGAGGGTCGATGGGCCCTTGCTAGCAGCAATAAAGACAAAAAAAAAGAAAAAACGAAAAGAGAAGAAAAGAAAAAATAAATAAAATTCAATTTAAAAAAATTGTAAAAATTGTCCGCATTAGTGTTGATGGTGTTATATAGAACGACTGGCATCCCCGTAAATAATTTCTAATTAAAATTAGCTAGATGGACTATAGTAGCAAATTGTCAAAATATTTGAGACTCAATTGTCAAATTAAAATATTTATAACTAAATTGGCACAAATATAATCAGGACTTTTTTGGTAATTTTTCCTATAATCCTAAGATCTCTTCTTCGCAAATGGTTATTTGGGCAGACTGGGATTATTAAGGAAACAAAGAAAGAAAACTAAAGACTCAGCCTTTCCTTAGTCCCGTTATATTCTGATGTGCCCTCAACTTTTGTTTCCCAAACACAAAAAGTTGAGGACCCATGGCGAAAGAAAAGAGAACACGTCAATACATTATATCTCTGTTGTCGGGTGATATACGCGTGCATGCAGCGTATATGCGTACGGAGATGTGTATATAGACTCTGAGCTCAGCGATTCACCATATCCAACTCTCTGAGAAGAAGCTGAGAATGGTTGATGAGCAAGAGAGATTACTACCAATCGCAAACGTGGGCCGTATAATGAAGGAAATCCTGCCGCCGAGTGCCAAGATCTCCAAGGAAGCCAAGCAGACAATCCAAGAATGCGCGACAGAGTTCATAGGCTTCGTGACGGGTGAGGCGTCAGACAGGTGTCACAAGGAGAATCGCAAGACGGTGAACGGCGACGACATCTGTTGGGCTCTGAGCAATCTAGGGTTTGACAACTACGCTGAAGCAATGGCCAGGTACTTGCACAAATATAGGGAGTATGAAAGAGAGAAAAATAGAAGCAACAGCAGCAACAACAATCAAACCCTAGCTACTTCAAGTGGAGATAATAAGGATGATGGAGAGCTACACTTAAGAATTGAAGAGCAGCAAGTGAGGCAAGTTGAAACCCACCAAAGTCTTGCTCCTTTAGAGTTTCAATTCATTGACAAGGGCAAGAGCTCCACATCTGAGCCAGCTTGAAGGTGATGCTTCTTTTCTTTTCACAATTCACAAATGAAGAAGATGATGAATGTACACAAGCTGAAAACATAGATTACACCACAATGATTTGACCAGACTAGTTTAGTTTGATTGTGGGTATTGAGAGTTTTTTCTTTAAAAGGTAACTCTGGATTCTTTAGACATCAAATGTAACCTCAAGAACTTTAAGAACTTTTAGTTTTTTAGAAATTTTCTTTTCCTCCCATTTCTTCAAATTTGTGCAGATATGATATGGTTTGCATCACTGGAGTTTTATTGGCTTGTTATTGAGGGATATGGATGTATATGGAGAAATAAAATAAATCTCTGTGATCTCTCATTTTTCATAGTGTTTTACAGTGTTATTCATAGTAGAAGATTTGTAGTGTAAGTTTCAGAGTGCTTTCACATGAAGATCTTTTCAGATCTTACTTCATTTTACCTTTTTGGAAAACCCTGTAGACTGAAATTGCAGTGAACAAAATGAAAATACATGCGATGGAAAAGCCTGTCACAGCTTGCATGAACTATAAAATTAAAATGTTCAAGAGAATGGTTAAAACCAAAAAAGGGGGAAGACTCTTAATTTGATATAAGGTTGAGTCATCATAATAGTACTTGAGCAAGATTTTTAATGCAATTAAGGGTAAATTTCAGGATTTTTTCATGCTTGTCAGTGGATTCTGGTTGAGGTAGTCTTAATTTAACAAATTTTTCTGGGCCTGACTACTAGTGTTATGAAAAATAATAAAAACAGATAGAATCATGTGATATTCACTGGGTGTAGTACGCTGACACTACAAATTTGACTGAAAACTTCTTGTTAAAATGTTCTAGCTACACGGTTGAGAAGTTTGATCACGGTGCCACATTCAACGTTGGCTTATTCAGATATACCTGCGTTCAGAACTTCTATTTAATCCACTGCAAATGGAAAATTTCGTTTTCACGTATAGCGTCAATACCTGGTTAATATGTTTCTATGTAAACTATATGTGGAATTACTAGAATTCACTCTGATTAGATCTCAATATTTTATGTGAAAGCATTATTACCCCATCGATTAGAAGTGGATAAACATCATGTTTTAAACGAAATTTAATGTCAGTTAAGGTCCATTAACAAATGCAGTAGTGCGAGAAAGCAACGAAGAGTGCAGATATCACCACCTCTCTCTCTCTCTCTCTCTCTCTCATTTACACACATCAAGACTAGGGCAAACATATTCCGCTGGTACTGGGAACTGAATGGACGACATGGTGAGCTGTGCAAGTCATACAGCCTCCGAGAGTTGTCCGACATTGTACTAGGTTTAGGGTTTCCTAGAAACAGGGACCACGATTTCGTGGCTTTACACACCGTGATTTTCGTGAATATCCAATCAAATCTCGGGCATGTGTGTGTTTATCTTTAGGGCATCTGGATTGGTACTTCTTTAATGAAGTAGAGGTTATTCACTCTTATGGTAAAGGTAACATCTTTTACAGGAATGTTTCAGCAAAGCTTCGAGGGACCACCACTATGTCTCTCTCAAACACGTGTCGATGATTCTAGACATATCTTTTCCATATATATTCAAAAATGTACTAGCTTTAATGGGTTATTTTCGCCTAGGCATATCTTTTTGACATAAATTTCTAATGTATTTGCTTTAATCTGTTACTTTCACCTAAATACGGGATTACAATGGAACTTATGTATACGTAGTCACTTTTACTTGAGAACTAGAGCAATTTTATTAGAACTTATGTCCGATAAATCATATATTTTGTGTGTATATTCTCATTATTTATCGATTTTCTATTTTATATGGATGATAATTATCCCTACATCTTTTCCAATTGCACATGAGGAATTATTGGCGTATGTCTATTGTCGCTTAAATATGGGATTATAAATGGCCTTATATACTTGTAACCTTCCTCTAAATAACAACTGGGGTGTAACTTACAACCTTAAAAGTTTTTCTTATGTAAATGGAATAGTTAGAGTATATGGTAGCTCATGTGTTAAAACTGCTATATGTTAAAAATGAGTGGAACAGCTCCAGAAAGTGATAGTATTAAGGTGCTGCAGCTTGCTGCATGAGGTGTTGGTCAACTCCCCAGGAAAGAGGATGAAATCCTCTACTTGGCCACATGGTGTCTCTTGAGACACGGAATTGAAGCACAAACGGGGTAGAAAATCTACATCCAGCAAAAGATGGTGACATCTCACAAGATAATCTAATTATTTATGTTTTTGATTGGGAAACTCACCTTAAAAGGGTGACTTTTGGATCCATGAAATACAGCACTAACCTCGTGGACCAAATAAGATGCGAATCTAAATCTGAGCCACTAAATCTGGGTGGATGGCTCAGATATTAAATTGTTATAGTTAGTTAGTGGGACAAGAAATTAAATGTGTGTCATACTCATAATCAACATATAAACATGTGTCCTTAACATTCGAGTCACCCGTGGTAGTACCTTGGTAATCTAAGGATCATCAGAAAGTAAGTGTGCGATTAACGTCGGGAATATCTAGGATCCCTACATTGCTTTAATTTTTCTCCAGAAAAAGAAATCCATGAACATTGTTTGTGTATGGAGACCGTGGCTTTGAGTGGAGAAAGGATTATTAAAACGCCTATGACATAATAAAAACAATAAATTATAGACACGAAAATATCAATTTGCAAAAGTGCACTCAAACGTACAATCGCTCACTTGCAAAATTCTAGAGAGAATTCTCTCAATGTTTTTAATATATATCACGAGTTTGTGCCTGTGAATGAAACTCGACCAGATCAAAATATGTCAAAGTCCGGTCCTTATTGCAAGGACCTCGATTCCTACTCCGATTGTGGAAAAAGCAAAACAAGGGGCTTGTTGGATTAGAAGTAGGCTAAAATGGTTTTTTTGGATCGAAATATACGTAACTAATAAAAGGTAGGTGGTGGTTTTTACCCATTAGAGAGCAAATAAGCTTTTGGCAGCAATAATCAATTGTGTGCAGCATGCTCCCGAATTACCTCCTGAAGAAGATGCAAGTGTTTTGAAACAAATTAATCTCGTGGTAGGATTCTCGAATGCCTTTGTAAGAGTGAAATATTGTTTCATGAGGTATTATAAGGGCTCAAATACTATGTGAGTTAATGGATATAACCGGGATCAAACTTATTGTAAGACTGATGAATGTCCTATCAAACATGTACAAGAAGCCATTTGCGATCAAGCTCTACTTCTACTTCAATGTGGGCGAAGGTGTGTCAATAGCTAATCATATTGATGAATTCAATGTGGTCATTAGTTAGTCGAGTTTGGGTAAGATTGACTTAGTAATGAGATACTAGCTTTGATTCTATAAAGATAGTGTCTCGGATAGTGATGATAATGTCTTGTGTGTCATTGATGATTCATCGTTTGATGAATGAGTTATGGATCTTGGTTGTTTGTTTACGCTACACCAAATATAAACTAGTTTACTACTTATCAATGGATGGATTAGTGGTAAAGTGTAGTTGGGGCATAGTATGATATTATGGGTGTTGGTGATATTAGAATCCATATGCATGATGGTATCACGAGAGCATTGATTGGAGTAGCATGTTCTGGAATTGGAAAAAAAAACTTAATATTTTTGTCATACACTCAATTGCTATGATTTTTTTTTTGGTCGAACTCAATTGCTATGATTGACTATATATATTTTACATGATTAAAAAGCTCCACAACTTATAAGATCAAACATTTCAAATCATCCAATTGAAAAAGGAAAAATTAACCTAAATTCCAAACTTTGATGGGAAAGAAAAATTTTATTCAGTATCTGCTTGTTTCTAAAATAAAATTTTAATGATGCATAGTATAGTGATATCTTACCATTTGGCATCCAAAGTTAGCTTATTTTCCTTTTTCTCCCTTACTATTAACTATGAAATTCGGTTTGACTTAGATTCTACAGATATGATCAATTTTATTCATTTTGACCAAGCTTTCAACGGTGTCCAAACTAGAGGATTAAAGAAAACAGAATAGGCAACATATTTCCATTTCGTTTCTTGGTCATGATTTTCCATTTGAATTCATTTAAGGCGATAGAAACCACCTAAATTTCGTGAAAGCTACTTACAAGTAGCTTAGTTTGAAGCATCACAAGTCAAAGAATCAATAGAACACGAGTTGCGAACTCGTACAATGCAAAATATAAGTACCGGGCTACTGCTGCAATCACGAGAATTTTGGTTTGCGTCATATGCTTGCAGCATGTTTCAAAAGACCAGTGCTGGTAAAACACACTAAAAGTTCGGGTTTCTATATCATGCTAAGAAAAATTTTAAGCAAAAGTTCGCTTACCTAGATATTCTAAGGATTGACATCACCCAACATGAATATTTGTTAATGACTTTTCATATTTCCAACGATAAAAAATGGGAGTAACTAGAAATGGATCCAACAATTGAGTGGTTTATATATGGCAATATAGTCTATGTCCATCGAGTATGTAGCTTACTCTTTGTTCAATCTTTGGTAAATAGAATAAAAAGAGCCCGTAACTCTCACTCCCTTTCTCATCCCCTCGAGAGGGGAAGTCACCATCTTGACTCCATGCTGTGGAACGAAATGCTAAAACTGGAGGCAACAAATAATTTGGGACGCCCGTCATGACAAAATTAGGGTCCAGTACAGAGGAAAATTTTAATGGCACAATTTTCATCCTCTAGCCCAAAGTCACGCATACATGACTGCCTCGACCTGCTGATTTACACCACCAGATGAACACAAAAAACACAAAGTAGTTTATGTAAATTCTCAACTTCACTGATCAGCATTGCGCCTAAATCAATTGCATTTCAAAAGCTCTTTCAAGCTGCTAGATGCCTACTGTTTTCTGTCACTTCCATACTGTGGAATATTTTCGTGATGCAAAACAAGCTTTGAAGAGTAAGTTCAGCAACCACAGTCGCAGTAGATGCATATTTGGATGAGTGTGGCACTAATGACGATGCCTCAGCTGTGCATACACCTGCCATTAATCAACAACTAGTTTCTTAAGAACTTGAAGCATTTCTGAGGGAAAGTCTAAAACAGGACAAACCAAGCAATCAGAACAGTTTGTAAGGAAATAATGAGAGCAGTACACAAGGGATACATATGACATACTGTCAAGCAAGAGATGACCCCTCTTGCATCTAATCTGCACTCTGCTTGGATTTGTGCTTCGATTTCTTGTCTCGTTTCTTACTACTGCAAAGCATCAATCAATCTCATAGGTTTCACATGCCAATTGTTATTGAGAATAAAAGAAATCAGAGGACAGGGGTTTGAAGGAATTACTCATCATGTGAACTAAGGCCCCAACAAGATCTCAGCTTCCTGTTGATGTGTTTCATATCCTTCTCAGAAGGGAATTTATATGTCCTAACCTGTATTCAGTCAGCAGCATGAAGAAAAAATTAGAGAATTTTTATCAATACCTAGAACTTTGTTCACATGACTTGCATTTCAAGTAGAACTGCAATTGCAAGACCAGTTACACTTTTACTGGAGATAAGGCTGGATCAAAGTTTGAGATGAATGCGAGAAAACTTGAGGATTTACCGAGGAATCTATCGCATTCAGATGCTGAATGAGCTCTGTGCTGCTGTGAATGGAATTTTGGCGTACGAGCATGTTCTCTAGGTAACTGAAAAGAAGCATAAATTTCAAATGGCTCAATCATCATTACAACTAAGGTACCAAGAGAATCAGAACAACCAGCTGCCCCAATGCAGAGATGTCTATGGCAAGTAATTCTTATTGTTGGTTTCATAAAAAAAATTTGAGTAGCTTTTAACCTTTCATAGTCCAGAACTCCATGCACCTCATTAGCACGACGCAAAGCCGCCAATGCCAGCTGCACCAGAAAACATAAAAGAGCCTTTAAGCATATAACATGGGAGTTCAGCTACACCATCAAAATATGGAGAAATTCTAAAGAATTTATTCAGTGAGGTAGAGACCAAGACCTTGGAAGCACTCAAGAGTTATAATTTCCAGACACATCCACTATAACCGGTATTGTAGCCAACATTTCTAAAGGTTACAAAATTGCTCCTGCACCATATTTCTCTGTTGCCCAGATACCCATTTAACACATTGAAGCATCTGACATGAGTTCAACTCCTTTTTTATTTGGAAAAATCTATACTCCTCATATAGAGTATATAAACCTAATCGGAAATTATCCAAAAATTGAAAGCAAGTTGCCGGGTGATACATTTTAAATTTTGAAAGGATATCCAAAAATTTGCTCATGAACCAAGTAGAAGTAGAACTTTAAGAAAAGGAAAATGCAAGAAGTACCTGTCCAGGAGGAAAGAGAAGCGGTGCATCAGTAAGCATACTTTTGTCTACTTCCTCTTTTGCAGTTTCCTGGAAATGATCAAGAACCATAATGCAGAAAATTAGTGTAACATATGGATATGAGCAGTCTATTTCCAAAAGTACACATTTGCAGCAGTAATATAAATAAGAAGAAGAATATAAACAGGAACATACAAAAAGAAACAATTGACTTAATATACTGTTGAACGAATATTCTATAATGCTTGGGTCAGAGGCTCTCACGTACATAAGGCACAAGCCATGTAATAACACTATTTGAAGTTCATCAAAAGCATGCAAATTTCTGAGCACAAACATCCCCCAGCAGTATGGCGAAATGCCAGATGTCAGCTCAACCCACCTGCTTATTGTAGCCTTTAAGCTTAATTCCTTCCAACAATCATGCTTCTCTAATGTCAAGCAACTAAGTTAATGCACATGGGGTGGTTTTGTGTTTACTTCCCACATGTTATACTTACAACTAAGGTTCTCACTCAGATCTGTTAAGAAGTGAATAAGTTTATTGAGGTAAATATACAGTTCCATAAAGTGCTAAAGACTGGCCTTGCCCATACACAAATATAATGGAATGTTCATCTACAAACAGATATGCTCAATTTAACAACGGTTTAAGGCAATGACCCAATTTGTTTTCCACAACAAATCTTAAATTCACCTAATTTTCCATCCACACGAATTATTCAACTGTCTCCCTCATTGATACCCATACATTGGATCTAATTTGTTGATAGAGAGGAGTGTCTAGACAATGAATATAGTCAGAAGTTGAAATGAAGGAAACTGGAAATGTACTTGTGATACATATTAAAAAATATTTGACTTCTTTATTGTCATCTCATGTCACATCATTTTGAAAGGAGCGATATGAGTGATGCAGCCTCAATTTTACATCACATGCAGTCTCTGGAGATAGAAAATGAGCTGAGCCTTGAGACGAGCTGCCTTTTTAAGCAGACACTAAACTTTTCCACATGTCTTGACCTCTTAAACTATCATCGTCAGTGTAATTACCAAGTTTTGAGGAAGGATATTATAGGAAGCCTAAAGCTACTCAATAATGCTAAGCAAAATATGAGAGCTACATCATAAGCATTTGAAAACAATCTGAGGATGTGCAAATTACATACTCATGCAAATTAATTTTAAAAGTAAGACAAGTTTAGAAGCAAAATATATCTGAAGGGTATGGAGAATACAGAAAAATCACCTTTAGCAATTGAAGCTGGTCATCCTCTGCATGGCAGAAATCCTGCAGCACTACCATTATTGAGGGAAAAGAAACAACGAGTAGCATAATAGCAGCTATAACATTGTTCCAGCAAATTTGTCAATGTTATTCAGGGATATGATGAAGAGATAAAAAAAATTACCCCAAGATCATCTGTGAAACCTTCAATTGAGCGATATGGTGCATATACAATAAGATCAAACTCTAAACTCTGCAAAAGATGCACTGAGTTTGAAATAAGTGAAATAAAAGAATAGAAGAGATGATTCGATTGAGGAGGCATAACCATGCCTGAAGAACTAGCATCTCGTTATTGAGAATGACTTGATGATCCTGTGAGATTCCCTTACCAAGCTCCTCTGCAGATACATGATTTTCTTCTATTTTACAGGCTGCATATATGCAGGTTAAACTGTGCATACAGAGGCACTTATTTCAGTTCCAAGATATGAGACTGTCCAGTAAAATGGTCACAATGTGCTCAAAAGAAGAAAAGGACAATGAGAATGATCATTGAAGCTACAGATTCCGCAGAAAACTAAAATAGGCAACTGAACTGAACACAGCGGTGTGTATTTAGCAAGTCCAAATAGGGATTCATATAACATCTGCATACAATGGCAACTCGACCTAACACGTGCACAGAAACATAAATGCAAATAATTTCCCAAAGCAATAGGATTACCACAGCCATAATTTCAGATAGAACTAAAACAGCGTCATTGAATCTTACATGATGTCCTTTGGGTGATGTTCCATGACCGACCACTGTAAATAGAACCTTTTAAAGTATATGAGAGCTGTCGCCTGCCAAAGCACAATCGATATAAGAATTTTACTCTGTAATTACATCAATGATAGCTGCTATTGTGATACTGCACAGAAGGAGGACCATACCTGAACCTTATGAGGAAAGTAAAAGGCTCCACAAACTTCTCGAAGTTTATTTTCATAGAACATCCTCAAAAACTGTTCTTCCTCAATATTAAGTGGTTTTGGACAGGAATGCTTGTCTGCTGAGAGCAGAAAAAATTAGGCAGTAGGAAAGTTGTTGGATTCACACCACAGTGAGAGAAAATACAATAAGCAGCTAAACAATCGCCACCAGGAAAACATCTGCAAGAGTTACAGCTCTGCAAAAGAATAGGAATTACCATTCGAATTAACTTGAGCCTCACGGTATAGCAACGATCCATCGACATCTACTTCCATACGTGTAGCTCCATACTTCAAATCATATCAACAAATTCCCATTAGTAAACCATACAATTCGAGGTTTCATAGCCTTCATATTTGAAGGGACTCGGAACAATTGAAAAAAGCAGGAGAAAACACAAGAAAGATGAGACCTCTATGGCATCCAATTACCATAATAACCCACTCAAGAACAAGAAGAATCTCACTGTAGTTCAACATAATCAATCAAGGTTTAAGCCTCCAATTGTTTGATGAGCTTAACTCAAAAGTACATGGGCAAGTTTCTGAACTGAAGGCCAGGTAACAAAGAAGGTCCCCAATCAAGCATTCCCTTCTTTTATACAAACCCAAGAAGAAAATAACTCCTTTTTGCTTCCCTAGAAGTGCAATGCAGAAGATTTCTGAATAATTTCTCATGAGCAAATAAAAGCAGCCATAAATCCAACATTGGCCAATCTCCCGTGTACTTAACATGGGGCACTCTGCTAGGATCGAGCAATGACCAATGAAAATCCAAAGCTAGTGATGTGAAATCGCACGAGCAAAGTGGGAGAGAACCGGGTCGATAAACCCCCCCCACACCCCCCCCCCCCCCAAAAAAAAAAAAAAAAAGATGGCGAAGAACAAGCCCGTACCTTCTCCAGAGTCTGGATCGCTCTTTGATTAGCAGCCTTGTACTTTTCAGCCTGCACCATTTACAAAGCAGAACAATTTACTCACTCATCCCCAAAAAAACCAACCACCACAAAACAGAACCCAGAATTCTCCTCATGAAATTCTCATAGCTCATCAGCAAACCGCACGTGCCTATTCTACAAGACCCCGAAGAGTACGCAGGCGATTTCGCAGCACGAAAACTCACTCATCTCCTCCTCCCAGTCAATCGCTTCGAGCAACGCATCAATCAACGGGAACCCATCATTTCTCGGCAACTAAAACGGACTACGCAGCTGAAATTTCTTCCAATTTTTCGGCTCTCGAATCGGGAAGCAAAAGTATTCGAGGAATTACCAGACCGTGAGGAGTGAATATCCACTTGGCTCGGTGCGTCGAGCTCTGGAAATCCGCCATTGCAGAGCCCGATTGAACCTCGAGAGGGGTTTTTTAGAGAGAGAAAGAGAGAGTGAAAATCCAAAAACCCCGCTTTCCCTCTTCTTCTTTGCCCAGCCGATTGTTATATAAAAGCGTAAGCTTTCCTTCGCTAAGGAAGGGCATGATAATGGGCTCCGGCCCAACAAATACTGATGGGCTTATTTCGGGCCTCCGGCATGGGCCCATGAAGGCCCATTAACAACTTGGAAGTGACATGCCTTTTTTACCTTTGGTGCCTTTTTTATTTATTTATTTATTTATTTATGCTATTCATTGTGACTTGGCGAGAGGTTCTTTCTTTCCAACGGAAGGGAGTCGTCTAGGATCATGTGGTTGGATGAAGAGTGGTGTTTTTCCAAGTCGATTGTGTGCAATGCTGCCGGGTCTCTGGTCGATACCTTTGCTAGATCGGTGAGGGCTGCATTGGCGCATCAGGCGATAGCCCCAGCTACTGTGCATGCGTTGTGCTTTCTCTCTCTCCTCGAAGAAGTCTTGAGCTGGAACCCGACTTCAGCTGCTTGACTGATCAACAAGGGTGGAAAGAGCAAGGCACCTATCGCCGAGGCTTCTGATATGCAGTCTTGCTTTTCGAAGATTAAAATCGAGTTTTGCAATAGGGAACATAATAGGGTTATGGGTTGGATGGTCAAAACCTAACCACATGAGTTCTCTCTATTCTAATTGGCTATCCCTCCCACTTCTCCCACCCAAACACAGAAAAAAAAATTCCTTACGGACCTACTATGTTTAGATGCCCCTACTATAGGCTTTGTTTCTTCAATTCTCAAAAACAAAACTTTACACATTTAATAACCCTCTAGGGAATACCTAGTGTGGGATGATTTGAAGTGAGATGTTACCAGCGTTAAGCATTTCTTAAGTGTGAAAATCATTGGTATTCCCATAAACAAAACTTTGCATTTCTAGACCCCCCAAAAAAAGGCCTGTCCAATTTGACTTTTATCTTTTACTCTCTCTTTTATATTTTTCAAATTGTGCGATGCACATTTTGATTTCCTTTTTCAATTTTAGGACCTCAAACTTTCATGTAATAGAAATATTGACTCGTAGATTTAAATATAATCTTCCATCATCTTTTGATATTCAAGAAAAATGCTTTAGGGTTTGGCCAGAAAGTGAAAACGTTGACACAGCCCGACTTTTTAATCGATTTAGAATGGTAGATGAAACGTTTTGCCATCATGACATTATTGGTAGTGTCCGGATGAAATTAAATAATTTCATCTATATTATTGAACAAATCAAGAGGCCTTCTTTGAGCATAATTATTTATTTCTTCTCAAAAAATCCTTAATTTCTTATTTCGTGAATGACCTATCAATTGACAAAGGCCTAAATTAATAATTCAACTTTATCTTTCACGTATTTCAATGACTTTCTAGATCTCACACGCGAACAAGTTAGTCTAATGTCATTCAAATCTTGAAAAATGTACCAAGCATTAGAATCGCAATCCATTTCCATTTCAGCACGAAATTTCCAGAGCCTCCAGAAACATTAGGAAAAGGAGACAGTTCTACAGAGCATTGTCACTTGAAATGGAGTTCCTTTTATTTTTTCTTTGACAACGAAGCAAACAACAACTCCAATCACAATTTCCTTGCAGCGTCCGTTGGCTACCACTAATCTTCGACTAGAATGAATTTACACTTAAAATTGTGAGTTGCGGGAAGTGAGAGTCATAAGTAAAGAACAGATTAGGTTTTTCTTCTTCTCCTTTATTTTTTTTTACAATTTATATGTTGACATCTCATTTATCGAAAATTTTTAAAATTAACCCTTGCGTGTAAGGAACTGTGTGTCGAAATTCTAAACTTGCGTATCGGGATAGTTGACCATGTGTAAGATTTTTCGACACCTATTGATCGCATGTCATACATATGTCCGAGTGTTGGACTTACACAAAAAGACTCTAGAAAGTGTTGGTGCTTCCTAGGCGGTGACCCAAGAGCCGGAGGAGGAGGAGAGTTGCTTGGATCCCATGGGCAACTAGAAGTGGAAGAGGATGAACGGTAGGGGAGTGAAATTAGGGGGCATGGAGAGCAATGCTCCTTGATGAAATGGTTTCAACTTGGGCTCTTTGAGAACTCGTTAGAACCCATAACTAATTGGGTTTTGCTTATTGAACCCATTTTAACCCATATTTTAAATTTTAGGCAATTCATTCCAACTTAATAAACATGAGTCAAAATGTCGGTCTATGACCCACTTTGGTATCTCTTATTATTATATAAAATTCCTCGAGTTTTTCAAAATAATTAATGTGATTAAACATGAGTCGAGGGGTTTTTGGGCCAGCTTTTGTCAGAAATACGTTGCTACCATTTACTTCAAAAAGTTTAGTGAGTACATGTGGAGCTTCAGAGCAAATTAAATCTAAAAAGGCTGTGGGAGGGTACAAGACCTAATTAAAAGGAAGTCTATTAGTCCTTTGGGCCTTGGTTCAAGACCCGATACAAAGTTCCTCCTTAGCCTCTTCCTCCACTGCTCTCCACTGTTTCATGAAGCACACCTTTGAAGATCCCACGACTTCTCTCTTGCTCAAACTATAAATAAATTTACAGTGGAAATTATCTTTTTTCTCTCTTGCTCAAATGTAAAGCTACATCGATATATAAATTTAATATATTTGGTGGTGGAGTTGGATAGATAATGATCCAGAAAATTACCAAAACAATTATAAAATTATTGCAATTTTTCCAATTCAATTTAAAGTTTTTTTTTCCTTACCAATTAAGTCATAAATCTTTTACAATTATATCAATTCAGTCCATTCGGCTAAATTTGGCCGGTCGACACTAACATGGACGCTGACTGAATGTGTCACTTTTCAGATATTTCTTTCAATTTTTTAAATATTTTTTATTTTTTCGATTTTATTTTTTACTCTCTCTCTCTCTCTTCCCCCCTCCCCCCTTTCCCTAGCCGATCATCGAACCTCAGTAACTAACCAAGGCATTAGTCAGCAAGGGCACATGAGTCTCGCCACATGACAGCGTTGCTCAGGCTGGCCATGGGTGGCGAGACCTCACCTAGCCACAAGACCTCACTATCAATCTCTTTCCCTCCTTTTTCCCTTAGTTGGTCGCTAGTCAACAACTAACTAGAAACGTTGGCTTGTGAGGATGCACAAGCCTTGCCCAACAATAGCAACAATAGCATTGCTTGTACTTGCCATGGCTGGTGAGGCCTTGCAAGGTCTAGAGGTCGACTAAGGAGAGAGAGAGAGAGAGAGAGAGAGAGAGAGACTCATCGGCCAGCGGTCGACTAAGGGAAGAAGGAAGGAGAGAGAGAGAGAATAAAAAAATAAAATCAAAACAAAATATTAAAAATTAAAATAAAATAATTAAAAAATGACACGTCAGCATCGGCTAGACGGCTGGCATTTGCCAACATCTATGTTAGTGTGTGTTAGATTAACTAAATTGACACAATTGTAAAAGGTTTATGATTGAATTAGTAAAAGAAAAAAAGGTTTGGGACCAAATTGGAAAAATTGTAATTGATTTAGGACCGTTTTGGTAATTTTTCCAATGACAGTCTCTCATCCTCATCTAAAATTCCGACGTTTCGTTGCATGCGGACTGAGCAACTATTGCATTTGATAGATTTAACATTTAATGGCTTTTCACTTCTTTTGAAAGGAAGAGGCGGCATTATTGTCCTTTTCTAGTAATTTCTTTGTCAATTTTCACCATCCAAATTAAGAAGCATCTTGCAGCATGCTAGCATGTACTCTTGCAATGCCTTCTTTGGCATTGACATGCCATCTGAGGTCAACTTTTGATCGAATTAGAATAAGTAATTTAGAATTGGTAAACTAAGAAAAGCATCAAAGTGCGGGGTGCAATAGACATAAGAGGTGTCGTCGATAATGGTAAAAATGCCAGCCACTTTGCATTAAAAATTACCAATCCCCAATTGTAATACTCAGCACAAATACATATAATAAGCAGAGTAATAGATTGGTGACTGGCCATATTGCGAATATTAGGAGTGATGGGTGATTTTTTCCTATAACTTTTGCTTTTGGGGTTTGAAATTCGAAATAAATTAGTTAGAGCAAGTATTGGCACTAAATCACATATCACATAAATGGTCAATACAAACGCCATCCCTAACCAAAAAAGAAGAAAAAGCAAAAGATTATCCCAACAACGTTGGTTGTGTTGAGCAATGGCATGGTATGAAATGCACGTGGAACAAACTATTAACTGGATCCAAGTCGCGTTAAATATAATTTTCTACCAAATTGTGACTCAATAAGAAGAAGAAAAAAGAAATTTAGCTAATTCAATCGTTGGAAAGGATTCAAAACATACTGAGCTAATTTAGGATGAGCTAATTTAGGAGGCCTCGGGCGGATGATGGAAGGCTTCAAAGGTCAGAATCAGGAACAGCATGAAAGATAATCTTAAGAAAAGTAACGTCACAACCGAATGATATAAGAGACAAATGATGCGTGTGGAATGGGTCGCGTGAATTGAGTAGTTTCGCGGAGTTGAGTCTATACTAAAATAAAACAAAACGTTAAAGAATTATTTTGTTTGTTTGCTTATCACCAACTCATAAGGGAAGTGATGCGTGCGAATTGAGAAGTTCCTTGGCGACACTCGCCGCCCATTGTTGGCTCTACATGGCAATGGAGGGGGGTGGTGGCATAACATAAAAGAATTGAGTCTATAGTAAAGGGGTAGGTGAATTGAAAAGTTTCATAGAATTGAGTCTAATAAAATAAAACGTAACGCAAAAGAATTCTTTTGTTTATTTTATGATCACCAACTGATAAGGGACATGATGTGTATGGAATGGCGTGGGTGCATTGAGAAATTGCGTGGAATTGAGTCTATAGTAAAATTATTAAAGAATTCTTTTGTTTGTTTTTTGATCGCTAACACATGAGTCACTGGCTCATAATGAACAAGTTTTGAATTCGGAATTTAGAACTTACTTGTTAAGAGTCAATTTCTAGTTTTTAGAACCGATTGACCTTGGAACCTATTTGGAATCGAACTAACCACTTCTAGGCTAATTCTAGACCGATTGGAGGTTAACTATCATCGGAACTAATATCTTCACAATAAGTGCAAATGCCTGTGGTAGTATAAACCCTAATTCGGACAAATCAAGCAATTTCCCTAAATTTTTCCAACCCTAATTCAGAAGGCAATTTGATCTTAATATAGAGAGCTAATTTCAGCCAGCACGCGGCCATCCTTGGTGTTGCCGAGCATGAGCGGGCCCATTCCGACAGCTGCTCGTGAGGCCGAGCCAATCGACGGCAAAAATCAAACTCATGAGGGCATCATTGGGGGGCACAGAAGCCGAAAACCCGGAAGGCGAGGTCGAGGTCGCTAGAGTCGAGATTTGTTTAGTTTGAGAGAGAGATTCAATTTGAAGAGTGCACGGCATCTTTTAGGTATAGAAAGGCCATGTCCCGGTTCACGCTGGACTTTTCTTTTTCTTTTTAAATAAAAAAAATGCATGAATTACCAACTTATTAAAAAAAAATAAAAAAGCTACATAGGGCCTGTTGCTGGAATTAGTCATTGGAGGGATTTAAGTGATTATTTTTACTCTAATTAGGTAATTAAGTGATTTGGCAAAAAAAATTGACATCAAAATGAGCGCCATACGAAAATTAGGACACCATAATAAGGTCAAATTCTTTGCTGTCCTACTTTCATGGTTGTATTCATGAATTATTCAACGGTACCATACATGAATAACATGGAACATCAATCAAACCTTGAAATTAAAAAAAAAATCAAGACTCATCACAAAATAGAAAATACATGAGGAAGGTCGTGTTTTGATGAAATAAACTTTCGTGTTTTCTATTCCTTATTTGCTCGATTTTTCCGACATAGGACGCTATACCAATAAATACCCATCAATAAGGTTCAGACACTTGCAGAAAAGTCTCTACCCACTTGTGTTCTTCTCTATATTCGTTCAAACACCTGAAACTAGAAAATAATGAAAAAGAAATGTCTCTTTAGATTTCAACAATTCCATCTTCTTCTCCGTGTGAAGGAACATGCCATGAGATTGAGCGACAGTCAGTGGATTATCATTTGAGTATAAGAAATTTGGAAAGATTTGAACTCAATATTCCTTACTCTCATACAATGTAAAATTTTGTGAGATCGCTGCCCATTATTAAATGGAGTCATTGTTTATTATTTAAATATTATGATGGCAATGTGTTGTTAGATAAAGCCAAATATAATGCGCAAAAATTGATAGAGCACAACTACCATGCTTGTACTAATTGGTTACCCAGCAATTTTGCCTATCTTTTGAGAGGGCTGTTAGGGTAAAACTTGAGATCATATAACAAAACAAATAATGTGAATGATATGTCTAAGGCAGGTGTGAGGAAATATGCTTTGGCGCACATGGCTAAGACTATCTAACATGAAGCCACATAAAGTTAAATGTCTTGATTGAAATGCGTTAAAATCTTTATTAGGCTTGTTAACATTGGCTAATAGGACGTGTATTTACTTGATGATACATTCTTTGTCCGGTGAGAAAGAGACGAAATGGCGGTGGTTGTCTTCATTGTTTGTTAGCTATATGACGTCAATCTCTAGGCGTCATAAACTCGCATACATTATTATATGTTTACTGATTTCAATTATATGCGAATTATATCGACTATAATATTCAATGAGGTTTAGACCCCAAGTCTGGATTAGTGTAATAAAATAAGACTAACAGAAGACTTGATAAAATCAAATAATATTTCGAGAAATAAAAAATACATGAAAAAGAATGCGATTTCATAAAATCAACTGTTGTGTTTTCCGTTCCATACCTGCTCGACCTTTCCAACATAGGACACTATCGCCTATAAATACCCATCCATAACATTTGGACACTCACAGAAAAGTCTCTACCCTCTAGCGTTCTTCAACTATATTTGTTCAGAAACCTAAGTTTAGAAAATAGCAAAAAGAAATGTCTTTTCAGATTTCAGCAATTCCATCTTCTTCTCCACGTTTAGGAACAGGCCATGTAATCCAACGTCGTTCGGCGGGTTATCATCCGAGCATATGGGGTGATTACTTCGTTCAATATGCTTCTCCCTCCGCCTCAATGGTTTGCGGTTTTTCCTTATCTTCTTCTTTCGTTTTTTTTCTTTGCCATGCGCATGATTGTTGTTTCTATTTCTTTCTAAAATAACTTCTTGCAGGACCTATGTCTTGATCACGTGCCAGTGTTTAATAAAGCAACAAAAAAATTGATTAATTGTCTAGTCTTTGTGGAGTCACTTATGGGGTTATAAGGACTCTCATTAGGGAGAAAGTCACCAAAAATCCTAAATTATGCCCAGTATAACACATTACTCTAAACTTTTCTCTGTGATGCCAAAAATCCCAAACTTCTACTGATGTGAAACATTTACCCTCCATTAAGGTTGGGTCAATGAGTACTATTAAAAATCCACCTACATGGACGCCACAAAATTAAATGGTGTTGACATATTGCCCACATGATTTTAGTGCAATAAAAATGATGTTATTTTGGGTGAAAAATCATAAAGGAATTTTGATGAAGGATAATATGTCATATATGTACAAGTTTTGGGTTTTTTATATCACGGGAAAGTTTTTAGGGTAAATATGTCATAATAGTTATAGTATGTTACCAAAAAAAAAAACTTCAGGGTAAAAGTTCAGGGTAAATGTATTGGGCAAATGTGTTAAAGTAGATATAGTTTAGGAATTTTAGTGATCCAAAAGCATTCTTAAACCTTCACTGACTTCGTTGCAAGAAACATCACAATATGGCATTTAACTCCCTCTTCTCATATGGTCATGGTTCTCGTGTGTTTAAATCTCGAAAGTCATGTGAGTACAATTGAAATAGTAGATTTGTTAAAATGGATCATTAACCCCATTTCTTCATCCATTTTTTATGGGCGGAGATAATATATAAGTTAGTTATATTCAATAAATGAGTTTAGAATGATAAAGCACAAAATAATATGGGTGTTAAATAGGTTTACAACTTATTTATACCCAACCCGCCTCTATGACTCTCTTTTCACTCTATCTCGTTTGCAATCAATTTTTCACTCACTCGCTTCTTACTCTCACCTTAGTTTGGATATAATTTTTCATAAATTAGGTTAAACGCATAAGTGTTTTAGCAATATAAATTGGGTCATGTATGTGTTGAGTCGGGCATGGGTCATTAGATTTGTTTTGCATGGAAACGGGTCAAACTAATTAAAGGTGTCGATTTGGGTTAGATCATTTTCAACTCAATCCAACCTATCCGTTTGACCAATCTATGAAATACCTAAAAGTTTTTATTGTACAGAATACGTATGTCATGCTTGCTTTTATTTGACATAGCGTATGATATATTTGTAGGAGTTCAAATTCATTGGACGAGTGGAGGAACAAATTGAGGAGCTAAAAGGAGAGGTGAGGAAGATGCTAACTAATGTCGTGGATAAGTCTTCACAGATGCTTCACTTGATTGATCAAATCCAGCGCTTGGGTATTGACTACCATTTTGAACATGACATAGATGAGCATTTAGAAGAAATTCACAAACATTACTCCCGACTTGATCATGGAGATTTCAAGGGAGATGACCTTCAAATGGTTGCTCTTATCTTTCGACTATTGCGACAACAAGGCTATGATGTTTCATCGGGTATGTCTTAAATTTAGTGAACCAATCTAATAAGATACCCATAGAAGTCCTATTGCTTTGTTTAATTTTAGGAGAAACAAGTAAAAGAAATTCTAAACCACTAATCAGGCATATTACCTCCCTAATTTATAAACAATTACACTTTTTCCCCATGTTTGTTGATCACACAGAGGTCTTTAATAAATTCAAGGATAGTGAAGGGAACTTTAGGGCATCGCTCACCAGTGATGTGTGTGGATTACTGAGCCTATATGAAGCTTGCCACTTAAGGTGTCACGGTGATCCTATCTTGGAAGAAGCACTTCCTTTTGCTATAACTCACCTTGAATCAATCAACGAAAGCAAAGTGAGCACTAGTTTGGCAAAACAAGTGAGTCATGCCCTAAAGCAACCACTTCACAAGGGGTTGTCAAGGCTCGAGGCGAGGCATTATATTCCACTCTAGCAAGAAGAATCTTCACATGATGAAGTCTTGCTCACTTTGGCTAAACTAGATTTCAACTTACTACAAGAGCAACACCAGAAGGAACTTGACAAGATTACAAGGTTCATTAACATTATATGATAGCATAATCTAAATTTAGCTTCTAGATTATGCTTTAACATTGCCCAAGCTATTGATTTTTCGTATTTCCAAATTTTACTCATATATTTCAAATTACCTGTCTTAATAGTGCTTTTCAAAGTCCCTAACAGGTGAAAAAATTAGTTTAAACTATTGAAGTTGTTGGGATAAATTACCTTCCTTAATGCTTATGTTTGTTTAATCACAGGTGGTGGAAGGACATAGATGTTCCGAGGAACTTCCCATTTGCTAGAGACAGGATTGTGGAGTTGTTCTTCTGGATCTCGGGAGTATATTTCAAGCTGGAATTTGTTGAGGCCAGGGATATACTAACCAAAGTGATTGCCTTGACTTCCATTCTTGATGATATCTATGATGTTTATGGCACATTGGAAGAATTTGTACTCATCACCGAAGCAATCCAGAAGTATTTAATCCGCATTTTCTTTCCTTACCTACTGAATTTGATCAATTTTGTATAGAGTCGAGTGTGTAATTTTTTAGGATTCAAATTCAGGTGGGATGTCGATGATATGGATTTACTACCAGAGTATATGCAAGTATACTACAAAGAGCTTCTCCATCTCTATGAAGAAATTGGGAATGAAGTGGCCGCAAAAGGACGATCATATCGCCTTGTCTATGCAAAAGAAACTGTAAGTATCATTTGTATACTTTACATGCATCAAAAGCACTTTTTACCCAAAAATTCAATATTCTTGTTTATGTTTAATTTCTTAGATGAAGAGGCAAGCAAGAGCATTCTTTCAAGAAGCCAAATGGTTCCAAACCAACTACACACCAACGATGGAGGAGTACATGCCCCTTCAACTAAAAACGACTGGTTATGGAATGTTGGCGACTACATCACTCGTAGGAATGGGCGATGTGGTCACAAAGCATGCTTTTGAATGGTCACTAAGTGACTGCAAGATTGTGAAGGCTGCAGAAACTATCTCTAGGCTTATGGATGACATTTCGTCTCACCATGTATAACAAAAAGATCGTTTATCCTTAGATGTTCTAATAAAATTAGATTACTCATTACTTAATTTGGTGACACCAATGTCGTTTGTCATACAGTTTGAACAAAAAAGGGGGCATTTAGTATCTTCGGTGGAGTTGCTCATGAAAGAACACAGTTTCTCGGAGCAAGAAGCTGAGAAGGAACTTCGGAAACGAGTTAATGATGCTTGGAAGGACACCAATGAAGAGTTTCTTCGTCCAACCGCGGTCCCAATGCCCATTCTCACACGAGTTCTCAATCTCTCACGAGTGATGGATGTGTTATACAGTGATGGAGATAACTACACGCATTCTGGAACCAAGCTCAAAGGTTATGTGACATCCCTCTTTGTTAGTCCCTTGCGGATGTGATGCTTGGACCAAACATCATCGCGGCAATTTGGTAATTGAAAATCAAAAGGCTAGAAATAATGCCTTTGAACCTATATAGGGAAACTATCATCGTTAGTGAGTTCTTTCAGATTGATCTGTACCATAAATAAACGATGCAAATCGGTATGGTGTTGCTAAGTTTGCAAGTCTAGTGTGTAATGTACAATATTTCCATAATTTCTAAAGCTTTGGTGTCGGGGTCAGTGAGGCTTCGTTTGTGTACTTCATGATGAAAATATGAATGAATAAACGTACTTAGTAAACTTGATTCTTCATTTCCTTGTTGCTAATTCTATTGTTTGGCAATAATAAGAATCACCTTATTCGCAGGCCATAGTCAACCATATCGTCTGGTAGAACTTTACAGGTCCATGATAAAAATGTTGTTGTTGTTGTTGTTGTTGTTCTTTTTTTTTTTTTCTTTTTTTTTTTGAGCCGGTAAATTTCATTAGGTTCAAAAATGTCAAAAAAATTATTTGCATGACTTGTTTTACGTGTAAATTGTGGGTGACTTACCAACAAGTTTATAAAATTACCCAATTTTTATGACAAACTTGAAGTGCCACAACTTTGTATCACACTTGCTTTGATACTAAAACTTTTCAAAAAGATCATTTAAATGCCACATTGCTTGAAAAGATCGCTTTTAAGTCATTAAATTGACTTCGTTTGTCAAACAATCTTGCGTGCCTTGCTTGAATCACTTAAATGAACATTGTTATAAAATTTTGGCAATAAATTGATCATGTATAAAAGCTTTAATATTATAAATTAGACAAAAAGGTGAAGTGAGCCAAAAGTGAAATTCCCAAAGCAAATATTATTTTTCCTTGTATTGTTTAGACTCAAAAGCAAAATCATTAAGTAAATATTCTCTCCAAATAATTTCATTTCAAATCGTAAAGATTATATATATATATATATTGGTGACCATTGACCAAGGATCAAAACTTCAGGAGTAAGAAATGGAGGGATGAACAAATCGTAAAGATATATTAGTTATCATCAAAAAGAAAAAAAGGGAAGTAAAATTTTCCTCACCCCTTCTATCTTTGCATCTGTTTCTAATCTGACCTTGCTCTCTTTCGAGATTGAACCAAAAGAACTTGGAGCCTTTGTGAAAATGAACTGCTTCTGTTTGATGAATTGCTTTGGAGCCAATTTAACCCCAAATTCTCATTTTATGAAAGATCGATGCATTTAATGACGTTATTCGGTACATATATTACACACCGGCATAATTTTAAGATACTTTTCGTGAAAATCTTAAGAATCACCGTAGTCCAGAGTAATCAATGAAGATTCAAGACCAAGTGCACGACATCAAAATTCAAAACTACATGGGCAAGTTTCTGAACTAAAGGCCAGGTAACAAAGAAGGTCCCCGGATCGAGCACTCTCCCTTCTTTCGTGCTTAACCAAGAAGAAAGTAACTCATTTTGCTTCACTAGAAGTGCGATGCACGAGAGTTTCGCATAATTTATCATAAGCAAAGAAAAACAGTCATAAATCCAACATGGGCCTCTTTCCCGTGGACTTCTTATGGCGCTCTTCCGGGATTGAGCGAGGACCAATGGAAAAATCGATTCTAATAAAATTCAAACCGCACGGGTAAAAGCCGTCGCAAACAGTTTGCGAATGCCATCCAAGCGGGAGAGACCCCGGTCGATAAAAGACCCGAAGATTACAGAAGAATACTCCAGAGTTTGTACCACTCTTTGATTATTGGCAGCCTTGTACTTTTCAGCCTGCACCAGTACGAAAATGGATCATATACCTACTCATACAAGAGAGACAAAATAGAACCCAGAAAATTACATCCACCAAGCACAACGAACGACAACATATGATCATGGAATTCTCATAGGTCATCAGCAGATTGCATATTTTCGTTCTACAAGACGCCAAAAAGTATGCAGGCAATTTCGCAGTACGAAACTCACTCAGCTCCTTCAAATTGATCGATTCGCTCAACGTACCAATCCACAGTGGAACCAGCATTTCTCGGCAGCTAAAACGGACTACATAGGCACAGCTGAAATTTCTTCCAATTTTTCCGCTCTCGAATTGAAAATATCCAAGAAATGACCAGACCATGAGTGAATACCCGCCCAATTTGCTTGCTCTTTGGTAGGAGCTGGCGCAGTTATGCCACGTGCACTCGCACGACAAAAGTAAGTAAAATCAGCTCGCTTAATTGGGTCGGGCCTCGACATAAAGATCGTCTGGTATGCAAAGAAGACACAAGTTTTCGTATCCCACGACCTCCTGGTCAGCAACGGTTATGAAATACGAATATCTAATTTATCTGTTCTTCTCGATCGTAATTTAATCTATTATATATAGTTCAAAGCTGAGCTGAGAAAATATTCGCAGGCTCCTGCAGTAGCTCCGTGTCATGCGTTGCCATATGACATGACACTTGGATCGGCTCCTCGTGCGGCCCCACGTACTGATATCGGGAAAAAATGTGGACCCTATTCATTTTATTACGAGGATTTAGTATAACATTTAATTTTCAGAAAGGCAATAAAAAAAAAAAATTAATCATACATGCGACGATCTCGAGCCTCGTTGTGCCCGATCTTGGTACAAAAACTCTAATTCTTTTCTCCTCAAATTAAATCACGAGGCCAAGAGGAGGCAAGATGGAATCACTTTTACTGTTTCCCCCCCGTGGTCTCGAGAGATGATACCTTAGATCAGCAGACGATTACAAAGGCCCTGTTCCGGTAAGTGTACGTGAATGTGCTCGAATTTTGTCATAAGCAGCGAACTGAGATCATCGCTCGATTACCCGCCTTCGGTTTTTGAAGTCATCAGAACCGCCGCCGCCCCCGTCATCCTTGTATTTGTTAAACCTTCCGCGCTGGTTGTTCTCGAATTTCCCTGCTCCGGGACCCTTGGAATTCCTCGAACCATCCGACCTTCGATCATTCCTCCTCCCGCCGAACTCATCCGACCCTCGATCATTCCTCCGCCCGCCGAACTCATCCGACCTTCGATCATTCCTCCGCCCGCCGAACTCATCTGACCTTCGATCATTCCTCCGCCCGCCGAACTCATCCGCTCGAGGTCCTCTACTTTTGATACCTCCGCGCGCCCCTCTCGATGGCCTATCCCCTCTCGACGGCCTATCGAAGTCGTCATCCGAGAAGTTGTTCCTACTACCACGCGAGCCACGCCCATCAAATTTGCCCCCTCTTCTATTTGGTACTGTTTCTTTTCTTCCGAACTTGGTTCCACGAGAACTGGCATAATCATCTGATTCGAAGTCATCATCCGAAAAGTTGTTCCTACTACTACGCGAGCCGCGCCCATCAAATTTACCCCCTCTTCTATTTGGTTCTGTTTCTTTTCTTCCGAACTTGGTTCCACGAGAACTGGCATAATCATCTGATTCGGAGCCAGAATGGTGGAAATTACTCCGACGGCCTACTTTATCAGAAAATTTACCCGCTTTACTTCTCCGAGTCCGCAAGTCCTCATCCGAATCACCACCTGAATCTGAATACAGCCCGGCTTCTTCATCTGAGCCATAGCTCAATCCCCTGAATTTCCCTGGAGGACTTCTACCTCTGCCTCTATTTCTAGAATCCGCAACATGACTAGATCTCCAGTTAGGACAGACCGAAGTCTCGTCCTCCGAATCAAAATCAACTTCATCATCATATGAACCTGGAACAGAGCGCCCGCGGCGTAAAGGTTTCGACGGCCTTTTGCGACAGAGCGACTTTGCTTCCTCTCGAGCAAATGATTTAATGTCTAAGATTCCGTCTTCAGACCCAGAGTCCCCTTCAACCTCAGAAAAATCTATCGATGGCCCATTCCTAACCGATGAATTATTCCGTGTATCTAGCTCGTAACTGTCCACGTTATCTTCCTCATCATCAAAATCATCAAAACCGGTACGAGAACCGTGATCGGAATCAGAATATTCTCTGTTATCAACTTTCTGGAATTTGTTACTCTGGTGAAAATCGTCTTCAAACCCTCGATGATTCCTTCCCTGCTCCTGGTTATGTAAATGAGAATCTTCTCCCTTCATTGACGAGTCTGCATACTCAAAAGCAGCTACATCTGCTCCATCAGATTCATCATCATCAAAGTCAAAGTTCCATGCATTAGAGACTTCTGGGCGGCTGGCAGTCCTTTCCAACCTAGTCCTTGGATTCTGAGGTCTTTCCTGCAATTTGTCTTCCATGAACTGTTCAGGTGGGCGCTTGCAATCGCAATGGAAGCAGGCCGTATTTCTCCGATAGTTTAAGAAGTTGCACCTACCAGAAAACATGGACCAGGACCAGTATGAGCTATGTAACATGCACAATTTGTATGCACCTTTCATTCAGTATGTTGTAAAATTAGAAGTACAGAGGCACATCTTCCTGCCTCTCTGTACACACTGAAGATTCTTCAACACTTTGCTCATTAAATTTACAACAACATAATGAATAGAAGTTACTGCAGTAATGAAGAATTATTGCAATATTTAAAGGGCGGGCAATTTCCACAACTAATAAAGAACTAGTATGTAAATAACTTAAAATTGCATGCTAGATGATGCGACAATAAAGCTCCAACAACGTTGGCACCATCAATGCAAAAAAAAAAAAAAGTCCAAGCTCGGAGAGACAGGATCTGGGACCACGACTTAAAACATATAATGAGTGAATAATCACTGCAATATTAGAAGGGTCGCGAAATTTCCACAACTAGCAAGGAACTGGCATGTAAATGTGAAAACTTAAAATTGCATAACAGATGAGGTAACTGTCCTAGAATGCTGGCACCATCAATGCAGAATACACAAACTAAAAATTTTCAAATAAATTCAGAATTTTGAAGACTTACTCTGGGCATTCCCATTCTCCTGGAAGCAGTTGTCTCTTTGGACGCTTCGCATCACACTGTAGGCACACTGAATTCTTTGCAAAATTCATGAAGTCACACCTGAAACAATATCACAATAATTTGGCATCTTGAGGAAAGACCAACTTTGATAGATTTATGCATATAAGAAATATAATCAGACAGAAAGGTAAGAAAGATTTAATTTTTTTCTAAATGATAAATATCCCGCATCATTCAGCTCTTCAGACACTGCAAACTCTGCCTAGATAAGTCCATAGGAAGATCTCACGGGATGAGAAATTAAAATATGAATATAAAGTGCCAGAAATGGCTTTAATTTAATTTAGTGGAAATCACACCAGGTGTCCGAGTATTTTATATCATGCATATGAGTGTCATAAAGAGGTGTTCAGCAAAGTCTATTGAAATTGTGGATCTAATTAAGAAGAAATCCTAAATGGTAATGCGAGTGTAAGAAACAAGTAAAGAATCATACTTAGGACATAACCAGTCTCCTTTCTTCATTTCTACATCATCCCGTCCAACTCGTCTCTTTGGAGTTGGTGGAGGTTGTTTGACCTTCGGTGGAGGCCTTTTAATAACTGGAGGGGGAAGGTTTGGATCAATAGGAACTGCACTCAACTTAACAATCTGATGAAGCAACTTGCGGACAACGATTTTCAGAGATTTTTGCTTCAGAAGAGGTTTATTTGTCACTAAGCCATGGGCATGATCAAGACCAAATGTAGATAGAACTCGCATTACATCAATTGTACGTGCCTCATCCTCTTTGTTGGTCAAAAGATAGGCTTTTTCACAGGAGCTCCTCAGTTTGCAGGAGCTACAAACCTGCAAACCAATCAGTCATATCCAGAGGACATAGAAATTAAAGAAAGAAAAACTCGCTTGCAAGCAATTGAAGATGGAGGAGAAGTAATTTGACTGAAAAATAACAAGAAAATAGATAGTCAAAAGTAGAAAGAGAGGACAGATATGCATTCTTGCATAACTATTCTCATATACAGGCAGCAGAAGCAGCATGGTGAACATTTAGTTTGAAGGGTCAACCTAAAAGAAGAAGATATGATAAAGCCCGTTCATTAAAAGCAAAGATATATTACCCAAAATAAATATTTGTCAAATAGGAAAAAAAAAAATCATACCCAAATTTAGAAGAATTAACAAGTAAAAGATGCAACTCTTACATCTCCTTCATCGAGGTGCACATGCTTTCTCAACAGTTTGGCAGCCATTACCACCTTCTTGTCAGCAGTAGGGCATCCATAACCAACAAGAATTTGAATGTCCTGTCTCGACAATGACCTGACATCAATTTTACCTCAGCCAATATTAAAGAAGGTGTTATCATATACAAAACTTTAGTGCAAAGGTAGTCAATAATCTCAACCCTACTTGCTAATACAAGTCAAGATCATGAAAGATCCAACTTCGATTGGCTGGAGTGTCAACTTCATCTGTGCTCATCTTATTCTTCTTATACAAGATAAACTAAACATAAAACCACTTAAAAGGATCATCCCTGAAAGAAGAAAATGATTATTCATCTATTGTACTACTATTCGAATGAAAATCAAGCCTGAGACCTGATGTAAGCCTTTTCTCTAGATATTCACACTCATGTCGCATCGAAATGATATTTTTTAAATGGACTCAGGGAGCACATTATGAATACATCAAGTGAAATGGGCTCCAATTTCTAATGGGAAAACTCAACCATGCAGCAGTCTAACTAACGCAGCAGTCTAACTAACCAACATCCACCGGCTCTTCCTTATTTACAAATTAGAAATCTCAAACTTTATTAGCTAGAAAGGATACTAATATATTTCCTAGATCTTATCTTAACTATTCCTCATGTAAAAGGAAAAGTGGAGCGCCTTACCGACTCTACTTGGACATTAAACCCTCAACCCAAGAAACCTCTAGATATACTCACCAGCAACAAACTTAATTGCACACTTTCAAAGTTCTCATGTAACCTCCATTTTTACCAAACATTCTGATTACTACTACACAAAAAAAAATCTATTCTAATGCAGACAAATCCAGACGTTCGAACAAACTCAAATTCCAGACAAATCTATTCTAGCTGCATATTCATTGACAGCAGCAGAAAAAACCAGACGTTCGAACAAACTCAAATTCCACCCTCAAGCTAAATAGTCTACACAGGACACATTTCACTACAAAACCACAGTAATATGATGTGTCCCAACAATGTCAATCAACAAGCAAAGCATGAGAAGAAAAACTCAAAACTAACCAGCATAAACATTATGTTGTAATTACTTTCGGTCGTTTTACTTCTATTCAAAATTACCCAGATTTGGGTCGAGTTGTCATCTCACTGAGCTTTCACTGAAAACTACGAAAACCTACATGCTATGCCACCATGTACATAAAGAAAACTTCATTACGGTCTTCCTTAATTACAAACCGCAATTGACAAAGTTATCACATTTAGAACATCTCGACAGTAATTTTGCAATCACATTAGATATGGAGATTGTGAAATGGCTTCAACCATCAACACCACATACCTCAAGATGTCGAACCGGTCCTTCCCAAAATTCAAGCAAGCATTCTGAACAGTCTTGGGATCGGCATTCCAATCGAAATGCTCCTCCGGGATATCTCCGACCTCCAACCCCGATTCCCTCACCATCCTGTCCTCATCCTTCCTCCTATGATCAAAGTAATTCTGCTGCACCAGCCTCTCCATCAACTCAATCCACTCCCTCCACGGATGCACCAGCTCCACCTCCTTCACCGGCTCCACTCCTCTCGAACCACTCACTCCACCCTCGGCCAAACCGACCTCCTCCCTCACGCTCTCATCCTCACCCTCACCACCGTCCAAGCCCGTCGACGCCGCCCCGACCGGCTCCGCCGTCTCGGCGGCCGCGCCCCGCGGCGGCTCGCGACCGCCCTTCGCCTCCCGCCAGGCGCGTATCCGCTGGAGCGTCTCGTCCTTCTGGGACCGCTCGCGCTCCTTCTCGATGGCGTCGATCTGGTCGAACACGAAGCTGAGGCGAGCCGAGAGGTTGGACGGCTTCGTCGTCGGCGTCGGTCGGCGGCGGCTCCGGCGAGGGAGCCGAGGGGGAGGCGGAGGAGTAGCGCCGGCCGGCGAAGGGGGAGTAGGGTCTAGGGGTTGGGGAAGGATAGGAGAGGCGCTTGAGGATGAGGAGAGATAGCGGGGTTCGCGACATCTAGAGAGAGAGAGAGAGAGAGAGAGGGGGGGGGTTTAGAGAGAGAAAGCGAGAGGTTTAGTTTAGGGTTTAAGCGATGACGTCGTCGTCGGCCATGGATCTCTGGCCGTGAAGCAGGAGGAGCGGGAAGGAGGAAGAAGACGGAAGCCAAAACCCCCCAAGGGCCTTACTGGGCTTTTTTCTGGAATGGGCCGAAAGCAGGCATATTGGACGTAAGTGGGCCGGGCTTTCAATTGTCAAAATTAATCGGAAATTAACCGGAGGCATTCCCCAGGTGCCAGTATCGACCCCAGCCTGGACGCCAAATTTATCGCCACGCTAATTTTACAACTGAAACCTCAAATCCTAGTCGTACCAGTTGGGGTTTTGATTGTATAATTGACCGGAAATTGTTGTCATTTTTGGGGTGCTGAAGACCTAGGCCTCATCATTGGGGTCTTGGGCCCAACCTCTCAATTCCGAGCTGAAGATCTAGTCACAAGCGCCCTAGTCTAGGGCCTAACTTCAATGGGCCTGGACACGAGCGTTGGGGACTTGTGCACGGACACTGGAGTCTCAAGCTAGGCCTCGATGAACTTGGACCAAGTGCCGAGGGCTTGAGCATGAGAGCTGGGGTCTTGAGCCCTATCTCAATGGACCTGGGCGAGGGCACATTGGACCTCTGTACTCAGGCTCACTACTAAGGGCTCGAGAATGAGGATTGGGATTTTCATGACCAAGCATTGGATTCCTCTACAAGCACTGAAATCTAATCATACTATGAAAAATAATTTCCAATTTTTTAAAGAGAATTATTTTTCTAAATTTAGGCATAGATTTTTCCATCAACTAAAAAAACTTTTCTTTGTTAACTCATTTTCATAAACAATTCAAAATGTCAAAAAATGAGAAAAAAATATTTTCTGCGAATTCAGAGCTTTAAAAGTTTTTTTGCCAAATATATGAAAGTTCCAGGACGGGATAGTGATCGACGGGGAGCAGCAGTAAGGCTACGCAACAATCACAAGTAAAGATGGCAGTGTGGATGAGATGAAAGCCACAATAGGGCAGCCTCTCCTCTTATAAAACTTCAAATGTGGAAGCATAGACTGCACAGTTCAATTCAACTCTGCTTTTAGTATAACATTAGCTGATGACACTGTCACGATTACAAATTTACAACAGCAAAACGCCTAAACTTTTCCTTTTCTCCATGTAGTATACACATTTACAGATCCTTCTACATGCACAGCCAATTCGCAGCTCCTGTATAAACTCAAAGTGCCGTCGGTTGGTTAAACTCATTTGCTTTGAAAGAACCCGGGTGTGCTTTGAGCATTCGTTCTCTGCTCAGGGCTTCCCACAAGAAGGCAAACGAGTCCTCTGTTGTGCTCTTGGATGGTTGAACACCAGCTCAGGCTTACATGTTCTTGTATCCCTTGAACCAACATCAGATGAGCTCACAAATTCGAGGGATGAAAATTTACCAAGACTTAACAACAAACTGAACCTCAACAAGTAACAGAGAAGCTATGATGCAGGCAACCGTCCACGGTGAATCACTGACTGCTGAAAGTGGTAAAGATGCTAGCACTGCCTTGACCCTGTTCATGCTCAAAAGGGAACCCGACTTTTATGGTCAAGAATCAAAACCACTCGACCATACACTTCGGGTACAAGCCTGCCTCAGTGGTCACAGCGGAAAGGCCTCGTAGCTCTTTCTGAACTTTACGCCTCTCATAAAACACTGGACAAGCAAGTGAAGTGCACTTCACTCCACTTTCTAAAATCCAGTCCCCGCCACCACAATGCCGACAAATCTGCATAGATCATTCAAAGAAAATGATGTGCTGTGACTGCGGGCTCATTTATATAGCTAAATAAGACTGCAGCTGAACGATGGAAAAATGCTGCCTCGCTGCATGCATATGGAAAATCCATAAATTCCAAATATTGATTAGAATACAATAGAGACAAGAAAATTTACACTGGTTAGGCAGTCAAAATAGGAGAGGGTAAAAGTACTTCCTAAGACGAAAAAGGAAAGGCGGGTATGAGACTATAATAACCTAGAACAAGAGCTTCATGGGTCAAAAATTAAGATTACTGGTCAACCATTGATCCAACAATGATAAAAGAAAAGATTTAACACAATTCATTGGATTATATAGCATGATGAAGTCAGCAACATCATCTCTAGAATGTATTCAGATGGACAGATGAGACACCAAAATAAATGCCAACTGACAGAAAACTTAATACTGCAGACTCCGTTATGATTCTACTGATAGAAATACTCACTGCAGCAAGATGTTGCATATCTCTCTCCACTCTTGATGTCCTTCCAACTAAAGCTGTTGCAGCAGCTGGCCTCTTGTGTGAACATTTATTGCATAAATATGCTGATGTCGGGACCAGCTCACCACAAAGTACACAATGTTTTGAAAGATAGTAGAAATCAATTCGTTTTCGCTGCGGATTAGGTGAACTAATGGGACGTTTCGCAAAATTTTCCCTAATAGGGCGGGGCATCTCTGAAAACCATTGGTTTAGGTCAGCACCAACAAGTCCAAATACTCGTTGCAAAGTTGGAATTATCTGCTTCTTTATATAATAAAGTTCATTCAGTCGAAAAGGTGAATCAATTGCCAAAACCTCCATGGGATCAACAACCATATCCACTAGGCGTGCCCCTGGCTCCCCATGGACAACAACATATGGTATTCTTTCTGCATAACGTGGTTCTGCCCTGGAATCGATTCTCATTGCTTTTGTTGCAACGATTGCTGCAGGTGGGAGTGATGAGGAGGGCCTTGTACTGTAAGTACCTAATCGAACTTCCTTCGCAAAAACAAAATCCTGAAGACATACCCTTCCAGAGAGAATCCTTGTCCACTGGCGGTATAAATATGCTTTTACCTGTGCAAAGAGAGCAATATGAAGTAGTGCTCTAAAACTATACAAATCACCCTTTAAAGCAAGGCTTCCAGCTGAACAAATCAGGGGATAAGCAAGTACGCATTCCAGAAACATCAAAAAATAAATTGGACCACTCAGATTACCAACTTCTTCAATGTTTATTTCTGGGTCCAATTTGAAAGATTATGGAACTACAGATCATAAGACATTCTTCAGAAATGATAGGGGTTTCAGCAGAACCATTGAAACCCCTGATGTATGATAATCACATGAGAATAAGTATAGACATGTACATTTACTAGTTTCAACTCACGGAGATAATGAAGAATGCAATAAAAACTCCTACAATTTGTATGGTTTGAATCTTTTAGAGCACCTGTCTCACATGTACCCATGCAGTGCATGGTTATCTATAAACTAACAAAACATTTAATCCTTTGGCATAACATAAAGGAAGAATTGAAAATGTACTTAGCCTAAGAGCACACCATCTGCCTGACATCTAGAACAAACAAACCATGGGCAGATGTACTCAAGAGTCAAGATTTTTGTAGTGTGGAACTAATTACAAGACTAAAAGGCAGATTTTCAAATGAATCTAAATTACCATTCCAAGTTTTAGGCAGACACATAATCCATCTGCCATGATGATTAGGAAAACCTTTCTATTACAAGCATGTGGCATAAACATAGACAGATACAAGTTGGCACATTTAACCGGTGCAAAAAAGAGTAAACAAATGAACCAGGTGTAGACTTGAGAAGTAAGTGTTGTCTTAGTAATTTGAATAGAATTCAGTAATTTCATCTAGTCTTAGATCATATATCAGGACAAACGCATAAATATCAAATAGTATGAATCTCATTTTCTTCCATTTATGTCTAGACAAGAAAAAATCCAAGATCACAATGTCTAACTTTACAAGTTCTTCAATTTGGAACACCAAGGAAAAGAAGAAGACCACCTGCTTAAGTTCAACACTATATCAGAAAAACATTTGGACATATGAGTCTTAAAGTTTGCTCTGGGAATTAAGTTAAGCAGAAGGAAAACATATCCATAGAAGAAAGAGAATAGGCAACACTTCACCTTGGAAATGTCTTGCTGCTCAAAATAGATCCTCAAAGATTGCTCCATAGTTTTGGCAACTGCTCCACAAGTATCTCTGCGTACTGTTTCAATTCCTTTGGCATCAAAAAGAGGTTCTATTTGATCGGGACTCTCATAGCTGTAACCCACATAACGTTTCTTTGTAAGGAGGAAGCAAGGGTGATAGACTTTCTCCATCTTCAAAGCAACCGGGTTTGGATTCATCTCATTTACTGCAGAGACTATCTCTTGACCAATTCGAAAAGCATCCTTGACAGTTCGTCCTTTCAAGAGGACAAACATACTATGCGCCAAAAAAAGAAAAAAAGAAAAAAGAGTTATCAATTGCCCAACTAATATGCAGATAATCTTTTTATACGTCTAGATTAAGCACCATCAGCTAAGTTGCCGTGAAAAACATCTAGAGTGAGAAAGACTTATAAATACAATCAGAACTAGACCAGTTAGTGTTGCAGCAGATAAATTAGAAAGTCTTATAGCAAACCTCCATAACTCATAAAAATGGTGTTTGTAACATCTCACAAGTCACAACTTTTTAAGTCTTGAAAATGGCATTTGGTGTACAAGAACAGGCATGGGCTAACATAGCTGAAAACTTTCATTGAAATGATGCTTTTCATCTTTCTCAGAGATAAACAGTCTTTACCTATCAGTATCCCCATAGACAACTTTTGCGTTCCACTTGTCATGTGCATTTACAAGAGAAATTGCATTCTCTAGTGTTCTGCGGCCACACTGAACAATACTATCTGCAAGCTCTGCACAGGGCATGCGGCCACTAAAACCCGCAGCAGTATAGCCATAGGTTACATTGGCTATTAGCTTCAAAGCAAGTTGCCTCGAATTAAAAATCTGTAACAAAAGAAGAGTCTTTAATCACCTTTCATGATTTCACATCATATTTTGAAAAATGAGAGCAATCAATTATTCAGCATTTATATCATACAAAACATTGACCTGCCAGCTACATTGAGCAGAGGAGTCAACAAGGCACAAGAAACCATAGTTTCAAGCAAACATTTGAGTTAGAGGGGGAGTGTGAAATTGCCTCAAGCAAAAAAATAAATAAACCAGTCATGCCAAGCTAATACTCTACCTGATTTCAGTAATAAATTAATAGGTGCCCAGGCCTTACCCTGTAAAGAATTTGCTGTGGAGATGTTAATCTTTTCATTGCTTGCTTTACCATTATTCTGGTTGACAATATTTCCTCCAGTAAACGAGGCAGTATGCCCTTCCGTACCTGCATCATGACAGTTTATTAGACTATTTTTCTTCTACAAAGTTATCTCCTAGAGCTGGGAGATGCAACTAAAAATCAAGTTCGACTTCAGAACCAAAGAAAAAAATATAAGCTCTCTTGTGCTAACCCACATAAAAGCAGCTATAGAGGTTTAACAGGGAAATTCAACATCACAGTAGACCAATTCCTTCATATAAAAAACCCAGGAATTAGCAAATAGAACCAATCACATCACCTATGTTATTGCTGAAACCAAGTTTGCCTGCCACTGGAAAATTGTATGTAATCTTAAGCCTTAGCTAGTATTGGTCTGCCCACTAATCCACAGTACCTTTCAATGATCTGACCTTTCATGAGTGAGGACACTTAATTTGCATAAGCATCAGACTGGCATTGTATCCTCATGCATGGATGTCTGCCTAGATGCTTAGTATTGTCATAATTATGACTAAAGTACACCCATAACAGTTTGTGGAATATACCAAATAAACATCCCTAAGTTGGTGCATATTTAAAACCATAACTATCTCCCCAAAAGCAAAATCCCTCGAATTAAAGAGCATATATAGCATATGTCCTAACACTCCTCCATCTAAATCAGGCCTTAGATGGACGTGGACGTAGCCACGTCTAATAGACAACCTGGATAGAGACAGTAGAACTTAAAAAACCAACAAGGCAGAAAAACAACAATAGAATTCAAACTCTGGAACTATGCTCTAATACATGTTATACCCCCTTTTACCCAAAATCTTAAATCGTTAAGAAATTGCTCCAAAATATAAAAAACCAAAGAGAGCAAATTCCTTTACACCCTAAATTACCTTTGGAGGCACATACATAACGCCATTTGGTGTCAACAGTATTTGATCTTTTAAATCTCGCAGAACATATTGATCCGCTGTAAAAGAAGTGACTCCAAGTGTGTTGGCCTTCGAAGGCACAACTTTTCCGAGGCATGTACAAAAGCAAAGATTGTATGCGATTATCATTGATGGATATAGAGACTGAAAATCCAAAACAATTACAGGATCTGCATAAAAACCAGATTCTGGTTCCATCACCAGTGGTAAGCACTCCATTGCAGGTTGTGAAGCAACCTAATAAACCAGAAGGTGAGGTCACTGTTTCGTTAAGTCAATATAAGAATCCCGGCAGGAACATAAAAAATAATACATATAGGACCATCTACCAGAAACAAGGAAAACAACCAAATGAACAGAAACAATATTATCAAAGAATTAAAAGTTGCTTGATGGATAAATTTTAGAAGAGCTGGAAAGCACCATAAAAAAGCAAATGAACCACTCACTTCATGCTTTTAAATAAGCATTACAATCTAACATACTTCTACATTGTCACAGGGTCTCTCATTTACGAAGCAGAAAGGCAGACATGTCCAAGAAAGAAAAAAGTGGTGATAGTGGTGCCCATATACTGCTTATGTATAAACTTGTGACATCTCCTCTTACAGATTGTCATTAAAAGATTTTTTGGGATGAGAATCTGCAGTAAGTATCATAAAGCATAAGCCACTATGATTTTTGGTGTAAAGCGTGTTATTCAAATATTATGCAGTACTTTTCTAACATCTATAATGATATAGGGAAAGAAGACAAATAATACCTAAAGAAGTAAATCACTAATGCTGTGATACAAAATACATAATGTACACATAAAAGGTGCTGCACACATGCTGATTACAATTTCATATTCATCGTTCAAAAGCCAGATGAATCCAAATAATGAGAACGAGCTTCACATAATCCATGAGGGAAAAACCCAAGTGAAGGCATTGAATAGAAAGCAAACATCTGTTCTGTCCCAAAATCAGACAATTCCTCCCTCATTCTTCTCTGCAGTATTAAAGGTTTTAGAAAGAGTAAGGTGGACTAGTACCTGTTGATTCCCAGGCGAAATGGCAATGTAGTTTTGAGTATGAGCCAACCTGAGGAACATAGATTCAACACGGTATTGTGAACCTCGAGAAAGAACAGAGAAAAAGTCAATACCAAAGACGCGAGCAAGTTCTGCAGTTCGGTTGACCTGCAAATAGTTCACACATTAGGCAGATGTACTTAAGCCCATGAAAACCAACAAGAAATGAAATTACAGAAAGCACACATAAAAAGGGAAAGTTCACTTGATATTCTGCTATGAAGACAAATGATGGACTCAGTAAAAATTTGCCACCCCACAAAATGTACAAAAGGGAAAGTTTACTCAATTTAACTCATAAGTGATGGTTTAGTACTTGAGTTCATTAATTAAGATTCTAAGACTGAAAAGTAATCTGCACATGACGTATGGCTCCCTCAAGCTTCTTCATCAATTACCCCCATTGACTTCCTATGATCTAGGTTTGATGCACAACACTAATTAAAAGCTTGAACCACAGAACAACAAAAGTTTATGCAATATGATAAAAGAAAATATTTTAAAAAGGGAATGTTTCATCTAATATCCTAAAACTTGTGTACAAAATCCAATCATTTCATGATCCTTCCAATCAATGCAATCGAGTCTTAACAGAACTTTCTTTAAAAGTCCAATCGAATCCTTTCAATCATAGCATAAGGAATTGCCCACTTCGAAGTCGAAAAAAGCCTACCTGGTGACTTCATATTGCATTTGTCAGTAAAATTTGAGGACTTGATGCATGTTTTAATAAAGATTTAGGATTTAAAAAAACCAATTGCAATGTCAGAACTTCATTGAACTTTTCAGTAAAGGTTTAGCACTTGATTGCACCAACTAAAATTCTAAGACTGGAATGCCATCAGCATATAAGGTTTCCCTTCCTCAAAACTTCTTTATCAGCAATTACCCCCATTGATTTCATATGGATTATTTAAACACAAATAACCTTCCACTAGGCTTGATGCACAACATAGATTCAAAACTTGAACCATGGAAACATAGAATGTTTATGCATAGATAAATACAGTTGAACCATAAAATTATATTATTGCGTAGAAATACCAAGTCAAGTTGATTGATAATCTCTACGTTCAGCTTCGCTCTCTCGATCATGTATTCAAGACAACGATATCTTGCTCGTCCTGGCCCACTTGAGAACCATTTTGTCAGTATGCTGTGCTGAAATGAGGGAATTTTCCTTCTCAAAACAACTCCAGCTACAGCTTCCACTGTATACATGTTGTGCTTAACTTCACCACGCACCAAGCGCCAAACATTTAGGACAATTCGACCACCAACATGAAGACCACTCGCATGGGTTCTACCCCACTCATCTTCAATAATAGCATCTCCCGTTCGTACAGAATCAAACATCAAAGGTTCAGTTGGTGCATTCTCTGCAATCCCTTCATCAGTAAGTCCTGATTCTCCAGAAAGAGCTTTGCTGTCCGATGGTACTCGAGATATCATATTAAGCAAACCAATTCCCAGATATGAAGCCCTCTCAGCCAAATAACCAAGAGAACCAGATTGAACATCCCATCCCACCAATATATCTGGATCAAACTTGCTAACGATCTTCGCAAAATGGATCAACAATTGATTTTCTTGCGGAAACACTAACACCTCACAGCTGGATACTCCATCATGACTCCTTCAAGATGACAATTAAAAAAAAAAAGGATAATTAATCCAAGAGTATGAAACATACATGTCGCACGAAATACAGCACGTACAAAGGGCTCAACAAATTAGACTCATTCCTAACACAAGTGCTATACAGGTATTTCCTTTTTGAACTCTTGAATTGATTTGCTAGTTTGATTCTTTTAGACTTCCAACACCTGACACTATCAACCTATTAATTTCGTTATGCCCCACATCATCACTAACACTGCTCTTAAATCAGAGTAAAGCAATAATCAGGGAAAAGGACATTAAAGTGCCATAACTTTCATATGGTGCTCACTTTAGAGCCAAAACTTTTTGCTACATCACTTAAATGCCAAATCAGAGAAAAACGATCACTTAAGCGTCTCTAGCAATAAATTCCGGCAATTCGTCCCGCGTGGCCTTTTTTTTAATGAAATTTTCATGTCCATGTGGCTTTCTTATAAAAAGGAAGTCCAACGTGGACCATGACCTGGCCTTAAAACTCATTCTCTCTCTTGTTCTCTTTTCTCTCTCTCATCCCAGAACATAGTTTGCTTGGCTTGAAGCTCAATCTCTCAGAAAGACAGGATTCATCTTCAATGGCAACCAACCCACTCCAAATTGACCCCAAAAGTTGTTTCTACAACTCCAACTCCACCTTCTACAGCAAGCGCAACCTATTCCCCTTCCCCCCAATCCCTCCCTCAACATCACCAGCTTCATCTCCTCCTGTTCCCACCGCAGCTCCACCGCCTTCATTTACACCTCCTCCAGTCTCCACGTCCCCTTTCGTGAGCTCTAGCACTCCATTGACTCCCTCACCTTCCACCTCTCAGCCATGGGCATATGCAAGCACAACACTGTCCTCCTCTAAAGCTTCATCATGGCTCTTTGTTACCATCCATCCTCAAAATCCCACTTTAAAATTGCAATTTTGGTGAAACAAAATCACACAAATGAAATAGCAGACCTCTATTGCAAGTTGCAGTCACTAATTTTGCCCCAAATCCATGGTTGCAAGGTTAGGGTTTGAGGAAGATCGTCTATTGTGACGTTAGGGTTTGAAGAAAGAGGGCTATTAATGCTGACTAGGCATGCCGGCGAGCCACGTTGACTGGAAAAAATGTTAGAATATGGTCACGTCAGATCTCTAGCCTCCCAAATTGGAGTTGGCACTTAAGTGATTTTTTTTTTCCTAAACTAACACTTAAGTAATCCAATGAAAAGTTTTGGCACCAAAGTGAGTGTCGCACAAAAGTCATGACACTTCTAGTGACCTTTTCCTCGATAATTATCATGTCCTTACATTGCACCTCATAACTTAAATATGAAATCTATAATAATAATAAAGTGGGAAAATTAGAAGAAAAATGATCCAAAAATGATGTCTAAATAACCTGGGTTTAAGAAGTTAATGAAATGCAGCTGTTTTAACTACACGAAGAAGTGCACCATACATCATAAATTAAATGAGAGAACCTATGTCATGATAACACGGGTGTGTATATCTGCCCCAGGCATGTGACAAAGCAAGGACTTCAGTAGCTTGAGAAACCAAAAGCAGACAACCTCATTTCAACCAAGGAACGGAGAAAGTGAACTGCACTAAATTTTATTAAACAAGATGACTTGAGGTTCTTTCAAAAATGATAAATGATAAAGCTCTTTCTTCAATTTATAGACGGTTTTCCTACTGAGCTTTATTTGAACTTGAATTTAAGGATGCCTTAAAAAGATTCTCGTAGGTGTATATGTTATGTAATGACAACAAGCAAGCTTATCCACCAGAGGTCAATTTCATAGATCCTTTTACACCACGCCAAATAAAAGTATTTGAATTCTTTCCTTCGAAAGTCAACTCACATGATTTTAGTAGCCTGTACTTTTAACTTACATCTTTAAAGTCGATTTTTTCGTGCAGCCAAATAACCTTAAGGGAGTTTCTCTAATCTTACCCTCAATTGAGCCAACAATATTTTTTGTCCTATTTCAAAACTATTTTCTCAAGTGTCCATTTATCCACTGAAGCTTTCTCAGCTATGCTAAACTCATTTTGTACGCAAGTTAGCACAACCGCCTAACAATTCAATACCATATAGAGTTGCCAATGTTACCATTCTCCACTAAAATTTGCTGGAGTTCAGAAATCGGGCTTGCCGACTTAGTATGATCTATTTGCAAATCGATATCAAGGTGAGAAAAGTAGAATCTCTAGAAAAAGAGGCCATTCATTTTAACCATTGACTCTGCTAAAAACATGACTTCACTCTGTGTCGAGCAGCTACAACAAAATTCATAAAGTCCCTGAGAAAAGAATATCAGAAGACAGAAAATGCAAATCACCTCTTAACTGCATCTTACCTGTGACAAGATTCAGTTTTGCAGTGCACCAGCACATGTACATCAATAACCGAATCCTGATCATTCATAACAGCAAGAGCTACAATATTGATAGCATCAAATCGAGGATCTGGTCGGAGTTCTCCTCTAGATTCTGCTTGAACCTTTCACAAAATATCAAATTTAATTCAAATGTTAGGATAAGAAAGAAAAGTCAAACATCACCAGGTAAAGCCAAATAGATTAAAGATAAATTCAAGAATTTACAGTTTGAGTTACAGAAGTAGGCAAAAATGGTAGAAGGTACAAGTGTCACCCAAATGTAATTTTGAAATTGTCGTAAAGAGAGGTAATGCATAACCTCATCAGGAAACGTCAGTTAATTTCCAGAAAATCATGTAGATGGTGTATAGATCGTTCAATATCTTTTCTAGTCAAATATCATCAAATGAATTATCTTATTTACCATTACAAGTTGAAAATCCTGTAGATCCCTATCTGCAAGCATCCGGGTATGTTAATTACTTACAAAATTTATTCACAACTACATCAAACAATTTCTACTCAAGGTAATCCTTTTATTGATTTTCCAGGACAAAAACCTTAATTCTAGGGCTATAAAATCCAGATGACATGACCCAACACTTAATAAATTATCAGAATCAATGCCCATTTCCCAACAACTTTATTTATCAAATTAGAAAACCATGTCAAATGTACCTCTATACTTAATAATGTAAGCTGTTGCCCTCCACCAGTGCTCGCAGGATCTCGATATCCTAATTGACTGAAAGGTGTAGATCCTGATTTTCCATCTGGTCCTGAAATCTGCGAGATATCTTGAGAACAGTTGTGTGATTTCACTCTACCAATACTTTTTTCATTGATGAACATTGTTGCTGCCTTATTATGAGATGAATCCTCTTCTGTCTCTAGCTTTCCACATTTATCCTGATTAATTTGCTTTATAGAAGGTTTAGTATGAGGTAAAGAACCAGATTCAGGCATAATCCCATTGACATCATCTTGGGAAGTTTCTTGTGAATGAATTGGGGTAACTGGAGATCCTGCAGAACGCTCAAGCAACTAAATTGAATTAACAGAACTGCAAGACTCCCGGTATGGCAAAGCAATTATGAAAAAATTACCTTTCAAAGGAGAAGAATCCATTAATTCTATACAGTTCTTTCCAGAAGTACCTGAAGTAAAAACATAAATATTATATACAGCTAACATGAGAAATGAGATACATGGATTTTTTTCTGCACAATAATTACCTTTCTCACTACACCGTAGCCAGTCATTGACGATATCAGCAGAAGGAGGTGAAATTACAGGTGTCAAAAGGTATAAGCATGAGCCATCATTTTGATAGTGAGTAGGGACACCCATGTGAGCTTCTTTATTGTAGTTGGAGCCACCATCCGTAATGCCATCAGTTTGAACCTCTTTGTCTTCTCTAAATCCTTGGACGAAGAATGGAGGAATTTCATCCAAAGCTCTCCCTTGAGGAAGAAACATGAGTTTGTCAGCAAAAAAAGTATATTATTCAGCCATCTTAAAGTCATTGATGATTTAAGGAACTGAAACATAATCTAGAGTCACCACAAAGTACAAAAAGTACTAACATCCCACCTGAGGTTCCTTCATGCCCATCGTGTTCCACAACCACAGAGTGAGAATGCTTAATTTTACCATCGAGGAGAATGGGATGTTCAGGAGCCTCATCACCACAGTCAGCAACGGGTGGCTTCTCACGGATGGTCATGGCAATTAAAGGTGAAGGTTTCTCTACTGCTTCCACAGTTGTCTGCATTAAGGTAGCAGCTCCTGAGAAACCCACATCTGGTCCCAATTCACTGTCACTACGATCCAAGCTTTCTCGTAATAATGTTAAACTCGTGTCTTCATTGGCCTCAAGGTTCTTATGCGACAGTGCCTTACGTGCTATCAGATTTCCTGTCTCATGGTCGCTTTTATTAAAGTGAACATTTCTGTGATATGTCTCAGATTCAATAGCACTAGCTGTCTCACAGACAGAACTGGATACATGCACCGAGTGCAGTTTTTCCTTAAAAAATTTGTCCTGGGAGTGAGATTTCATAGTATTTAATAGTTTATTACCTCTGGAGGATGGGACATCAGAAGTTACTGATTTACTTTTGAGGACAGGCCCTTCAGTCTTGTCAATTTCATTAAATAACAATGGAAGTGAAGGATCATGCATCTCAAGGGGAGACTGCTGTGGTACTTTAACTATGCCCACTGGAAGGAATCCTTCAGTTATTGCCATCCCAGATCCAGTACAATTTTCTTGACAGGCCTCTTTTGACTCTCTCTGAAAATCAGGACATGATCCAACCTGCCTCGTGTCATACTCATTGCCGTGCTCAAGCAAGTCTATCTCTTCAGGACATGCAAACTCATTGACCCTTTTTTCACCGTGAGGAGTGCAGTCTAGTGGGTTGAAAAGGTGGCATCGCTTTTTCCTCATCAGATCTCGGACAGAGCATCTCTCAAATACGCTCGCTTCCTGTAGATGAGCATCTGATTCTGCCTTTTCTGTTGGTGTATCAGAAAGATAGTCCAACCTTCTCTGACTGTGTGAAATAGAACATTCCAAATTTTGATTCTCACAGCCCCCAGCAGATCCATCATTCGTGTTTAGACTATTCAACTCTGGGTGGCTTGTGACATTGGGGATCATGGCAAAAGGTAAACTACCCCATAAGGAACTATGCTTTCTTTTCTTATTGGAAGAACTTTTGCTGTTATTATCTAGAGCTTGTTGCTGTGCGAACTTCTTAAGTTCAACCTTCTTCTCCATCTTCAATAAACCTTCTTCCATCCCAGTAGAAGGAGAATGGCAACAACCATCACTGGAGCCATCAACTTGGGGAATATTTTTCTCTGATGAAGCTTGGGAATGGCTACTAAAATTAGCAGAAGAAGTTCCTCTTTCCTTTGAACAGCCAAAATCATTCATATCATCAATTGAATCAAGAATGTCTTGACACTCTTTCTGAGACTCACTCTCATACTCGTTATTAGCCTTTTCTAGCACCTTATCAATAGTTGTTGCAGGCAAAAGGGGAGTCAGAATAATATCTCTAACAAGTTCATCATCCGAGTTTATGTCTTCAGCAGCCTGGGATGTGGCAAGCCATTTGAGAAGTCCAAGGACTTCCTCATCTACTGCCTAAAATGCACAGAGAAATAACAACAGGTGAGTGAATTTGAGGATTTCGTGTTCACCATAACATGCTCAAGGCAGACTTATTGCTCCGTGACAAACCAATTGCCTACAAGCTATCCCTGGAAAGAAAAACTCCTCCAAATACCAGTGAGTTGCACCAAGACATTCTAGAAAATGGGAAATGAGTATTGATAATCACTTATGATGCCAAAAGGAGCGATCAAAACACAATCAGTAAGGATCCACGGGGGAAACTGAATACAAAATTTTAAGAGTGGCTTGGCTTTTCTTTCAATGAAACAACATAACAGACACCATATGAAAGAAAGACAATATCAAGGGAAAAAGAAAAGGAAAGGACCAATCTAGCAAGTACAAAACACTTGATATAAAAGTGGCTCAATGGTTAAGCAGATGAAGTATTCTCTATCCTAGTTAAACAGAAAAAAACTGTAAAATGATATTTTAAACAGATTTACACCAGGAGGCTACTAAAAGAACCCTATCAGTCTGAGGAGACACCAGAGTGACAGAAGCAAGGGAAAGTGGGAAAGGTACTGTCTTGACTTCATAGAACTGAAAATGATTAAAATATCAAATATTGGCAGTAGAATAGACCAGCTAAGGATAAGCAAGATACAATATAAAAAGGAAGGAAAGAAAACAAAAGAATGATGACATGACAATTACTGACAAGCATCGATTTTAGGGAAAAGACACCTCCGGAGCGATGACATTACCTTCACACCCAATGGTTGTGTCAATTGAGATGATTTATTTTTATTCGACAACTTGTAACATGCATCTTTTTCTTTGACAGGTGTTGCAACCATTCTGTCTCCACAGAACAAATCTGGCGATGAGGGAGAACAATTCAGAGCATGTTCCTCAAGATGCAGTAAAAGATCTCTACCATCACAACTTGAACCTGCAAGGGCTAACTCAGTGGAATTGCCACCATCAAGGGGAGCTGTTATCAAGTTCAGCGGCCTCATACTTTGCTCTGGGGTGCCTGAACTTACAACTCCTGAACAGAGTTCCAATAGTTTGTGTTCCAAGTCAAGACCATGTGAGAGATCTTTCAGAACATCCTCTAGGGGTGGTTTTCCAGGATCAGGTGGTAGTGCTGCCTCGTGCATCCCACTCCTTTCAAATTCCTCCTGTAGAAATAGAAACATAATCAAGACATTTTTGCAAGCGATGGATAAGGAAAATACTATTGCATTAATCTAAGTAAAACTGCTGACAGAATGGACAAAAGGAAACCTCCCAAATCGGCACAAGAGATTGGACCATTTTCACATCCATACGAGCTTGAGAAAGAGAGGTATATGTTTTGAACTGCTGGTTAACAATATCTGCAAGCAAACAGGGATAGCAATTTCTTCATAGAAAAAGAAGTGCCTTATGTTTATATCTTAAATGAAGGCAACAAATGATAAGAGTATAAACAAACCATCTACACCAGCATCTCCCTCCAGTTCACATGTGCTCTGACGTTTAGCCACGTCTCCAGACGAAGCATCTAAGCTACCCAGAGGCTGCCACCTCCAACTTCCTGGGATCGTAGATGATATCCAAACAGGAGTCTCCAGGTGGGCATCCCTACCCGAGTCAACCTAATGAGGAACTTCCAAGTATCATTGACTATCCACAAACATACGTACCTGTATATTATGAAAAACATATACAATATGAAGCATAAAAAGAAAGACGGTCTTGTATGGCATGCGCCATATAAGAGAAGATAAATATGACTTAAAAGCAGCAAACATGCAATATGACTTTGCCATCACCTGTCTTTCTCGATCATTATCAATACATATCTTTGGAGCAAAAATATCTGGTATTGGATGTCGAAACCTTATTCTCATTAGATGAAGAAGACCCATCCCAAATAAGTTATAGTCAACCTGCCATTAATTAACCTCAAGTGCATCAAGAAACACACATATGAAAGATAGCAAGTCTGGGCATGAGGGCATTAATGACCCATCCTTGCAGACTCACCCACTATAGAACCAGAGAAAGGCAAATTTGGATAAGATAGAAAGATAAACTGATGTCGCAAGATAATACCAGAAACTGAAGCAGATAGGGAATATGCGATTCATGCGGCTGCAAACTTCTGTCAAATACTGCTCCTCCCTGGAAAATGATGTTGGACCATGAATAAAAAAGAAATAGACAAACAAGATGACTATAGGCACATGTATTGCATGACACATTTTTTTTGTCAAAACTAATATATTGATCACAAGCTTTTCTTACAAGAAAACCTTCCTCATAGAAGATAACCTTTTGGAACAAATCCAAATACCATCCCAACTTTCATGCACATACCAATTTTCATCCACTACTTTTAAAACCACCAATTCGAGAGTGTTGTTAATATTGAGATGGGGAAGGGGGAGGGGAGGGGAGGGGAGAGAGAGAGAGAGAGAGAGAGAGAGAGACTGGCAGTAGAGGTTTAAGACAGCTAGAGCGCAGCCAAAGATGGCAACTGGTGGCTGTGAAGCCTTTGAGTGGTGTGCCTTTGAGTGGTGTGATTGGTGGAGATGATTAGGTTTGGGTTTAGCATTTGGAAATGATTTTGGGATAATCTTTTCTAAAGTTTGTTGAAGGAAGGGCAATTTGGTCTTTGGACTATGCAGTTTGGGCCTAAGATGCAATTTGCGAATTCCAAAATTCGAGTATGTAAAGCGATTTTTGCATGAAATCTTAGCGTGGTATTCAGAAGTTTGCCTTTTTTTACCAAAACTAATATCTCCATTTACAAGGTTTTCTTTCGAGAAAACTTCCCTGCATCTCAGAAAATGTTCAACAGAACATACTCCAATGGCCACGTTTAATGACAAGTGGACTTCCACTGATACATTTATATTACTCTGTCGAAGAACAAAATATATGCTAATTTTCTCAGGCCTCTCAATAAATCAAAACTTAATTGCCAAATTTTGGCCCATATATTTCTGGGATGCCCCAAATAAAATATGAATAGCAAATGCTTTCTTTTTATGATAAAACAAAAATTTAGTTATCAGGCATGCGCGCTCCAGATCGAAACAATGAATACACTTGAAGGCATGCAATTGAATAAGCCAAAGATGACAAGTACCAAATCTAGAGCAAAATGGTGAAAACTCTTTAGTATTCCAAAGCAATACCAATTCCAATAAGGCACTATTGATAGAGAAAGAAGAATACCAAAAGAAGCTTGGCAGCACGTGAGACATCATGTGGATGATAGCTAAAGCTTCAGTCAAGGTGCCACAAAGATGTTGCTTTGGAATATTCAGGCAGAAAAATATATATACACAAGCTGTCATTTATGGATACAAGTATATCTTGACAAACAGCTCTTCAGATGCATGATAACCATAAAATCTCCTTGCTCGTACAAGGCCGCAACCATGCACGTGTTGCCGTTTTACGCCAGCATTGCCTTTGAGCTGTAGTAACTCACAAAACAATCCTTTCAGATACAAACTAGCAAGTGAATCGCACAATAAGTTAAAGCCAGGACTTAATATTTTCGAAGAATGACAAATTATACCTTCAACGCTTTCTCCATGGCTAGAGAGACAGCATTTGTAAATGCATCCCCTGTGCAATTCAACAGTGACCAATTAATTCCATGCTAGTAGCAGAACAGTAAGAAACTAGTTTAAAAGGGACATGAATTCGAAATATATAAAAGCACGAATAATTCAAAGAAATTGAGAAAAAGTCTACAACAACATTATATTACGAGGACATTGACAAAAACTGGTCAAGTAAAACCACAGCCATGTTGCCAAAAGAACATATCACCCTGAAAACACACAAGCTACATGCTAGAGGTATTGTGAACTGAGAGAAACGTTGATTAATTTCTTCAAACCAGGATATGCACAAAGCAGCCCATGCATCTGTAACATGCACAAGTACCTTCAGACGTTGGATGGATTGGAATATCTGTACATGGTACATACAAATAGGGTAAAGCCTACAAGAAGAAAAAAAAAAAACATAATTTAGAATCAGTACGAAAAAAAATGTACAAGATATTGCTGTCTCATAAGCTATGCCATGGACAAGCATCATGTACTTTTCACAATAGATTGGAGCCACGTAAGCTCCTCATTTGTTATTTAGACATTCAACAAGTGTCCAGCCAGTCAAAGAAAGTAGACTATTGCCAATACGGTGTCTCTTGCGAGCAGAAAGTGGAAGAAACTTTCTGGATCCTGAATTTGCCTTTCATCTTGTAGCATATACATCAACTCAAGTCTGTAAACCCATGCTGGTTTAAATTCTTCATCGGCAGAAAGGAAGTTACTTTCATTGCTCCACAGCTCAAGGGGGGTAAAGCAAGTACTTGGAACAATTAAAAAACTACAAATAAACAAGGACTGCACTCACCTTATGCACATGCAAGCAAGTTTTTTGACCAGCAGGAGTTGAACCATATACTCTTATCACAGGAACCTCATTCACTTTTTCACCTTCATCAACCAATCATGAACAAGATTATGAACATACAAAAGTAGATATTTCTAGCTAAATTTCTAGCTACTGTATAGTAAATGTAACTGTTATTTTTGCAGGTTAGAGGTCAAATCCTCACACAGAATTTTAAAGAATGACATGGGACCATGCCACATGAAAACTGTAAGCGCACCTTCTTCTCTTTGCATCAGCAACAAAAAAGCGAATTTCAATTATATCATCATCAAGACAACTACACTCTCCAAACGAAAAGTAATCATCAGTCTACGGAAGAACACGATGAGTTGAACAATGCCCACCAAATATTAAGAAAAATATTCAATACTCTCTGGATTTTCTAAGCAACCAAACCAATCATGTAATAAATTATCAAGACACCAATGTGCTGATTCCATGACTGCTACAAATTTTATCAATCCTTGCGTGTATCCATGCCAGGCAATTACTTAACATCAATCCAGCAGCCCCAATAAGAAGTCCGAATAAGACATCCACGGACAAACCGATAAGTTCTTCATAACAGAACACTAGGCCAAGCATATTCCTTGCACTCATAAGAAAGCAAACAAACTTTTGTCTGCAATGCAGTAACTGATTGAGTCCTACTCTAGCAAACAAAACTAACAGCTTCCAGATTCAAACCACAGGCTTCTCTGGCATTTCCTACTTACCACTAGATTCCATAACCAAAGAAGCGAACACAAAAATTATGCTTCAAAAGATGAGAGCAGACTCTCATTCTCTTTTTACCGAAGACGTGTTACATACATTTTATTACGATAAAAACATAGAATAACTTCAAAAGCATCACTGTTCCTAGGAGAAGACAACATCAAGATCCATTCTAAGACCCCAATTCAGCCACAGGTCCAGGAAGCAGCAAGACCCAACAACATTACTGTGTGGCAACTACCTATTACCATCACGGGCACAGTAAAAAAACAGTCTCTCCATCTGTTTTCGTGCTTCCCCTAATGCCCATATTCCCACAGTCTCATTCTTTTTTACTGAAGACACGTTAGATACAAATTATTACTATGAAAACATAGAATAACTTCAAAAGCACCGCTGTTCCTAGGAGAAGACAACGTTAAGACCCATTCTAAGACACCAATTCAGCCACAGCTCCATCAAACGGCGAGACCCAACAACGTTCCCACACCGCAGCTACCTATAACCGTCGCGGGCACAGTAAAAAAACGAGTCTTTTCCATCTGTTTTCCCGCTTCCCCTCTGGGAGAAGACAATATCAAGACCCATTCTAAGACACCAATTCAGCCCCAGCTCCATGAAACAGCAAGACCCAACAACGTTCCCACGCCGCGACTATACATAACCGTCGCGGGCACAGTTAAAAAACGAGTCTTTTCCCATTCGTTTTCACGTTTCCCCTTCTGCCCATATATCCCACCGTCCGAACTGCCAGTACCTTGAAAGCTGCTGTAACAAACATCGACGCCCGGGATCGGGCGCGCCATGTAGTAGTCGATGGACACGATCCGGACGCTGAAAATCGCGGGTTCCTTCTCCGGACCCGACGCCGCTGTTCCGGGCTGCGAACCTTCCTCCTCCGTCGGGAGGAGCGGCTCCTCCATCTGCGGAAACCTTCCCACGACCCTCGCTGGGGAAAAGCGCCGGAACCCAGTGCCCGGTTAGCCCGAAAGTCGATCGCCGGCGAGAGCTCGGAGGCGCTTGCCGGTATTTAACCGACCGCGCGAAAGTCAAGAGCGTCTTCTCCAAGCTTTTCCCAATTTCTTCCCTCTGGCTAGCTCTCGTGCAGTGCAGTAACGGAACGCCGGAACAGGAAAATGGACCGAGAAAACTCTTTGGGCCGATGAATTATTATAAGTTACATCGGAACGGTTATTTTACTACTCTCAAATATAATCATAGATTCCGACCAAAAAAAATTTAACGATAGATTCGGCCAAAAAATATTTAAAGAAAACCAATATTCGACTAGAGCTATTAGCAACTTAGCAACCAAATTATGATTTTATGCCTTTCAAATCATCAAAGGGATAACTTTCAAATAGATTAAAGAAATAAAATTAAAATTTGCAATCAAATTAGAAAATTTATCATAAATTACAAAGTTTTAAAATTTTTAAAAAATACAATCAATTAAATTAAACTTATCAAGTCTTAAAATTGGTTAATGATTTTAACATGAATTAAGATTTGTGTATCAATTGAATTAAACCTAGTTCATAACTTAATAAAAAAAAAATTTGTGTCACGCGAATTAAGATTTGTGACTTCATATAAGAATTAATGACATTAACATGTGGATATAAGTTTACGAATAAACATCTATAAATTATTAAAACAATTGATAATTTTGGAACAGTCAAGCAGACCCTAGTATTTTTATTTTATTTTTATAAAAGTCAAGGTACAAACACATCACGAGCCAAATAAGTGGCGGATCACCATTTTAACTAACCATTTTTTTAAAGTTACTAAAAAATATTTTTGATCTTATTCATACGTAACATTATAATTGTCCGATTCTTGGGGTGCGTATGGTAACGTTTTGTTCCGGAAACAATTTCTTTTGAAAAATATTTTTTTTATTTTTGTTCGGAAGTTGTTTCTAAACATTTGAAACTATACAAAATTTATATTCCTAGAAAAGAAATACATTCGGTACAATCCCAAATATTCTTTTGACTTAAAATTCCTTTCAATTTATTACTAATTTTATATTCTTTTTTTTTTCCTTCTCCTTCCTCTAGCCGATCACCGGCCTTGGGGGAGCCTCGCTGACCAGTGGCGAGATCCCCCCAGCCTCATCATAGCTAGGCGAGGCTTAGCCTCGCCCCGGCTACCTCGCCCAACCATCGCAAGCAAGGTCGGCATTGCCCACCTAGGTGAGGCTGATCTCACGGTGGTTAGGCGAGGTGGAGCCTCGCTGGGCCATCACGAGGCTTATCAGCCACCATTTCCAGAAAAAAAAAATTATCAAATGCGTTGTTGTTCTATTTCTGTTCATTAGAGAAACAAATGTTCCCAAAGCATTGCCAAACAACACCTTGGTCAGCCACGATGCTTCTAAATTCCAATGGCTTCTTCAAGAGGCTTCTTTAGCAACCGCAGTCACCGGATACAAAAGATTCTGTCCACCCATAGTTACATCTACAAGTTCAGCTGAAAGTATAGTCGATCAGCACACAAATTACTCCGTAAATACATTAGTCAGTCCACGCATAAGTAAATCATATGCTCCATTTCTTTGCAAATGGCTAAACATATATGTAGGTTGATCACTTGATCAGAGAATCATACACGCACCACCGCCCTTTTCCTCATGGACACTGTATTTTCATGTGAAATGCATATTACAAGTGCATTATACAATGGTGTATCAACAGAGTGATGGGGAAACAAGTTAATCGACAGTTGGAGTTGAACCAAGAATGCAAAGAAACAGAGAATGGCACACATGAAGAAATAGGTTCAATTCCAGTCCCGGGCTTCAAGCTGCCTTCACCACACATTTCATCTTATTAAAGCAGCCACGATGTTGCCTAACCATTTCCTTTAGGCCAAGCCCACCTGTCTCTCCCACCTAAGGTCTTCCGAAAATTCTGAGAGCGCAGCCCTTGGGTCACCATCGGAGATAGACAAGTAGTACTGAGCAGTCCCATCATCAACCCGCATGCTCCTCCTAAGCGAGTCGAGTATTCTCTTCTTCCCTTGTCCAGAGGTTGTCCTCTTTAGCAAAGAACTTATCTCTATGTCCCGGACGCCTTCTGGGTAAAGCACAGCGACTTCCCTCTTTGCATGGTTATCTCGCTCTATGTAGCATGTGGAATTGATAAGAATGTCAGGGTTGCTTATGGGGATTAACAATCTCTCCCTCGAATATATACCATGATCACTCATCATGTTGTTCAAGCGCTTTATGTCCATGACCTGACAGCACAAAAGAAATTCTTTAAGCATGTGACATGGGTGTAGACAGGCACAAAAGGGATATGCTTGACAGAAAACATTGAAGCAGGGAAGAAAAAAATTCAGGGAAGCCATTCTAAAAGTAAGTCTCTACCGACAGTTATCAAAACATTGAACCCAGAGAGATCTAACTACATGACGTCATTATTTCAGGGATTATTATGACTACAACCATGGAAAATTTCCATATAAAGACATTCATTTCCTAGTTGCACAAACAACTTAAGTTCTCAGAATTTGAGGTTCACGTTCAACCATTTCGATGAATCAATACCACCATTGCAGAATCATCTACTATTTCTATGTCAATGTTATTAAGTCAGAGGAACTATCATGATGATCACAAAGTGCATTGCCCATCATTTCAAACTGATGACTTGCAAAATCTGAGCATCATTTAGCCTTGTGTGTTCTGGGAATTAAGAGATTGTGATTATCTATTAAGATGCTCAATATGTAGTCATCAATCAAGCATATCTTTTTGATATTAGTAACCAGAGATGCTTCTTGCTTGGCAAACTTAAGAAAACTTTACAACATGAAGAGATTTCATAATGTTTTACATGAAGAGGACCCTATGCTCCCTAAGACATAAAATTTTTGTTCAAGCCCCAACCTTCCTCCATACCTCCAGAAGAAACCGCGACAATGACTTCCAAGTGTAACCATTTCCTTTTCCTTCTTTATATTTTAGGCTTCACTAAAAGATGAAGTCACTCCAAAATTACAAAATTCGTATGTCCATTAGTCTGGCCTTCTCCAATGGGAATAAATCTATAAGATGTGCAGTAGAAAATTCCATTGAGCATCTATCCTACCACCCATTCGATACAATATAGAGCAACAGCGTAAAATTATAACTATCCCCACTCAATGGGATAAATCTGTCACTAATGTTGAAGTCATTCAACCGCCAGCCTGCACAAAGAAGCTATGAACATCATCAAATGATATGTACACCGTGCAGCATCTTGTCAACATTTTTCTTCTCCTAGTAAATTTTCCAAGCTAACCTTTATCAAAGAGGCCAGAACCCAATCAAATGGAGGTATAAAAGAGCCATGCCCGAAATTGAACAAAACTATGTACTTAGACAATCCTGCACCAATCAACAGAGCTATCCAACTTTGGCTGTTATAATGTAGGAATGACAGAATGCTTCCTCAAGGAGAAAAGCCTCTGCAAAGACCTGATAATTGTCGCTAACTGTACAGCATTCCTCTACCAACAAGTCATCAGCATTCTTCGGGATTCGCAATTTTAGCAATCAAACTCAGGATCACAAATTCGTATATTATGAAAAGCACCTAACCCATCCCCACCCATCCTCTCAGTGCCAACGAATAACCAAATAAACAATCTATGCTGGAGAAGAAAACCAGATGGATTCCAAGCCATCAGCAAAGCAACCCAACAGAAATTCCATGAAAATTCACAATAAGGCTCCCAGCTTCCGTCCACTTCACTCAAACGGCCCCACCCACGTATAACCCTGGCTACACATGACCACATGCAGAACAAACCTACATGACTTCCGAAACATCAGAAGGATACTACCAAGAAACCTTCTTCATAAAGTTTCAAAAGCTGCAGCCCTACACACCACTTTAGCTAACTTTTAAATGAAATCGCAATCCATTTGTTCTTCAGAATCTGCCGAAAGTGAATCTCCATCGAAAATGCAGAGTCAAATCATGTCATTTGCAAACGTTTAAAGTATACCATGCGAGAATATCATTTCGCCGCCAACACAATTCGCAGTATTGCTCACAATCAATACAGCAAAAGGGACAGAAAATCCATTACCTGAACGGAGTACTTCACGGCGAGGCTCGCGACGCTATCGCCGCGCTTAATCCGGTGCGAGATCGCGAACTTCCCCACGCCATTATCCCTCCAGAAGCTGCCCGAGCTCGGGACGCCGACCACCTCCTTCACCCTCCAGGGGGCCGCGAAGGCTCGGGTGACCATGTCCCGATCGGAGGCGACGGAGCTCCAGATGCGGCAGACGCAGCTCGCGCGGGCCAGGTCCGGGACGGGGAGCTTCTCGAAGATGAGCCGGAGGGTGTCGCGGCAGGCGAGGGCGGAGAAGTGGGAGTTCATCGGCGAGATGGTGGAATCGTCGGCAGCGGAGGCGGAGGCGGAGGCGGAGGAGGCGGCGGCGGCGGCGGCGGCGGCGGCGGAGGACGGCGGCGGAGAGAGATCCCGGTCGTCGTCGCCGCAGCAGCCCATAGAGAGAGAGAGAGAGAGAGAGATGGGAATGTGTATGGAGTCGGTTTTGATGGTTTTGGATTTTTCGGTTTTGAACGGTGGATAGTAGAGGTGCCTGGAATATGGTTGAATTATGATTTTTCCCCGTGTTTTGTCATTTATTACAAATTGCCCCTAACTTTTCGATTTTTTGCGATGTCTCCCCTAAATTTTGAAATCGGTTGCAATGTCGGACTGGGGTGACTTCCATTACTTTTCAGTTTGAGCACCGACCGTGTGCTTGTCACGTGACTGAGTTGATCTTTCATGGAGGGTAAATCCGTCGGATAATAACATGCGAATTGCACTTTAACCTCCAAACTTTGGCAAAGTTGCCCTAACTCTCCCTTATATTTCTCTTCCACTTTTTATCAGCAATAGAAATTATAAAATCATTTCCTTTGATTTATAAACATATTGCTCACGCAAAAACTTCATGAAAGGAAGTGGTTATATTGATTTGGTATTTTTTTTTTTATAATATAACTAGACACATCATCACATCGCATGAAAATCTAATGTTTGTATCATGTTCCTACATATTGATATTAGTGCTAAACTATCATGTCTTTTATTTAACAATTAAAATGATTGACTTACTAAGTAATCACTTTAATATGTGCTAACAAACAAGTTCTACAAGTTCTATTGTCTCTTGCAATGTTAGGACCTCTATTTGCTTTTGTCTTACCCTGTATTGTGAGCCCTAATAAGCCATTTCTAGAAATGATACACAAATCTTTTAGTTGATTACATATACCTTTGAAAGTTTGGACGAAGTTTGGAGGCTGTAATGAAAATCAAATGCAAAATTTATTCTTGACTAATTATTTTAAAAGTATGGGTTAAATTTGTAAAAATATTGAAAACATAAGCCCATTGTGAAAATTGGCCCGAGCCAACACTAGGGAGGCTTTGCAACCAATTTCAAGACTTGAGGGAGCATTGCGAAAATTGAGAAGTCATGGGGCGATTTGCAACAAGTGCCAAGATCTAGAGGGACGGGGTGTAATCCATTCCTCAAATTCCGATGCCGCGAAACACTTTTTCTTTGCAATTTTTTTTTTTCTTATTTCTAGTTTGTGGAGTTTTCTCCTGCACATAATGAGAAAAATACGCACGCCAAATAGTTTTCGATGATGATGACCATATTTTGAATCACTTGTCGCCGGATTTTAACCGTTTTGCCTATACAAAAAGGCGAAAAGATGATTTGTCCACATGTCTATTGATTTTGATTTTAAATAAGACACGCTATGACAACTAAACAAAGTATAGTGTTGGCCTATGGTTGATAACGTCGACTCATTTTTGCTTAAAGTATCATGAAACTGTCAAGCTCTCTTTTTGAGTTTAAGTGTAACGTAACTTTATAGAAGGAAATCATACTACTGGCTAGCTTTTTAATCTTGGGATCAATAAATGTTTGAATACTAGGTTCTTTTCACTTCATTCTGGAGAGTTTTATTACTGAAAAAATAGGAATAGTAGGCTCTCGACATTAATTTTTTGTATTTGGCTTTACCCTTTCTTTCATACAAAAAATAAATAAATAAGATTTAATTAGCATGGGTGCAATGAAAGTTATTACCATGTAAGGAAAATCGACACTACTACGAAGCTTTTTTGTTCGGTGTCTTCCGCAGGAACCAAATTTTCTTCTGTGTTAGCAAAAACTAAACTATTCTTTCACAATAACAATCATATTGATCACAGTATATGCAGAGGTTGATTGAATTAAACGGATTGAAATCTTAATAGAAATCGATTGAAACTTTTACTCTATATAGATTAGAGTGAAAATAGAAGTTGCAGCTCCCTACACTTAGATCTCCACCTATCGTCAGATCAAATTTCAACTAGAATGGAATGAACAACTTATATGAGCATTAGTGTGGTTTCACGTATGATTTCCATGAAAGGAAATGGAAAATCTGTAAATGTATCTCTCATAGATAATTTACTTGGAATTAGATCCTAAAAACTGGTGAGGCTTTGATAAATCACGTCTTACACTATATAGGAGTAACTATACTTGTTGATAACAATTGGGGCTAGGTAGAGAGAGATTTGGGAGAATGACAAAAGATAGATTTGTGTAGCCTTTAATAGAACTTCATGAGCATTGACGGACTGATTGAGTGATTAAACGTTGGATTTGGATGCAACAGATTTCATATTCAAATGGTAACCTCAGAGGCCATACCTATAATCTAATACACATAGAAGTGGTGGTTTGCATTCATATGTGGGATCAATTGAGCCAAAAGGGTTGGATATCACGTGTTATAAAAATAAAAAAAAATCATTAGAAAATTTTAGACCACTGTCCAACTATCTTTAATTCTTAATTGATATGGTATGGTAAGCACTTGGTTCAGAAGAATTCCATGGCAGAAGACTCCTACATTTTGCACTTTAGATCTAGATCGTGCAAGCAAGAACTCATGCAAACTAACTCGCCTTAAGTTAGCGATGGTTTACTTGATACTACGTCAACGACATGGAATCTGCTTATCAAAGGCCCATGAGTCAATTGATTTTCATGAGTAAGAATGCAGATGAATGAGAAAGGGCAGATCCAGAGCAATCCAAGCAACGGAATGCATCACATGAAGAAGAGAGAGGGCCAGCTGTGACAGCGCCCGAAACTAAAATAGCCGACGGAGCATCCGCGCCCTCATTCAAGAGATTTTTCTGGAGATTGCTTGCTTTTTCATTGGAAAAATATTACTTTTTAACTTATAGGGAACAAAAAAGATTCAGGCCATTTGGCTTGACAAAGGCTTAGAAGAAACAGATGATAAAGAGGACCTGGACATACACAAATGAACAATTCAGGAAGTTATTGAGGTTAAGGTTCCTCCAAGCGAGGGATGAAAATTTTAGCGGAGATTTTGAGAAGCTATTTTGTCACGGCCCGATCCTCCGAGTGCGCGAACATCCCACTCTGGTCGATAGAAATGCGACTTCCCAGGGAAACGTCGCTGACCCATTCAATTTTTATTATGCATGCGGAAGCGAAACAAATCCCCCGACAACATTTAACTTGGGAGAAAGCGCAGCAATCAATCACAACCAAACAAGCTTTCTTATAAACACATAGGTTTATATATACAACTGGATTGTCTACAAAATAGACAGGCTCAACAACTAGGAAGCTGTCCTATGACCAACTTTGAGACATGTTCGTTGATTCTTCAGCCTCCACCTTTCGAACTCAGAACTTCCAGGTCCTCCACGACCGTCATCTAGGGACCGAAATATTATCCCACAACCGGATGAGGCTACGTCTCAGCGAGTCCTACCATCTAAAACTCAATTAGGAAGAAAATACGCCTCAGGGCGCTCTAGCCACACAAATAGGATAGATGACTTACCTCGCCTCAATTCCTTCCTGCACGTCAGTACAATTCATATTCAACAATGCTCGCACAAGCTGAAACTACCGACATACCCATCGGTCTATCAATTCGTCAATCCAATTGATATCATACGATCCACACATCTATCAATTCATATCATCTATTAAACCATACCATCTATTCATCCATCAATACAATTATGGCTCGCATGTTCGAATTGGATGCACGCTCTCACAAGTGATATATATGGTAGCTCGCACAAGTGATATGTGGATCGTTCTTTCTCACAAAGTTGATAAACGATCATTCTTTCATAGTGACATACTGATCTTCACACAAGTCGACAATGATGCTCACACAAGGTGATACATATATAAACCAATTGCTCGCCAAAGCTGATAATTCAATAATAAACCAACTCATACCTCAATTCAATCAATCAATCAATTCAATCGATTCAAACTGGTCATACAAATCAATTCGGTCTAAAAAGCTAACAGGGTATTTTCAAGTTAAACACCACAACTTCATGAATTTCACACAATTCCACACTTTTGGAATTATTCACCATAATCATCAATCACTCAATTTCTTAATTTAAACATACAATTAACACAAAAACCGATCTTTAGGCGATCATAAATTTAATAATGGCCATCCCTAAGATAATTTTCGAAATTATTAAATAATTAAATTTAATTCCGAAAATTAAATAATTAAATATTATATTATAATAATATAAAATAATAAAATAATATTTAAAAATTCGAAATAATTATTTAATTAAAAATAATCAATTAGGGCTTAAATTAGATTACACTAATTTAAACATACAATTAGCCCTAATTAAACATCCATTAAGCTAATCATACAACTAATCTAATTTACAATAAAATAATCTAATTTAATCACATAAACCTAATTAGACTAATCTAAACCCCCTTAAATGTCATTAACTCACTAAGCAAGAATTAGAGGATAAACTCACCCGATTAACGATCCGAACGGCTCAAAACGACAAGGACGACGCGAGGGTCGATAGTCTCCAAGGCGGGCCTAGCTTCCGGGGTCGGGAAGCCGACCAAAACGGGCCAAATAGCTGCTGTCATACCCATTTTTCCAGCTCTCTGTTCGCTGCTGGTTGAGGCCGGGAAAGGGCGGATCCGGGGCTGGTTGGGGTCGAGGATGGGCGGAGGAGTTGAACCGGACCTAGGCGAGGCTTCACGGTGGCCGGAGGTGAGCTGGACGGCTCCGGCTGAGCTTCCCCAGATCTGGAATGGCTGCTGGAACAGAGGAGCCGGCGAGATGGAGACTGAGACGGACGGAGCAGCGGTGAGGCGACGGCGTGCAACGGTGGCGACTCCAGCTGCGGTGCACGGCGGTGAGGCCTCAACGGCGAGCTGGCTTCGTCGGTCTTCAACTTGCAGGGCGTCGAACAGCAAGGGGGCGGAGGAGAGAGGCAGAGATGCGCGCGGGTAGGGCGACGGCGTCGCGGTGGCGCGCGGAGCCGAGCGGCGCTGCCGGCTGCTGTTCCGGCTGCTGGCTACGACGGAAGAGGGAGCTGCTGAGGTCTTCTTCGACTTGTTGGGTTCTTCGCACAGCAAGAACACGAGGGGGAGAGAGGCAGCGACGGGAGAGAAGGGGAGGAAGAAGAAGACCGGTTTTTCTCTCTCTCTCTCTCTCTCTCTCTCTCTCTCTCTCTTTCTTTCTCTTTCTCTTTCTCTCTCACCACCATGACGCGCCATGGATGATGTCACACCCCACTATCTCCCACAACCTTAATCCAATGGGTTCAATTTCATTTTCCGTAGTGGCGATAAAATCAGACACTTAATTCCATCAATTCTCAATCAATTCCATCCAATCAGTTTCGATTAAATTAACCCACGTGTCCTCGACCTTCTCAGCGACATTTCCCCATCAAATGATCCAACTTGCATCCCGAAGATTCGATTAAAAATGCCTCCCTCTCGACAATCCCGAACATAAACGGCCTTACTTTGCTTTTCCGCCAAAAATCCGGTTTGTAGAAAAATCTTTCGAGATGATCAGACATTCCAAAGTGGTGATTGACTTTAACTTCCAATTTCGTAATCGGTTCAATTTCACGGTTAAATTCAATCTGGCGACTTTAGCGTCCTAATCTAGGGTAGCTTTTAGGAATTTTCTGCAATTGACTGTGGTTGATTATTCTCAAGCCACAAAGTCATCTTCGACACATCGACGACTTCTTGGTTGTCAGTAGAAATCTCTGAGGTTTCAAATACGGATATGAGTCACCAAAACGACGAGAAATTGGTCTAGTCTTCGATCAAAATAATTATGCAATTAGGTGGAATCACCCACACTAAATTACATGGTTTTGTTGAATCGACCTATCTCCGTCTCTAATCGGTCCGTGCCGTAATGACCTTTGCAGATTAGACGGTCGAAATAGCGATCGTTCACAGTCGAATTCTCAAGTCTATTGCGTTTAGATTCCTTAACGAGCTTCACGATAAACTAGTTATCTCGTGAGTGATCAGCTCGAGAAGAAGAAAGCTATAGACGCGAAGATGAAATGCCCGACTTATTTAATTGAAACCAGAATTGGAAAATCGGGATGTCACATATTTCTTGAATTAAGATGGCTTCAGTGGACAAGATGTCCTTCATCTTTCGAGGCAACCAACTTGCGTAGGGAGAAACTAGTCATGATGGGATTGACACAAAGCGCAATTACAGAACATTGGAATGGATGGAGCTCAATCAGGATAAGCTGGAACGACACATCCTGATGTCATGTTTCTAATACTGATTACTCTTTGACGACTAATTCCCACTATACTCTTTGTTCTTATAGACGGCGAAGTGGCTCAAAATTTGGAACCTTAGGTGTGGTCATTTACCGTGTACTCTCGACTATCCAAAATATAGAAATTCTCATCCTTAAAGAATGTGAACATTTGCAGCAAATTCACCCTTCTATTAATGAATTAGGAGAATTGAAGGAACTTGTTTTGGATTCGATTGCTACAAAAGAGAATCCTGCTATTATTTCTCTGAGGAAGCTGGAGAAGCTCAGTGCCAAGCGTTGTTCTGCTCTGGTTCGACTTTCAGACTCCATAAGTCATCTAGTGAATTTGTTGACCCTCGAATTTATGTAATTGTTAGGGAATGGCCGAACTTCTAGGCAACATTGGGTACCGCAAGAAGCTGCAGAGCTTGCCATTTGGCGCAACTTCCACACTCTGTTGCCCATCGACACAAATCCTAAACTCCATGGGGAAGATGGAATCCCTAACTAAACTCGACCTATCTAGCACAAACATAACGTAACACTACCATCTTCCATAGGAGATTTGCATAACTTGGAAATCCTGAAGATTTCTTCTACTAGATCGAAAAGTTGTGAGGTGCAATTGGAAGGTTGGGGAAACTCCCGCAATTGGATGCTTCGAGTTGCACTAGAATAGAAGGGGAAATTCCAAGTGATTTTAACAACTTGTCTTCACTTGTGAAGCTTCCAATATATACATCCGTTTCTAGCATGCCAGAAAGCACTCAGAATCTTTCTTCTCTGCAACATCTTGACTTAGGGAGCTACCAAAAGCTTCAATCACTGCCTGAGCTTCCTTCTGGGTTAGACTTTCTGCAAGTCACTAAGAGTTTTTGCCTCCACTTTTTTACCAAATTCATCTAAGAGAACTCACTGTTTATGATTGCATATCATTGGAAAATCTCCCAAAGCTTCCTCCAAGACTATTGAAGCTTCACGTCACAAGATGTGGCAAGTTGAAATGCTTGCCAAGATTTGAGCCTCGTGAATGCCCCAAAATGATGCAAAGCGAACGCCGACACGTTGCAATATCCCCAACGACGTTGGCCATAGCAGGTTGCGTGAAGTTGACTAAGCTGGATGGCCTTGGACAATGTGCAAAGTCCCTAAGATGCATGCCAATGAGTGAGAACTATGGATCAAGCACTCCATCAGATATGGAAGACAATCTAGTCGAAGTTCAAGGTCTTGACAAGTTGAAGCACTTGGAAGAATTGGATGTAGATTTTTGCCATTTTATTGGAAGACTGGACCTTCCAAAACCAAATCATCTGAACGATTGACTGCTAGATATTGCAAAAATCTAGTTGAAATTTGAGGCCTTTATCATTCAGAGTTCCTGGAAGCACTGCATATCACTGATTGCACATCCATTTTGAGATTGAACCTTGCAAAATCAGAGCATCTAAAGGAATTGAAGGCCACAAATTGCAAAAGTCTAATTGAGATTCAAGGCCTTGATAGGTTGAAGTTCTCGGAAAAGTTGGAACTCTGGTCATGCAAGTCCCGGAAAGATTACCAAAACTGTCGTGCTTGGAGACCCTAATAGAGTTGAACATCAACTGGTCCATTGTCTGACAAAAAACAACTGGTGCATTGAGCTTCGTGATATTGAGTCTGGAGAATTTCTTGTCTTGCCAAAGCATATACATGGACGAATGTCCATCCTTAAAGATATTGCCAAACCTGTCAAATTTCGAGAATTTAGAGAAGCTCACCATCAGGATTCGCTTGATACTTTGGAGATACTCGGAATTGAGGATTTGATATCTTTCACACATCTAGATATCACATGATGCAAGTCAATCAAGACTTTACCAGATTTGTCGACATGTAAGATGTTACAATTTCTGGTGGCCCAAGACTGCGACAAACTTGCCGAACTTCGAGGACTTGAAAATTTGGGTTTGACGTATTTGGATGTTTCTGGATGCGACTGACTGGGAGCAACACCGAACTTTTCTAGAACACACGTCATACAGGACTATGAAGAATGCCCATATGATTATGGCTTACCAATGATTGAATTCCGAAGGTAATGATGTGATAAATCATGTATTACAATTGTGAGACAATTGATGCTTCCCTAAACTAAGGAGAAAGAGCAAGTAAATTGTCGTTCTTCTTTTGGTTCGTACTAACTTTTTGCCAAGAACATTTTCCTAAACAATCAGCTCTCCGATTTTTCATTATGATCCCGAAGCATTTTATGCTTCGCAAGGCGGATTTGTTCCCTTGATGCTTGTACTGGACATTCCAACTTGGCAAAGTTAATCTCATCCATACCATATGTGCTCGTGGTTTTGATGTGAGCGAGTTAAATCAATCAAGAAAACTAATATTCCAATTTCGCTGCAAACTTAGTCTAATGAGTTAGCTGCCGCAAGTCCAAACAACTCCAAGAAGTCAGGAATGACCAACTACTAGCCACAAAGAACGATGCTCAAAGCTTGTGGAGTTAGTAATGCTATCTTCCATTTGCTTGAACTGAGTTGACCACAAAATGCACTAAAAATCTCAAAAAAGAAGAAAAAAGAAAAAAGAGGAAGGTAATGTCTTTGAAGATAGAAGATAACAAACGAAATCGTGAGGATTGCAGCTACCGCTGCTTCCAGAGACTTTTCATGTAAACTCCGGTGCTGCCCCCTCTGTGGTATGATGACTAGTTCCTAAAAAAATATTGATGTAATGCCAAAGTTTTTGTAAAAACAGCGAGCTGTCTATATTGCCAATTTTCCAAGACCACACGATTTATTCGAAAGTATAAGGGCGTGCATGTTTGTATTTTTTTTTTTCTGTTTTTTTGTTCCCGGGAATAAAAGAACAAAACACATTTGTTTGCGTTTTTGTTCAAAATCTTTTTTTTTTGTTCCCGAACAAAATTGGAATGGAAATAAGAAACAAAAAAAAGTTGTTTTTTTTTGTTGGAAACACTTCGAAAAACAAATTTTCTCTCTCCTCTCTTTTTTTTTCTTTTTTTTTTCCTTCTTCATTTTTCTTTGGCCGGTCGCCGGCCTCAGCCATGGCCGGCGACCGGCCGTCGAGGGCTGGCGACCTCGCCAGAGCGTCACTAGCCCTCGGCGGCCCGGCTCGCCCGAGCCCAAGGTGAGGCCGAGCCTCGCCGTGGCTAGGCAAGGCTGCCGACCCCGTCGGCCGGTCGCCGGCCTCGACATGGCTAGCAACCGGCCAAAAGAAGAAAAAAAAAAAAAAAAAGAAAAAAGGAAAAATAAAATTAAAAAATTAAAAAATTAAAAGAAACAAAAAATAATAATAAATTTACTAAACGTGTTTTTATTCATTTTTTATTCTCGAAACAAGTTTACCAAACGCGTCTTTCTGGTCAAAAATTATTCCCCGGAACAAAAATAGTTTTTTCTATTTCTGTTCCCCGGAATAATTTTTGAATAGAAACACAAACAAACACACCCTAAGCTAGCGCAGGTCCATTTTTCCTACTCTCGTATCAGCAGCGTACCAATGTCTGGTTTTCCAATTCCCCAGGAAATGAAGATTTCTTCTCTTTGCAGGGGTTTATACCAATAAATTATTGTTACTCTTTTACATTGTCAAAATGTCACAGTTGGCATCAAAACTGAATTGCATATTAAGTTTATTATCGATAAGAAAATTAACGATAGATTCACTTATAACGTCTGAGCTAGAGATGTCCATCACTTTTCTGACTCAGCTGACTGGGAGGGATGACACTCTTCATTGCTCAAGCTTTTCCTAGGTGTTTATTGTTGCACTGAAATTTAAGTCTGGCTGGATATGATTTTTACTTTGCCAGAGCTGTCACTGTGTATCAGCAACATCTGGAACTCCATAGATTCCTTGCTGATAGGAATATACACTTGTACCATCAATATGGAGTAGGTTAATCGCACTTCGCAGCATGATCAAGTGCCATTTGGCTGCCCACTAATTTGCGTAATTATCGCACGGGTTTTTACATGTAACTATGTAGGGTACTTCCGTGCTTTTCCTCGTGAAAAGTGAGGGAAAACTAATTGCTTGCTTTAGTGTAGTTTGGCTGTTAGGATTGCTGGAGACTCTTGAATTACTCATCTAGCTCCTGAATTACTTGCATCCCGCATCCTCTTTCTGTCAAATTACTTAGCATAAGGTGACATCAAGCCGGATCTGCACTCTGCAGCCTGTTTCTGTTGATATTGTTAGAAATCTGACAGCCTCATCCAAACCTTTCTTATGGTTATTTTTCAATTGATTACGGTAGATATTACATCAAAACACTTTGAAAATCACTTATCAGGTTATAGTTTTGCCTAATTAGACGAATGATTCCAATGGACCAATGATTAAAAAAAATCTTTGGCTTTACCCTTGAGAGAACATCGACATCAACATGTTGATAGCATGTGACTAAGGTCTTTTGCGAACCTTTTTTCCCTCCAACAGAATGTATTTCGCAATAGTAATCTTCAACATAATATGCATTTTCTTTGTGGCGTCATAGTGGGCGTACAGTTTCGTATGGTCTCTTCAAAGTTTTTCCCTGATAATTCAGTAGAAATTGTTATCAGAAGTTGTCTCTGGTGCTGTGTTTTGTGTCCGAACTACTTTTGTTCGTCTACTACTCTACCTCATTCTCCATTAAAAGAAAAAACAATAAGTAGATACAATAGAAGTTAGTCTAATATCTAACAAATTAAAAGTTAGCATACCTAGATTTCTGAAAAATGATTGCTTGTATCTCAATCGCTCCGAAGATATTTTCCAGAAAATAAATGATTTGGAAAATACATCTTTTCTCATACGAGCATAATATATATCGAGCAAAACCATTATGCCCAAAAGATTGAAGGTATACCATAGAATCAAGCTACTTATGGGCTTCATATCATCACAGAAGGAACCTTTAAACCATGTAGAGGTCTTCATTGTCCCAAAAAGTGGCATGTGATTTTATGCCGGAAATGGAGTACTTGTGTATGTTTTCGTTGGTAGCCATCACAACGTCGAGGCCCAAATTGCATTGGTAAATTGAGGCATCTACATTATCTCAATTTTTCTTATACTAATATTGAAAGGCTTCCTAAATCAATTGTTCGACTGCACAACCTAGAAGCTTTAATGTTGCGTGGTAATGAAAATCTTACCGAATCGCCTGAATATATTGAAAAACCGATCGATTTACGATTTCTCGATGTTAGAGAAACTCTAAGTCTAACAACTATGCCACTGTTTATAGGTAACCTTGTGGGTCTTGAGATGTTGCTACCACTTTTATAGGTAATCTTGTGGGTCTTGAGATGCTATCCAAATTTGTTGTGGGAACCAAAAATGGCTAAAGGAGTTGTAGATAATGCCGAATGCACCTTGTAGGGAAATTATTCACCTCCAAGTTGCTTAAGGTTGGAGAGCATGTCAATTTACCCACGAGGGACAGAATATGCTAGTGGACCACGTAGTGAGTGAAGATTATGAAAATTTCCTGAATTTGTTTGCAATTTTAACACAATGATTTACTTGAAAAAAAAAAGAATATACATTAAGAATCATATTGGCAAAAAAAAAAAGAAAGTACAAGAACGACATAGAACAAATTATAAAAGTACAACGACCGGCGGTTTATTATCTCTAAAGTTTTTGCACAAATTTTGTGAAGAGAGTCTCCTAAAGATTTTGTTAAAAGTGAAATGTATTGCTTTCTATTCATTTTCCACAAAATCAAGGCAAGGCAATGACACTTTCAAGAAAATGACCTACACGTCTCAATGTCTTTTCCCGTTTCCACATGCATTATTTTCTCTACCATGGTTCTTAGAGAGTATCATCATATAAAATTAGTCTTCACTATGAATACATTGACTCTTACACTAATATCGATTCTTCATTGTTGGCCAAAGCCTAAGTGTAGATTAAATGCCTCTCATCAAAAGACCAATTTTCCACCTGCATTATTCTAGTGCATTTTGCCGTACGTCACATTTGAATTGTTTTAACTCAAAGATGCTTTAACAGTATGCAATGAAAGGCTGCGATTTATTTTTTAGCGGTTCAACAGTCAATGATCTTTTAGGTGAGGGCAAGTCAAGTTCCCTAAATACATAGTAGAAAAATGAGTTAGGAATAGGCGACCTGATTGCCGTACCACATAAGTTGTGTTCGTCGGGCTGGGTTGTACCACACCCAAGTGGGGAGGCCCACTAAGAAGGAGCCATATAAAAAGCAAATAAAAAAAAATCATCATTATTTTCTTTTTCCTTTTTTATTAACATGAGCTACATGTGAATGTGGGGCGGACTCATTAAAGTTTATATTAAATCAAATCTTGTTACTTTAAATTCACAACAATCTTTTCTTTGAATTTTAACTAACCCATGCTATTTGGCTAATTAAATGTGACTTAGACCACGTCAACGCTTCTAGTGGTGTAAGACTTATATTTTAATAAATAAGGAAAGTAAAGGTTGTCCATTTTCACTTTGATTTGCGCGACCATGTAATCCTATTTCAAAGAGAACTAATAAAAGGGAAGGGCTAGTGGGGTAAAAAAGTAAATTGCCTCGTCAAAGACGGTAAGATTTTACCCAGCTGCCATCATTCCAAGATGCGCGCCTTGCCAACACAGGGGAAGTAGAGCTTGGTCAGGCCGGGGGGTGGGGTGGGTAAAACCCCTGTTAAGACCCCCCGCAGGTTATCATTACCAGGTTTAAGGTCCTTGGTTGACCCCGACCGACCCCTAGTGTTTCACTCCTAGGGTTTCCCCTGGGTTCCCTCTCATGGGCTTGAGGAGAGCAGTTTATAGACTTACTCAGGTCTAATCCTATTTCAAAGAGAACTAATAAGAGGGAAGGGCTAGTGGGGTAAAGAAGTAAATTGGCCAGTCAAAGACGCTAAGATTATGCGTGTCCTAAGCATTTTGGCTCATCTTTTAAGGCAAAGAGAAGAGGAAATTACCGACATGAACACTTTCACAGAAGTTGCTAAGCAAGGGAGATGATTATGTGGCTCTTTAGGAGAACCATGCGAAAACTAATTTTTCAATGTGAACACGTTGACCCCAATGTAAAGTATCGAGTTTTTCGGTTAATGGGGTCGAGAAAAGCTAAAGTTTGCTTGTCTTGATTTGATTGGTTACGCGGTCTAATTGCAAAGAGAAAGTAACAAAATGTTCTCAAAAGTCTAAAGTGAGGTAGTCTTGCTCAAAGGAGACGATTAATTTTCTACGCCTTTTACACAAACATTTTATATATATGTAGATTTGGACCATTGAAAATAACAAGATTTATGTAAGTTTTATATGAGCCTTACTAAATTTAATAGTCCAAGTACATTTGATAATATTTTTATTCTCAAAAATAATTTTTATTTATAAATAATTTTTTCATTTTCATTTTCGAAAACAGAGAAATAGATTTTTATATTTTCTGTTTCAAATTTATTTACTGATCACTTTTCTATTTCAGATAATAGAAAACTTAGTTGATTTTGTCAAACAAAATTTTATTATTTTTTTATTTTGACGGAATAAAAAAGAGAAGGAAAATATGCAAACGGGATGGGTACGCCGGATAATCACTAGAAAAATGTTTGCTCAAAAAAAAAAATCACTAGAAAAATGAGTACGGAATGAGTGACATGTCACATGGACATTGGTCAAAGGAACAGGCAGAGGGAGAAAAAGCCGAGAGAAAAAGCCCACGCAGTTGTCGTACCACGTGAGTTGGCCTTCACACGATGGCGTGTACCACACTCGAGCATGAGGCCCACAAAGAAGGAGCCATGTAAAAGCAAATGGAAAAATCATTACTACTTTCTTTTTTTGATTAACATAAATTACATGTGAATGTAGTTTAGACTCATTAAATTTGTACGCAGTTAATTTTTTTTTTTTTACTTTATATTCATAACAACCCATTCTTTAAATTTTTTGCTAACATTTATACAATCCAACTTGCTGAATATGAATTAAACTGTAGATTTTTTTTTGCCTATTTTAACGCTAGTAAAAGACTCCCATTTCCACGGGCAGGGAAAGCAAAAGGTTGCTCATCCCCCCTTTGATTTGCACGGCTAGGTGGTCCAATTACAAGGAGATCTGACAAAAGGTCCGGGTTAAAGAAGCAAATTGCCTCATCAAAGACATCCACGGTAAGATTATGTGTATCCTAAGCCAAGCTCATTTTTCAAGGCAAGAGAAGAAGTAATTTCCAACGTGAATATTTTTGCAAAAGTTGCCAAGCGGACGATTGCGTGCCCTTTTAAGGAGTGGCAAATTTTCTAGGGTGAACACGTTGATTCCTACGCAAAATATCGATTATTTTGGCTAATGGGGTCAGGGAAAGCCAAAGGTGACGATTAGCTTTCTACGCTTTTTACACAAACATGATATATATATATATATATATATATATATATATATATATATGTGTGTGTGTGTGTGTGTGTGTTAAAGATTTGGACTATTGAAAATGAGTTAGAAAGTAGATTTTTGATTAATTTTAATGCCTTTAGGGAAGAGAGACTTTCGTTTCAATGGACAAGAAAAGTGAAAAGTTAACCCATCTGTACTTTGATTTTTTGTAGCCATGTGGTCCAATTGCAAGGTGAACCGACAAAAGGTGAGGGCTAATTATGTAAATTGCTAGGAGTGTTAATGGTTTGTTTCGTTTCGGATTATTAATAAGTGAGAGTTGAACTTTACCAAAAAAATAAATAAATAAATAAAATAAAAGTTAAAAAGTGAGAGTTGAATCAAAGTGAACCGTGACCTCACCCAAAATGAACCAAACCATTAACACTCCTCTTAACAATTGGTAAGACAACAGTAACTTCCAAGCGTAACTGTTTCCTTTTCCTTCTTTTTATTTTAGGCTTCACTAAAAGATGAAGTCACTCAAAATTGCATAATTCGTATGTCGATTAGTCTGGCCTTCTCCAATGGGAATAAATCTATAAGATTTGCAGTAGTAAATTCCATCGAGCATCTATCCTACCACCAATTTGATACAATATAGAGCCACAGCGTAAAATTATAACTAACCCCACTTAATGGGATAAATCTGTCATTAACATTGAAGTCATTCAACCGCCAGCCTGCACAAAGAAGCAATGAACATCATCAAATGGTATGTACACTGTGTAGCATCTTGTCAACATTTTTCTTCTCCTAGTAAATTCCCCAAGCTAACCTTTTATCAAAGAGGCCAGAACCCAATCGAATGGAGGTATAAAAGAGCCATGCCCGAAATTGAACAAAACTATGTACTTAGACAATCTTGCACCAATCAACAGAGCTATCCAACTTTGGCTGTTGTAATGTAGGAATGACAGAATGCTTCTTCACGGAGAAAAGCCTCTGCAAAGACCTGATAATTGTTGCTAGCTGTACAGCATTCCTCAACCAAAAAGTCCTCAGCATTCTTCGGGATTCGCCAATTTAACAATCAAACTCAGGATCACAAATTCGTATATTATGAAAAGCACCTAACCCATCCCCACCCATCCTCTCAGCGCCAATGAATAACCAAATAGACAATCTATGCTGGAGAAGAAAACCGGATGGATTCCAAGCCATCAGCAAAGCAAACCCACCAGAAATTCCATGAAAATTCACAATAAGGCTCCCAGCTTCCGTCCACTTCACTCAAACGGACCCACCCACGTCTAACCCTGGCTACACATGACCACATGCAGAACAGACCTACATGACTTCCGAAACATCAGAAGGATACTACCAAGAAACCTTCTTCGTAAAGTTTCAAAAGCTGTAGCCGTACACACCACTTTAGCTAACTTTTAAATGAAATCGCAATCCATTTGTTCTTAAGAATCAGCTGAAAGTGAATCTCTATCGAAAATGCAGCGCCAAAGCATGTCATTTGCAAATGTCAAACGGACCTACTTAGATCACATGTAAAATTTTTGATGACGTTTTTATAAGTTTGATTATATTTAGCTTTTTGGATATAAAAATATATATATATTTTTTATATTTTGAATAACACGAACAGAACAATTTTTGAAAAATTTGGGCCAATATGAATTAAAGAGTTTCAAATGTAATATATTCATAAGCTTACAAATGCATGATAAAAAAATAAATTGCTAAAACTTAAATGGAAAATCGAATATATTCATTATAACATTGGTAATCTTAAAATTTCGAAGAAGTTGGTGATTTGCTAATTTGATTTGATATGTCGAAGCCAAGAAAAAAAGGTAGAGCGAGGGCCATTTCTGCGATCCCGTGCTTTTGCGCACGACAACTTTGTCATGTTTCTCCTTAGCCGTTGGATTCAAGTGGTTTAATATCAGCCGTTCGTTTAATATGTGTTGTCAGCGTTTCTGGATCACTCCCGTTGGTGGAAAACTCGTGGAATTGCCCACTCAAAGGTGCCAAATCACGGCGTTGCCCTTCCTTTGTTTATCGCCTACTTCAATTTTTCTTCCACCGTTCCGTTCTTTCCAAACAACATACGTTAATAAAATTTTTAATCAGTGCATTAACATTGTCGCAGTTTCTTTATATAAGCTGGTTTTTATAGAATGACACATATTCAATTTTTATTTTTAGCATGTATGTAGATATATTTCACAAATAGTTTATGCTCCCATTTTGAGATTATCTATGTTTAAAAAAAAAAAGTACATCAATCATGTATGTAATATATATTCTCTTCCAAGGGCTTTTATTTTATACAATGGCAAAATAATTTTTTTTTTGCACAAATAGGCTTTAGATAATTTTTTTGGCACAAATAATTAAGATTTATTTTCTCTCTTGTTTTATTTTGTACAATGGCGATATAATTTTTTTTTTGGCGATGTTTATCACCTGCTGAGTTACTTCAATATTTATTGACTTGTGTATTGACTTCTAGCTAGCCGGTGACCCCGCTTGCAATGATTTTAAGCAGCCAACCCATCTTTTATTTAAGAATGGTATGGAGAGCATGTGCCTTTAGCAAAATATAGGTAATCATCTTTTGTTTAAGAATGATATTGGGGAGAATGCACATTTTTATTATTTTTTAATAAAAAACATTTGTTCTTTCCAGCGGTCTCTGACATGAGTTGCATTGATCATGTGCATTCACATGTTAGATTTGTAAATTTTCTCCTCTCTTTTTTCTTTATAATTTTTTAAATAAAAAAAAGGGATATACCTAAAGTGAATGCACATTTTTATTATTTTTTAATAAAAAAATTGTTTGTTCTAGCGGTCTTTGACATGAGTTGCATCGATCATGTGCATTCACATGTTAGATTTGTAAATTTTCTCCTCTCTTTTTGATTTATAATTTTTTAAATAAAAAAAGGGATATACCTAAAGTGAATGCACACTTTTATTATTTTTTAATAAAAAAATTTTGTTTGTTCCAGTGGTCTTTGACATGAGTTGCATCGATCATGTGCATTCACATGTTAGATTTGTAAATTTTCTCCTCTCTTTTTGCTTTATAATTTTTTTAAATAAAAAAAAAGGGATATACCTAAAAGTGAATGCACACTTTTATTATTTTTTAATAAAAAACATTTGTTCGTTCCAACGGTCTCTGACATGAGTTGCATCAATCATGTGCATTCACATGTTAGATTTGTAAATTTTCTCATCTCTTTTTTGCTTTATAATTTTTTAAATAAAAAAGGGATATACCTAAAGTGATTGACCATCTGTACGTTTTTCAATTTTTCAGCACCATCCATGTGTTTGCTTTTACCATAAGTTAACTGTGAACAAAAAACTATTAAACTTAAGTGACTTGATCATTCTAGATTTGATTTAATTAAGAATTGAAGTGTACATATATGTCTATGTTTATATGGATGTATGTATTTAATATTGTACCATGTCTATATGGAGAGTCAAGTGTTGGTTGTCAGTTCATAAAGATGATAAAAGAGTCACTTTTTTCATGAGCCACCAGAAAAGGCTAGCATGGCTTGAATACTTTACATTAGAAAAAAAAAAAAAAAAAAAAAAAGAAGGAAAGAGACCCCTTCAATTATTTGGTTGTTACGATTATAAGTAGCCCATCTTTTGCCTTTAGTAAAAAAAAAAAAAGCAAAAAGAGTAGCCCATCTTTTATTTAAGAATGATATTTGGGAGCATGCGCATGATCCCGTTGTTTTGTCAAAGATCTAAATAAAAGTTCATTAACAGTGAATGGTATTTGTTTCTCAGCCCACTTGTGACTTTATTATGTGCGTTCACATGCCAGATTTGAAAATTTTCTTCTTTCATTTTATTTTATTATTTTTTTAAAATAATATATTTAAAATAGTTGATCATTTGTGCATTGTCTATTATTTTTACGGGATATACAGGGAATATTCCAGCCAATAAGCTTGCAATACAAGTAGTGTTACATTAAAGTGACAAAAAGCATATCAACACTTCATATATGATTGATTCTCCATAGCTTATGCAAGCTATGGAGAATACGAGAATGGAATGTAAAGCATTTCTTCCTCCTTAGCCTTCTTTTTCTTCCCCTTGGCCTTGAGGTTGAACTCGGACTCTTTGATTCACATTTCATTTCATTCCATTCCTGGTGGTTTTAACCAATTCAGAACATCGATAGGTCTGAACTTTGATAGGTATCAATGCCTGGGCGTATAAGGCCCTGGTTGGCACGGGTTGATCAATGGGAAAGCTTAACCAAGGAAGGACTATATGTTGGATCATACAAAATAGGAATTCCACCTTATGGTACAACTCTGACTCCGATCTTATTAAATTCTTTATTGGATGAATTCAATAGGGTCTTCAAAGCCTGCTTTCCACCATTTCATTCCCTCATTTGTTATTACCATTAGATCTTTCGTTCCTATCAATGTAGGACAATCCACTAATGTTCTAAAATAAACTTATTGACATTATAAGGTAATGGAGCTAAGACTATATAAGCGCCTTATATGTATATCACCGGGAAACACGGGAATTGACTACTTAGGGGATATGATCTATCTTAGTCGACCATAATGGCTTGATTCAAGCTATTAATATATAGTGAAACCCTTTCTTGTCTTAGTTCATGGTTATCGATGGCCTCTTTTTCTATTGGAAGGGAGCTAGAGTTGATCAAGACCAAGATCAACTCTAGACTAGCCATTTATTGCATGGTGAACTGCCTAAATAAAAGTCACGATCGGAATAAAGGGAATTCGCGGGGATTGAAGTGATTCTCCTACCCTTGGTTTGAGTCCAACTTGTGACAAGGCCCCTATATGGCTATAAAAGAAACAAAAGAAAAGGACTTTCTTCTTCAAAATACATTAATGGAAAACGACATGGATCGTAAAGACGGAGTAGGGAATCCAGTCCTACACCCTTGTTCCATTCCAAAAGTCTGCCTTGTGGCAAAAAAGAAGGCGGTAAAAGAAGGTGGTAAGGAGGCGACACGTGTCCTCGGGCCCACAATCATTGAGGAGAAAATGAGGCGTCCTTTAGCTACAGCAGAAGGGGCGGTAGGGTTTTCTCTGCGAGTTCTCTCTCTTTGCGCCTCTCTCTCCCCGACAAACAGGATCGCGACCTCCCTCTCTCTCTGCCCTCCCTCTTTCCGACCGGCGACCCATCGCGCGCAACCGACGAACCACCGCGCGGGATCGGCGAGAGGACCGCGAGCAACCGACGAACCACGACCTCCCTCTCTCTCTGGCCCCCCTCTTTCCGACCGGCGAACCACCGCGCCGCCCCTCCGGCTCCAGATCCGGCCCCGATCGCGTCTCTGTCTGCCCTCCCTCTCTTCGACGGCGAACCAGCGCGTGACCGGCGAACCAATATTTTCTCCTTGCGGTAGAAGCAACGAAAATATCTTTGAAGTCTACTGCGAGGTAGTCTCACCAATTTCGAGGAAGGAAGGTTTGCTTCGGTGGTCTTGGTCAAAAAGGCGAGGGCAAAAAAGCAGCACAATTGCCGCGTGAAGAGACGCGCGATCTTGTCGCGCAATCCTCTCCACGGGATTGCGCGTTTCCTTCGGGTTAAGAGGTTCGAAGTAAAGCTTTATTTAAAGTCCCGAGATCTTGTGCCCCAGAAGCAAAAACGCCAATCACCATAAATCACTTGAGACGCTCTGTCTTTCGCTCTGAGATATCTGGCTTTGATAGCTCTAGATTGAGGCGTGAAGGTGATCTCATAATTGTTCATTTAAAGGCTCGGACACGACTTGATGTCCCAGGTAACTCCTTTTTTGACATTAAGGGTTTGTTTCTTTTCATTTATTTTTTCACCAAAAATCATTTTTTGTCCTTGAGAAATGGTTTCTTTCGTTTTTGATTTTAAATTTATTTTTTTTGATAGCTTTAGAATTGAAACAAAAAAATTTTATTTTTTATTTTTAAAACAAAATTTAAGAGTGCTTTTTGCTGCTTTTTGAGGCTTGGACACGACTTGATGTGCCCGTCTCCTGCAGCCGCCATTGCTGCCTGGGGTCGCGTCCCCTGTGACCACCAAAAGAAGGAAAAAAAGGGAAAAAATAAATAATAAAAAAGAAAGAAAATAGAAAAATAAAATAACAATATTTAAAAGTTAAAATAAATAAAAAAATTATACAAATTTATCAAATATGTTTTTTTTTCAACAATTGTTCCTGAAGTAAAAATACGTTTTTTTTTTTCAATTTTTATTTCTAGAAACGAAATATTATTAAAGGCTAAAGTCCATCCGAGTAAACACCGTTGCAGGTCTGCGTGACCACCACTTAGGGGCAACCCCGACCTAGATTTAGATCTGGCTATCCGTGAGCCGCTAGATCTAGATCCGGCGATGGCTTGATTTCTACGACCTTATACGTCGGTGTTGACTAAGGTTGCACCCCCAGGTGGCCAAATCTAGCCGCAGGCCGCTGGATTTGATTTTCAGACTAAAAAAGAAATAACAAAAGCCTATTACAAACGTAAGTTTTTCCCAACAGTATTTATGCTAAAATTATTTTCAATGCAATTTGAGATTAATAACGTTTCGGAAAACCCCTTTCTAAAGCTCATCTGAGTATCTGTCTCTGCATTACTTTTCCAGATGAGCCAGATAGTCTATTACATTTTGATAGAAGAAAATAAAGACATTTGGTTATTACTCATTGCATGACATCTAACATCCTTAAAAGCATGCACAATATAACATGTGAAATTCCATCGACTTTTTCAAAATCACCGTCGTCATAGTTATTGCAGATTTTTCTTACTACGTTCCCCTTATTCAAACTGATCAGTATGAGCGGTTGGACTGGTTAAACCTGCTGGAATTTGATAGTTCTCTTTCTCTCATATTTCTCACTTTCTGTATCTTTTACATCTGGCCTCTCTCTTGCAGAACAATTCAAGGCTATCATCTACAGTCGCACTCGCTTTCTTTGTTCATTTCCCTCTTGAAAGTTCTCGCCAAGGCTTGTTTAGGGTCTTTTCTCTCCGATCACGCACCTCTTTTCGTATCTCAGCTCGCGGAAGGTAATCGTTTTTTCATCTCTTATTAGCGTGTCATTTCTGTTGATTTGTTGCCGCTGAACTAGTGTGTTTTGGGCTCTTTTTGTCTAATCTGGGTGGCTGCTAACGTGGTGTGTCACCAGCTCATAATTGACTTACGTAGAAAAGAGAAGCCTTTGCTTTCGACTGTAGATGTGACTAATCATGTGGCCTCTCTGTCTCATTGTTCGTTTGCATCGTAATTCAGCGTCGATCCTTTGCTAAGATAGAAAGAGTTGGAATGCAAGCGCGCTAAATTCTATTGCACGCAAAATTGCCACTATTCACCTCAAGCCAAGGACCGTCTTTTCATGGATCGTGAGGTTTCTTTGTCTCTGATGGTGTAAGATCAATTAAATAAAAAATGAAATAGAAAAGAAAAAGTAATAGGGCGGTTCACAGCAAGTTCCAAGATCAAGGGGGTTCAATTTTCAATTCCGAAAATTGAGAACATGCTCTGATAGGTGGGTTTTAGGGTTTTGGTCTAGAATCTACACATTCTGTAGCCAATCACCCATAAAAGCAAGTACTCTCTTAATTAGATTTTATTCACAATTTTGCCTTAGACAATTATAGGACATTCTAGACAAATAATATGTTGTCTTCCTCGAATTATTGGACTATATAATCCTAAAAAGTATATTGCCTTTAGCCTCTTACTCATTTTCTTCCTTCAAAGTTTTGAAAATTGATGAAGTTAATTACCCCACAAAAGGGTAAAAAGAGGTTGAATTGAGTAATGAAAAAGTATAGTTCACACGCATAAACGACAATAGCTATTATGCAAAGGTCGGAGCATTTTTATCTCTATTGCCACTTTCTCAAACAAAAAATCTCCGTTGCTACTTTTTACCCGCTCTCAAATCAGTGATAGCTTCAGTCATCATCACAATACAAGACATACCAAAATCCATGGTATGATGCTTCTAAAGATCTTTTATGTTAGAGAAAATACACATGAAAACATTTAAAGAAATTGAACTATACATGTTTATTAGGACACTCACTTAGCTTTATATCTCTCATATGTTTCACCTTTTTGCTACAAACTATAAGTTCATCCCTTAAAATGTAATTAATCAATTTAATCTGACTTATCACGAATTTAGCCTATAATCCTATTCTACGTCCATTTAATTGGACTAAAAAAACTTTGCAATGATATTCTCAAGGTGGGCCCTCGAGGAAAAAGGGGGCACGCACTGAAGGCCATTCTTTTCAAACCTTGGTCCTCTCTGAATTTTCCTCAGCAGTTTCCCTTTATTTTCTTCTCTTCTGCTCCTCCTTCGATCAAATCATGACCTAATTTCAAGTTGTTCAGACTAGGGCAAAGTCAGAGCAAGGCAAACAAAGGGATGCACCGTATCGCTTCCGGTCGTTCCTTTGCTATGCTCGTTGCACTGATTCTTTTCTCTATGCTTGTATTCTATCATCTCAAGAGGAAGAATGTGAGTGCAGAAAAAGAGAGCACTAAGGAGCATTCGCTTCTTCTTTGGTGTCATCTAATAAATGACAGTTCTATTCTACAGATAAAATGTCGATCAATTATTTAAATTTCAAAGTTTGAAGAGAATAACTCAGTGATGTTATATCAGGTTAAAGTAGATTCGTTTTTGCATGACATTGCTAATATGTAAGGTCAGCGGGGAACAAATATAAGAAAAATAGCAAAGACCTTTTGTTCATCTCTGTCTCATTTCCAAATTCATTTAGAATATGACAATTTGAAATTAAAATGTAAGATCACATTCCTAATCACTAACTAGGCCCTTTCTTCATATCTTGCACACATTTCCAATTTCGTTTGAACTCATTTATCAGCTTTTTTAAATGATTTATCAAATTATGATTTTTAATAATTAAACAAAAACAGAACCTTTACTTATTTATTTTAATGAATGCAACTTGCTTGTACACAGATTCTAGTTTTTATAGCCCAAGTAAGAATTTAACATCGTGAGCGGACCAAGCCAACATCTTTTGACTTGACTAGAGGGTGAGATTCAAAAGAAGATAAGGCAAGGACTAAAAGCATCTGCAAATGCTTCTGTTCAATCAATTACAAATTTAATTAAAGATTTCGTGTTAATCTGTTCTTGCTTGGTAAAAATATTTTGGTGGGGTCAAGACTTATGGATGAATATGTATTTTTTTCTTCTTTTTTTTTTTTTTTTTAAACTAATTGTGTTTAAGCATAATTTCCGAGAGTTGGCTGGGGCAGGGCACCCTTAGCCCCTCATTAAATCCACCCATATTGTCAAACATTTTGGTTGTGGCAGGAGAAGAACTAAACAAGGAGAAAACTCAGGAGGGCATTGGGAATATATACTGCTGAGAGAGTTGATAACTTAATCAGTACAGGTTAGGGAAATGAAGAAAATAAGAAAAATAGTAAAAACCATTAGTAATGAGGGCGAGGATATGGACATGTATGACTCATTTAGCAAGAACGGTTCGGGAAGGCCTATCATTGCTGAGGGAGAGCTCACACTTTTTTTTTTTTTTTTTGGTTGGGTCAAAAGCTAACTCTCATTGAGATTGAGCGAATGAAATTGCTTAGAGAGAAAGAGTTTGCCTATTTTGGCTCTTCACTTTTCTAATTTTTAAATGACAATCTTATTTAATGACTCACAAATTTGATTACTATTTCCTTTAAATTGTTTCCTTTTCAATTGATTACGAAGATTTGATATTAGATTTTATGAATATCAATAATCAGCACTTTGATGAAGGCATAGATCAACGTAGATGCATGTGCTTTCAAATAGATGCTTACATTAAACCATTGATCAAAGAAATGATTGGAGCAAATATGAAAATTTCTTGGAGGACCCAAGTGCATATGACCTTAATAAATCCGAACCTTTGTTATTATTGAGTCTCATGTGAAAATCACATAACATAAGAGTTGAGATTCATTGGGGGCATATGCATTTGAGAATGCCTAATGAAATATAGGCATGAACATGTTAGCTTTAGTTAATTTTACATGTGGGCAACATGTTTAATTTGTAACCAACCAATAAGAGAAACAATTAATGAATATCTCCTCGATTAGGAAAGTCCATGCATCAAGAGGATGAGGTCCATGGGAAAGAGAAGATGTGCATTACACTGCTCCAAAACAACTTGTAGTATTGGATAATCAATAGACACCCCTCTAAGAAAACTCAATTCATTAAATATTGTGTACATTCGGAAATCAGGTGCTTTCTATCTAGCCTTTTCACTTGTTTATCTACATCTTTTAGTGGAGCAGGAAGGCATCTTCTCTTCATTAAACATTTTAGTGTTAGTAATCGTTCATAATGCATGTGCTCTCCACCAAAGATTAGGAGCCTTGACTATAGAGCACGCATGTAGAGATGAAGATTAGCCATTGTCTTCTTGTCCATGAGTGGACACAACCCAATGATGTTGCCTTGACGAGAGGGCGCGGTCCATTGGAAAGAAAAGATGCACGCCTAAGTCAATAACTTTTACTATTCAATTAGCCAACATATCGACTTGATCATTAAACATTTTGGATTCGAAATCGTTCAGAAATCATATGCTCTCCTCCCAAAAAGCACGTGCTCTGCCTTTTCATTTGCTTATCTACTTCTTCTTGTGCAGCAGGTTGGCATCCTCTCTTCATTTTTGTCTATAAGATTTCTATGGGGAAAGGGCAAAGTCTGAGCAAAATAAAAAGAAAAAGAAAAAGAGCGCAAAAAAAAGGAGCAGTGAGGGAGAAAAAGAGAAGGATTGCTGAGAAAGAGATCACTGATGGAGCATCTGCTTCTTCGTCCTTACCTTCCATACCCATGGGAGGAGGTAGCAATCAATACGATGTGTTCTTGAGCTTTAGAGGCTCCGACACTCGCAACGGATTCACTGATCACCTCTACCGCAGTCTGATCAGTGTAGGGACTGTACCAATTTCTGTGTTCAAGGACAATAACAGCCTTGAAATTGGCAAGGATTTTAATTCAGAGATTCTCAATGCCATCACGCGATCTAAGATTTCGATCCCCATCATTTCTGAAAATTATGCTTCGAGCAAATGGTGCCTTCGTGAGCTAGTACGCATCATGGACTGCAAGAAGAGCATGTCACACACAGTGTTGCCCATTTTTTACAAAGTGCTCCCATCGGATGTGCGGTATCTAAATGGAAATTTTGGGGAGGCCTTCCATTCACGTAAGAAGCGTTTTGATAAGGAGGACATTCAGGAAGGTCAACGAGCCCTTACAGAAGTGAGTAACTTGAATGGATGGGAATCCGAGAAATTTGCTAATGGGTACTTACCTTTTGCCTGCACCTTTTTTTTCTATTATTTTTTTTTTCCCCTAAGTATTGTTATTTAGCGAAACCAATGTCATATGGATGAACTGCTTCCACTACAAGCTTACAAAACATCCCAAAATGTCCTAGTGAATAACCATAATAGTCCATGGGCTACAAATACTTGTACTCCCTAAGATTTCCCCTAAAAACTACACTAACAACGTCTAAAACATTAGGATCCCTTACTCCGTCTTCCAAAGCTTGGTAACTGTCGGATAAATTAACCTCCTCTTGCTTCACACAGATCATGTCTAGGTTCAACACCTGCTGTTGCCACATAACTTTCATTGATAGGCAATCTATAAGTTAATTATAAGTCCTCCATTTAGGTCCGTGGGATACGCTGGCTTTAGAGGGAGAACATCTTCTCCTCCTAAACTTTTTGTGACCAAAATTATTAGCCTCCTATCCTTCAACTAGCAGTGACCATAAACTTATAACAAACATTTTACTTTTGAAGAATCTTAATTTGCTAGGTGCACCACCTTATCTTAATTCAATAAGATCTATCTATTGGAGGAAAAAGAAGGGGAAAAATGAAATGACTGCTACACCATCATCCTATATTGTCATTTGTAAAACCAAGACATTTTGCATGTTAACTAGTCCCATCCATCCTTCACATATATGTGGGTGTCTTTTGATGAGGTTACGCAAAATTATGAAGTTATGATGAGTTTTTTGTTTGACAGGCATGAAGGAGAATTAGTGGAAGAAGTTGTCAAAACTATTCTGAGCAAGTTGAGATGTGATTTTCAGCTTGATGTTCGGAGCACTTAGTTGGAGTTGACGATCATGTCAACAAAATTAGGAATTGGGTAGACATTCCTGCCAAGTCATGCTCGAATGATAGGAATATATGGCATGGGTGGGATCGGTAAAACGACTCTTGCCAAGGTCATCTACAATCAATTGTCGAATATTTTTGTGGCATTGTAGTTTCCTTCCAGATATACGAGAAACAACCAAGCAAAGGCATTCTTGAATCTACAAAATCTACTAATTAAGGAAATACTACCAAATGAAAATGCTGTTTGTAAAGTTGATGATGGAATTAATTTGATCAAATCTAGATTTAAAGGAAAAAGGTTCTCATTCTTTTGGATGATGTTGATCACCAAAGATCAGCTAGATGCTTTGGCTAGAGAACGTGATTGGTTTTCGACAGAAAGTATCATCATTGTTACAACTAGATACAAAGCTATTCTTGATCAATCTAAATTTGAGGTAGATTACAAGTATGAATTGACAGAATTAGATGAGGTGCATTCTTTGCTTTTATTTAAAAGACATGCATTTTCCATGGGCCAATTGTCCGAAGGATTTTGAGGGTATCTCTCGTGATATCTTATCACCATGGGTGGGCTTCCCTTAGCTATCAAGGTCATAGGTTCATACTTGTATGGAAAAGTAGATAAAAAGTATGGCAAGATATATTGGAGAAATTAAGAAATGAACCGGATAGAGATGTTCAAAAGACATTGAAGATAAGTTATGATGCATTGGAACCTACACAAAAGGAGATTTTTCTGGATATTGCTTGCTTTTTAATCGGCGTAAACTGCAAATATGCCATTTACGTGTGGGAGGACTGTAAGCTTTTTCCATATCTTGGAATTGAAGAGTTGAAGATGAGGTGCTTAATAAAAATTGGAGCTTGTGGTGAGTTTAGGATGCATGACCAATTGAGAGATCTTGGAAGGAGCATATTTTGTCAAGGACAACCGCCTGAGAGATGTTTGAAGCCATGGCTTGATATGCGAAGGGAGGTAACATATGGCTCTCTCTCTCTCTCTCTCTCATAACTCCATAAATTTAATGTGATCCATTTTAGTCTTTTATCTAGTACAACTTGATACTCCTACTCTTTAGGAAAAAATCTATTCATACACCCATTTATGTCCCCCTTAGATAAATTGTGATAATAATTGAATTATAAGTGCCCCAAAAATGAAAAAGTTACATTATTTGATCCAAATTCATTGATATAAATTACATCCGTCAAAAACTTAATTTTGCAATTAATTTAAGATTCTTTAACTACGATTCTACACTGAAAATCTCGTTCACTAAAAGCATGTAATTTTATATCTACTTGAAACTATTGATAATCTAAAAGATTACAATAATTTAATTAAGATGAAGCATATGTATCATAGATCAGATAAATGAAGATGTTTTGAATTTTCGTTCAATACAACATAAGCTGATTATAATAACTAATAATTAACCAAATCAGCTACGCTAAAGAAAAATTTCGCACTTATCACAGGTGCTTGCTTTCTAGTACGGTCGAATGTATTGTGGTGCTCCTATGAATTAGGAAATCAATGTTTGATACACTTTTATTTTTATTTTTTCCATTTTGATTTTGAAGATACCCCTCCCTCTACGAGGTATATCTATCTCTTTTCATTCTTCTTGTGTCTTAATAGCTATGATGGCAAAAATCACCTTAAGAATCTTATACGGAAAATCCTTACAATGTTTTTAAGGTCGTATCACGTTGACCTTGTTCATCTCATGGATTTAGGTGTGTGATAAAGAGTGGATTTTCTTATTTTCCTTTCTTTGCTTCTTTCATTTCTCGTTGTCTGTTCCTTCGCTTTTCTTAATAAACATTTCTTTCCTCTCCAACTTGTTTTATATTATTTATATTTTTTGGTACAATGCCCTTTTGTGCCGAAAACCCTCGACAAACTCGACAATTTAGAGGAAATGTCATGTTATTATATCGATACCTTTTTCTTTACTAAATAACATTTTCAGCATGCTGTCAATTTTGAAAGTAAGTTTAATTTTTACTTAGATTGTCAATGTTCATGTCGTTTCATTATTTTATATATTCCATTTAGAGAAGTGTAGTGGGTTCATGACTGATCAGTGGTGGGGAATTAACCTTTGCAATTAACCAAGAGATGTTGGGAAAGGAAAAAGCTTTATTTTCTTGATTTAATTTGAATTAGTTCGCTCATACCATTATAAAGAGCACATTCTTTTGTTGATTCAATAATTATTCTTAAGAGAAATAATATTGACCGTGAGTTTTTCACTAGTTAATATATAAAGTACGGATAATGACAAACGAGTCAAATCATAAAATTAATCCCAACCAAAAAAAGGGAAAAAAGAATTCTATCTTTGGTTTGATAGTGTTTGTGGAAGTTCATATTTCACAAAACAAATTTGTCTTTTGGCAGTTCAATTTATTCATAATATTTCCAAGAAACTAACGGAAAAAAATGCACTCTCAAGTTATGTTTATCAATCGATATTTTTTTTTTATAATGTTTACTTATATCTCCTGCCCTATTGTATCTTTGCACTTGGCCTATAAATAGCATTCCAAAAAAACCAAAAAAAAGAAGAAAAAAACGAGATAATGCTTTCAATTTGGAGCAGATACCGTTGTCACAAAAGTTCATGTAAAAGAAGAAAGGTGTCGAGTGTTGTGAAATATGGATCAACTAGTCGTGAGCCCATACCATGCATATGCACAAAACTGACATGAATAAATTTATCATGAAGATATAACTATCATATCCTTTTCTCTATTGGAAAAGCACATATAGATGGACAAATCATGTTCTTTGGAAAGACAGTTATAATTTATAAGTTGACAGTTCTTAATCTTTCATTATAGTAATTCAACTAGGAAAAAAAAAAAACATTTCTCATTATAGTAAAAATTCAGGCGGAAACGCATTCGAAAGACATTCCTTTTTTTTTTTTCCCAATAACAATGGACATACTTCTTTTGGATGGAGTGCACAAGAAAAAGTTAAATGCGTTAAAAATCGAATTATAAGGAATTTAAAAAGATATTAAATGAAATTGCATGAAACGGAAGTGCGATCAAAGGAAAATTACGAGGAAAGTAAAAGATGAACTTTGTTGTGCCGTGCCTGTCTGATCTTACCTCCGAATACCCCTTTTATACCAATGCCTCGTGTTGACCATTTTGTTTCTAGGCCATTCACATGTAACTTCCACATGCATCATATGTCACATGCATCAATTGTCTCCTGCGTTACTTGCCACATACATCCTATGACACCTAGTCCTATACTATTCTTTTCAAGGGAGAGATTTCTCTATTATTCTCTCAACCTAAATTATCTCAAAATCAAGTTCATTATAAATCGTATTTATTTAAATGAATCCATGGGCTATTTTCATCATTTAGCTCTTAAAGGGGAAACCACCATCATTAATCGCAATTGCCCACTGTCTAAACATAGTTAATTATATATATATAAACACGTGTTTTGCTTCTCTTTTAAGAGGGAATTGCTCATCATTTGAAACATCAATTGGTGTCACCTGCTCAATCCAATATAAATGGTGTGCATAGCGTGGGTCATGTCTAGTCTATATCTAATATAACATGATACTATAATTATAGAAATGAGATTGGTGTCACTTTAGGTCCCTTCCAATTTTACTATTATTTAAGGATTCTCCTACTAATAAAAAGTATGGCAGAGGAGTAAAGTCTCACTTTGGTAGAGTACTCCTTCTCTAACCAACACATCCCCCACCTTTAACCGTCTTCATCAACATGTTGTACCATCCCCAATTTTTATCACCGTTCTCTTCTTATTTTTAAGAGTTTTAAGTTACAAAGTTCACATAAAAATAAGCATAACGTTACCATTACATGCACATAGCATGTGTATAGAGTATTGTGGACATTAAGCAAAGTCCATTTACAAAAATAATACCATTTCTAGGTCGAATTTTGCTTTTTACGTGTTACAAATGCATTTTCTTGAATAGGTCGAGTGAGGGGCACTGCTAGCTTGAAATTAATCTGCTCTAGAAGTGCATGTTAACAGATGAGTACTAATTTCTAATTTCTAATTCACCTCTTGAGAAGCATGCCCATGCTAAAAACGAATGTCAATAATTTACATCAACATACCTCTAGAAAACCTATCTGACAAAAGTGGGTACTAACGGCTACCTAAGTTCCATAATGGTGAAATACTCCATTAACTCTCATTGCCAGGTGGGAGACCAGCTTAATTAAGTCCGACTGGACGGTTCAAACAGGAAATTATTTGCACTTAATAGTGCAAGGAATCAAACCCATATCATAACACACAAAAGCGCATTCCTTAACCACTAAATGAGCAGTGTGGGGTTGCCTCTCAAACATTTCAAGAGCCAAATCTTTCAGAAGACTATCAAGTTTGGTGTACTTTATATTGCTTTTGGTAATGGGCTTGGCGGGAGCCTAAAGAACATGACCATTCCTAAAGAAGACCATAAAATAAATTGCAAAGAAAAAATAACTCATTAGACATGTCTCCTTAGTGCCTAACTGAGCGTGGCCAGGTGCCCGCTGTGATCCATTATCGCACGCCCAACGGAGCGTGACTAAGTGCCCACTTTGATCCAGAATCGCATCTCTACGCTGTTCAAGCGACTGAGTCTTGCTGGAGGCCCGGCCACCGACCAGTAGCTTTGGCTACTTGCGATCTCTGTTATGGGCATCTCAGTCTGTTCCTCTGAACATTTACGCCATGTCAATGTGTAGATTGAGTGGCGGCTTGATTTATTTGTGGTCAATCTCGAGATGCTAATCCAATAGAAAGTTTAAGATTTAAAATTTCGATACTCGAACGTTATCCAATACTGTCACTGATCAGCTAAGCTTTCGGGGGAAAAATAATAAAGTATTGTTGTTAATGTCAATCAAGCCGTCTGGGATTTTGTCACCATCTTCTTCCAATTAAATGATCTCCTTTAGCAACAAAGTTTAAGCGGTACTTTTGACTTATAAGATGCGAAAAGAAATGGTGCCAGTCTTGGGAAATGGACATACGTACCTTCACTTTTCTGTTTAGGTAACATAAGTAGATTTTTCCAGAAAGTTTCGTGTGGCAGAGTTTGCCAAAAGATGTTGCCAAGCATCGACAAACCTACTGTTCCATATGTTAAGACCTTAATCTAACTATAACACCATGTAAGGAAGTTAATTAGTTCATTTTTAGTTGGTCTAAAGCCAGCTCTCTTCCAATTTCCGTCAAAATCTAAAATATTATTCAAATGCTAAAAGTGTATTGCTAGGAATGATTAAACACTTAATAACAATAGTTAACAAATTGAAAAATCAGGTGCTTACTTAGCTATTTAACAAGTGACCCATGGGTACTCTTTAACAGTCGTATGTTTTAAAAGGTTTCATGTATTTCCACTTTAATAAAAATCAAAGTACATGCACTACAAAATTCCAAAAAAGCAAGTGGTAAAGATTGAGGTGTTTCGTCTTGAATTTTTTAAAGCAAGAAAAAGTGTTCTTTTTATTTAAAATATTGTTTGAATTTAAAAAAAATTATCAATATATTATATGTGTGTTTATCTATCTAACATTTATGTTTGGTGAGGGGTAAAAAGATGACATCGTGAAAGTATGGGGTTTAGAAAAGCAAAAGTAAAAAATTAGAAGTCGATTCAAGCACTCAATTGATTGATTTGATATGCAGTATTGTTGCGACAATTATTGGCCCTCTGGCTGTTCCTCTACATGGACAAGTGAACTGTTAAAAGACTTACTGAGCTCAAGGTTCCTTTCATTTCGCGAGACAACCATAAGTGGAGACTTTAGTGAATTGTTTCCTGAAGTAAGATGGCTTCGATGGTTATACATTGAACCTGATATATTTTCTTCAGCAATCAATTTGCATCTATCTAAATTAGTGGTGTTGGAATTGTTACAAAACAAGCTTACAGATGATTGGGGAGGATGGAGTTCGATCATGGTAAGATGGAAAAAAAGACATCCTCTATGATCTTTGCTTTGTTTTGTTTTATCAATTAAACTCCTTTTTGACAGCTTTTTCTCTTTTGTACAGGCAGCAAAGCAACTAAAAGTTCTCGACCTTTCAAATAGCAGGGAGTTAAGATATACTCCTAATCTCTCGGCTTTCACAAAGTTGGAGATTCTCATCTTGTCTAATTGTTACAAACTGAAGCAAGTCGACCCTTCTATTGGCAAACTCAAGAGCCTCATTTCCTTGGACTTGTGTGGTTGTGATAATTTGAAAGAGCTACCAGAGGAAGTGGGGGAATTGCAAGAACTAAAAGAACTCCTTTTAAGTGATAGTGGCATTACAAAGATTCCTATGTCGATCTACTCTCTAAGGAAGCTAGAGTATTTGGATATCACATTTTGTTGTTCATTGGTTGAAATCCCTCCCACAATTGGGAATCTTTCTTCTCTCAAAATACTTGATCTAAAGGATTGTGAGTCATTGACAGAAATCCCTAGCTCAATTGGGAATCTTTCTTCTCTCAAACAACTTGATCTATGGGAATAGTTGCTAAATAGTTGTGTGTCCTTGACAAAAATCCCTAGCTCAATTGGGAATCTTTCTTCCCTCGAACAACTTAATCTAGGGAGTTGCAAGTCATTGACAGAAATCCCTAACTCAATTGGGAATATTTCTTCTCTCAAACGACTTAATCTACATAGTTGTGTGTCCTTGACAGAAATCCCTAGCTCAATTGGGAATCTTTCTTCTCTTGAACGGCTTGATTTATGGGGTTGCATGTCCTTGACAGAACTCCCTAGCTCAATTGGGAATCTTTCTTCTCTTAAACAGCTTGATTTATGGGGTTGCATGTCATTGACAGAAATCCCTAGCTCAATTGGGAATATTTCTTCTCTCAAACAACTTGATCTACGGAGTTGCAAGTCATTAATAGAAATCCCTAACTCAATTAGGAATCATTTTTTTCTAGATTTTGGGTTATTGACAGAAATCCCTATCTCAATTGAGAATCTTTTTTCTCTCAAACAATTTGATCTTTCTTCTCTTGAAGTACTTGATCTACATGGTTGTATGTCATTGACTGAAATCCCTAGTTCAATTCGGAATTATTCTTCTCTCGAACAACTTGATCTAGGGGTTGCGTGTCATTGACAAGTCATCTTTCTTCTCTTGAACAACTTGAATGGGGTCACGTGTCATTGATAAAAATCCCTAGCTCAATTGGGAATCTTTCTTCTCTTGAACAACTTAAGCTATGGGGTTGCGTGTCCTTGACAAAAATCCCTAGCTCAATTGGGAATCTTTCTTCTCTAAAAGAACTTCGTCTAAAGGGTTGCGAGTCATTGACAGAAATCCCTAGCTCAATTGGAAATCTTTCTTCTCTTGAACAACTTCATCTAGAGGGTTGTGAGTCATTGACAGAAATCCCTAGCTCAATTGGGAATCTTTCTTCTCTTGAACAACTTGATTTATGGGGTTGCATGTCATTGATAGAAATCCCTAGCTCAATTGGGAATCTTTCTTCTCTCAAACAACTTGATCTACATAGTTGCGTGTCCTTGACAGAACTCCCTAGCTCAATTGGGAATCTTTCTTCTCTTGAACAACTTGATTTATGGGGTTGCATGTCATTGACAGAAATCCCTAGCTCAATTGGGAATCTTTCTTCTCTCAAACAACTTAATCTAAAGGTTTGTGAGTCATTGACAGAAATCCCTAGCTCAATTGGGAATCTTTCTTCTCTCAAACAACTTGATCTATGGGAATAGTTGCAAGTCAGTCATTAATAGAAATCCCTAACTCAATTAGGAATCATTTTTTTCTAGATTTTGGGTTATTGACAGAAATCCCTATCTCAATTGAGAATCTTTTTTCTCTCAAACAACTTGATCTTTCTTCTCTCGAAGTACTTGATCTACATGGTTGTATGTCATTGACAGAAATCCCTAGCTCAATTCGGAATTATTCTTCTCTCGAACAACTTGATCTAGGGGGTTGCGTGTCATTGACAGGAATCCCTAGCTCAATTGGGAATCTTTCTTCTCTTGAACAACTTAAGCTATGGGGTTGCGTGTCCTTGACAAAAATCCCTAGCTCAATTGGGAATCTTTCTTCTCTAAAAGAACTTCTTCTAAAGGGTTGCGAGTCATTGACAGAAATCCCTAGCTCAATTGGAAATCTTTCTTCTCTCAAACAACTTAAGCTATGGGGTTGTGAGTCATTGACAGAAATCCCTAGCTCAATTGGGAATCTTTCTTCTCTCAAACAACTTAAGCTATGGGGTTGTGTGTTATTGGAAGAAATCCCTAACTCAATTGGGAATCTTTCTTCTCTTGAACAACTTGATCTAGGGTGTTGCGTGTCATTAACAGGAATCCCTAGCTCAATTGGGAATCTTTCTTCTCTAAAAGAACTTCGTCTAAAGGGTTGTGAGTCATTGACAGAAATCCCTAGCTCAATTGGAAATCTTTCTTCTCTTGAACAACTTCATCTAGAGGGTTGTGAGTCATTGACAGAAATCCCTAGCTCAATTGGGAATCTTTCTTCTCTCAAACAACTTAAGCTATGGGGTTGTGTGTTATTGAAAGATTTCCCTAACTCAATTGGGAATCTTTCTTCTCTCGAACAACTTGATCTAGGGTGTTGCGTGTCATTAACAGGAATCCCTAGCTCAATTGGGAATCTTTTATCTCTCGAACAACTTAAGTTATGGGGTTGTGTGTTATTGGAAAAAATTCCTAACTCAATTGGGAATCTTTTTTCTCTCAAACAACTTGATCTACGGAGTTGCAAGTCATTGACAGAAATCCCTAGCTCAATTGTGAATCTTTCTTCTCTTAAACAACTTGATCTACAGAGTTGCGAGTCATTAATAGAAATCCCTAACTCAATTGGGAATATTTTTTCTCTAGGTTGTGGGTCATTGACAGAAATTCCTATCTCAATTGAGAATCTTTTTTCTCTTAAACAACTTGGTCTTTCTTCTCTCGAAGTACTTGATCTACATGGTTGTGTGTCATTGACAGAAATCCCTAGCTCAATACGGAATTATTCTTCTCTTGAACAACTTGATTTAGGGGGTTGCGTGTCATTGACAGGAATCCCTAGCTCAATTGGGAATCTTTTTTCTCTTGAACAACTTAAGCTATGGGGTTGCGTGTCCTTGACAGAAATCCCTAGCTCAATTGAGAATCTTTATTCTCTCAAACAACTTGATCTAGGGTATTGCAAGTTATTGACAGAAATCCCTAATTCAATTGGGAATCTTTCTTCTCTCAAACAACTTGATCTACGGAGTTGCGAGTCATTAATAGAAATCCCTAACTCAATTGGGAATCTTTTTTCTCTCGAACAACTTGATCTAGGAGGTTGTGAGTCATTGATAGAAATCCCTATCTCAATTGGGAATCTTTCTTCTCTCAAACAACTTGATCTAGGGGGTTGCGTGTCATTGACAAGAATCCCTAGCTCAATTGGGAATCTTTCTTCTCTTAAACAACTTAAGTTATGGGGTTGTGTGTTATTAGAAGAAATCCCTAGCTCAATTGGGAATCTTTTTTCTCGAACAACTTGATCTATGGGGTTGTTGTCATTGACAAAAAATCCCTAACTCAATTGGGAATCTTTTTTTCTTTCAAACAACTTGATCTTTCTTCTTTCGAGGAACTTGATCTACAAGATTTCGTGTTATTGACAGAAATTCCTAGCTCAATTGGGAATCTTTCTTCTCTCAAACAACTTGATCTATGGGGTTGTGTGTTACTAAGAGAAATCCCTAGCTTAATTGGGAATCTTTCTTCTCTCGAACAACTTCAGCTAGGGGGTTGTGTGTTATTGAGAGAAATCCCTAGCTCAATTGGGAATCTTTCTTCTCTCAAACAACTTGATCTATGGGGTTGCAAGTTATTGACAAAAATCCCTAGTTCAATTGGGAATCTTTCTTCTCTAAAAAGGCTTGATCTAAAGAGTTGCGAGTTATTAACAGAAATCCCTAGCTCAATTGGGGATCTTTCTTCTCTTGAACAACTTCAGTTAGGGGGTTGTGTGTCATTGGGAGAAATCCCTAGCTCAATTGAGAATCTTTCTTCTCTTAAAGTACTTGGACTAGAGGCTTGAAAGTCATTGAGAGAAATCCCTATCTCAATTAGGAATCTTTCTTCTCTCGAATACCTTAACCTTTACGGGTGTTGTTCACTAAAAGAAATTCCTACCTCAATTGGGGATTTATCGAATTTGCAAAGCATTGGGGATTTTTGACCTTGAATAGTTACCTATTGCTATTGGATGGTTGAACAAACCGCCGAAGGCTATTTCTTGAATCTTGTGATAGTCTAAAAGGGGGAATTCCAAGAGAAAACGATGACTTGTCTTCGTTTGTGATTCTCCATATCAGTGGCACATTGATATTTGACCCGCCAGAAAGCATCTGGAATATTTCTTCTCTCTATTGCCTTGACCAAGAGGGCTGTAGGGAGCTTGATCGTTGCTAGAGCTTCCTTCCGGCTTAACATATCTTCAAATTCCTAGGTTGCCAGAGCTTTCTTACCTATTCCACTTGGAAGAACTTCATTTTTATGGATACGATCAACTTGAGTACTTCCTAGAGCTTACCTCAAGACTCTTGAAACTTTGTGTTGACTTCTGTCCCAAGTTGATATTGCTTGAGCTTGACGGATTCAAGTACTTGGAAGAGTTGTCGATAAAACACTATAATTCCATTGAAAGAATGGACCTCTCACAATTGAATCTTCTGAAAGAATGGAGGATTGCGATAATCTAGTTGAAATTTAGGGCCAAGGTAAATTGGAGTTCTTGGAGACAATACATACATATAGCTACAAGTTCATTAGAAGGCCGATCCATCCGAAACTACGAGGGCTTGAAGCAATTAAATACTTGCTATTGCGACAATCTAGTCAAAATACAAGGTCTTGATAAGGTGGAGTTGTTAGAGATGTTGAATGTATGTAATCGTGATTCTATCGAAAGATTACTTGACCTATGATGCTTTTGGAACTTGAAAGAGTTGAATATCAATGGTTGTCATAATCTACGTGGTGTCGAGACTCAATTCCCAGTCTTATATAAGTGCAAGAGTGGGGAAGTCAATCCTAGAAGCTAACATGATGCTTCAGCCAAGATCAAAATTTCGATCCAATTGTGGTTCTTCATACGTTAGAAGGCGTTGGTCATCTGGTAAGATTCTTTGTCCTTTAACAACTAGAACGAGCCAAAAGTGTAATACTTTTCTAACAGATATATCTTTTAAGAATTATTTGCTCGACGCTTGGTATCTATTTGATCTGGATTTGCCTAAGTATATTCGCTGTTGATTGCATCACAGCAATGCTTTTTCAGTTAATCTTCAATCGGCAACTTTTGCAGATAGATTGGCGGCTTGTGAGGCAACAAATGAAAACTAACAACATAGGTAAACAAGAATTACTTAGTGATTTACAGTTTCCCTCTTGGTAAACCCAAGATGAGAATTTTTCATCAAGAGGTTGATCTTCTGCAACTCAATTTATAAACTCCACCCAGATCCCTTTTTTCTCTGTCTCAAACTAGTATTTTCCTTTAAAAAATCCTTCGCCTTTTTGAACTCCTTTTTGTGAGCAATTTTATGTGTCAAATTTGACTATTGGTAGATATCCTGTTTAGGACAAACAGCTCTCGATTTTTCGTGATGATGGGAAAGCCTATCCATTGTTCATTCGAGCATGAATTCTCATTAAGGAAGAGAAACTGAGCTAAAATAAAAATCAAGGTTCAATTTTTTTTTTTTGGTGCGTGATTTAAAAAAGTAAAAATTAGTTTTGGCTAGCCTTTTTCATCTATGATTGTAGGCAGGCTTTCCATAAACAATTGTGAGACTGTTGAAAGATTATCAAGCGAGATAAATTGGTGCTACTTTTGTGACAGGTTGGGTTGGTCTATGTAATGATCAAGGCTTACGTTTGGACTTTAATTCAAAGAGCTGTATGGATGACCTTTTGCATAATTGGGACAATTTTTTGCCTGCTCTATAAAACAAGCTAGGCGAGGAGCTTAAGATTTTGCTTATTATTGTGCATCCCGTTTGATCCTGATGTTGTCATGGAATCATTTTATCAAATGATTGATCTGGGTCTGGTTAACTCGGCTGAGGCAATTTATAGTCCATACCCCAGAGAATGATCAAATGAAGAAGAGGGATTTTGCTGAGGTGTCATTAGCAACAGCTGAAGGCTAGCTTTTGTGCGACCTTGAACAGGCTCATGGGCCAACTGGAGTGTCCTAAGGAAGTTTTTTATGCCTGTGAAGATCAAAGCACTTGATATGGTTTCATCAGCACAAAACTGAATGATTGTGAATGTATTATTTTTCAGTTGAATCTACATTTTGTATTCTCATTAGGTTCTACCTCTATTAAGCAAATACACACGTGCTGATTTTTCTACATGTTAACCAGATGCTGAGTTCTTTGATGCAATGCGCTCTAATGGTATCATTCCCAAACTCAAAGCAGGCTCTGCAGATAGAGGTATGCACTGCCAGTCCTACCATAACTGTGAAAGAGTGACTCGTGTACTTATATTTAATTGAATGTGCTGTATGCTTGTTAGGTTCTACCTCTCTGTTAATCGAATATGTGTGTGCTGATTTTTCTGCATGTTACCCTGATGCGGAGTTGTTTGATGCGGTCTCATTCTAATGATATCACTTTCAAACCCAATGAGGCTCTGCAGATGGAGGTATGTACTACCAGTTGTACCATAATAGAGTAACTTGTGTGCTTATACTATGTGAGCTGTGGAGTTTCACCAGAAATCCGTGAACTAGGATGCATGATGACAATCTCCTCTTTTTCTGTCAGTTCATAATATCTTTTGAATGTTGTGATAAAGGTCTCTGATACGACGAGCTTAAATCTCATGTATGTAGCATTAAATTTGTAAAGTTAAATATAGCCTCCTAGCAAACAATTCCATATTGCTAATTTCGCTAATTGGATATTGCAAAATAACCAAGTAACAAGTACGCCTTTCTGCTATGTAGTTTGGGCACTTTGCCTTTTCAGCATCCGTTTGTTCATAAACACAAACAAGGATAATGGTGCTAATTGCTGACTTCTCTTCTCTTAAAGTCCGTTGTTTTCTATTTCTTTGGCTGATAATGAATTCTGTTGATTGCGATCCAATTGCGAATTAATCAGAGACCCTTGGAATGTGTGGCAAAACTAATGTCCCCAGATTTTGGTGTTGATAGGTAGGATTCATTGAAGAGGTCACTCGTAGATCGCCAGAATCTGGACCAGGTCAAAATAACCTTGTTTATATTGATGGACTCTCAAGTCTATGCTTATTACTTTCGGCTAATTTTAGGTTCTTCATTCCAAATACATCTAAAAATAGACAGAACTAAGGATCCATGCAGCCGTGCCTTTATCTCTCTTCGAGATGATTGGAAAGTGTGACACAGTTTTACTCTCAACCATCTCGTGTAACACATGCATCGCCCTCATTTTCTGACCATCTTTGGCAAGTGCCCGGGTGGAGACTAGTTATAAGTCTTCTAAGGTTGAATTTGTTAGTGTTCGTAACTTTTGATGAAATATCATAAACAACCTGAATTTATCATTCATTCTTTTCCTAAATCTATCACGAAGTACATATGTAGCTAGTAAAATTATAATTATTTTCAAAATCTCATGTGACAACAGCTGATTGGAAAAGCCAATGAGTGTGAGACCCAAATACAGGGTTTACATTTGATGATGCGGTTCAAACTATAAGAGACACACCTTCGGGTCGTCCAAAACTTCTTAACGACTTGCCTCGAAGGACACCACCAAGAGAAGGGAACAAAATCTCACCAAGGAATGAAGAAGGAGAAGGAGAAGGGGAAGGAGAAGAAGGAGAAGGAGATTGCCTCAACTGAGTTGAGAACAAAATTGCAGCTACCACTGCTACCGGGACCTTCTCATGTGGACTCCGGTGCCACCTCTTCTGTGGTATACTGGTATGATGACTAATTCATGAAATATTTGATATAATGCCAAAGTGCTAATTTCCAAGTCCCCTTCATTTATTGAGTAGTATAAGCTTGCACAAGTTCAATTTCCTTGCGCTCGTATCAGCAGCGGCATCACAAAGTCCGGTCTTCCAATTCCCAATGAAATGTTCTTTTTTATTCTTTGCAGGGTTTTATACCGATAAATTGTTGATACTCCCTGCAATAAGCTCCGACGATCGTGGTGTACATGGTCACATCTAGCTCTCAGCCTGTGTCTTCCAAATTCTTCAGCAATCGAACGACTTTTCCAGTATTGCCGGTTCTGCACAATCCCTCATCATGGCTTGGCACGTGGTTATATCTACCTCGATTGTCTAACCAACATTTCATCCGCCAAGCTCATGGCTTTGGCGATTCTCCCCTCTCCAACGAGCCCATTGATCAAAGTGTTAAAAGCTCGCAGTTGTGGGTTCAAGTCCAAGTTTGACCATTTTACACAAAACTGAGGACCCGAGATCGGATCTTTTCAATTGGCAGAGGTAATTTATCAAAATGTTGCGAGTAGAACTGTTGAGAGTCGTTCCTTTCGAACCCATCCGCTCGATCATGTCAATGGCGACGGGGTAATGCTTCATCTTGGCGCCAACCCCAAGAGTTGGGCGAAACAGGGAGGTAAAGTCAAGAGGGTTCACTCGAATTGTCCTCTCCAAGAAGAATAAAGCATCAGCAGCTTCCACCAATCCACCATTTCTTCATTTGTTCACCACAAAGGTCACAAGTTCAGATTGATCCATTGAATCACTCACTCCAGCAGTGGATGGGCAACCGTGGGAGCAACGTGAAAGAAAATGGTTCGATGCAAAGATGGGATGACGGATGAGAAGTGAAAGGTTTAGCAAGATCGCCAGATTCTCGAACAAGACAGTGAAGAGTGGAAGTGAAAATGGATCGATTCATTCTCATTAGTTTTGCCAAATTCTCTCCTTCTGAGTTCCAACAATCCACAAATTGACGCAATGACGTATGGAGAGGATGATTATTAGGCAGTTTAATCACTGAAATTTTAGATGTCTGATAACAACATAGTTTTCGGTTCAATCATTGAAAACTACTTGATTGGCAAACTAAACATTTCTAGAAATGCTCTGATCAATTCATTCCCCTACTCGGCAATTGAAGAGATGTCAGGATGCATAATCATGCTCAGGATGCATAATCATGCTCTTATACTGTTGTAAAAACAACTATGAAATCCACATGTGGGACCAAATCCGAATGGATTGAAATCTCACACGACAAGAACGGCGAACACTAGCAGAGTTAAAGTATCGCCTGTCGACATGAACGTTTCAAGTCTTACTACTATAGGCCCAAAAAAATGAGAAAACAATACTAACGTTTTCTACTATTGTGTATAGAACATACTTTTGACATTATACCAATTTAACAATTTGTTTTGGTTTATTCGATGCTTTCTTACTCATCGAATGAGGCAGGCATCCTGGCTCACATGTTGCAAAACGAAACTTTCTTATATGAATTTTTGGGCTGGATGGTTTACATACTTTGTGTTTCGCATATGAAGTATGTACTTCAAGAAGGAAAATAATAATTATTTTTTTGGCCCTGATAACATAGGATTACTCATCCAGTGGCTAAAACTCTAAACATGTGAAACGGATGACGAAGCTAAATCAATAATTTCTCTTTGAAATTGAAAGTGTCTTCTTTTTGTGACTAGCCTTTTCATGCTTAGGTTATCATCTTGTCGTTCAATTGAACAAAGCATGCAACTGATTAGAAGTGCCGCTCTACGAGGACATAGAAAGACAATAGTTTACGAAGTAGATAGGAACCCGAACGTTACGTGGAAATAATTGATAAAGAGAAAATGAGAAAGTCGTCCATATGACATTCATAACAGGTAATTACCACTAGATATGCAATATTTGGGAGGATAGAGTTTTCTGTTTTACATTTCTATTTCAATGTGCCATCAGATTCGGTAATTCTAGATTTAATTCATATTGTGATTCCTCTCATTCTTCATCCTGATCTCTTTTACGTCATTTCAGTTGCTTCGTTCTTGTACACCAAACATGCCCTTACGGTTTTCTAGTGTAGGCATCGGTAGTTTGTTTTCTTCTAAGATATTTTTGCTTCTTGGAATTAATGTTGACCGAGTAGAGTTTTCTCCATCTTGCGATTTGGGTGTATTGAGGTGCTTGTGTGGTGTGTTATGGAAGGAAGTTTCACATCGGAGACATGATGTAATTGTCAACGTGAATTTTGATGAAAATGCATCTAGACCTTAGAGTAGTGGTATGGGAACTCAGAAAATCTTTGATAGATTTTCCTGTGGAAACTTGTCGAAGAAAGGTATCTGACTTTGCGTTCTGAATATGTATGTCAACAGCTATTTCGCCCGAGGTATTTGTTTTTCTTCGGAGAGTGTGTGCATCTTCCGCCCTTTTCTTTTTCTTTGTTTTTTGTTTTTTGTTTTTGTTGTGCATCCATGTGGTAGAAATTCTGCATTGGCAAATAATAGAAGTGCTATGCCATAATTTCAAATTATTGGGGGAAGTTATAAGTTGTGCGTCCAGTAGTCCTTCCTTGAGGATGGGATAACGCGGGTCTTGAATGAAGCTACTAATCAAGATCGTTTTGTTCCCATGCACGTCTAGACGCGAAAACAATTTCGACCTATTTTCTATGGGATTGCGCAGCCACCTGATCCCGTTGCAAAGAGAACTAGGGCCTGCATGTTTTCACTTCTGAAATGTGTTTATAAACAGATTTTCTGTTTTTTTGTTCCAGAGAACAAAAAAAGAACAGAAACGCGTTTGTTTGCGTTTCTGTTCTTTTTTTGTTTTTTTGTTCCCGGAACTCAAAAAGAACAGAAACGAGAAACAAAAAAAAGTTGTTTCTCGTTCCAGAAATAATTTTGAAGAAACAATTTTTTGTTTCTTGTTTCTTCTTCTCTCTCTTCTCTTCTCTTCCTCTTCTCTTCTTCTTTCTCTTTGGCCGGTCGCCGGCCTCGGCCATGGCCGGCCGTCGAGGGCCGGCGACGCCGTCGAAGGTCGACGACCTCGCCGGAGCGTCGCCCCCCGGCGAGCCCGAGCCTCGCCGGATTTGGGCGAGCCCGAGCTCGCCCAACCAAGGCGAGGGTCGGGCTCGCCCGCGCCGGCGACGCTAAGCCTCGCCTTGGCCGGGCGAGCTCGGGCTCGCCCGGATCCAGCGAGGCCGAGCGTCGCCGGATCTGGGCGGCTGCGCGGGCGACGCCGAGCCTCGCCTTGGCCGGGCGAGCTCTAGCTCGCCCGATTCGACGAGGCCGCGCCTCGCCATGGCTAGGGCGAGCTCGAGCTCGCCCGGATCCGGCGAGGCCGAGCCTCCCGGGTCGGCGACGCTCGGCCTCGCTAGATGCGGGCGAGCCGAGCTCGCCCGGCCAAGGCGAGGCCGAGCCTCGCCCAACGACGGTGAGGCTCGGCCTCGCCGTGGCTAGGCGAATTTCGGCCCCCGTCGGCCGGTCGCCGGAGGCCGCGGACCGGCCGAAAGAAAAAAATAAAAAATAAAGGAAAAATAAAAAATAAAAATAAAAATATTAAAAAATTAAAAGAAACAAAAAAAGAACAAAAATTTACCAAACGTGTTTTATTTATTTTTTATTCCCGGAACAAATTTATCAAATGCATCTTTTTGTTCAAAAAGTGTTCCGGAACAGAAACACTTTTTTTTGTTTCGTTCCTGGAACAAAAAAAAAAAAAAAAAAAGAAACGTTACCAAATAGTCCCTAGCAAAAGGTGAGGAGGGTTCATTGAGTAAAGAAGTAGGTTTTCTGGTCAAAGATGAGCAGTTGCGGCAGGATCGCGTGTGTCCCAAGCACATCGGGCTCATCTTTTAAGGCAATAATAGAAGTAATTTCCAATATCAACCCCTTACAAATGGAAAAGTTGCCAAGTACAAGGAGATAATTCCGTACCTTTTAAAGATGGTATAATCTCCACCGGGATTGGTGTGGCGATGGGCTCCAATTACAAAGAGACCTAACAAAAATATCACAGCGGGTAGTCTTGCCAATTTCGGGGGAGGAAGGTTTGTTATGGTGGTCTTAGTCAGAGGGTTAAAAAGAAGTAGAAGCGCCATCCTCTGCAAGATTGTGCGTCTCCTTTGGGGCAAGAGACTAAAGTAAAGCTTTACTTATGACATGTTTGGTAAAGCTCCCGATTCTCAAAATTTCTATATTTTCATTCTCGAAAATAGAAAGAGAATGGAAATTTATTAAGTGAAGCCAGTTAATTTTTCGATTTCTTGAAATAAAGAATAGACTTGGAACAAAAATAAAAAGTGAAAAAAGTTATTTATTTATTCTCGAGAACAATTTTTGAAACAAATCATTTTTTCTTATTTTCTTCTTCTTTCTCCTCTAGTCAGTTGTCGGGCCTCTTTGATGGCCGGCGATCAGCTAGAGACGAGGTCTGGCAACCTCGCCAGTGATTGGGCGAGGTCAAGCCTCGCCGGTGACTAGGACTGGAAATAGTCCTGTCCTTTTTTTAATCGATTAATTATTTTCCTTTTTTATGTTCTTTACATAGTAGCCATTAGTTTGGGGGCATGACCAACTCCCAAGTTAATGAAAAGAAGACTAAGGTTCACTCGTAAGCACACGGGATTATAAAGTTGGGCTTGAGGTTGAGCTAAAGCTAAGCTTTAACTAGTCTAGTTTTAGTGTAAGAACCTTTTTTTTTTGTGGGTAGATATTACATCAAAGTACATTGAAAATCACTTATTAGGTTATAGTTATGTTTAATTAATTGAGCAATTCTAGTGAATAAATGAAAAAAACGACGTCAGCTTTACTCCTGAAGGGAGATAGAAATTAACATGCTGTTAGCACTTAATTAAGGTCATTTATAAACGTTTTTTTTTTCCTCCACTGCTCCCCAGTACGTATTTGGTAATTATAATCCTAAATAGAATACGCATTTTCAATGTGGCCTTATAGTGGGCATAGAGCTTCGTATGGTCTCTTCAAAGGTCTTCCCCAGTAATTCAGTAGAAATTGTTATCAAAAGTTGCCTCTGGTGCTGTGTTTTGTCACTTTGGGCCTGTTTGTTTATGTTTCTTTTTTCTGTTTTTAAACACTTTTTCTGTTTTTTTGTTCTTTTGTTCCCAGGAACAAAAAAGAAACAGAAATAAGAAACACAAAATTTGTGTTTCCTATTTCGAAACACATATGAGAAACACATTTGAGAAACACAAAATTTGTTTCTATTTTCTTCTTCTTTTCTCTTTTTTCGGTCGCCGGCCTCGGCTATGGCCGGCGACCGGCCGACGAGGGCCGGCGGCCTCGCCCGGCCACGGCGAGGCTTGCCGCCCCCTCGCGTCCCCGGCGAGGCCGAGCTCGCCCGGCGGCCGGCGAGGCCGGCCTCGCCGAGCCACCGCCCGGCGACGCGCTCGCCCGGCCAAGGCGAGGCCGGCCTCGCCGGTGCGGGCGAGCTCGATCTCGCCAGATCCGGCAAGGCCGAGCTTGCCCGGCCGGCCGCGAGGCCGGCCCTCGCCCGGCCTACGGCGAGCCTTGGCCTCGGCGGGGGCCGGCAAGCCTCGCCGTGGGCCGGGCGAGGCCGCCGGCCAAAAGAAGAAAAAAAGAAAAAAGGAAAAAGAAAAAAAAGAAGAAAAAAATAGAAAAAATAAAATAAATAAAAAAATTATACAAATTTACCAAACGTGTTTCTGTTTATTTTTAATTAGAACAAGTTTACCAAACGCGTTTTTTTGTTCAAAAATTGTTAACGGAAACACTTTTTTCTATTTCGTTCCGGAATAATTTTTAAACAAAAACGAAAAACAAACGCACCTTTCACATGTCCAAACTTTTGTTCGTATCCTTCTGTAGCTTTTTGTTCGTGGAAAAAATGCTCTAGTTAACAAATTGTAAGCTAACATGCTTAGAGAAAAATGTTTTAGGAACCGACAGCGTTTTGCATTTTATATTCAAACCAAAAATGACACTGATCCAGAAGCAATTATCGTACCAAAAGAAAAAAGAGAAGAGAAACGGAGAATATAGATAACAAGTCTTGGTCGGGTTGTTTGTGGGGTCGAGAGGCATCATTCCTTCAGACGACATAAGATGCTGGAGATCTTGATTTTGTCTTCCACTTTAGAGTTATCCTCTGGATTCTCTGTCTGCTTTTTTTCAAATTTCTCGGATGCACTTTTTTGTTTTTGTAATTGTTATGATTTTTTCTTGCTGCTGCTGCTGCTGTTATCATTATTATTATTATTATTATTATTATTATTATTATTATTATTATTATTATTAAACAAACATCCATTGGGTGAAGATAAATTTCTCCTGGTATGTTGCTCTTCCTGTATCTCTTTAGCGATATCAATTGTGTTATATTTCACCTTTTGGTCATAATCAATATTCATACAAAATCGTCAATTTGGGACCATTTGTAAGTAATTGCGAGATTAAAGGGGTGGCAAGATCACGGTACTTTCAATCAAATTCGACTTCCTCACACCATAGCTTCTATATGATTTTTTTTTTGGTGAAAATACGATAGCTTCAATATGATAACGTGATCAAATGTTCATAGATTAGCCTAGAAAGACGCATAGTAGAGTTTTGGAAAATATTTTCCAAATTTTTCAACATTCATTTCATGAAAAATAAACTTGAAAATATTTTCTAAATTCTTCAACGTTCGTTTCATGGAAAATAAACTTAGATTTTTCTCACTCACTCTTTCTTATCTCATACCCTACTAGCCCACCTTTTTTCTTTTTTTTTTAATTCGAATTTTTTTAATTATTTTTTTTTCATTTATTTTTTTCACCTTCTTTGGCAAATCGTCGGCCACGGCTATGGTCGGCAACTGGTCACAAGCGAGCCTTAAGCCTCGTCAGATTGGCAAGCGTGAGTTTGGCAAGCTTGAGCTCGTTGCTCACTAGATCGGTGAGCTAGTCACTAGATCGGCGTGCTAGGGGCGAACGAGAGCCTCTAGCTCGCCGATTTGGTGAGGATTAAGGCTGGTGACCTTGAACTCGCCTTTGGCCGCCACTAGCCGTCGGTCGACCGAAGAAGAAGAAGGTGGAAAAAATATAATATAAAAAGAAAAAGAGAAAGGTAGAAAGAAAATAAGAAAATAAAAAAAATCGATTTTCTAAAAAATAAAAAAAATTAAAAGGAATACACAAAGGAAAATTAAATAAAAATTTTCATACCAGATGGTAAGAAAATATTTTGTAGTTGATTTTCAAATTTCAACTGAACACCATAATATGCTATTTTTCGAGAAAGTGGCTTTCTAGAAAATATTTTTCAAAAACGCAAACGAATGGAGCCTTAAATGAAATGCTTTTCGGACAAAAGGTTGGAATATTGCAACCATATGGATTATGTAAACGTAGTTCAGACTCATTCAAAAACTTCTATTGAATTAGATTATTTTTTTTTTGTAAAGTATATTGAATTAGATTTTGTTTCTTTAAATTTATAAAAACCTAAATTTAAACTCTTAGCTAACTTTTTATCATCCAGTTTATTAAATATGAGTTAGAAAGTAGATTTTTGATTAAGTTTAATGCCTCTAGTGGAAAGAGGCTTTCGTTTCAATGGTCAGGGAAAGTGAAAAATTGCCCTGTCTTCAATTTGATTTGCACAACCGCGTGCTCCAATTATAAGGTGAACTAACTAAAGGTGAGGGCTAGTAATGTAAATAATAGGGGTGTCAAATATTCAAATCGGTTTGGTTCGAATCGGATTCTCGGGAAATTCAAACTGAATCGAATTGATTAGGTGAGTAGCTAAATCGAATCAAATCATGACCTAAATCAAAAACCTGGTTTGATTTTTTCAGTTTTCCTTTTTTAGTCGTGCTTACTAGAGTGAGAAGAAGAGAGATTTTAAATTAGGCATTCAGTTTTTGTTGAAAATTTTAGTTTAGTTCAGTTAATCAAATCAGAATAACCTCAATCGAAAAAAAGAAAGATTTTTTTTTCATTAATTGAATTGAATATCAAGCCAAATTGAAAATAGATGAAATTTCAATTCAGTTTCATTTTCGATTTCAATTTCGATTTCGATTCAAGCTCAGTTTTGTAGCCCCTGCAAATTACTTCATGAAAGACGCGCAATCCACGACAAGATTGCGTGAATCCCAAGCATGTCTTGCTCATCTTTTGGGGCGAGAGAAGAAATAATTTCCAATAAGAGCACCTCGCGGAAGTCGCCAAGCGAAAGTGATGATCGCGTTATGACAAAAAAAAAAGGACGATTGCATGGCTCTTGCGGAGAAGCTACGAAAGTATCTTTAAAGTCAACAGTCAGGTAGTCTTGCCAATTTGGAGGAAGGAAGGTTTGTTTCACTGAGCCTTTCATTTTAAATCCTCCACGAGACAAGATTGCGCGTCTCCTTTGGGGCAAGAGTGAGAAGTCAAGCTTTATTTATAGTCCGAAGTGCTCGTGACCCAGGAACAGAAACGCCAATCACCATAAATCACTTGAGACGCTCGTCTTTTGTTATGAGAGATCTGATTTTGACAGCTCCAGTTTGAGGCTTGAAGCTCATCCTCGGATTGTATTGCCTTTCGAGACTCAGACACATCTTGATCTGCTTCAAGGTAATTTATTCTCAAACACTAAAAAAACCCATCACGATAATTTCATCTTTGCATCCTCTAGGTAAGCTTGACCTTCATTCTCCAGTCTATGACAATTGATAGGTTGAAGAAAAAATATTTAATTTTTACTCAATGCATAACACCTAACATCCTTTAAAGCATACAAAAGTTTGCATGTGAGGTTCCCTCAACTTTTCCAAAATCATCATCATGTATATTGCTAATTTTTCTTACTTTTTCTTATTCAAACTAATCGGTATGAATGGTTGGATCGGTTAAACCCGGTGGAATCACATGCTGGCCCTTTTACCTCGATAATGTTTCAAAACATTACCTTTGACTAGAGACCAGAATGATTGACTGAACTCTTGGGCCAAAAAGCTCGTTGGATAAAATTATGAAAATACCCTTCTAAACCCAATTTTGGGTCCATCGGTCTTTTCGTATCTCAATTGTATAAAATTACATAAAGAGATGAAACATCCAAAATACTTTATTTTTGTAGGAATAATTCCTTTTTTTAAAAATGTTAAAAGTTAATTTTTTTTTTTCTGAATATCGATCATGCTAGTTTGTTCTTTTCAATAATTGCACAGACCCTTTCAAAGGCTACTAATCAGAATTGTCAACAACAAATATTTATTTGAACAAATCATATCAACTAGAGAATTTTTGGATGTCCAGAAAATTATTCCATTATATTTTTCAATTTTCATAATTTCGGGAAAATGACAAAAAATTCAAATGTTTTCCAGACATTATGAAAAAGTCACAATTGTACTATGTTCTGTTCTAGTTTCAATGGAAAACTTGAAAGTGAGCAAAGCTGCTGTCATATTGAAAATTCCTTGCTGTCATTGGACAAGGCCGTGGTTGATTCCTCTTCATTGTCGCCGATTTCGCAATTGAATTACGACTCTTATTTCAAACCATATGCATTTTTCTCTTTTACTATAACCACTGACTATTCTAATTTGTCTTTACATATGAGTTTACTTTCTTTTTCTCTTTCGAATTTGGCGTGCTGCAATTGAAAAATGTAAGTGTGGGGGCAGCTTGTCGATAACCTCAAGTTATATCTATCGATAAGTAGCAGCCACACCTATCATGTCCATCATGGAACAAGGAATGTGCATGATTGCAAACGCCTCCCCTTGTTATTTTGTGAGAAACTAATTTCTTAACACTTTCAAAAACATGGAGAAAATAAATGATATGTCTCACAAAATAAATTTCTTAACACTTTCAAAAACATGGAGAAAATAAATGATATGTTTGTAAAGTTGATCTCTTTATATTGATGGACATTCGAGACAAAATTAAAGAGGACAAATGGTTTCAACAAAAGAAAAATTTAAATTGTTATCTCCAAATCTGCTAAATCAACCATACAAGGGGTCAAAGAAAAAAAATTGTGCCAATTATACCTCCCGCACAAAGTGGACGAAGTGGGACTTCGATGGAGTGCAAATTTAAGTGAAACCATATATCGAGAAAAATAAAAGATTGCAAGAGAAAATGTAAATTGCACTGAAAATGTAAATTTTTATAATGAAAGTGTAAATTGTTTAATTTTTCTCTTAATTCGCAAATTACGTACCATACCATAACATCGGATTTTCCTTCTGATAAACCATGCTATGCACTTTGCCACGAAAACATAGGCTAACCACACATTTCCTCGGTCCCTAAACATAATTTACAGCCAGTTATCTGAAATTGCACTCTTGAAATTAGCGACTAAACTAACTTGGGCCAAAAAGCAATTTCAACAAAATTACGAAAATGCCCTTGTAGACCTGATTTAAAGTCCATGGAATATGAACCAAAATTACTTTTTTTGGGGGGGGGGGGTGGGTCTATGTCCAAAATTACCTAAGGCCGTGAAACATTCAAAACACTCAATATTTGCAGAAGATAATTCATTTCCAGAAAACAGATAGAAATTAAATTTCCCAAATATCAATCATTTTAGTCTATTCTCTTCGGTCATTGCTCAGAGCCATTGAAAGGCTATGAACCAAATTGTCAACAACAAATATTTATTTGAACAGAGCAGATCATTTAGAGAATTTTTGGATGTTCATCAAACTATTTTCCATAAAATTGGCAGTTTTGTAATTTCTGGAAAATGATAGAAAATTTAAATATTCCCGGTGAAAAATTCACGTCTGTACTGTTTTGTGTACTGATTTCAATGGAAAACTATTTTGTAATCTAACGCGTAATCCATAAAAGCAGTTGGAAGCAACCGCATGCGCAAGAACTTCAAATTTTCAAATTTTTTCTGTTTCTGAGTTAGCCTACTTCGCCTTTGGTGCACTCATCTCTCTCTAAAGGAGGAGAAAACTCGCTCTACCCTCCCTCTTTCCGACCGGCGAACCACTGCGAGCAACCGACGAACCACCGACGAACAGGATCGCGACGAGGGGGCGCGGAGGGGGAGGAGACGGTCCCGCTGCCGGAGGGGGAATTTGGATGGGTTTGCTTCCTCCGCTGGAGGAGATCATGTGCTCGAAGGCAGCGAAATGCCGATGCTGACGTGCAAAGCGGGGAAGAGGAGAGGAATGGGGGAGGAGATATTCGGGAGGGGAGGGGTTAGGCTTTGGAGGACCTTGCACGGCAAAGATGCCCGAGAGGTGATCCCATCAGCTCTCTCTCTCCCTTGCCTTCTGCCGTAATTTATTCCTTTTCCTCATTCTCTGCCTATCTCTCTCTTTCTCTTTCCTCTCTTGCTGCGCTTATAAATTGTTCTCGCTCGTCCCCTGGTTCTCGCAATTCGGTCTCCCGTTTCGAGCTGAGGTGCGTGCTCGGCGTCCGTGTTTTGGCGTTCGGCTGTTGCTGTTTTGAACGCTTGATTTGGTGATGTGTGCCGTGTGCGTGCTTTGGTGCTTCGGTCGGTACCATTTTGGGCTCGAGAGCGTGGATTTCGTTCCCGATTTGGCAGCACCTGCGGCGAGGGACTGTGCTATCGGCAGCTCAATTTTAGATTTTTTTTTTTTTTGGCCTTTTTTGGGAGCTTCGGGGTCGAGTTGTTTGATTCTCGCACTGAGCTGATTAGGCTTCTGTGAAATGTTCTGATGCCCCTTTCTCCTTGTTCTCTCGGTTTGCTCTCTGATCTTGCTGATCTGCTTCTGAATTGCTTGCTGAGGCTGCCAATTAGCGGCAAAGGATCGGTCTTTCTTTACTCTAATGAATATAATTTGGATATCTCTGCTTCTGAATTGCTTGCTGAGTTCTCTTTTTTTGCGCCTCCCTCTCTCTCTCCGATGAACAGGATCGCGACCTCCCTCCCTCTCTCTGCCCTCCCTCTTTCCGACCGGCAAACCACCGCACGGGACCGGCGAACCACGTGTGTGCTCGTGACCCAGGAGCAGAAACGCCAATCACCGTAAGTCACTTGAGACGCTCGTCTTTCGCTCTGAGATATCTGGCTTTGATAGCTCTAGATTGAGGCGTGAAGGTGATCTCATAATTGTGCTGCTTTTGAGGCTCGGACACGGCTTGACGTGCTTTAAGGTAACTCCTTTTTAGACATTAAAGCCCATCCGAGTAATTCTATCTCTCTGCATTACTTTTCCAGATGAGCCGGATGGTCTATTACATTTTGATAGAAGAAAATAAAAATATTTGATTATTACTCATTGCATGACATCTAACATCCTTAAAAGCATGCACAATATAACATGTGAAATTCCATCGACTTTTTCAAAATCACGGTCGTCACATTTATTGCAGATCTTTCTGAACCTTTTACATCCGTCGTCTCTCTTGCAGAACGGTTCAACGCTACCATCTACAGTCCTCGCTCGCTCTCTTTGTTCATTTCCCTCTTAAAAGTTCTCGCTGAGGCTTGTTTAGGGTCTTCTCTCTCCGACCTTGCACCTCTCTTCGCTTCTCTGCTCGTGGAAGGTAACCGCTTTTTCATCTCTTATTAGCGTGTCATTTTTGTTGATTTGTTGTGACCGAACTAGTGTGTAACGTGTATTGGGCCTTTTTTTTTTTTTTTGTCTAATGTGGGAGGCTGCTAACGTGGTGTGTCACCAGCTCCAGCTCATAATCGACTTCTGTAGAAAAGGGAAGCCTTTGCTTTCGACTTTAGATGTGACTAATCATGTGGCCTCTCTGTCTCATTGTTCGTTTACATCACAATTCATTGTCCATCCTTTATTAAGCTAGAATGAGTTGGAATGCCAGCACGCTAGATTCTATTGCGCGCAAAATTGCCAGTATTCACCTCAAACCAGGGACCGTCTTTTGATGGGTCGTGAGGTTTCTTTGTCTATGAAGGTCTAAGATAAATTAAACAAAAAACGAAACAGAAAAGGAAAAGTAGCAGGCCAGTTTGCAGCCAATTCGGGGATCAAGGGGTTTGATTTTCAATTTCGAAAATTGGAAACAGGCTTTAAGAGGGTAGGTTTTAGGTCTTGTTTCGGAATCTACACACTATAACCAATCACCCATAAAAGTAATTATTCTCTTAATTGGATTTTATTCGACAATTTTGCCTCTCTATAGAACATTCTAGACAAATAATATGCTGTCTTCCTTGAATTATTGGACAAGATAATCCTAAGAGGTACATTGGCTTCGCCTCTAACTCATTCTTCCTTCAGAGTTTTGAAAATTGACGGAGTCAGTTAACTGAAAAGTTGAATGAGTTAATATGCCAAGGTTTGAGCATTTTTTACTCTATTGCTGCTTTTTTTGAACAAAGAATGAAATCTATATTGCTACTTTCTACCTGCTCTCCACTCATGATAGTTTCAATCATCACAATACAAAGCATACCAAAATCCATATTATGATGACTTCTTTCACTTTTACGTCTCTCTAAAATTGCAGTCATGGTAAAATCTTGATTTACTTAATCGTAGGAACTCCCAAATACATGAATTCTTTTAAAATAGAATAGAGTAGATAATCGAGGGCTTGTTATTCAACAGTATAATATGACTTATATACCCGTGTCAATCAATATCCATATTCACATATATCTATCTATGATCTTTTCTTTAACTTGATACCTTTTACATGATATTCAATAGGAAGAAAAATATCTTATAACACACACCTGAAAATGATCACATAAATTGAGCCATACGTGCATATTAAGAGATTCACCTAACTTTATAACACTCATTTCTTACACTTCTTATTACAAACAATAAATTCGTTCTTCAAAATGTGATTAATCAATTTAACCTGGTTTATCATGAATTTAGTCAATAATCCTAATCTTCTTCCATTTAGATGAAGAAAAAAAGCTTTGCGGTGATATTTTCAAGGTGGGCCCTCCAACAAAAATGGGGACAAGCACTCAACGTCATTGTTTCAAACCTTGGTCGTCTCTTAATTTTCTTCAGCAGCTTCCTTTTACTTCCTTTCTTCTCTCCTCCTGCTTCCACCGAATCCGTACAATTCTGTGTCATTTCTAATCGGTTAGACTAACGTGGAGAAGGGGCAAAGTCAGAGCAAGGCAAACAAAGGGCTGCACCGTTTCGTTTCAGATCGGTTCCTTTGCGGTGCTTCTTGCGTCTATATGCTTGTATTCAAACATCTCACTAAGAAGAAAAAGAGTGCATAAAAAAGAGTGCACTGAGGGAATCTGCTCCTCCGTTTGATGCCATCTAACAAATTTATAGCTTTAGTTTTACAGATAAGATATCAATCAATGTTTAAGATTTGAAGATTTAAAATGAAAAGCTCGGTCGTGATATACCAGTTCAAAATAAAGTATTTATACATGGAATTATAGCATGTGGTGTTGGCGTGTAATAAGTGTAATAAGTAAAAGGTAAATAACCATGAGCATTTGTTTATCCCTACCTCACATTTCCAACTTCATTAAATATATGACAATTTTAAACATAATTTAAATATAAAATCACATCCATAATTACTAGCTCAGTCCTTTCTTGACTTCTTTCAAGCATATCTAATTCTGTTTCAACTCAATTATTAACATTTAAATGATTTATCAAATTCTGATTTTCTATAACCAAATAAAAACCAAACGTATGCTTATGTTTTTAGTCGAATGCAATATACTTGTACACAGATTCCAGTTCTTTATAGCCTAATTGAAAAATTAATGTACACGTTGTTCGTGATTGGATCAAGCCAACGAGGTTGACTTGACTAGAGGATGAGGTCCAAAAGAGGATATTTAAAAGCATAGAAATTTAAAAATATTTCTTTTATCACACTAAAGGCCCTAAAATTAACGTACAGGTTAATTGAAAAATTTTTGGACCCACATTTTCAGGGAAATACTCTTAGAAAAGCCCTAGTCAGTATCTTCTTTCATTTCTATGCACTTTTAGAAAGAAATAAAATGTCGGCCCAAAAGGAAATATTTCCCCTCAATTTAAAATCATTTTCATCAACTTCCTTCATAATTTAAACAGCCAAACAAATGAAATTTTTTCCTCAATTAATATATTAGTTTTAGTTAATTTTACATATGAGCAATGCCTAAAACTTGAATCCTGCCAATTAAATCATGATTGATGGAAATTTTCTCAAATTAGGAAAGTGCACGCATCTGGAGAATGATGTCCACTGGGCAACAATTACATGACACCATATTAGTTTGGCCAACCGAAATGGGGTTAGTAGAAAGGGTTGGGAAAATGAGGTGGTGAAGATAATGAGGTTTGTTTGTATATTAGGCTAAAAATAGTAAGAGTAAGGTCGAAGACTATTATAAGGATAAGATGTCGTGGGAGTTTATATTTGGTGGAAGATGGTTCCATGGTATCTCCTACATAATTTCAATGTTTTAGGTGTGAACTAAAAGAATCTGTCTTGAAATATCATAGACAAATTTATGTCGTTATACCATGTGTTTTGAGGAAGTCGATTAGGCGTGGTAGCTAGGAGCACTGGCATTCGACTTTTTTGTTTAATTACTTTTTAGGGGCCATCACCTAATCTTCTGCAGTCAAGCCACGTTGGTCACCCCAACTGAAGGCCGTGTCCTCCCTCTCTCTCTCTCTCTCAGGAGCACGAACTTCTTTCAGCACTTCCCTCTCAGATCGCCATGGACAAAGGGCAAAGTCAGACAAAGAGAAAGACAGCACAGAAAGAGAGCACCGAGGGAGCATCCACTTCTTCGTTCATCTCTCCAAAACTCACAGGACAAGGTGACGATGCATACGACGTATTCTTGAGCTTTAGAGGCTTAGATACTCGTAAGGAATTCACCGACCATCTCTACAATAGACTGGTCAATACAGGAACTGTGCCTATTCTTGTGTTCAAGGATGATAAGAGCATACCAATTGGTGAGAATTTTAGTTCACAAATTCTTGGTGCCATCTCACGATCTAAGATTTCGATCCCCATCATCTCCGAAAATTATGCTACTAGCAAATGGTGCCTTCTTGAGCTCATCCATATGATGGACTGCAAGAATAGTAGGTCACACATAGTGTTGCCAATTTTTTACAAAGTTAAACCATCAATGTGCGGTATCTAAAAGGAAATTTTGGGGATGCTTTCCGTTCGAGTCAGAAGTATTTTGATGAGAAGGTTATCCAGAAAGGGCCACAAGCACCTAAAGAAGTGAGTGACTTACAAGTGTGGGAGTCTGAGAAATTTGCTAACGGGTATGTCACAGAACTTTTCTTCCTTTTTTTTTTTTTTGGCTGGGAAACTTTTCCTTTTTCTTTGATATGTTCTCTTCACGCAAAACCAATGAAATGCAGATGTATTACTTACATTGCAAGCTCAGAAAAGATCCCCAAAATGTCCCTATAAACAACCCTAATGGGTCGAAGACTAGCAAACACTAGTATTTCCCAAGATCTCGTGAAAGTAAACGAACGACAACTTAAACCAAAGATCCCGTAGTGCCCAAGAATTTTACATTTGTCTCCAACACAAAGCCAAAAAAGAAAGAAACAACCCCTTCAGGCAATAGCATCAATCACTAAATAATATGCCTATAATGGACTCCAATGCTGGGTCTTGATCGCTACCAGATAAATTAGACCTCATTATGCCAACGGGTTGGCTCGGCTGAGAAGGGTTGGAAAATTCCCATTTACCATGTTTAGGCTTGATTTCCAATGCCAGTAACCCTCATTGGTAGGCAATCTTGGGATAGCCTCCACTCCTCCTACAATTTTTTAACCAAAAAAAAAAAAAAATTGGACCTATCTTTGAACGGGCAACAACCTCAATCGTTATAATGAACATTATAGTTTGAAAGACTCTTCTTGACCCAGGTACACCACCTTATTTTATTTCAACAAGATCGATCTATTGGCATAAAAGGATAGGGTAAAAAAAATTGGATAGGGTAAAAAAAATTGGAATGACCGCTACTCCATCTCCCCCCATTGTTATGCGTAAATCCAAAACAGCTTGCACGTTAATTGGCCCCGTGCATCCTCAAATATATGCTGGTCTTTGGATGAGATTAAGTATAATCAGGTAGTTATCAATGAATTTTGTTGTTTGACAGGCATGAAGGAGAATTAGTGGAAGAAGTGGTCAAAAAGGTTCTAAGCAAATTGCAACAAGACTTTCAGCTTGATGTTACTAAGTACTTAGTTGGATTTGGGGATCATGTGAGCAAAATTAGGAATTGGGTAGCCACTCCTACCAATGCTGCTCGAATGATTGGAATCTATGGCATGGGTGGGATCGGAAAAACAACTCTAGCCAAATCAATCTACAACCAGTTGTTAGATGAATTTGTACATCATAGCTTCCTTGCTAATATTCGAGAAACAGCTCAATACAACGGTATTCCTTATCTACAAAATCAACTAATTGAGGAAGTACTTCAAATCGAATGTGAAATTCGGAATGTTGACCATGGAATTAGTTTGATCAGATCTAAATTCAAAGGAAAAAAGGTTATCATTCTTCTGGATGATATAGATAACAAAAAGCAACTAGATGCTTTGGCCAGAGAGCATAACTGGTTTATGAGTGGAAGTATTATCATTGTTACAACTAGAAACAAAGCTATTCTTGATCAATCTGAATTCAAGGTAGACTACCCATATGAATTGAAAAGATTGGATGAGGTGAATTCTTTGCTTTTATTTAAGAGACATGCATTTCATATGGACCATTCTCCAGCCGATTTTGAGGATATCTCTCGTGAAATCATATCCACCATGGGTGGGCTACCCTTAGCTCTTGAGGTGGTTGGTTCATACTTGTTTAAGAAAACAAATCAAAATGTATGGAAAGATATGTTGAAGCAATTGAAAGAACGACCACATGAAGATGTCCAAGCGATATTGAAGATAAGTTATGATGCATTAGAAGAAGGACATAAGCAGATTTTTCTCGATATTGCTTGCTTTTTCATCGGCAAAGACGGCAAAGACAGAGAATATGCCATGTACATGTGGGAGGGCTGTGACTTTTATCCATATCTAGGAATTGAAGAGTTGACGTTGAGGTGCTTGATAAAAATTGGATACTGGGGTGAGTTTGTGATGCATGATCAACTGAGAGACCTTGGAAGGAGAATTTTTTACCAAGGACAACTGCCTGAGAGATGTTTGAAACTATGGGTCGATCAAGAAGTCTCCCCAAAGGAACTGATATTAAAGGTAACATATGGCACTCCTTTTTTCTTTCCCTCTTTCTCATAATTTCATATATTTAGTCTGATCTATTCTAATATTTTATCTAGTGTGAGCATACGGTCCTCATCTTTTTGAAAAATTTCTATTTATATATCCATTCATGTCCATCGTAGATGAATTGTGATGGTAATTGAATTATAAGTGTCCCAAGGATGAAAAAGTTACATTATTCAATTCAAATTTATTGATATAAATCAGATTTGTCAAAAACTTAATTTACACTCAATTTAAGATTCTTAACGATGATTCTACATAAAAAATCTTGTTCACTAAAAGCATGTAATATTATATCTTGTTGAAATTATTGGTAATCTGAAAGACTATAATAATTAATAAAGATAAAGCATATACATCATAGATAAAAAGAAGTGAATATTTTTTGGTTCAAAACAATATTGAACAATATGTGCCAATTGTAATAACTAACTATTAAGCAAATAAGTTTCATTAAAAAAAAAAATTCACACTTATCATATGTGCTTGCTTTCTTGTACGGTCGATTGTATTTTGGTGCTCCTATGAATTAGGAAATCAATGTTTTATACATTTTTTTTTTCCATTTTGATTATGAAAATACTTGTTCCTCTACTAGTTATATCTATCTCTTTTCATTCTTCTTTCCCCTTAATACATATAATGGCAAAAATCTCCTTAAGAATTATATAAGGAAAATCCTTACTTGTGCTTTTAAGGTTGTGTCACGTTGACTTTGTTCATCTCATGGATTAGGTTTTTTTTTTTTTGGTCAGTCCTACTCTAATTCTACTCTAACACTCACTCTCGACTTTTGTCTTGCCTCCTTACAGGGTGTGGGAGTCGAAACTCATTTTTGAAATGAAATTGTCCCCACCCTAATCCCCCCTCCTGAGAAGGTGGGGATTTGAACCCCCTACCTCTTCCTTCCAAGTTGGAAGGGTGGCCACTGGGCCGAACCCTCAGTGGTTATGGATTAGGTTAGGTGTTTGACAATGAGTGGATTTTCATATTTTCCTTTCCTTGCTTCATTCAATTCTGTTGTCCGCTCCTTAGCTTTTCTTAATAAATATTTCTTTCCTCTCCATATTTTTTTTATATTGTTTATATTTTTGGGACAGCACCCTTTTTTGCCGAAAACCACTAGATAAACTTGACTATTTAGAAGAAGTGTCGCGTTTATTATTATATCGGTACCTTTTTTTTTTTTTTTTAAAACTGTATTCAATTGTCAGCGTGAAGTCAAATTTGAAACTAATTTTAGCTTTTACTTAGATTGTCAATGTTCATGTCATTCATTATTATATATTGTCCATTTGGGGAAGCCTAGTAGGTTCATGACTGATCAATGGCGGGGAATTAGCCTTAGCAATAAGAGATGTTGGGCAAAGGAAAAAGCTTTATTTTCTTGATCTAAAATGAAATAGTTCACACATACCATTATAAAGAGCACACTCTTTTGTTGATTCAATATCTGTTCTTAACATTAGCACAAAGAGCACACCATATGGGTGCCTAAAAAATGAACCAAAAAAAAGTCAGAATTTGTTTGAACAGAGATAAATTTTGAAAGATCTAATTAGTTCAGGAAAAAATTTAAAGAAAAATGGAAGATGTGAGGGACGTTAAAGTAATTTGGAAAATGAAATATTTATGGGACTCATTCCCACTTATCTTGACCATTTAAGTTATTTATATCCTGTTTCTACGATTCATTTTGGTAAAATATCTGTTGATCTTTTTTCTATGTAATATTCAGTAGAATTAATGTACGATTGCAATTTATGAAAGATGGCGTGAGATGATGATTACAACAAGATTTAGTGATTTTTCCCGCAAACAAACTTAAGAGAAATTATATTCATAGTTGGTTTTTCACTAGTTACTATACAAAGTACAAACGATGACAAACGAGTCAAACTATAAAATTGAACCTAACCGAAAAAAAAAAAAATTCTATCTTTGGTTTCATCGAGTTTGTGAAAGTTCTTATTTCACAAAACAAACTTGTGTCTTGATGGTTCGGTTTATTCTTAATATTTCGAAGAAACTAACAAAAAAATTGCACTTTCAAGTTATGTTGATGGGTTGATAATTTTAATTTTTTTGATGTACTATATATCTCTTGCACTATTGTATCTTCTCTTCTATGATTATACTTGGCCAATACATAGCATTCCAATAAAATAAAAATAAAAACAAGATAATGCTTTCAATTTGGAGCAAATACCGTTCTAACAAAAGTTCACGTGAAATTATAAAAGTCAACTAGTCATGAACCCATGCCATGCAAAGGCGCAAAAACTAACGTGAATAAATTTAGCGTGAAGATATATAATTGTAGTATCCTAATCTGTATTGAATCCATGGGTTATTTTCGTCATTCACCTCTTAAAATTGAAAACCATTATTAATCACCACTGCCCATATCTAAAGATGGTTAATATAAATATATATTTATATTAACCATCTTTATATATATATTTATATATTTATGTAAACATGTGCTTTGCTTCTTTTTAAAGAAAGAATAGTTCTTCATTTGAAACTTAAATTGGTGTCATCGACTCAATCCAATATAAATGGTGTGAATCACACCTGTCATGTTTAGTCAATATCTAATATAACATAATACCATAATTATAAAAAAAAAAATGAGATTTGTCTCAGATTAGGTCCCATCCAATTTTACTATTATATAAGGATTCTCCTACAAATAAAAAGTGTGGCAAAAGAGTGAACTCTCACTCTTGTACGGTACTTGTTCTCTAACCAACACGTCCCACATCTTTAACAGTTAAATAATATTCTCTTCATCAACACTTCGTATCATCCCCAATCCTTATCACCATTCTCTTCTTATTTTTAAGATTTAAGTTACAAAGTGTCATAAAACTAAGCATAATGTCAACAGAACACGCAAATAGCACGTGTCTAGAGTATTGTGGACATCAAGCAAACTCCAATTACAAAAATAATACCATTTCTGGGTCAAATTTTGCTTTTACGTGTCACAAATGCATTTTCTTGAATAGTTCAAGTGGGGGCACCACTGGCTCGAAATTACTTTGCTCTAGAAATGCATGTTATTAAAGTGAATACTAATTTCTAATATCTAATTCACCTCTTAAGAAGCATGCCCATGCTAAAATCGAACGCCAATAATTTACATTAACATACCTCTAGAAAACCTATCTGACAAAAGTAGGTACTGACAGCTATATAAGTTCCATAACGGTGGAATACTCCACTCACTCTCTTTGCCAGGTGAGACACAGGCTTAATTAAGTCCGACTGGACAGTTCAAACAGGGAATTATCTGTACTTAATGGAGCAAGGAATTAAATATAATGAGGATAATCTACATGCACTAGCACGTTCCTTAATCACTAAACCGGCTGCGTAGGCTTGCCTCTCAGAAATTTCAGCCAAATCTTTTAAAAAACGATCAACCGCACCTTATTTTGCTTTGGGTGAATCCTAAAGAACTTTACCATAGAATGAACTCCCAAGAAAAAACAACTCACTAGATATGGCTCCTTGGTGCTTAACCGAGCATGGCTGGGTGCCCGTTTTGATCGAGAATCGCACTGCTAAGCCGTTCGTGTGATTGGTTGAGTCTTGCTGGAGGCCCAGTCACTGACCAGTAGCTTTGGCTACTTGCGACCTCTGTCATGGACATCTCAGCCTTGGTATCAAGCTCGGGACGCTAATCCAATAAAAAAGTTTAAGTAGAGTTTTGTGTGTTTGGAGTAAATGCTCTTTGAAAATTTTGGTGCTTGAACGTTATCGAATACTGTCACTGATCAGCTAAACTTTCGGGGGAAAAATAAAAAGTATTGGCCGTCTGGGATTTTGTCACCATCTTTTAGTAATTAAATGATCACCATCTTCTACTAAATAAATGATCTCTTTGAGCAACGAAGTGAAGCGGTACTTTTTGACTTATGCAAAAAGAAACGGTGCCAGTCTCAGGAAACGGACATACGGATCTTCACTTTTTTGTTTTGGTAAAATACACGAGTAGATTTCTCCAGAAACTCTCGTCCGCCAGAGTTTGCCAAAAGATAATGCCCAGCAACAACAACCTATTGTTCCAAATGTTAGAAACCTTAATCTAACAATAACACCAAGAAAGGAAGTCAATTATTTTATTTTTAGTTGGCCTAAAACCAACTCTTTTCCAATTCCCATCTAAATCTAAAATATTATTTAGATACTATCACCTTCTGAACATACATGACAAGAAAAGTTTCATTTTTAAAAGCAATGATTAAACACTAATTGAGAGAATCGGCTTCTTCCTTAGCTACTTAAGTTATCCATGGGCACTCTTTAACATTTGTATGTTTTAAAAGTTTCCCGTATTTCACCTTGGATAAAAGTCAAAGTTCATACATTACAAGATTCAGAAAAAGCAGAAGGTAAAACATGTTTCGTCTTCAATTTTTTAAAGCAAGAAGCATTGTTCTTTTTGTTTAAAATATTGTTTAAATTTCAAAAGATTATCAATATATTATATGTGAGTTAAAATGTCAACATTTATGCATAGCGAGAGGTAAAAAGATGACAAATTGTGTAAGTCTAGGATTTTGAAAACCAAAAATAAAAAATAAAAAGTCAATTTAGACACTCAATTGATTAATTTGATATGCAGGGGTCTCCTTTAGGTGTCCACATTATCGGACATTATTGCCTCCATGGCTGTCCCTCTACATACACAAGTGAACTGTTTAAAACCTTACCAAGCTCAAGGTTCCGTCAATTGCATCGGAAGGCTTTAAGTGGAGACTTCAATGAATTGTTTTCCGAATTAAGATGGCTTTGGTGGTTAGGCGTTGAACCCAACATGTCTTCTTTGGCAGTTATTTCACATCTACCTAAACTAGTGATGCTAGATTTGTCACGAAACAAGCTCACAGAGGATTGGAACGGATGGAGTTTAATCATGGTAAGATTGAAAAAAAAAACCATTCTCTGTGATCTTTGCTTTATATTGTCTTGTCCATTAAACTCCTTTTTTGACAACTTATTCTCCTTTGTACAGGAGGCAACGGGAGTAAGAGTTCTGGACCTTTCATGTAGTGATCATTTAAAAGGTACTCCTAATTTCTCAGCTTCCACAAAGTTGGAGATTCTTATCTTGAGGGAATGTCGTAAACTGGAGAAAGTTTGCCCTTCTATTGGCAAAGTCAAGAGCCTCGGTTCCTTGGACTTGAGAGACTGTTACTCTATCAGAGAGCTACCAAAGGAAGTGGGTGAATTGCAAAACCTAAGAGAACTTCTTTTAGATCACACCGCTATTAGAGAGATTCCTTTGTCAATTAGTTCTCTGACGATGCTAAAGAAACTAAGTGCCTTGAAATGTTGCTTGTTGGTTGGAATCCCTTCAATTGGGAAACTTACTTCTCTCCAACACCTCGACCTAGGTGGGTGTTGGTCATTGAGAGATATCCCTAACTTAGAGAATCTTTCTTCTCTCCAACATCTTAACCTCTCCGAATGTTGGTCACTGGAGAAACTCCCTGACTCAATTGAGAATCTTTCTTCTCTAGAATACCTTGACCTCTCTGATTGTTTCGGTTGGCATCTTCATCGTCGACATTATCGCTCAAGTCCTTTACAATTGGGAGTACTCACTACTTTCCAGGGGAACAGTTTTCGCAGAGAAGTTGATCTAAGCCATAGCAAGTTTTTGAGAGAAATCCCTATCTCAATTGGGAAATTACCGAATTTGCAGTATCTGGACATTAGTCATTCTGTGATTGAAGACTTCCCCAGTGCTATTGGAAGTCTTGAAAAACTGCGGAGGCTAATTTTTAAATCCTGCGATAATGCAAGAGGAATATTTCAAGAAAAAATCCGTGAAAATTTTCCTTCGCTTTTCAATATCATTTGCACATTCAAATCTGAACTGCCAAATAGCATGCAGAAACATTCTCTTCTCAATATCCTTCACGGATACTATAAGGAGCTCCGATTGTTGCTAGGGCTTTTTTCCGGCTTAACATATATTCATGTCTATTACCCGATTCGCAGATTGCCTCAGCTTTCTTGCCTAAAACACCTAGAAGAACTTCATCTTTATGGATGCAATGAACTTGAGTACATCCCGGAGCTTCCCTCAAACCTCTTGAAACTTTGTGTTGACTCCTGTCCTAAGCTGATGTTGCGTGAGTTTGACGAGTTCAAGTACTTGGAAGAGTTGTCAATAAAATGCTATAATTCCATTGAAAGAATGGACATCTCAAAATTGAATCGTCTGAAAGGATTGGACATTGAGGATTGCGATAATCTAGTTGAAATTCAGGGCCAAGGTAAATTAGAGTTCTTGGAGACAATAAATATATGTAGGTGCAAGTCCATTGAAAGGCTGATCCTTCCGAAATTATAGTGTTTGAAGCAACTACATGCTCTCTCTTGCAACAATCTTGTTGAAATTCAAGGTCTTGATAAGGCAGAGTTGTTAGAGGTGTTGGATATCTCTGATTATCGGTCCATCGGGAGAAATGCTGACTTCCCAAGCTTCCTGACCCCGAAAAAGTTGGAAAAGATAGTTTTATCTGGCTTGTGTTTGAAGCAATTAAAGGTTCACTCTTGCAACAATCTAGTTGAAATACAAGGTCTTGATAAGGCACAGTTTTTGGAGGAATTAGATATCTCTTATTGTGAGTCCTTTGAAAGAATTCCTGACTTACCAAGCTTCGCGACCCTGAAAAAGTTGGAAAAGCTAGTTTTATCTAGCTGCAGGTCCATCAAGAACCTGATCGTTCCAGAATTGGTATGTTTGAAGCAATTAAAGGTTGACTCTTGCTACAATCTAGTCGAAATAAGAGGTCTTGATAAGGCGGAGTTGTTGGAGGAATTAGATATCTCTTCTTGTAAGTCCATTGAAAGATTACCTGACCTATCATGCTTCACAACCCTGAAAGAGTTGAATATCAATGGTTGTCGCAATCTACGTGATGTTGAGAGCCTCGAGGGATTCTTGTCTTGTCGAAGTATATATATAAAAGGGTGCAAATCCCTAGAAAAATTACCAAATCTATCGAAGTTTGAAAACTTAGAGTTTTTCACATTGATAGGTTGCTCTGTTACAGAGATTCCCGGGCTTGAGGAATCAAGATCTCTAAAACATATAACGATCATAAAATGCAAAGAAATTGAGACTATGCCAGATTTGTCGGGATGTGAGAAGTTACATGATCTAGTGGTAAAAGATTGCAAGAAACTAACTCAGATTCGGGGACTTGAAGTGTTGGATTTAGTGTATTTGGAAATTCGCGAGTGTGACTCATTGGAAACGCAACCAAAATTACCCAAAACAAATGTGGGTTGCAGTTGTGATCCATGGTATATTGATGTTGATTGGATTATTTTGCGATTATAATGATGTGATAATTCTTAAGCTACAACAATGAGACAAGCCATGTTTCCTTAATAGAGGTAAGCAAGTACACTAGCATTTTTTTGTGAGATACACATAACATACTTGCGATCACTATCTTCTTTTAACAAGGTCTTCCTTGACAGGGCTTCGTACTTTCCTCAATTCCAAGTCTTACATAATTGCAAGAGCGGGTAGTTGGTCGTAGAAGCTGACATGACGCTTCGGCCAGGATAAAAATGTAGATCCAAGTGTGGTGCTTCGTACATTAGAAGGCGTTGGTCATCTGGTAAGATTCTTCATCCTTTAACAATTAGCATGGGCAAATAGAGTAATAATTTTCTCAAGGATATATAATTTAAGAATTTTTGCTCAACATTAGGTATCAATTTGATCTGGCTTTGCCTAAATGTACATGCTATTGTATTTTCGGCTGTCCTTCCATTGGCAATTTTTGCAGCCATTGGCAGCTTGTGAGGCAACAAATGAAAATTTCAACATAGGTAAACAAGAATTACTTAGTGATTTACAGCTTCCCTCCTGGTATAGATTGGGGAAGGGGAATAGGTTGCGCTTGCTGTAGAAGGTGGAGTTGGAGCTGTAGAAACAACTTCTGGGGTCCATTTGGAGCGGGTTGGTTGCCATTGAAGATTAATCCTGTCTTCCTAAGAGCTTGAGCTTCAAGCCAAGCAAACTATGTACTGGGATGAGAGAGAGAAAAGAGAACGAGAGAGAGAATGAGTTTTAAGGCCAGGCCATCGTCTACGTTGGACTTCCTTTTTAATAAGAAAGCCACACGGGACGAATTGCCAGAATTTATAGCTAGAGACACTTAAGTGATTGTTTTTTCTCTGATTTGGCATTAAGAGATATAGCAAAAAGTTTTGGTTCTAAAATGAGCACCATATGGAAGTTATGGCACTTTTAATGTCCTTTTCCCTGATTATTGCTTTACTCTGATTTAAGAGCAGTGTTAGTGATGAGGTGAGGCATAATGAAACTTAATAGGTTGGTAGTGTCAGGTGTTGGAAGTCCAAAAGAATCAAACTAGCACATCAATTCTAAGAGTTAAAAAAAGAAATACCTGTATAGCACTTATGTTAGGAATGAGGCTAATTTGTTGAGCCCTTTGTACGTGCTGTATTTCGTGCGACATGTGTGTTTCATACTCTTGGATTAATTATCCTCTTTTTTTTTTTTTTTGAATCTATGTTGTGCATCAAGCCTAGTGGAAGGTAATTTGTGTTTAAATAATCCATATGAAATCAATGGGGGTAATTGCTGATAAAGAAGTTTGAGGAAGGGAAACCTTATAAGCTGATGGCATTCCAGTCTTAGAATTTTAGTTGGTGCAATCAAGTGCTAAACCTTTACTGAAAAGTTCAATGAAGTTCTGAACATTGCAATTGGCTTTTTCAAATCCTAAATCTTTATTAAAACATGCATCAAGTCCTCAAATTTTACTGACAAATGCAATATGAAGTCACCAAGTAGGCTTTTTTTGACTTCCAAGTGGGCAATTCCTTATGCTATGATTGAAAGGATTTGATTGCACTTTTAAAGAAAGTTCTGTTAAGACATGATTGCATCAATTGGAAGGATCATGACATGATAGGATTTTGTACACAAGTTTTAGGATTTTAGATGAAACATTCCCTTTTTAATATATTTTCTTTATCTTATTGCATCAACATTTGTTGTTCTGTGGTTCAAGCTTTTAATTAGTGCTGTGCATCAAACCTAGTGGAAGGCTGTTGGTATTTTCATAGTTCATAGGAAGTCAATGGGGGTAATTGATGAAGAAGCTTGAGGGAGCCATACGTCATGTGCAGATTACTTTTCAGTCTTAGAATCTTAATTAATGAACTCAAGTGCTAAACCATCACTTATGAGTTAAATTGAGTGAACTTCCCCTTTTGTACCTTTTGTGGGGTGGCAAATTTTTACTGGTCCATCATTTGTCTTCGTAGCAGAACATCAAGTGAACTTTCCCTTTTTATGTGTGCTTTCTGTAATTTCATTTCTTGTCGGTTTTCATGGGCTTAAGTACATCTGCCTAATGTGTGAACTATTTGCAGGTCAACCGAACTGCAGAACTTGCTTGCGTCTTTGGTATTGACTTTTTCTCTGTTCTTTCTCAAGGTTCACAATACCGTGTTGAATCTATGTTCCTCAGGTTGGCTCATACTCAAAACTACATTGCCATTTCGCCTGGGAATCAACAGGTACTAGTCCACCTTACTCTTTCTAAAACCTTTAATACTGACAGAAGAATGAGGGAGGAATTGTCTGATTTTGGGACAGAATAGATGTTTGCTTTCTATTCAATGCCTTCACTTGGGCTTTTCCCTCTTCTTTTCAATGGATTATGTGAAGCTCCTTCTCATTATTTGGATTCATCTGGCTTTTGAACAATGAATACGAAATTGTAATCAGCACGTTTGCAGCACCTTTAATGTCTATGTTATGTACTTTGTATCAGAGCATTAGTGATTTACTTCTTTAGGTATTATTCATCTTCTTTCCCTATATCATTATAGATGGTAGAAAAGTACTGCATAATGTTTGAATAACACGCTTTACACCAAAAATCATACTGGCTTATGCTTTATGATACTTACTGCAGATTCTCATCCCCAAAATCTTTTAATGACAATCTGTAAGAGGAGATGTCACGAGTTTATACGTAAGCAGTATATGGGCACCACTATAACCACTTTTTTCTTTCTTGACATGTCTGCCTTTCTGCTTCGTAAATGAGAGGCCCTGTGACAATGTAGAAGTATGTTAGATTGTAATGCTTATTTAAAAGTATGAAATGAGTGGTTCAATTGCTTTTTTATGGTGCTTTCCAGCTCTTCTAAAATTTATCTATCAAGCGACTTTTAATTCTTTGATAATATTGTTTCTGTTCATTTGGTTGTTTTCCTTGTTTCTGGTAGATGGTCCTATATGTATTATATTTTATGTTTCTGCGGGGATTCTTATATTCACTTAATGAAACAGTGACCTCACCTTCTGGTTTGTTAGGTTGCTTCACAGCCTGCAATGGAGTGCTTACCACTGGTGATGGAACCAGAATCTGGTTTTTTATGCAGATCCTGTAATTGTTTTGGATTTTCAGTCTCTATATCCATCAATGATAATCGAATACAATCTTTGCTTTTGTACATGCCTTGGAAAAGTTGAGCCTTCGAAGGCCAACACACTTGGAGTCGCTTCTTTTGCCGCAGATCAATATGTTCTGCGAGATTTAAAAGATCAAATACTGTTGACACACTTGGAGTCGCTTCTTTTGACCCAACAACATTACTGCGTGACAACTACCTACTACCATCACGGGCACAGTTAAAAAACGAGTCTTTCCATCCGTTTTCGTGCTTCCCCTAATGCCTATATTCCCAGTCTCTTTCTTTTTTACTAAAGACACGTTAGATAGAAATTATTACTATGAAAACATAGAATCACTTCAAAAGCACCGCTGTTCCTAGGAGAAGACAACGTCAAGACCCATTCTAAGACACCAATTCAACCACAGCTCCATGAAACGGCGAGACCCAACAACGTTCCCACACCGCGGCTACCTATTACCATCACGGGCACAGTAAAAAAACGAGTCTTTTCCATCTGTTTTCCTTCTTCCCCTCTAGGAGAAGACAACATCAAGACCCACTCTTTAAGCGAAATCTCAAACGCTTTGATTTTGTTTTATTTCTTGAATGCATAATTCCTTATAGGAGGTATAATTTATAGTTTTTATACAACCTAGGAATTTTATTATAAAAGGAAATGGAAATACTAATAATGCAAATTGATCCAGCTGTAATGATAATTGATTCAGCTACTAATTCTCTTCCATTTTAAACTTTCCTTGATTCTTGCTTCCATCCCGATAAGTCATCATCCCTTCAATTTTGGTCTGAAAATCTTCATTATCTGTCCCAAATTCCATTTTAAGCTTCCCTTGATTTTTGTTTCCATCCCAAAAATCATCCTCCTTTTAATTTTGGCCCCAACAACTTCATTCTCTGTCCCGATTTCTGTTTTCCACTTTGGATACGTATCTCGACCGTGACAACCGAACATATAAAAATGAATAATTTGAGAAGTTACCTGAGCTTAAGGTTCCTCCAGGTGAGCGATGCGAATTTTAGCGGAGATTTTGAGAAACTATTTCCTGAATTAAGATGGCTTCAGTGGATGGGATGTCCCTCATCTTTTGAGGCGACCAACTTGTGTCTAGAGAAACTAGTCATGCTAGGATTGACACAAAGGGCAATTACAGAACATTGGAATGGATGGAGCTTAATCAAGTAATCTGGAATGACACATCTCGATGTTGATTTTCTAATACTGATTACTCCTTGACAACTAATTCCCATTATACTTTTCATTCTTATAGACGAAGTGGCTCAAAGTTCTAGACCTTATTAGGTGTGATCATTGACAATGTACTCCTGACTTCTCGGCTCTCCAAAATTTAGAAATTCTCATCCTTAATGTGAATATGTGGAGCAAATTCACCCTTCTATTAATGAATTAGGAGAATTGAAGGAACTTGTTTTGGATTCGACTGCTATAAGGGAGATCTGCTATTAGTTCACTGAGAAAACCGAAGAAGCTTAGTGCCAAGCATTGTTATGGTCTAGTTCAATTTTCGAACTCCATAAGCCATCTAGTGAATTTGTTGACCCTCGAATTTATGCAACTGTCCGGGAGTGGCTGAACTTCTAGGCAACATGGAGGTACCTTAAGAAGCTGTAGAGCTTGCTATTTGGTGCGACTTCTACACTTTCTTGCCCATCGACACAGATCCCAAACTCCATTGGGAAGATGGAGTCACTAACTAAACTCAACCTGTCCAACACAAGCATAACGTAACTACCATCTTCCATATGGGGATTTGCATAATTTGGAAATCCTTAAAATTTCTCCTACTAGGATCCAAAAGTTGTTGGGTACTATTGGAAGGTTCGGGAAAATCTTGAAGAACCTTTCTGGCGGTCACTAGGTAGAGTTGCGCTTTGCCTCCTCTTTTTACCTATTCCATCTACGAGAACTCACTATTTATGATGCATATCGCTGGAATCTCTGCCAGAGTTTCCTCCAAGACTGTTGAAGCTTCATGTTGCAGTATATGGCAAGTTGAAATGCTTGCCAGGATTAGAGCTCCGTGAATGCTCCATACTGATGCAAAGTGAATGCCGACAAGTATCAATATCCCTAACAACATTGGCCATAGTAGGTTGCACAAAGTTGACTAAGCTGGATGGCCTTCGACAATGTGCAGAGTCCTTGAGATGCTTGCCAATGAGTCAGAACTATGGATCGAGCGCTCCGTCAGATATGGAAGACAATCTAGTTGAAGTTCAAGGTCTTGATAGGTTGAAGTACTTGGAAGAATTGGATGTAGATTTTTGCCGTTTTACTGGAAGACTGGACCTTCCAAAACCAAATCATCTGAACGATTGAGATATTGCGAAATTCTAGTTGAAATTTGAGGGCTTCATAGTTCGGAGTTCTTGGAAGCATTGCATATCACTAATTGCATGTCCATTTTGAGATTGAACCTTGCAAAATCAGAGCGCCTAAAGGAATTAAAGGCCACAAATTGCAAAAGTCTAATTGAGATTTGAGGCTTTGATAGGTTGAAGTTCTTGGACAAGTTGGATCTCTAGTCGTGCAAGTCCCTGGAAAGATTACCAAAACTGTCGTGCTTCCTTCTGGGTTAAACTTTGTGCAAGTCACTAAGGGCTTTTGCCTCCACATTTTTACCTAATTCATCTAAGAGAAGTCATTGTTTATGATTGCATGTCGCTAGAAAATCTCCCAGACCTTCCTCCAAGACTATTGAAGCTTCATGTCACAAGATGTGGCAAGTCGAAATGCTTGCCAGGATTTGAGCCCTGTGAATGCCCCAAAATGATGCAAAGCGAACGCTGGCAAGTTGTAATATCCCCAACGACGTTGGCCATAGCAGGTCGCACGAAGTCGACTAAGCTGGATGGCCTTAGACAATGTGCAGAGTCCTCGAGATGCGTGCCAATGAGTTAGAACTATGAATCAAGCGCTCCATACGATTATGGCTTACCAATGATTGAATTTGGAAGGTAATGATGTGATAAATTATGTATTACAATTGTGAGACGATTGATGCTTCCCTAAACTAAGGAAAAAGAGCAAGTAAATTGTCGTTCTTCTTTTGATTCGTACTAACTTTTTGCCAAGAACATTTTCCTAAACAATCAGCTCTCCGATTTTTCATTATGATCCCGAAGCATTGGAATTGTATGCTACGCAAGGCGGATTTGTTCCCTTAATGCTTGTCCTGGACATTCCAACTTGGCAAAGTTAATCTCATCTATACCATATGTGCTCGTGGTTTTGATGTGAGCAAGTTAAATCATTCAAGAAAACTAATATTCCAATTTCGCTGGAAACTTTTAGTCTAATGAGTTAAGCTGCGTCTGGTAACGCTCTCAGGAATAGGTATTTCCGTTCTTTTTGTTCCTGGGAGTAAAAATAGAACATAAATGCATTTGGTAAGTTCTTTGTTCTTGGGAACAAATTTGTTCTCGGGGGCAGATATGGAACGTAAAACAAAAAATAAAGAAAAATGTTGCTTCTTGTTCTCAAGAACAACTCAAGAAATAAGAAATAAGCTTTTTTTTTTTTTTAATTTCTTAATTTCTTTTTTTTCCCCCTTTCTCTTTTTCTCTTCTTGCCCTAACCAGTCGCCAACCTCCACAATGACCGATGACCAGCTAGACGAGGCCTGGCACACCTTGCTAGAGCCTTGCTAGCCCTCGGCAAGGTCACCTTGAGCTCACCGACCACGGCAATGCCCCCCCAAGCCTTGTCTCGCCACTTGGGGAGGCTCCCCGAGCCTCACCATGGCTAAGCGAGGCTTGGGGTGACCTCGTCAATGGCCGCCAAGGCTCTCCTAAGACTAGCAATCGGCCGGAGGAAGGAGAAGAAAAAGAAAAAAAAGAAAAATGTAATAAAATTATTAATAAATTAAAAGAAATTCTAAATCATAAAAATATAAGCATTTCTCTTCCGGGAATAGAAATTTTGTAAAATTACCAAATGTATTCAAATGCTCATAAATTGTCTCGGAAAAAAACAGAAAAAATGTTTCTGAAAAAAAAAAAAAAACAGATTTCAGGACAATTTCACAAAAAAAGGAAAAGGGGTCTTTTTTTTTTGGGGGGTTGAAATAACCGATATTTTATATGAAGAGAGAAATACAGCCGGCTAGTAGCGCATCACTTAGTACAATATTCTGGAAAAGAGGAGGTGGGAAGACAAGCCAGTTACCGACTGAGTCGTGGGCCCTGTGGGCTTTGGCGGCCCAATCAGCAGCTAGATTGGCTTCTTGATAGACATGGTGTAGCGAAAAATTAGGGCATTGGAAGAGCAGATCGTGAAGGCAGGCGAAGAGATGTCGCTCCTGCCATGGCTGCGGCTGCTTTTGTCGAAGGATTTCCACCAATAATAGGCAGTCTGATTCAAACGTGACATGATGGAGATGAAGTCCCCGCTTAATTAGATGCTGGAGAGCCCGAATCAGAGCAAAGATCTCTACTTGAAATGCCGATTGAGCAGGTACAATACTTGTGAACATATCAGTGAGTTCTCCGTTGAAATTCCTGTAAATACAGGCTATCGCACCTTGCTGATTTCCTAGTACAAAAGCCCCATCAATATTGCATTTGATTGTGCCTTTATCAGGTGGTTTCCATCGTTGATCAATACCGACGCTTGTTTGCTTAACCCTAGGTTTTGGGGGTTGAAGAATCTGGAAAATTCTACGCTGGGCTAGGGCATTCTCCACCGCTTGGATCAGATTCGGATTTATCTTCCTGAAGATGGCGTTGTTACGCTGACGCCATATCTCCCACAACAAATTGGCAATCACTTCAAAAGTTGGGGAGGAGCAAGGATGAGTGGCTCGAGTCGCCAACCATGCCTCCAATCTATGCATTGAGGTGAGTGAGATATGTATCCTGATCTTGGCATTTGTCCATATATCGCGTGTCTAGTTACAGTAGAAGAACAAATGTTCTATAGTCTCTGGAGTATTTTGATCACATAGTTGCAGTAGGGATTGAGGGAGATATGTCTGTGGTAGAGGTTGGCTTTGGTCGCAATGGCATTTTTACAAGCTAACCACAAGAAAACACGGATTTTAGGAGCCGTTTCCATATGCCATATCTTTTTCCATAATTGATCAGGAGGCTGATAGGAAGATGAAGCAATGGTGGGGGGGGGGGGTTTGTTCACTCGAAAATAAGTAATGATAGCAACTTTTAACTGTGAATATTCCTGAAGAGGTGGCTGTCCAGACTAATTGATTAGAACTAAGTGAAGGATTTACAGGGGTGTTTAGGATTGCTACACTTACCTGTTCATTGAAGAAGTTAGAAATAAGCTCCTGTTTCCATGTTGCCGAAGATGAGTCTAATATATCTGCAACTTTAATGGGTTCCCCCGGTGCTGCTTGACCTCCTAATTTACCAGTTGAAAGACAAGTATCTGTTCGGATGTCAATCTTTGATCCATCTTTCACCAGCCATCGAATTTTTGGAAGAATAGCATCCCGACCCTTTAAGATACTCTGCCACCCCCATGAAGGTCTATAGCCTAACGTAGCGTTCTAAAAAGAAGATTGTTTAAAATATAGACCTTTGAACAGTTGACTCCAAATAGTAGTAGGTTGTTGTAGAAGACGCCAAGCTTGTTTACCGAGCATCGTTAAATTAAAAATAATTAGATCTCTGAATCCCATGCCCCCAACTGTTTCGAGTGCTTTACCTCTGACCATTTCATCCAATGTATACCTGAATCACTATGATTCTTACTCCACCAGAATGCTGATATCTTCTTTTCCATTACTCTGCAGAGAGATAGGGGAGCTTAAAGATAGACATCGCATACTGAGGTAATGCTTGGATTACTGCTTTTAATAAAATCTCCTTGCCTCCTTTTGATAAGAAGTTTTCCTTCCAACCAGCTAATTTTGCGTTCATTTTTGCCAGGATCCAGGAAAACATCTCACGTTTTGAACGCCCCCAATCTGAAGCATGCAAATTAAGAAAAATTGGCATTTTTAGAAAGCTTATGGAGTGCTCTAGGGCTTACTAAGAGATATCGAACTCAAATAAGGATAATTTCATGCTCGATTTGTGTCATTTGCAAAAGCATGCAACATGGAAAAACAAATGGCAGCAAGCACATTAAAAAAATGCATGGCCTACAACATCTACATGACGTGGCAAAAATAGGATAAAAATCATATAGATTGTAAACAAAACCGTGAACAATTTTCATGAAGGGACTTATACCCGAATATGGTCACAATGTATAATGCAAAATTAACAAAAGTAAGTCAAACATGTTCAGCATGTATAATGGCAAAATCAAAATCACATTTAAGACAAGCGATTATGTGAGCAAACGATGTCTAATTGGATGATTTATGCATCATTAGAAAGGTAATGTGATGCACTATGACTTTCATAAAAACACTAAAGACAAAAAGTCACAATTGCACAATCAATTTCACACGATTGCAATTCGGGTTACAATAGGGGTAGCCCAGACCTATGGACGATTTTATGGGGTTTTTACCAAGTGAATGTTGTCCAAAAAATATGAAAAAAAGATACGATATGACCAACATCCATACGAGCAATTTTTATGAAGACTCTGAAGACGGAATCTAAGCACAAAAGTCAGAAAATTTTGAAAAGCAGCATCAGTTGATCAGAAATCACAAATTACAATAACAATCACGGACGTTTAGAGGCTGATCGACATGCTTAAATGAACTCCAAAAATTATAGAAAAATTATATGACATAGAGACATGTATTGTGATTGATTTTCATGAGAAACAAACTTAAAATTGAATCACAATAACCGACAGATAATCGACAATCCACAAAGGTCAGAGAATCACAGAATATGCAAAATACGGATCAACTTTGCAGAACCCTACTATTTTCATAGAGGTTTTCAAGTAGTAAATGACATCAGATCAGGACGTTCTATATATCGTTGGAAAGCTCTTCGAGTCAACTTCGAACATCGAGACATCGAACACAAAAAAGAACATTTACAAGCTCATATCAAGTCATTTCTTAGATCTGTCATCCAGGTACACGAAAATTGCATATCAATTTCAAACACTAAATCAAACAAGCTCAATCCATCATTAATCATCCAAATCCATTCTATAGCATCTAAAACATCCCATAGTAGGTTGGATCATCATCAAACTAGAATTGGATGTGAGCTCTAGCCTCGATTGCCTAACACAATCTCGCATCATCGAGCTCAAGAACAAGAATATTACCTTTTATACGATTTCTTGACGATTCGAACTCAATTAGAGCAAAATCGAAGCGCGGCTGCACTAAGGAACGTCAAGGAGCCTCCAAGGAGTGTTGAGGTCACCGGAATGGGTTGAATCAATGCCGGAATGGTGCCAATCAGCCGTTGAACAGAACTAGTCCAATTTGGACTGGTTTGCGCCGCCATGAAGAAGTGGAGGAGAGTGGGCCGATCGAAGTAGCTTCAGGAAAGTTGCTGGTCGCCAGGACGTCGGGCTGAAAGGGAGGATCTCCAAAGGAGGTGGCAGAGATGCTGGCATCGCCGACAAGGGCTCACCAGCGGTGATTGAGTCAACGGTTGGAGGAACCGCATGGGGGTAGTTAGGAGGACAGAGAGGAGGTGGGAAAAGAGAGAGGGAAGAGAGAGAAGGAGAGAGAAAATGTAGATTAGAGAGAGATTTTCTGCACAAACGCTCCCTTCAAAATTTTAGAGAGAAATTTCCTTATATATTACCCTTTAAGATCAAATACCAAGGGTTAGGATCTAATCCTATCCCTAGATCTACTCTCAACCATTGAATTATTCACATGTTGCAATTTTTTAAGGGTCAAGATGCATTCCTAATGAATGGGCAAGATTTAATTATGAGATTATGACCCTTTTGCACATTTCTTAAATTTGAGGTGTGAGTTTGCAAAAATTCGAAAATCTTGGGGCACAATTACAATTTCGAAAGTTAAAGGCATGAAAGGCCTAACCATGAGGCAGGCCACCTCATGGTGGTCGCTGGCAATAAGGAATTGGTGACCAGTCAAACCGGTCGGATTGGTTCAACCTAGTTCGATCAATTCGAGTCCTCATGGGGCGGTTTGGTCTTCATTTCCCCTAATTTTTTTACAATTTAGTCCTAGGATTAAATTGCAAAGAAATTTTATTAATCTCAAGGGAAAATGGTCCAATTGAAAAGAAAAGGTTCAATTTAGATTAAATTCGGTAATTAAGCCATATAAATGCACTTCAGCAATTTATATTGGCTTAATTATCTAATTAACATGGAAAATGTTAAACCTATGTCATGAGTGCACCTAATTGGACTTTCTATGCTTAAATGAGCAATTTCCTTTAATCGTTTGCCAAAATTTGTAAATTAATTGAAATGGGATTCAATTAAAATTGCAAGACATCTATTAGTCTAATTGCCATGCCTAGAGGGACCTATTGTGTTCAAATTGATCTTGAATTGATATCAAGACCTTTACATTAAAATTAAATTGAGGGCCAATGTCGAAATTGAATCTCAATTCATCAAATTAAACCTTAATCATGAATGCGTCAACTTGAATTTTCATGAATCAAAGCTTAACAACCCCATTTTTCTAAAGCCAAGTGAACTAAATTTCCCAAATCGATAGGTTGGTGAATTCCCCAAAATTGACTTCAAATTTGAACTTAGCTCACAAAATTGAGTAGAATGAAAGTGTTCGCTCGTAAATCATGTTAAACCAATTTGGACCCCTTAGGGGTAACAATGTACATTCTGACTTACCCGATCTTGAAATTAATCAAACGAGTGAATAGATAATTGCCTCTAAATCAAATGTTGCAAAAGGACCTAAACCTAATTATGACTAGAGCAAAAGTAATTTTTTTTTTATCAATTTCAAGCTAAAAATAATCTATTTTTGCCAAAAAATTTATGCTAAAATTAAATTGAAGCTAAAATGAAATGATTTCTTGATTGTTGTATTTTTCGATTTTTTGGTTAATGTTTAATCAAAAGTCAAACCCTAATTTACCTTTCATTAGAAGTTTGATTTTGTGGTCAAATATTTGATTTTTTTCAAAATTTTTACTTCTAAAGCAAAATTAAACTTGAAAGGAATCTTTTTATGTACAAAGCCACAATTTAACTGGGGTTGACTTATGCTATGAGTTTTACATCAAATTGAGTCATTCATTTATGAAATTTTTAGGCATAGGTGGGATCTTGGCTGTGGGAAATGAATTATTTGCTATTAACTCTTTTTGACGTGAGTACCAACACTCAAACTGAATCATGAAATTATTTGATGTCCTTTATCATTTTTTGTTTATTTCTTTGACGATTTCATATTGATTTAATCGTAAAGTCTTGATTAGTGTTTGCATTAATTTTACAGTAGTTTCCAAGTATTTGGAATACTGTCTACCTCACGACAATGTGAAGAACATTTTGTAATTCCTTCTGGTTTAATGTGTTCACCTTCTACACTCAGATCATTCCAAAGCATATTTATTAACATTTGATTTTTAGTCGATGCGTTGATATAAGAAAAAAAAATCAAATTTGGGATTTCCGGTTGCAACGGAGCTCTTTTTTGGACAAAAAAAATGTCGATTTCAATTCTGTTTGTTGGCTTAGCTTTGATAAGTAATTCCTTATTCATTTCACGCAAAAAATCAAAAAGTAAAACGGTCGACCTCCTCCGTGCGATCAAAGAGGGTGTCACCAAGCGTGCCCTTTCGATAATCGCTGTTCGTCCTTCACGGAAGTCACAGTGCGGCTCTTTTCTCTACACGTTTTTCTTTTGCACGGCCAAAAAGAAAGCCTGTGGCTTCTGCAATAAATATCTCCAACAAGAAATAATAAAATGCAATTTTCTCTTACTAGAGAAACTGAGGATGAAAGGATATTAAAAGTATCATAAATTATGTGCAACACTCACTTTAGTGCCAAATGTTTTCACCGGCTCACTCAAGTGTCTCTGACAAAAAATTTTGGCTAAAAACATTATGTGACTTTTATAATTAAAATTTTGATCTAAGGTGGCAATTTTTTGGCATTGAAGTTATCACTTTCTCATTAAGATTGGCATTAAAATGATAACTTTTTAACAATAATTGACACTAAAGTGATTATTTTTTACGACGAGAAGCACTGAAATGATCACTTTTTAAACTGTTGCACGATGTTGTTTTAGGCTTTTTATGTTGATTCAGGCCTTAGGTGAGGCACGTTAACTTAAGATACTTATAAATAAATATAAAAAAATGCCGCATCGGATTTTCAACTAAACAAATCGAAGTTGGAACTTAAAAGACCATTTTTGAAAAAAATTGACACTTAAGTAATATGGTGAAAACTTTTGACACTAAAGTGAGCATTGTATACAACTTATAGTACTTTTAGTGTTCTTCTCCCGAGAAACCAAAAATCCCAAAATACATGTGCCCCCTGGTTAGATAATTGGAGAAGTTCTACTCCGAATAGGAGGTTGATTTTTTTTCAAATTCTTAGCATAAAGACATAATTTAACAGAAATAATTCATCTTTGTTATTTGAGTTATGTATGTTGGATTCACAATCGACGTTCAAACATTTTCTTTGAATCTACTTTCATTTATTTGACATTGCATTAAGTTCATGTCCCTTTTTGCTTGTTACTTTGATACAGACTCATCCGTGCTCATTTGATGCATTGGACTCATTCACCACATTTTTTCTTTTCTTTTTCTTTTTTTCTTGAAAGAACACGGATCACACACCATGATCAGTCGAGCCTTATTTGCCTTTATGATGCAGCAATTTTACCTGAGAGAGATTAACTGAGTTTTTTTGTGCTTGAAATATAAAAAGAAAACTATATATGTATTTACTTTAGGAAATCTCATGATATGAAGATTTAACCAAGTAATGTACTAATGTGGTACCAAAAGGGTGATGTGGAATATGCTAACTTTTTCTCATGCATAACCGAATTCTCGAGCCTTACACTTTTGATTGTCGCTTTACAGTCTATTTGATTTTTTTTATCCGCAATCAACCTGCAAAAATTGATTGATGTCAACTCCTAAACCAATTTAATAATTTGGATCAAAGTGGCTTACCCTGGCCTAGAGTTTGGGTGGAACTTTCAGACTTTTACTCTCAAAATTATATACATTTTTTTTCAAATCCGCGAGGTATATGCTATAGTGATTAAGTCATATGTTTAATCAATATGTTGGTTTCATGTATATGGAATAAGAGGAAACGTGACTAATTGAAGGATTTCAGATACTTTATGCTACAGATTGATGATATACACGGTGAGGCTATAATCCAAAGTTTGATGCTTATGGGAGTGCAAAACTATAGCGTTAGTATTGTTTCTTTCATAATTAGATGAGTTCCACTAGAAAAAAATTGACTGCAAAATTGCATTATTAGTTTCAATTCAATCTTAAGCACCTTCTTTCACGTTCTAGTCACGATTGCGTGTGCTTCAATCTTTGATTGGTCTAGAAGTACCGAGTTCAATCTTCAAACCCCTCACGAAGAAGCTGAACAATACCCAAACTAGCTTTTGATATTGGGCATTTTGTTGGCATATTTTATATCATAACTTGTGCGGGCATGTGAACCCCTTCCTGAACAGTGTTCATGTACAGTTGTAAGGCTATTTGACCTGAGATAGCAATCAATATGAAAGTATATGTTACTCTTTGTGTCGAACTCAGAAATTTTTTGTTGTCCTGCTATTCTGGTTTCTATTTAAATTTGTCTAATATCTTTTGACATGCTGAGTTATATTGCGCATTTTGAATTACGATTCAATGAATACAAAGGAGGATAGTATTATGTCAAACCGCATATCCAAAAACTCATGTTATGAACAAAGTTCTCTCTTAATGGTAACATGGAACTTTGTAAATTCCATGTCAATGTTCATATTCCAGCAATATATTGAGAACTAAATTGTGACCACATAATTTTTTTATTAATCTATTAAATCCGGAAAAAGTTTCTAACAAGGGGCTGTAGTACATTTTGAAAATGAGGGGGTTTTTCAATTAACTTTAATGAAATTGAGGGGGTGTCCTAGTAATTTACCCTATAATCAATATCGCTATAGGAAAATAGGTCTTGATTAAGAAATTTTTTTTTTACTAGAAGTTCCTAATAGTTCCTAAAACATTGGCATTTGAAGAAATGTTATTAATTTGTGGCAGCAGAGTTTACGGATCTATACGTAAACTTTTTATCCCTACCCGGGGCTTGATTGCAATTTCAAGAAATTGAAGGGCTAGGGTTAAACTCACCCATGTCGGGAATACAGTTCCTGCTTCTCTTTTTTTTTTTCTCCATTTATTTTTGAATTATCAAATCAAGTTCCTGTTTTGACCTATGTATATCTTGTCATTACATAGCAATGGGATTCTCATATTTCTTGAAAAAAAAAATCTGCATCCTAATTTTCGGCATCTAGAGGAACAACAGAGTCAGAAAGTGGGCTGTGCCCCTGCTTATGAAAACACTAGACACTGTCCTCAGCGTGGGACAAGCCCGTGATTACATATTGATATTGTATCGATAATCTTTTCGTATGACAAAGCAAACCCAATTATTTCTACCTTGCATTATATCTCTAATTTCACTGCACAATAAAGTCGTTCCTTAAGGGACATTGGCCATTTAGGTCACTTGAGAATTCTAGGTGACATTATTCTAGCCCGAGTTCAGTTGATTCCACATCTGCCAACATTTTCTGTCCATGACTCTAATGGAGGCATCACATTGACCGGCATTTGAAAAGTTAAAGTTTGGTCCTCGATGATCGACGATAATCATGCCTTCCAATTTTATTCCTCTTTCTCTTTTGAATACCATACTTATGATGTCGTTCCATTCTATATTACTAGTAACTAAGTGCCAACACATGGAACAAAATTAAGGAATGACCCAAATAAATCCAAACAGGATTAGCAATTACATATGATACATATGTAAAATAAGTCCACCGTCCCAAAGAAAAAGGAGACATGCAAACACCAAATACATGTTTTATGTATATTTATTACACTCACACACATACTAGTCGTCATCGAGTTATCTTTCACATAAAATTATAATGACTGTTTTGTCCTATTTAATCCAATTTTGCTTCTTTAAAAAAATAAACTGATTGAGAGAGCAATCATATCAATTTAGTTTTGATGAAGAGATTACTTAATTGACAAATTCTAGGTATTTCCTCATTAACATGATCAACATAATGATGGTTATGCCCATCAAACTTTTATGCTACTCAAGATAAGAGTGTGCAAAACCAAACATTCACATAAGTACAAAGCGACGGTTTGTGAACAAGATAAACGTTTGTGAGTTTGCAGAATATGGAGATGGATGATCGCCATATATAGCAATATATCCTTTGAAGATTTTTAATTTTTCTATGTCCGTTTGACAATTTTTCAAAATTTCCGTTCGGATTGTGTTTATTTTCATTCTCTTATTAGATTTAACTATATTGATGTGTTGCCTCTTCAACAGCATCCTTTGCCTCCTTCAACCTACGTCTCCGAACTGGCAGTGGCCACTCCAAGGACCGTGTTGGGCTGGGCCAATTCGGAGAAGAGGCCCTGTCCAAGCACATAGAAGTAGCCCGTCAAAATGGATTGTAAATCCATTTATTAACCCATAACCTATATATGTATTAAATGGATTATAAATGGACTAGTTATATCAAGTGTTAACACCTAAATTTTGATTAGGTTTTTAATTAGGCTTAAGTTTCTTTATTTTTGTATTTTGCCTCTTTTTCAGATAAATTCAATAAAAAAAAAAGAAGACAAGAAAAAAAAACAAATAAAAACAAGAAAAGTAAAAAGCAAAAAAAAGCAGCCAGCCCCTTTTTCTTTCTCCCTTCGCACAATCTGCCCCCCCCCTTCTTCTTCTTCCTGTCTTCTTTTTCTTCATTCGCCTCTGCATCTCACGCGCGGTGGCCGGCGACGCGCTCAAGGGTAGCCTACGGCAGAGAGGCACGGAGGTAGGCCGTTGAAGGAGAGGACAATGCGCATGCGCCTTCAATGCGCGCCTTTAATTTCGAGATGAGACAAGTTGGGCCGCGAGAGTCCGGTCGGCAAGCCAAAGACCGGCGGCCGAGCTCCTCCGTCGATCGGACCCCCTCGCCTATAAATAGCGAGCACCTCCGTCGACACCAAGAGGAGCGAGCTCTGAGATCTTCCCACTGAGAGACTTTGGGAGAGGAATCGAAGAGCGAGCGAGAGAGAAATCGAGTCGAGAGCTCGGCCGACCTCCCACTAAGAGACTTCGAGGAGGCCGCCGCCGAGCGAGTCCGAGGAGGTCGATCCGCCGGTGGAGGCTCGAATGCGCGAGAGGGGAGAGATCTCGTCGAGAGAGAGAGAGATAGCGGAGAAGGAGGTCAGATCTGGAACTCTGAGAGAAGGAGAGGTCGTCTGGACGTCGGATCTGGAAGGGAGAAGGCTCGCGGTTGCCGTGCCGAACTCCCGTTGTGTCACCACGACCTAGCGAGCGAATCCACGTAGCCGGTCAAGCGTGCCCACGACACCGCCATCCCCGGATCCCGCCGTGAAGCCCTCCGGTTCGACACCTCGCCGCCGCCTTTCCTCGACACCGCCGGCCGCGTTCCCAAACGTCCTACCGCAATCCCCGACGCCGTCCTCAACGACTCGCCGAGACCCCCGCGTGTTGGGTCGCTGTCGCACCTCACACTGCCGCCCGTGCCGTCGCCCTCTTGCGTCGGCTACGTCACCGTGTCACCGTTCTGCAACGTCCCGGCCATCCTTCATCGGTGCCGTCAAGAGGTAAGGAGAAAGAGAGCCTCGAAAGCGGGTTAGCACCGGGTCGAACGAAAGCTTCCACCGGGTAGGGTTTTGGCCGAAAGTGGGTCGGGCGTGGGTCTCAACCGGTAGGGCTTCGGCCATCTTGGGCTGATTGCGGGCTTGTCTCGTGTGGGCCTACGGGTGGGTGTCCCTTATTTGTGGGCTGCGATTAAAAGAGAAATGGAGAAAAAAACTTGAGTCGAGGCCCGCATCGTTCGGGTCGCCGCCTAGGTTGGACCCAACCCGCGGATCCGACCCCGTTCGGTTTTATATTATTTTAATATAAAATAATATTTTAAATAAATAAATAATTTATTTTCAAAAAAATAAAAAATGCTTTATTTTCGAAAAATATTTAAAAACAGTAAAAATATTTTATTTTCCAAAAAAAATCAAAAAATATTTTATTTTCCAAAAATATTTAAAAATATTTTATTTTCCGAAAAATCAAAAAAATCAAAAATATTCCATATTTTCCAAAAAATGTCAAAAATCTGAAAAAGCCAAAAAATTCAGAAAAAGCCAAAAAGACTTGTATTTTTCCAAAAAAAAAACCAAAAAATCCCAAAAAATCCCTTTTGTGTCCAAAAAATTAGAAAATGACTCAAAAAATGTTTTTCCTCCCAAAAATGCATGAAAAATCCTCGAACATCCAAAAACCTCGGGTTTAAACAAGATTAGGTATCGAAGAAAGATTAGTGATTAACTAATAATCAAGTCCTCAATCATAATTTCTGCAGTTTGCGCAGGAGTGAGTATTTCTCCGATATCTTCACTTGGGTTTAATCAACCCACCCCAAATCAATTAGTGGCGACTCCATTTTAAAAATTGACTTACAAACTAAAAATTTAGACTATTAAAGTCGTGAATTGGTGGACTTGGGAGAGTTCGAAAGCATAACTAAATTCGGTCGAGTCATTAGCCTCCTTAGGCGCTCGTACCCGAATGCAGGCGCTGGATCAAAAAAAAAAAAAAAGAAGTCACGACATCAAGTAAATGAGTCATAATCGGATTTAAACACATTATAAGTATTAAATGGATCATCATAGATTATAAATGGGTCATAAATAGTTTTTATGACTCTTTCTTCAGTCTCCACTGCCTTCACTCTACACTCTCACCTCATTTTTGTTATGAGTTTTCATAAATTGATTTAAATATGAAAATATATTAGTAATTTGGGTTAGGTATGGAATGGGTTGGATATAGGGTGGGTCGGATATTAGTTATTAGATTTGTATTGCATGAATATGGGTCAAAACGAGTTAAACTAGTCTATTTGGATCAGACCATCTATGATTCGACTCAAACCCAAGCCGACCATCCCATATGACAGGTCTATATAGGAATTAGTAGATTAGACGTCCCTCGGACAGCAATGTTGCTGGAGAGTTTGCTGGGCCTCGAAAATTAGTCATACAGAGGCCCGATTCCTCTCACTCTGTGTCGAGGGGTATTGATCTACTTGAACATCTGGTCCATTTTGTATCTGCGCAGGAAGCTTTAAAGTTTCTGTTTTGTGTTATCAACAAGAAACCTGCAGCAGTGTCATAGAGTCTCTTCTTTTGCATTGTCGGCTTTACAAACATTTCCAACTGACTGTAGCCTGAAAATATCATATATTGAATTACCAGAGAAGAAGAGAAAATAATCTTGTTGATGCAGATGATGAGAGCATTAAGTTATTTGACTTGCAAGTGTATCTTTTATTCTGCAAAAGGGGTAAATAAATAACTTTGACCTTTTCTTTTGCTGGGTAAGTTGCTTCTTTTTATCCCTAACTCATCATTTTGATTTGGTGAGTTACATGATGTTGGTGTTTATCTATAGCGTCGGTTTCAGAGGAACTTTCTATACTTAACTTCGATGACGATGAATTTTTAAAATTGCAAGTTATCTTAGGCATGTCAAAATGTTTCTATTCAATTCTCGTTCTTTTAGCTCAAAACTTTTGGTTGCCTTGGTTAAGTTCCTTCCGGAGGATGCAGTCATACTGGAGAAGACCATTGTCAATATTGGATTGTGGAAATGTCATCCAAAAGAATCAGTGAAGCCGGTTGATCTTTGGAATATGCTTGAAGTGACTGAACCATTACTAAGCCACAAAAGAGCTTCGAAAAATGCTAAATTTAGGGAAAAGAACGCTATATGTGCCACAAGTTTCGTATGACGTTCACTTAAGTGTTATAACTTTTGTTTTTAATCACTTGAGTGCCATATGACTTTTTTAATCAATACTATTTTTTACATGTCATATCTTTTTTTATTTATAATTTGAGTGCTATATAACTTTTCAATCAATCACTTTTTTTGGTACTATAACTTTTTTTTATCATTTGAGTACTGTATGACTTTTCAATCAATCACTTTTTTTTTTGTGCCATTTTTTTTTTGAAAACATTCACCACAAGTGCTACACAACACTGGATTTCCAACACTTGAGCGAACGTTTTTAAAAAATTTGACATCCAAGTGACTAATTAAAAGTTATGTCATTCAAGTGATCGTTTTTTAGAAGTTATGACATTCAAATATTAGAAAAAAAAAAGTATGCCACCCAAGTAAGCCTCATACGAAAATTATAGCATTCGTGATATCCTGATTCCACTAAACTTATAATTGATTATCCTTTCAGGGGAATTTTTTTTTTTTTAAAAAAAAGCATACACTATGGAGTTCCGAAAGATCACACGAGATGGACATATTGTCTTGAGACAATATAGGGGTTTCTTTGAGTTTGAATTAACTTGATACCAGAAAAAGTTTTTCGTTATCCACATACTACCTATTTAACCTCTTCGAGCTTGTCTTGTTAATACCAGATTTGTTTCATTAATTCAACCACATTTCGTTGGGAAGCTTTCCAGCATACGAACATTACTGTCACGACCTACCCTCGGGGGAGGGAACAGGTTTAGGTATTGTTTAAAAGACGCCTAAGGCCTATGACGACAGCGCGAGCTCTCCCCCCATACCCCGCGTGACGTTGGGATATTCTTAAGAAATTTTGCACAAAAGGAGTCGCCATCAAATTTAGCCTGGGGTCGGCTAGAAACCAAGTGAGGCATGGGAGGGTGCCTCACTTCCTACGCAAACCAGAGAATCTAGGTTCGGGACTGATTACACTAATTAACCAATTAATGCCTTTCTGCATCTAATCTTGTTCATTTTAACAAAATGATTTTTGGTAGGCGCTTTGATTAATTTTATACCTATCCGCTAACACGCGAGGTGATCATGCATGTCTTGTAATCATTAAAGTAAAAACCATAACTACCAAGATCCTAATTGCCATAAAATTAAGCACATGCCATAAAACATAATTAGATATGCAAATTAAATATGCAACATAATTAATATACAAGCACATAAAAGTCTAATTATGCTAAAATGGCAATACATGGCAAATTCTAATCAAATCCCATCATTTATGGATTTTCGAAATTTTTAATTTTTAATTTTTAATTTTTTTAATTTTTTTAATTTTTTTTAATTTTTTTAAATTAAGAAAAATAATTAATTTTTTAAAATTTTTAAAATTTTTTATTTTTAAATTTTTAATTTGTAAAAGAAAATATTTTTTAATTTTTTTAATTTTTTTTAATTTTTAAAATTAATTTTTGATTTAAAAAAGGTGAACCGGGTCGGGTTCAGTTCAACCCGACCCGGTCAAAGCGGATCGGGTCCAGTTCGACCCGACCCGGTCAAAGCGGATCGGGTCCGGTCTTCGACCGGACCCGGGTTCGGTCCAAATGGGGGGGCCGGCCGAACCGGCCCGACCATCCTTGGTCGGGCCTTTCTTCGGTTCGGATTGGGCCCAAACAACAAGCCCAATCTGGTCTAAGTTTTTTTTATTTTAAAAACGAAGCCCATAAACCCAATATGCTAAAACAGCCCAAACCCAACTTGATATGCTTGGCCCAATATGCAAAAACCCTACCCGATTGACTGAACCCGGCCCGGTTCGTGCCTCTTCTCTCTAGGGTTTCTTGGCGGAGCTGGCGGCGGTGGCAACGACAGGCTTGGCGGCGGCGACGCGAAGCAGCTCGGACGGCGTCGGGCCGGAGGACGACAGCTAGGACGGCGTTCGGAGCGAGGGCGGCAGCTCGGACGCTCCTCGGATAGGCAACAGTGAGGCAACGGGCAGCTGGAGTCGCGGGTGTTGCAGGGGGAGACACGGCGGAGCAGAGGCAGAGATGCGGCGCTCGGATGGCGTCGGGTTCTGCAGGTGGAGGCACGGCGGAGCAGAGACGGAGGCGCGGCTGCCGACCCGGGATCCGCTGGCGTCGGGCTGCAGGCGGAGCGCAGCGGGTCGTCGCAGGCGAAGGTGGGCAGCGCTCCGGCGTGGTGGCGAGCAGCTGCAGGGCTCGCGGGTTCGAGCAGAGACGGTGGCGGCGGCGGCGGCGTCGCAGCTGGGCAGAGGTAGGCTGTTGGGGACGGCGTTTGGAGGGCAGCGGCTTGGACGGCAGACGGCAGCGCCGCCGCTGCCCTCCTCCTCCAGATCTGGCTTGTTCGAGCAGCAACGGCGTCGGCTTCGCGGGTTGCTGGTGTTGCGAGGGGCCGAGCAGCGGCGACCAGCAACTCGGGCAGTAAGGGACACCGGGTCGGAGACGCAAGCGCGGCGGAGGGGGCTCGGCAGACGCGGGATTTGCAGGCTACAAGTGAGGCGAAGCAGATGCAGGTCGACGCTGGTTGTTGGCGAGGCAGCGGCTCGGCTTCTCTAGATCTAGGTTTCGGGGAAGATAGTGGCAGTCTCGGTTGGTCGAGCGGCGTCGGGTTGGGGCGGCGAGGAAGACAGCGGCTCGGATGGAAGATGGAGGGCGGCGGTGACGCGGGTGTCAGGCCTCGGTCGGCCGGCAGCGGCGGCGGCGGTGCCGCCGTCGCCGCCCTTCCTTCCGATTTTCTCTTTCTCTTTTTTTTTTTTTGCTTTTTTTCTTCCAAACTCTCTCTCTCTCTGTTCTGTGTTCCCCGTGTTCCTCTGTGTTGCCCCTTTTTCTTTTTCTGCTATTGCTAGGGTTTCATCCGAAAGTGGAGGAAGGAGAAAGCGGAATGGGTCGGGCCAAGGCGAAATCCGGCCCGGCCCCTTCCATGTCTTCTTTTTTCTATTTTTTTGTTGTTTTTTCTTTTCCTTTTGTTTTCTTTTTTTGTTTGCTTTTTTTAGTGGCTAATTCCTAATTCTGTAGACAATTAAATCCTAATGGGAAAATTTAGGTGTCAACAATTACAAGTTAATATATATTGATAAGTGAACTCCAATTAGAGCAGTTTATATCTTTATAAAAGCTTGTAACTTCTAACATGACCATTATATTCGGAAATAAACGCTGTTAAGACTGTTATAAAACATGGGGTGTTTCCGAGGACAGAGGAAACATCGGGACACGTGTGAAGTCCCTCTGCAATGCATTGTTCCGCCGGCATGTTTGCTGTTCAGTCGGCGACAGCAACGCACACAAAGACGTGGCAGGCTTTGGCGCTGAAGCGTGGGTTATCCACAAAGCGTGTACGCGTCCGCAGTTCTCAACCCTCTGGTTTGCCCTCCTCCGTCTTGCATCTGCTGCATGTTTGTGTCGTGGCAGTGGGCACTGGAAGTGGGTCAAGGCCAGGAAGTGAAGACCCGAAATGATCCCCAAGTCGAAAATTCAGGTTCTATACTCGCTTTGTCTCTTTTTTACTGTTAATCAACACGAAATATGAGAAGAAGATTTGCCAGCATATTTCCCACAGAATGGGGTAACTAAAACCCCGTATAAATACCGAAAATAAGCAATCAAAAGAATCAAATTCTCAAACTCACCCTCAACCCCGAAAATCCTGTATTAATACCGAAAATAAGCAATCAAAAGAGTCAAAATTTTCAAACTCACCCTCGAATTTTGAAATCCATGCTACGCATAATTACATCAAAATTATCTATCATTCAAATTTTGAACTCAAATGTATTTGATCCGATGCTACCTATAAAGAATTTAGTTATCTAAAAGTTTATATAAAGAATTTCGAATACCTAGCCTTGAATGGAAATCACGTACCTACCGATCAATACAAGACGAAGCCGTACGAATCTCAGGCTAAGTCTTGCTCACCTTCTCTATGCTTAGACGGTGATAAATAAACCGCCCATCACACGACACTATTGAAATACTAATCTACACTAATTGCCCAACCACATCGTTGTTAATGCTACACTCAATGTAAAGCTCAATTCCCTTAAAAAGCATAAATTTTCATGTTATACCTAAATCTAACCCAAACTCTTTTTTTTTTTTTATCCTATAAAAAATCACCAACTCTTAATTTTTACAAATTCGGCCCTCATTATTTATCCGTCCAATATTACCGTTAAAGTCTGACATTTCCTGTAAATGCATGTATTTCTCCTTTTCTTCTCAACTAGATAAATAATTCTAAAAAACATTTTCTTTTTTCTCTATATTCTTCGTCTTTGCTCGCAACCTCCATGAAGGGAGGTGCTGGAGCTCAAAACAAAGCAACCCACACCCATGTTTATTCTATTCAGCAAAGAATTACTGCAAACAATGACACATCAACGGAAGTAGCTTCGGACCCAAAAAAAAAGAAAAATGAAAGTAGCTTGACCGGTAAAAAGCCTTTCATGCAGGTCAGTTACCAAACAAGAGCTTTGAGCTTGTCCTCGTCACTGTTCATCGTCTTCTTCGCAAGGACTCACTCAGGCACAGCTGTACCACCTCTCACCCATCGCCGTCTAAACATTTTGTTGGAGGTTATAGGTTTGAGAGAGAAGAAGCGGTTGCTTGAAGGATTACACCAAAAGCGTCAAGTTTGAAATGCTCAATAGTATTACCTCCAATATAAGGAAACCCTAGAGTTTATATATGCAAGTTATTGGGCTTTGGCCTATATGGACTCGAATAACCGTGCATTCGCTTGTATGTGGACATATTTATTTTTGGACTATATTAACAATATATTCAACACATCTGACTCCACGCCCCGACCTCTGACAACCCCTCCGCGACAGTTGGTAGTGTCGGAATCATCTCCGGCGAGCTAGGCCGAAACGCCTGTTTTCTGTTCCAGTTTTTCAAGCTTCGGGAAGCCGTTTTTATCAGCCACCATCTCCGCTCAGCCATCCTCGAAGCTTTGTATATCCACTCCGTGGCCGGACGTATGCAAGGATCAAGTACATTGCCCACAGAATATCAGAAAGCACAATTTGCTCATAGTTACAAAATCATATTTCTTTGAAGATACTATATTTCCTGATTTAAACTTGATAACATTAAGACATCAAAGAATCTCACTGCAGTGAAAGCAAGTGAGGAAGAAGAGATGAAGAAACAAGGGGCAAAAGGAAAAGGAAAAAACAAACTAATGTTAACTTGTAGCACTTCCCAGAACTCTTAGTGGAAATTAAAAAAAAAAAAAGGAAAATGTTTAACCAGTCATGAAGAATTTAAGAAAAGGGAAATAAAGTGAGGACAGAAAGAATTGATATAAACTCGACTTCTAGAGGCTTTGGGAAACTTCACTTTTTTTCCATTTAGACTAGGAAAAGGACAGAAAAGATGGAAATTTAGTTCCATAAACTTTTTCTATTTCCATGGTTATGCGTTGCAATATTCAAGGTGCGACTGCAAACAGAATCACTGCGATACCACATCCATCGGTAATCAAGAGAAGGAATAACAAACCTCCAGTAAGCTTGAGTTGTCAATTGTCACATGTCACAATTTCTAAAGTGGAGCTAAGTAGATACAAAATCAGCAACAAAAGCAAGTTCAGAACCTGCCCTAATGCATGCCTCGGGGGTACTTGAATGCAACAACAGTATCGAGCCACAGCCTCCAAATCTATCATTTGCACGGCCATAATATACTTCTTTACCTAAAAGTGGCCAAGTGTCATCTAATCATTTATAAGCAAACAAATTTTAGGAAAGTTTAGTTTTATTTCAGCATGATCAACAGATGTACCAATGATCGATGATGCTGCTCCATTCATAATCCATGGTTCACATGTCACATAAAGGGAGTATGCCGAAAACTTTTCTGCAACTTCTGCAACCTAAAATCCTGTCAGAGCATTCATCTCTGCAAGTCCTGTTGGCTGTGAAAGCGCAAGGAGAAAAATAAAGAAAGCATATCAAAGTTAGGAGCTTTGCCAGAGAGAAAGTTGCTCTTAGTGTAGTTTCAACATAAATTTAGGAAATACATTTCATGGTAAATGTTTTCTCTGATGAGTTATCCAATTGAGTATATAAAAGAGTGGTCAAGGCATATACTACATGATATTGACAAGTTCTGCTCAATTAAAGCTGCTGAGAATCTCACACGAAAAAGAGGCTTCTTATTGGATTGGCCACCTCCACCTTTTCTAACAGAATTTTTTATATACCCCTATAGCAAGGTGCCTTTGTTTTTTCCTATGCTCCAAAAGGTACTAAAAGGGCCAAATATTTTTCTCATCAACTATTTATTACTGTCTACAAAGTCATTTATCGTAGTGTTTTGTCACCACATAACTATAAATGATTATAGGAATAGAATATTAGATAAGAGATTATCTCTACCAGAAACCAGGCTTAAACTATTTTTGTAGATGTGGCCGTTGGGTGGAAAAAATGTGTCCAAGAAGCAGGTACCATCTTCACAATTCTTTTTTATACTAAATAAGTATACCAAAGTCTAGCTAACGTAACTTCACAAAAGCTGATAAAGACCAAAATATGGATCTAGACAGAGCACAATGGTAAATGAAATACATAAAACATTGTGCGTAATAAAGCCAGATTATTGCTAGTGTTGGCCATAGTCATATTTTATGAAAGAATAATGGGAACAAAACCATTTACAGCCTAATAATGCATGGAAAATTCCACTTATCAGCAGATTTGTTCAGATAATTCTTTTATCATCTGTTAAAGAAATAATCGCGGGAGAAACATAAAAAGATAAACAATAACTACGAGTGGATTTGAGGGTATCAATTCAGAACAATAACAAAGTGCTGTTGGCCAAATTTATACAAGGTGGTGGAGACAAAATGATAAACCACACGATTTGTGTCGCATTGTTCTGGTTTCTTCCTAACATAATAACACGTGCCCATCCTCAACAATTACAAAGCTGTTCAATTAAAGAGTAAAATCTGAAATCATTCAATAATTGAGACTGAACTACAAATCATCTTAATTATAAAATAAAGTAATATGTCTGAAATGCATGTGATTACTGAAAATCAGCATTTTACCCAACTGGAACTTCAAGGCTGTCCAGAGCAAGCTTTGCCTTATACAAGGAAGGCAAATAGGGTTTGTTACTTGTTCAGAGAAAGTTCTCTCATGCATGCACACCTGCATTTAGGCAACTCAAGAGGAAATCAGCATCAAGTTGCAGCACAGCAGAAATATTTCAGTATCAATATGCATCTATTAAGGGAATGAATGCATGTCTTGGAGCTATACGATCAAAATCTTGCAGATCCTGTATAATGTATTGGTTAAAACTTCCAAGCAATGATTATCACCCCACACTCATCCTGTAATTCAGATGCCAATCTAACCGAACTGCTAAATTGATATGGCTCTAACAACACTAAAGCAAAAACAGCAACAAGTTTGAGAGTATACATGTTGCTCTTTCCAATGTGTTCAATCAAATGGTTCCTCAGAAGCTTATCTTAAATTAATCAGGTTCCACTCAAACATTCAAGAAGCTTCCAAGACTTCTAGATCATTCTCCTTCATAAATGCTATGGCACAAAAGGATTAAAAACAGAATCCTAATCTATCGCAATGGCCTCACAAATCAGAATTGACAATCAGCTTCTTGTGCTTTTGTTTCTATTCTACTAAATAACATTTCTCTATTTCGCGTTTCTCGTGATTTTTTCTTGCTCACACAGTCCACAGGGTGAAAGAAATTGACCAACTAACTAGATATCCATGGTCACAAACCAATGTTCATATTAAATTCCATGCTCCTTGAAAATTTGATAAAAGGATTGACTGTCGAGCAACCTTTTGTGGTGGCTTGCCATTTCACTGCATCTTCTTCATAATACTATTTTTTTTAACTCTTCAGGTGCCTCATAGAACTTAGCGACAGAGTCCTATACCAAAATTCAATCGTCTGGGCCAACCTATGTCACCAGCTGCACATCTTCATGATAGGTACATACTAGTCTCTCTCTCTCCCCACAGTGTGGCTGGTTGTCCGCCTGGTTCCACATCTATAGCACCTGGATTCGCTCAATTTTTTGCCTGAAAAGGGGACTGCACCAACCCATGCACACCCTCCTTCCCACTGGTCACCCTTCTTTGCTTGTTTTTTCCTTTGAACCTAGACTTCACCCAAAGAAAAAAAGAAAAGTTATACGAGATTATCGCTAATTTTGCAGCGTGTGATGTGGATTACCAATGAATTCACTACCAAGCAACCACAGACTAAACTTACGAAGAAACATCTTATCCACCGTCTCTCGAACAAATTCAACGACACATTCGTCAAGTTCCCGCTCAATTGCAGCGCCATACGAATCGAATTCAAAATCCATCTCAAGTATCATATTGCGGATGTGTCAGGCGTTACCTGATCTATAGCAATCCGAACGAAGCCCGGAACCTCAGCAGAGAGATCCTTCACCCGAAGCTACGTCATCATCTTCCATTGCTTCGGTCAGCAGTTGTAGTCTGTCGCCTCAAATCGCTGGTCTCCATCGCCATCGGTTCGCTAGGGACTCCGTTTCAGGAAAACGGACTTCTTCTGTCCGCTCGTGTCTAGTGGAAGATGAGCAGTCGTGATGCGGAAAGTAGCGTCGGTGGAGTTCGAACTTTGCCTATGGCGGGGAAAAGAGGATTTGACAAAAAGAACAGATATATATATATATATATATATATATATATATATATATATATATAATTTAGGTATAATATACAAAGAAAAACTAAAAGCAAAAGCAAAAATAGATTAAAGAGAAAAAAGAATAACAGAATTTTATTTCGGATATGCAGTTAACAGGGCGTTAAAAGGTTTTCCTGAGAAAAGAAAACGAAAAGAACAAGGAGAAAGAAGGCATTGTAATCAAGATCAGCTAAGCTCACACACCTACGAATTGCTTCCTCAGCTAGGTTCTCGATCATTCAAACAACAAAGGCAGCGAGCAAATACAGCCATACTCATCTCTGCCAACCGAATTAGAAGTTCACATGGTCTGGGTTCGCATGCCTCGTGGGAGAAAAGCTCATGATTTCTCTTTATTACTATTTGACTTTGTTCCTCAGCGCTCATTTGACAATCTTGCAAGTCCTCCTGTAGATCTGTTTCGATTGAACTACCTTCATGCATAAGTGAACTCTCGGCTTCTGGATTTGTTGATTCAAGAACAACCTTGTAGAGAAAAGGTAGATCAATTAGCGAATTGTCTCGAATCTCAACCTTTAAATCATCCTCTAATTGCTTGCATATGATTCGGAATCCCCATCTTTTCACACCCTGTACTCTAAGGCCAAGTTGTACATAACTCCCATCGAATTGAAGAAAATCAATTATTTCCCACAGCTTACTTGGTATAATATACTCAAGCCAAATATGATCCGAGTCCACCGAATACAGTCGTCTAGGGTAGCCTAGGCTTATGCCGTTAACATGTGAATCCATACAATATAAGGCTCTCTCTTTTTGTTTGTCATTAATGACAACTAGACAGAGAGCCAATCCAAGAAATTTGTCAAACAAGTCCTTTGAAACCATGAAAGATATGGAATCCTCTTCAACAGGGATGATCCACTTTGGCATCTCTTGTCTAGGGATACAAATATTGGAATCATCATCATACTGTTATAGGGAGAGATAGTTAGAAAGTATCCAAATTTGTTATTAGTGCCCAAATAGAAGAATTTAATTATAACTTAGTAAGTAATCCTAGTGAATTTCACTTCGGACTAGAGTCCTATAATTGAGTGGAGATCCGTTAATATTTGCCTTGCACTGATATAAAAGTCTCATGAGATAGAAATCATTTCCATAAAAGAAAGTTAGCCACCTCCATTACAGGTATATTCATTGGAAAAACAATTAATATTTGTTTGCTTTCCTTAAGCGTCGACTCTTGCATTTTCTTCTTCTGCAATAAGCACACACTGGATCCAACATATACTCCACATTGATATGAGAGAGAGAGAGAGAGAGAGAGAGAGAGAGAGAGAGAGAGAGAGAGAGAGAGAGAGAGTCTAACCTGTCTGCTTGCGGAAATCTGAGCCATGGTCAACCGTCTACGGACAAAATCATGAATTGAAAGTTAAATCCTCATTTGTTTGACACGGATTCACAATTATCTGCCCAAAGACTAATCAGAGATGGTGGAAGTTCAGGAATCTCTTGTAATTGATGGCAATTTGAAACTCTCAATATGGACAAATGATCACGTTTATTGATGGATGTAGGAAGATTAGTAATACTGTTCCCCGATAGATATAACTTACTCAAGTGGGGAAAACAATAAAGATTCTCAAGAAACTCGACTTCAGACATATTACATTCCGAAAGGCTTAACAAGCGTAAATTTGAAAGTCTGATCTTCATGCACGGATCAGCGGAATCCTCGTACTTCGGAAACTCAATTAAGTTTGTGCAATTGTGAAGTTCCAAGTTCTCAATGTTTTGTAATTTGTAGATGATCGAAGGAAGACTTATCAGGTTCTTGCAAAAATCTAAACACATTCTCTCCAAAGAGATAAGATTTTCTATTGATGCAGGAAGTTCTTTAATAGCTGTCCCTAGTAAATTAAGCTCTTTGAGGCCTTCAAGCTTATGTGGAATATCAGGGAACCTTTCAAATTTTGTGCAATTACCAAGATCAAGGTCTTTGAGATTTTTTTACTTGAGCACATTTGGAAAAACACTAAGTTCAGAGCACCCATATAAATTCAACACTTGTAACTTATCATGATATGCAATCAACTCGTGGGTTTCTACCAAGTTTTTGCAACCATGGAGATCCAATTCTTGGAGATTTGGAGTACATGAGAGGTCAGGCATAAGAGCCAAGGACTCACATCTACTGAAATTAACATAGGTCGAATTTTGGAAGTCGTGCAAAAACAACAAAATCAACTTTCATTTACATTCAGAAAGGGATCTGAAATTTCTTACTTTACAAATATTATACCAAGGATGAATACGTAAAATTTAAATTCTGCGAATGCCATTTTTGCTGTACGTCAATATTTCTAACAACAAGTAGCTAGGGTCATTTTGAAAAGAAAAACAAGAAGTGGTTTCCAAAACAGAAGAACGCTGCTTCCTTTTGTGTACTACTACTTATTATACGCATAGACATATATGAATGAAGTGAATAATGTGAAGGTCTATGTAGGTAAATGCTCACCTTAAGTTGTTTTGGCACTATTGTCATGTTGCCTTCACACAGATTAAGTCCCACTAATTTCTTAGGACCAGAGAAAAATTCTGGAATCGAGAGAGCATTAGGCCATTCAAACCATCTTAGCCAATTTGGAAGATAAATGGGACCCTGGAAAGTAAGATTGCGCATGATGAGCAATCTCAACCTTCTCATTTTTGTAAAAGCATTAGCATCGATACATATCTCTTTCATCTCAGCTGGCTCCAACACTATGGCTTTTACGACACAATCTCCCTATTTATACAAGACTTATCTAGGTTATGCATGTTCAGTAATTAGAGTCAAAGATTAGGAGCAGAAGATTGAATCATATTTGCAAGTCTTACCATGTTGCTTGACAAAACATCAAGAACATCATCATACTGCCATAGTCTGTTGCATCTTCCGAGGTCATTGTTTTCTTGGTTCACAATATCCATACCCATCAATTGAATCAAGTCATGCATATGTACGTTTCCAAACTCAATTCTTATCAAGGACTTCTCAATGAGAATTTGTAATCCTATTATGGCCTTGAGATTGCAATTGTTGAGAACTTTCTTTATGTACTCAATTTTCCACCCCTTAAAGAAGCATGCAATGTGGAGAAAAATCTCTTTCTCATTTGCCTCTAGTCCTTCATAACTTATTTTGAGCACAGCATTGATGTATTTGTTAGGAGCCGTAGAAATTTTATCCAATGTACTTTGCCATTCACTTTTTATTCTACCGCATAAGAAGGAGCCTAGCACCTCAAGTGCTAAAGGAAGGCCTTTAGCATGATTCAAAACACTATCCACTAGATTTGTCCTGATTTTTTATTTTTGGTGTCGAAAAAGCATGCTTACTAAGCAGCTCATAAGCTTCACTGTAATTCAATGCTCTAACTTCATACACATGATCCTGATCTATCCCAAGATAAGTTAGCAAATGAATATCTCTTGTAGTAACAATGACTCTACTCCCATTACCAAATCACTTGCCTTCTCCTGCTAAAGCATGTAACTGGTGCAAGTCATCAACATCATCAAGAATGGGGAGAACTCTCTTGCGCCGAAGTCTATGTTGTATTAGATTAATACCTCCATCCACATTGGACACTTCCAATCTTTGTTGCGGTAGTAATATATCGTTTAGTAATGACTCTTGCAAAGTGACTAAACCCCTACAAGCTTCTGAAGTTTCTCGAACATGTTCCAAAAAACAGGAACCGTCAAATTATCTAAAAATATGATTATAAATGGCTTTAGCTAAAGTTGTTTTTCCTATGCCTCCTTGTCCCCATAATCCCACCATTAGAAAATCACCTTGAGACTCAAGCTTTAACATCGATTTCAACTTAATTACTCGGGACTCTATCCCAACCAGATGCTCATCAACATGCAAAGGAATTCGGTCTAAGTCAGTGGAGATTTTCTTCACAATATTTTGTATAAGCTCCGACTCGTCTCTGATAAAAGCAAAAAATGAAGTTGTACCGTCATTTTTTTAGCAATTTGAATAAGCAATTAATGGGCAATTATCAGCCAATAATGACAAAGCAGTGCGTCATACTTCAGATAATCACTACCGAAACAAAATGTATTCTGTTCGAGTCAAATTAGAACTCTAAAAGCTCAACACCAATTGAAACATGTATCTATCTACTTAAGTGATTCATGTCCTTTAGATTTTGACAGGATGATCCACTTATTTTTCTTTTTGACTGTCGAATGTGATTTATTTCTAGTCAAAAAGAGCCAATTAGGACTTTGAACGGTGGTTAAGTTTTTGATTCCACAACTATTAAATTCTCTGAAGCATGATGTCATTGCTTCACGTGATCTATACACACTAATTATCCTATATCAAGCGTTGCGAACTTTCTTATTCCTTCCAAAAAAAGGAGTAAGTGCAATAACACCGCTTAACATTTTGTCCATTTGTCAATCAAGTTTTGACATTTTATTTTGATCAAATGAGAGTAAATTTGCCGGCCGATGAAGTGCTAGTGTCAATTTTTCATTCTAGAAAAGCCACGTGTCTGCTCTATGGATAGCTGCCTGTGATTTTTCCGAACTTAAAATGCCACATGTGACAAGTTCAGGGTCTATCAAACTAATCGACCAAAATGAAACGTGAAGACCTCAAATAGTCCACGGATAAATTGTTTAGAACTTTTATTACACTTAATGGAGGGCAACTACACTTAGAGGAGGGCAACGAGGATCCAAAAGAAAGAGCTACAAGCCTTACCGGAATGAAACAGTGCTTAGCAAAAGCTAAAGGCAGAATTCTATCGTTCGATGTCCGAAAACAGGTTTCTTTTCGTGCTAATAAATTTTAATAGATATTGGTAAATGTCAAAAAACTGTTAGTGAAAAAAAAATTACTGATCTAATTTTTTTTCGCATAACTTGTTAGTAACTTACCAATAGTTATTGAAATTGCCAACTTCTTCTCATAATTTGTTCATCACCGGTTTTGGCACTGACCAAATTTGATTTGTATAACTTAAGGCCTCAAATTTACTAACTTTTATTTGCAATTGCTAACACAAATTATTGTAACTCACATACTAAACAATTACTTAGTAGTTTTAGATCACCAACTCTCGAGGTTGGGACACCTGGAGTGCCATAACTTGGCACGAAGGGACACTTAAGTGCCATAACTTTAAAATGGTACACTTGAGTGCCAATATCGGAGTAAAATGAGACACTTAAGTGCCACTCCGGCGAAAATCCGGCCAAATGGTTGACATGGCCATTTTCCGGCGAAGTTTGGTTCAAAACGGCGTCGTTTTTGCACGCTAACATGGCGAGAAAATACAAAAACGACGCCGTTTCGTGTCTACGTGTAAATAATAATACAAAAATTAATTAAATTATATTTAAAATTAATTTTATTTAAAAAATTAAAAAAATTAAAAAAAATTAAGAAAAATTTTAAAATTTTAAAAAATTAAGAAAATTTAAAAAAATTTAAAAAATTAAGAAAATTTAAAAAAAAAAAAAAGGGAGGGGGAGGTCGAAGGGGCGGCCGAGGGCCGAGCCCTCACCGCCGCCGCCTTCCGGCCATCGCCGGGAAGGGCCGGCGATGGAGGGGGAGGGTCGGCGGGGTCGCCGACCCGGCCGACCGACGGGGAGGGCTGTGAACCCTCACCCAGATATGGGGCGAGGGTCATGGCCTCGCCGCGATCCGGCGAGGGCTCACGGGCCCTCGCCGTCGATCGGCGGGGGCCGGCGACCCCGGCCGACCCTCCCCCTCCATCACCGGTCCTTCCCGGCCGACGACGGGAGGGCGGCGGCGGCGAGGGCTCAGCCCTCCCGCCCCTTCGACCTCCCCCCCCCCCCCCCCCCCCACCCTTTTTTAAAAAAATTTTCTTAATTTTTTAAAATTTTTAAAATTTTCTTAATTTTTTTAAAATTTTCCTAATTTTTTAAAATTTTTAAAATTTTCTTAATTTTTTAAAATTTTTAAATTTTTTGAATATTTTAAATAAAATTAATTTTAAATCTAATTTAATTTATTATTATATTATTATTTACACGTAGATATAAACGGCGTCGTTTTTTGCATTTTCTCCGCCACGTCGCGTGCAAAACGACGCCGTTTTGGACCAAACTCACCGGAAAGTCGCCACATCAGCCGTTTGGTCGGATTTTCGCTAGAGTGGACTTAAGTGTTCCATTTAACTTTAAAACTGGCACTCAAGTGTACCATTTTAAAGTTATGGTATTTAAGTGTCCCTCCATGCTAAGTTATGGCACTTGGGCTGTACTTCTGCCCCAACTCTCCCTTAAACTACTTATCAAAGTTTACTTGATCACTGACCAAAAAAAAAAAAAAAAGTTTACTTGATCTATTAATTTGCCAACTTTATTGAGTTACTGGCCCTTATTTGATTACTTACTAACTCATTTTTAAAATTGTCAACATTAATTAGAGTGACATACCAATTTTTCTTCAATTAAGTTACCAACTAATTATAAATGAACAATTCTTGTTTGAGTTACTTGTCAATATTTCTTATCTTTTGCCAAATTTTATTTTTCTTAACTTCACTTAGGTTCACCAATATTTCTATGAAATAACTAACTTAAACTTAAGCGACTTAAGAATTTTCAGGAATCATAAGGCGGAACATCTATTCATATACTTACAATCATGTGTGCATCAATTTATTTATTTATCTATTTATTTTTTAAAAGTAATCTTTATACTTACTTGTAAAGATTACTTTTCTTACACAAAATATGAACTCCACTCTACTTACCCATCATTCAAATGCCACCCAGACAAGTTACCAACGTCGAAAAGAGCTTTCCTCCATCTCTTCACTTTCTCCAAATCCTTCCTGAAGTTGAACTCGTGCTTAGCCAAAGCTCTTTGATAACTCTTTCTGCCCCCTCACTTCTTTGGGGTCAACTTTATAAAACATTGGTAGTACAGTGAGGTTCTTTTACTTCTTGCACTCCATAATCTTCACCAACTCTTTCAAGCACCACCTTGAGGAAGCGTAGTTCTTAGAGAAAACAACAATGGCGATGCATGATTCTTCGATGGCCTTCATAAGCATCGATATTTGTTCTCCCTTTTGTAGTTCCTCACTATCCAGGAAAATATATATCCCAATCCGGTGTAAAGCTTGGTAGAGATGGCCGACAAAATTGTTACGTAGGTCTATGGCTCTAAAATTCAAGAAGACATCGTAAATCTTTTCGGGATTTGATGAAGAAGCCATTGGATGAAGGAGTTCAATGATTAGCAATGACTATTAGCTAGATTTGATACTGTGTTTTCAGGTAGTTGGTTCATCACTTAATCTTTTGGTTGATTTATTCTTATACTAGAGGATAGGGATGCGTGATTTTTTTTTAATATATTGGAAAATGATGGTGCTCAAGGATGGATTAAGACATCTGAGAGTGTGAACACATGGACTTACTTTCACCTAAGATGGCCCCATCGATGGATTGTCCGATTGACACAAGCTTCATTGGGGATAACAAAAATAGTGACTATTATAGATTACTACTAGTCCAGAGGACTCAATTATTGCACAAACCGACGAAACGGCTCTGGAGAGGAGAGGGGGGGGGGGGGGGTGGAGGGTGTGTTTGATCCTAGTGATCTAAATCATAAGCTCACTAATAAAAACAACTTTGCTAGCTTCCCCGAAATTAATTTAACGCATGACCACTTAAGAGATATTTCTCTATATGTACAATCAAGTGCACCAGCAAAAAATAATATTAGAATTATTAATAATAGTAGAACTTTGGAAACACATGGTGCTTGAGGGTGGACCAAGATACGTAACAGGTATGAACATATTGGCTTATATTCACTGAAGACAGACTCACTAATAATTAAGTAAATGAAACAAAACATTCCTGGCTTCCTCAAAACGGAATTCCCAACCTTCGAATAGTTGCTTTTATTTCGCTAAATAATTATTTAACACATGACTACTCAAAAGAGATAATTATAAGCACAAGTAAGTATATTAGCAAAGAATAACGTTAAATCTATTAATAATATTAGAACTCTGGAAAATCAGGGTGCTTACGTATGGACTGCGATTTTCAAATAGATATGAACGCATGGACTTTTTTTCACTCAAGACCTCATGCCACAGTGTTTTTGGATTGTCACATTAACACAAATTTCTTTGTCTAATGCTGAATTTATTACTAAATTGTTGATTAATTTGACCGGTCAATATATATATATATATATATATATATATATATATATATATATATATTTAATTTACCGGTTCGGGGGAATGGCTTTCATCTGTTAGTCTTCGTCTTTCTTTTTGAAACTGAAGTGTTTCATGCTTTTCGGTTAGCTTTTGTCATAGGCTCACTAACAACATACTTGATCGGCTTACTTGGAATGGCATTCCCAACATCCTAGCAATTTTTTCTTTATTTTCCTTTTTCGAAATGATCTGTGGCAATTTCATACATGACTACTCAAAAGACATATAATTACAAAGACAATTAAGTATATAATAGGTCTAGCGCTATTATAATCTTCTTCTTCTTTTTTATAACCAAGGGGCACGAGCACAAAAGGTCAATTACTCTGGAGGCCTATAAAACATCGTGTAAGCCCCATGGATAAATTAATTATAGACCTTTGACTTATACTAGTGTTCCTAATCTAAAGTAATTTGCATGTAATAGCTCAATGACTTTTACAACAATAGGCTTGAGAAAATTATAATAATTTATATAAATATCATATCTTGTCACTTGGCGAAATGTGACAATAGTTCTTAACGTGAGTGCTTGATATTGACATTTGCTACCTACCATATAGATTATGGAATGATTCTTATTATGTGCAGCATTGAATTATTGTGCCTAAGGATGGACCAAGATACCTAATAGGTGTGAACGGATGGACTTGTATCCACTGAAGACGGCATTCCACGGCATTATTCGGATTGTCTTATTGACAACTGTTTCTTTGTCTATTTTTAAATTTATTGTTAGAGTTTAGATGAGTATGGCGTTCAAGATAAGATCATTTTTAATTATGTGCCGGATTGAGGAAATGGCTTTCCAGTCTTCATTTTTCTTTTTCTTATCTGGAATTTGAAGTATTCGCTTTAGGTTAGCTTTTGTTATAGGCTCACTAAAAAGACAAACTTTGCTGGCTTCCACGAATTGGAGTGGTTGTTTTCTCTTTGCTCAGTAACAATCTAACACACGACTACTCATAAGATATATAATTACATGGCTGGCCCTTTCGGACGAGCATCATCATACTCCTGTACCATGCCCCTGTGTTTCAAGGGAGAAGGCGTCGCAGGAATCAGGCGTGCTGGCCGTTCCCCATAGAGGGGACTGTGGCCGGTCTAGCAGTGGGGTTAGGAACATTTTTCAAGGCCCTAACCCGAGCCTTTATGGGAGTTTGAAACAGGGACTCCCACCCCAGGGCGGTGTTCCCGCCAGTTCCTCCCTTGAGCCTTTTAAGATCTTGCTCAGGACCTACCAATTTTACGGGCTTCGGGCTCGTAAGCCCTGTCCCAAGTGTCCCTTTGGTTAAGGGGTTGAGCAGTTTAACGCCATGCTGAGGGTTACTAGGATTACCTAGGGCCCACCCACCCTATGGTCCCAAGCCTTGATTCGGCTCAAGAGGGGTTCTTTCCCCTCTTGTCTTCATTATCAAGGGAGCATTTTAAAGTCCTACTCAGGACTCATAAGATATATAATTACGTGGACAATTTAAGTGTATAATAGATCTAACCCTCTTTCATCATCATTTTTTTCTTTTTATAATCATAGCTATGCTAGAGGCCTATAAAACATCTGAAAAGCCTCCATGGACTGATTAAATCTAGACCTTTGACCTATAAGCTAGTAGTTCATACCTATATCAATTTGCATGCAATAGGTTAATGGCTTTTATGACAATGGCCCCGTTTGGTTTAGCTTTCCCACTAGGTTTTGAGCTCCCAAAACCCTTTGAGAAAAATATTAGGCATTTGGCAAGCATTTACGGAAGCCCATCAACCAAATGTCAGCATTGAAATGCTAAAAGTCCAAAGTAGGTGGGGACCTACTTTGAGCATTTGGCATCTTGAAAATGCAAGTCCACTTCTATTATTTACCCATTGACTTCTTTTTTTTTTGGGTTGACCGTTTGTCTTCTCTTCTAATAGCTACCAAGCGTCGGGAATGGCCACCTAAGGGGTGGGGCATCCTCGGCGACCACCGCTTGGGTTCGCGTGACCTAGGCGGTGTTGCTTGTGGTTGTGACCCTAGGAAATGTTGCTTGGATCGTTTGAACTCAGGCGATGAACCCAAGCAGTAGCACCTAAGGGTAGTGTTGCATGGGTCGTTTGAACTCAGGTGATGAACCTAAGCAGTAGCACTTGGGGTCGCGACCCCAGGCGATGCCGCTTTGGTCTTGTGAATCCAAGCAGCGTTACTTGAGGACGCACGACCTAGGTAGCATTAGGACCAAGCGGCGATGCCTGAGGTCGCACAACCCAGGCAAGTGACCCAAGTGATGCCTGCCTGGGTTTGCCCTGTTAGGGAAATCCCTTATGATATTTTGAAGATGATAAAATAAATCAAAGGCTACTAACGTGTTTAATGGTTGAGTAATAGACTATGCAGATGATAGAATATGCAAAGGATATTGTCCAAAGTCTATTCTAAAGATTTCCAGACTTCTGTATCAAAGTGTGAAGATTGCTATACTTTAGTATCAAAGTCTGTTCTACATCAAAAGTCTGCCAACTCTAACAAATTCCAGACTGAACATGAATGAAGAACTAGAAGACATAATCTATACTAAAGCTAAACTTATTCAGACCGTATCCAGACCTTAAAGCTAAATCTGTTCAGAAGCATAAAATGTTCAGACTTAGATTGTAAAGTCTATTGCACACAAACTCTACTTTAGATGGAAGACACTCAAACTTTACATCTAGAACGAGACAGATCGTAACACAAGCCTTAAATGTATAACGGCTAGTGATTTGGTTTGGATTCTACATCAAGATTGATTTGATTGACTCAATCTAATTGATTGATAATTAGATCTTGAAGACAAGAATCTTCTATATGAAGAAGCTCTACTTATGGAAACCAAGATTCTGTTTGTATGGGCAATCAGAATCAATTTGGGATTCTACTTCTATCACTTAATGGCTACCAAATCTTCTATATACAAATCTATCCAATAGGTAGATTCAAAGACGATCCTCTAAGATACTGTCCAATGGCTAGTTTGGAAGTGGATGAGTATTTAAGAAGATCAAGGAGTGAAGAGCAAGTAAGAGACGAAGCGTAAAATTTATAATTCCAAAGTCTGAGCGACCTTCGATCATACACTTGTCTTTGGTGAGTTTAAACGTTTTTTATCATAAGAAAAATACCAAAAGAGTGACTTAGTGAGATAGTGTGATCTACTACTAAGTGTTTGCACTTAAAGTTGTAATCACTTGTTGATTGCATAGTGGAATACAACTAGAAGGCTGTTAGCATGGGAGAGTGGACGTAGGCTTGGTCTAAGCCGAACTACTATAAACTTTGTGTTTTGATTCTCTTTCCCTAATCTCTTTACTTTAATTCGTGGCTTTATATAACTGTTTATAGTCTTTCACACATTCAGTCTATTATTCTCAGAAGTTAATTTATTCTGTTAAGTTTCGCAAAAACTTCTTTGATCACCTGTTCACCCTTTTCTAGGTGCTTTTACTAACCCTATCAATTGGTATCAAAGCATGTGTGCTCATTTAATTAAAGTGTTTTTACTTCTGAGTTAAAAATCTATAGCTAGTATGTTGGCTCTAGGTTTGGTTAAAGGGCAAAGCAACATCAGACTACCTTATTTCGATGTAAATGAATATAGCATATGGAAAAACAAGATGAAGGCATTCCTAAGATCAAAAGATCCTCTGGAATGAGATGTAATAGAAAAATGAATTATTCTTAAAGTTGCATCAGTTTCAGAAAGAGGAAAAGAAGTTGCAGAAGCTAGCGAGATGACTTAAGAAGAAATAATCAAGAGATAAACTCTTGATGCTAAAGCAATTTACTCCTTATATTGTGCATTATCTCTTATTGAGTATAACAAAATATTTTCTTGTGAAACAGCCAAAGAGGTCTGTGATAGGCTGCACATTACCTATGAAGGAACTGATCGAGTGAAAGAAACAAGGATCAATATTCTACTCGGACAGTATGAAGCCTTCAAGATGAAACCAGGAGAATCTATCACTAACATATTTAATCGTTTTACAGAAATTGTAAACGGTCTAGAGTATTAGGGACAACCAATCTCATGACCCATGATGGTTAACAAATTGCTACGTGGACTCTTCAAAGACTGAAATCACGTAAAGACTTCAATAAGGGAAACATAAAGAATTATGCCACTCTCCTTTGATGAATTGATTGTCACTCTTTAATCCTATGAAGTAGAACAAATCAACGAAGAAAATTTGGAAGGTAAGAAGTCCATTGCTTTAATATCTAACGATGATTCTGATGATACATACTTAGAAAATGACATGGACGACATAGAACTTGCTTTTATGATCAATAAATTCAAAAAGTTGAATAGAAAATGAAGGAAATTCAGTGAAAGAAGACAATACATGCAGAATGGCCAAAAAAGAACAATAAAAGAATATGATGAGTAAGGAAATCTATGCTTGATGGCACATTCATAATCAGAGTCTGACTCAGACATAGATTTAGAATCAAAGTCTGACTCAGACACAGACTTAGAATCCGATAGGGAAATTCCTATCAAAGTTCTTAAGTATATAAATGATTTTTGCTTAAATCTCAAATCTTCTTTTAAAAGGATCTCCAAACTTGAAAAGGAGAATTATTGGCTTAGGCAACAAGATCTTTCTTGAAAAGTCTCTGCAAAGACCTGATAATTGTTTTACATGAAGAGGACCCCATGCTCCCTAAGACATAACATTTTTGTCCAAGCCCCAACCTTCCTCCATACCTCCAGAAGAAACTGCGATAGTGACTTCCAAGTGTAACTGTTCCTTTTCCTTCTTTATATTTTAGGCTTCACTAAAACATGAAGTCACTCCAAAATTACAAAATTGGTATGTCAGTTAGTTTGGCCTTCTCCAATGGGAATAAATCTATAAGATTTGCAGTAGTAAATTCCATTGAGCATCTATCCTACCACCAATTTGATACAATATGTTGCAACAGCGTAAAATTATAACTAACCCCACTCAATGGGATAAATCTGTCATTAACATTGAAGTCATTCAACCGCCAGCCTGCACAAAGAAGCTATGAACATCATCAAATGATATGTACACTGTGTAGCATCTTGTCAACATTTTTCTTCTCCTAGTAAATTCCCCAAGCTAACCTTTATCAAAGAGGCCAGAACCCAATCGAATGGAGGTATAAAAGAGCCATGCCCGAAATTGAACAAAACTATGTACTTAGAAAATCCTGCACCAATCAACAGAGCTATCCAACTTTGGCTGTTATAATGGAGGAATGACAGAATGCTTCTTCAAGGAGAAAAGCCTCTGCAAAGACCTGATAATTGTCGCTAGCTGTACAGCATTCCTCAACCAACAAGTCCTCAGCATTCTTCGGGATTCGCCACTTTAGCAATCAAACTCAGGATCACAAATTCGTATATTATGAAAAGCACCTAACCCATCCCCACCCATCCTCTCAGCCCCAATGAATAACCAAAGAGACAATCTATGCTGGAGAAGAAAACCAGATGGATTCCAAGCCATCAGCAAAGCAAACCCACCAGAAATTCCATGAAAATTCACAATAAGGCTCCCAGGTTCCGTCCAGTTCACTCAAACGGACCGACCCACGTCTAACCCTGGCTACACATGACCACACGCAGAACAAACGTACATGACTTCCGAAACATCAGAAGGATACTACCAAGAAACCTTCTTCGTAAAGTTTCAAAAGCTTTAGCCGTACACACCACTTTAGCTAACTTTTAAATGAAATCGCAATCCATTTGTTCTTCAGAATCAGCTGAAAGTGAATCTCTATCGAAAATGCAGCACCAAAGCATGTCATTTGCAAATGTCAAACGGACCTACTTAGATCATATGTAAAATTTTTGATGACGTTTTTATAAGTTTGATTATATTTAGCTTCTGGTGGAAAAAAAAAAAAAAAAAATATATATATATATATATATATATATATATATATATATATATATTTACCTTTTGAATAACACGAACAGAACAGCTTTTGAAAATTTTAGGTCAATATGAATTAAAGAGTTTCAAATGCTACATTCCGTAGAGGCTTACAAAGGCATGATAAAAAAATAAATTGCTATAACTTAAATGGAAAATCGAATATATTCATTATAACATTGGTAATCTTAAAATTTCGAAGAAGTTGGTGATTTGCTAATTTGATTTGATATGTCGAAGCCAAGAAAAAAAGGTGGAGCGAGGGCCATTTCTGCGATCCCGTGCTTTTGCGCACGACAACTTTGTCATGTTTCTCCTTAGCCGTTGGATTCGAGTGGTTTAATATCAGCCGTTCATTTAATATGTGTTGTCAGCGTTTCTGGATCACTCCCGTTGGTGGAAAACTCGTGGAATTGCCCACTCAAAGGTGCCAAATCACGGCGCTGCCCTTCCTTTGTTTATCGCCTACTTCAATTTTTCTTCCACCGTTCCCTTCTTTCCAAACAACATACGTTAATAAAAATTTTAATCAGTGCATTAACATTGTCGCAGTTTCTTTATATAAGCTGGTTTTTATAGAATGACACATATTCAATTTTTATTTTTAGCATGTAGATATATTTCATAAATAGTTTATGCTCCCATTCTGAGATTATCTATGTTAAAAAAAAAAAAACGTACATCGATCATGTATGTAATATATATTCTCTTCCAAGGGCTTTTATTTTATACAATGGCAAAATAATTTTTTTTTTTTTGCACAAATAGGCTTTAGATAAATTTTTTGGCACAAATAATTAAGATTTATTTTCTCTCTCGTTTTATTTTGTACAATGGCGATATAATTTTTTTTTCAGCGATGTTTATCACCTGCCGAGTGGCTGTGACTTCAATATTTATTGACTTGTGTATTGACTTCTCGATGGCCGGTGACCTCGCTTGCAATGATTTTAAGCAGCCAACCCATCTTTTATTTAAGAATGGTATTGGGAGCTAGTGCCTTTAGCAAAAGACAAGTAATCATCTTTTGTTTAAGAATAATATTGGGGAGAATGCACACTTTTATTATTTTTTAATAAAAAACATTTGTTCGTTCCAGCGGTCTCTAACATGAGTTGCATCGATCATGTGCATTTACATGTTAGATTTGTAAATTTTCTCCTCTCTTTTTGCTTTATAGTTTTTTAAATAAAAAAGGGATATACCTAAAGTGAATGCAAATTTTTATTATTTTTTAATAAAAAAATTTGTTTGTTCTAGCGGTCTTTGACATGAGTTGCATCGATCATGTGCATTCACATGTTAGATTTGTAAATTTTCTCCTCTCTTTTTGATTTATAATTTTTTAAATAAAAAAAGGGATATACCTAAAGTGAATGCACATTTTTATTATTTTTTAATAAAAAAAATTTGTTTGTTCCAGTGGTCTTTGACATGAGTTGCATCGATCATGTGCATTCACATGTTAGATTTGCAAATTTTCTCCTCCCTTTTTGCTTTATAATTTTTTTAAATAAAAAAAGGGATATACCTAAAAGTGAATGCACACTTTTATTATTTTTTAATAAAAAACATTTGTTCGTTCCAGCGGTCTCTGACATGAGTTGCATCGATCATGTGCATTCACATGTTAGATTTGTAAATTTTCTCCTCCCTTTTTGATTTATAATTTTTTAAATAAAAAGGGATATACCTAAAGTGGTTGACCATCTGTACGTTTTTCAATTTTTCGGCACCATCCATGTGTTTGCTTTTACCATAAGTTAACTGTGAACAAAAAAACTATTAAACTTAAGTGACTTGATAATTCTAGTTATGATTTAATTAATAATTGAAGTGTACATATATGTCTATGTTTATATGGATGTATGTATTTAATATTATACCATGTCTATATGGAGAGTCAAGTGTTGGTCGTCGGTTCATAAACAGATGATAAAAGAGTCACTTTTTTCTTGAGCCACCAGAAAAGGCTAGCATGGCTTGAATACTTTACATTAGAAAAAGAAAAAAGAAAAAGAAGGAAAGAGACCCCTTCAATGATTTGGTTGTTACGATTATAAGTAGCCCATCTTTTGCCTTTAGCAAAAAAAAAAGCAAAAAGAGTAGCCCACCTTTTATTTAAGAATGATATTTGGGAGCATGCGCATGATCCCGTTGTTTTGTCAAAGATCTGAATAAAAGTTCATTGACAGTGAATGGTATTTGTTTTTCAGCCCACTTGTGACTTTATTATGTGCGTTCACATATCAGATTTGAAAATTTTCTTCTCTCATTTTATTTTATTATTTTTTTTAACAAAAAAAATATTTAAAATAGTTGATCATTTGTGCATTGTCTATTATTTTTACGGGATATACAGGGAATATCCCAGCCAATAAGCTTGCCAATACAAGTAGTGTTACATTAAAGTGACAAAAAGCATATCAACACTTCATATATGATTGATTCTCCATAGCTTATGCAAGCTATGGAGAATACGAGAATGGAATGTAAAGCATTTCTTTCTCCTTAGCCTTCTTTTTCTTCCCCTGGCCTTAAGGTTGAACTCTGACTCTTTGATTCACATTTCATTCCATTCCATTCCATTCCTGATGATTTTAACCAATTTAGAACATCGATAGGTCTGAACTTCGATAGGTATCAATGCCTGGGTGTATAAGGCCTTGGTTGGCACGGGTTGATCAACGGGAAAGCTTAACCAAGGAAGGACTATATGTTGGATCATACAAAGTAGGAATTCCACCTTATGTAATAACTCTGATTCCGGTCTTATTAAATTCTTTACTGGATGAATTCAATAGGGTCTTCAAAGCCCGCTTTCCATCATTCCATTCACTCATTTGTTATTATCATTTGATCTTTCGTTCCTATCAATGTAGGACAATCCACTAATGTTCTAAAATAAACTTATTGACATTGTAAGGTAATGGAGCTAGGACTATACAAGCGCCTTATATGTATACCACCGAGAAACGCATGAATTGACTACTCAGGGGATATGATCTATCTTCGTCGACCATAATGGCTTGATTCAAGCTATTAATATATAGTGAAACGCTTTCTTGTCTTAGTTCATGGTTATCAATGGCCTCTTTTTCTATTGGAAGGGAGCTAGAGTTGATCAAGACCAAGATCAAGATCAAGATCAACTCCGGACTAGCCATTTGCTGCATGGTGAACTGCGTAAATAAAAGTCACGTTCAGAATAACGGGAATTTGCGGGGATTGAAGTGATTCTCCTGCCCTTGGTTCGAGTCCAACTTGTGACAAGGCCCCTATTAGGCTATAAAAAAAAAAAGGATTTTCTTCTTCAAAATACATTAATGGAAAATGACATGGATCGTAAAGACGGAGTAGGGAATCCAGTCTGACATCCTTGTTCCATTCCAAAAGTCTGCCTTGTGGCAAACAAGAAGGCGGTAAAAGAAGGTGGTAAGGAGGCGACACGTGTCATCGCGGGGCCCACAATCATTGAGGAGAAAATGAGGCGTCATTTAGCTACAGCAGAAGGGGCGGTAGGGTTTTCTCTGCGATATCTCTCTCTCTGCGCCTCTCTGCCCTCCCTCTCTCTCTCGGACGAACAGTATCGCGACCTCCCTCTCTCTCTGCCCTCTCTCTTTCCGACCGGCGACCCACCGCGCGCAACCGACGAACCACCGCGCGGGATCAGCGAGAGGACTGCGAGCAACCGACGAACCACCGCGCGGGATCGGCGAGAGGACTGCGAGCAACCGACGAACCACCGCACGGGACCGGCGAGAGGACCGCGACCTCCCTCTTTCCGACCGGCGAACCACCGCGAGCAACCGACGGACCACCGCGCGGGATCGGCGAGAGGACCGCGAGCAACCGACGAACCACCGCACGGGACCGGCGAGAGGACCCCGACCTCCCTCTCTCTCTCTGGCCTCCCTCACCGCGCCGCCCCTCCGGCTCCAGATCCGGCCCCGACTCGTCCGCCCCTTGCTCTTTCTCTCCCCTCGCGTCTCTGTCTGCCCTCCCTCTCTTCGACGACGAACCAGCGCGTGACCGGCGAACCAATATTTTCTCCCTGCGGTAGAAGCAACGAAAATATCTTTGAAGTCTAGAGCGAGGTAATCTTACCAATTTCGAGGAAGGAAGGTTTGTTTCGGTGGTCTTGGTCAAAAAGGCGAGGGCAAAAAAGCAGGACAATTGCCGCGTGAAGAGACGCGCGATCTTGTCGCGCAATCCTCTCCACGGGATTGCGCGTCTCCTTCGGGTTAAGAGGTTCGAAGTAAAGCTTTATTTAAAGTCCCGAGATCTTGTGCCCCAGAAGCAAAAACGCCAATCACCATAAATCACTTGAGACGCTCGTATTTCGCTGAGATATCTGGCTTTGATAGCTCTAGATTGAGGCGTGAAGGTGATCTCATAATTGTGCTGCTTTTGAGGCTCGGACACGACTTGATGTGCTTTAAGGTAACTCCTTTTTAGACATCAAAGCCCATTCGAGTAATTCCGTCTCCTGCAGCCACCGTTGCTGTCTGGGGGTCGCGTCCCCTGTGACCACCACCTGGGGAGGGGCGATGCCACCTGGGTCCGCGCGACCTCGACCTCAGGCTGCTAGATCTAGATCTGGCGATCCGGAGGCCAGATTTGGCCTCTGTGACCTTAGGCGACGGTGTCGCCTAAGGTTGAGCCCCCAGGCAGCTCGGCGCCCCTAGGTGGCCAGATCTGGCCATTTGGCCGCAGGCCGCTCGGTTTGATTTTCAGACTAAGAAAGAAATAACAAAAGCCTATTACAAACGTCAGTTTTTTCCAGCGGTACTTATGTTAAAATTATTTTCAACGCTATTTGAGATTAATAACGTTTCGGAAAACCCCTTTCTAAAGCTCATCCGAGTATCTGTCTCTGCATTACATTTCCAGATGAGCCAGATAGTCTATTACATTTTGATAGAAGAAAATAAAGACATTTGGTTATTACTCATTGCATGACATCTAACATCCTTAAAAGCGTATACAATATAACATGTGAAATTCCGTCGACTTATTCAAAATCACCGTCGTCATAGTTTTTGCGGATTTTTCTTACTACGTGCCCCTTATTCAAACTGATCAGTATGAGCGGTTGGACTGGTTAAACCTGCTGGAATTTGATAGTTCTCTCTCTCTCTCTCATATTTCTCACTTTTTGTATCTTTTACATCTGGCCTCTCTCTTGCAGAACAATTCAAGGCTATCATCTACAGTCCGCACTCGCTTTCTTTGTTCATTTCCCTCTTGAAAGTTCTCGCCAAGGCTTGTTTAGGGTCTTTTCTCTCCGATCACGCACCTCTTTTCGTATCTCAGCTTGCGGAAGGTAATCGTTTTTTCATCTCTTATTAGCGTGTCGTTTCTGTTGATTTGTTGCCGCTGAATTAGTGTGTTTTGGGCTCTTTTTGTCTAATCTGGGTGGCTGCTAACGTGGTGTGTCACCAGCTCATAGTGGACTTACGTAGAAAAGAGAAGCCTTTGCTTTCGACTGTAGATGTGACTAATCATGTGGCGTCTCTGTCTCATTGTTCGTTTGCATCGTAATTCAGCGTCGATCCTTTGCTAAGATAGAAAGAGTTGGAATGCAAGCGCGCTAAATTCTATTGCACGCAAAATTGCCACTATTCACCTCAAGCCAAGGACTGTCTTTTCATGGATCGTGCGGTTTCTTTGTCTCTGATGGTGTGAGATCAATTAAATATAAAATGAAATAGAGAAGAAAAAGTAATAGGGCGGTTCACGGCAAGTTCCAAGATCAAGCGGGTTCAATTTTCAATTCCGAAAATTGAGAACATGCTCTGATAGGTGGGTTTTAGGGTTTTGGTCTAGAATCTACACATTCTGTAGCCAATCACCCATAAAAGCAAGTACTCTCTTAATTAGATTTTATTCACAATTTTGCCTTAGACAATTATAGGACATTCTAGACAAATAATATGTTGTCTTCCTCGAATTATTGGACTATATAATCCTAAAAAGTATATTGCCTTTAGCCTCTAACTCATCTTCTTCCTTCAAAGTTTTGAAAATTGATGAAGTTAATTACCTCAAAAAAGAGTAAAAAGAGGTTGAATTGAGTAATGAAAAAGTATAGTTCACACGCATAAATGACAATAGCTATTATGCGAAGGTCGGAGCATTTTTATCTCTATTGCCACTTTCTCAAACGAAAAATCTCCGTTGCTACTTTTTACTCGCTCTCAAATCAGTGATAGCTTCAGTCATCATCACAATACAAGACATACCATAATCCATGGTATGATGCTTCTTAAGATCTTTTGTGTTAGAGAAAAATAAACTAATTGATCTTTAATGTATGCACATGAAAACATTTAAAGAAATTGAACTATACATGTTTATTAGGACACTCACTTAGCTTTATATCTCTCATATCTTTCACCTTTTTGCTACAAACTATAAGTTCATCCCTTAAAATGTAATTAATCAATTTAATCTGACTTATCACGAATTTAGCCTATAATCCTATTCTACGTCCATTTAATTGGACTAAAAAAACTTTGCAATGATATTCTCAAGGTCGGCCCTCGAGGAAAAAGGGGGCACGCACTGAAGGCCATTCTTTTCAAACCTTGGTCCTCTCGGAATTTTCCTCAGCAGTTTCCCTTTATTTTCTTCTCTTCTGCTCCTCCTTCGATCAAATCATGACCTAATTTCAAGTTGTTCAGACTAGGGCAAAGTCAGAGCAAGGCAAACAAAGGGATGCACCGTATCGCTTCCGGTCGTTCCTTTGCTATGCTCGTTGCACTGATTCTTTTCTCTATGCTTGCATTCTATCATCTCAAGAGGAAGAATGTGAGTGCAGAAAAAGAGAGCACTAAGGAGCATTCGCTTCTTCTTTGGTGTCATCTAATAAATGACAGTTCTATTCTACAGATAAAATGTTGATCGATTATTTAAATTGCAAAGTTTGAAGAGAATAACTCAGTGATGTTATATCAGGTTAAAGTGGATTTGTTTTGCGTGACATTGCTAATACTTAAGGTCCACGGGGAACAAATATAAGAGAAATAGCAAAGACCTTTTGTTTTTTCTGGTAATAGGTAATAAATATAGTGAGGAAGGCCAAATGTACAAAAGATTAGGCACCAAAATTTGCACTCAAGATGAGAAGAACATAATGAGTGGAAGGATGCCATGATGACTGCAAAGACCTTTTGTTCATCTCTGTCTCATTACCAAATTCATTTAGAATATGACAATTTGAAATTAAAATGTAAAATCACATTCCTAATCACTAACTAGGCCCTTTCTTCATATCTTCCACACATTTCCAATTTCGTTTGGACTCATTTATCAGCTTTTAAATGATTTATCAAATTATGATTTTTAATAATCAAACAAAAACAGAACCTTTGCTTATTTATTTTAATGAACGCAACTTGCTTGTACACAGATTCTAGCTTTTTAGAGCCCAAGTAAAAATTTAACATCGTGAGCGGACCAAGCCAACATCTTTTGACTTGCTTAAAGGGTGAGATACAAAAGAAGATAAGGCAAGGACTAAAAGCATGCAATCGCTACGTTCAATCAATTACAAATTTAATTAAAGATTTCGTGTTAATCTGTTCTTGCTTGGTAAAAATATTTTGGTGGGGTCAAAACTTATGGATGAATATGTATATTTTTTTTTTTTTTTTTAAATAATTGTGTTTAAGCATAATTTCCGAGAGTTGGTGGGGCGTGGGGCAACCCTAGCCCCTCATTAAATCCACCCATATTGTCGAGACATTTTGGATGTGGCATTTTGGAGAAGAACTAAACAAGGAGAAAACTCAGGAGGGCATTGGGAATATATACTGCTGAGAGAGTTGATAACTTAATCAGTGGAAGTTAGGGAAATGAAGAAAATAAGAAAAATAGAAAAAACCATTAGTAATGAGGGCGAGGATATGGACATGGATGACTCATTTAGCAAGAATGGTTCGGAAAGGCCTACCATTGCCGGGGGAGAGCTTGCTGTCATTTTTTTCTTTTTTTTTTTTTTTTTTTTTTTTTTTTTTGGGGGGTTGGGTCAAAAGCTAACTCTCATTGAGATTCACTTTTCTAATTTTAACGAAAATGCTTAGAGAGAAAGAGATTGCTATTTCCTTTAAATTTTTTTTCCTTTTCAATTTATTACAAAGATTTGATATTAGATTTGATAAATATCAATAATCAGCACTTTGATGAAGGCAGAGATCAACGTATATGCATGTGCTTTCAAATAGATGCTTACATTAAACCACTGACCAAAGGCATGATTGGAGCAAATATGAAAATGTCCTAGAGGACCAGAGTGCATATGACCTTAATAAACTGAACGTTTGTTATTATTGAGTCTCATGTGAAAACCACATAATATAGGAGTTGAGATTCATTAGGGGCATATGCATTTGAAAATGCCTAATGAAATAGAGGCATCAACATGTTAGCTTTAGTTAATTTTACATGTGGGCAACATGTTTAATTTGTAATCAACCAATAAGAGACACGATTAATGAATATCTCCGTGATTAGGAAAGTCCCATGCATCAAGAGGATGAGGTCCATGGGAAAGAGAAGATGTGCATTACACTGCTCCAAAACAACAACTTGTAATATTGGATTAATCAATAGACACCCCCCTAAGAAAACTCATTCAGTAAATATTGCGTACATTCGGAAATCAGGTGCTTTCTATCTAGCCTTTTTACTTGTTTATCTACATCTTTTAGTGGAGCGGAAGGCATCTTCTCTTCATTAAACATTTTAGTGTTAGTATTCGTTCATAATGCATGTGCTCTCCACTAAAGATTAGGAGCCTTGACTATAGAGCACGCATGTAGAGATGAAGATTAGCCATTCTCTTCTTGTCCATGAGTGGACACAACCCAACGATGTTGCCTTGACGAGAGGGCGCGGTCCATTAAAAAGAAAAGATGCACGCCTAAGTCAATAGCTTTTACTATTCAATTAGTCAACAGACTGACTTGATCATTAAACATTTTGGATTCGAAATCGTTCAGAAATCATATGCTTTCCTCCCAAAAAGCACGGGTGCTGCCTTTTCATTTGCTTATCTACTTCTTGTGCAGCAGGTTGGCATCCTCTCTTCATTTTTGTCTTATAAGATTTCTATGGGGCAAGGGCAAAGTCTGAGGGAGGAAAAGAGAAGGATTGCTGAGAAAGAGATCACTGATGGAGCATCTGGTTCTTCGTCCTTCCCTTCAATACCCACGGGAGGAGGTAGCGATCAATACGATGTGTTCTTGAGTTTTAGAGGCTCTGACACTCGCAACCAATTCACTGATCACCTCTACCGCAGTCTGATCAGCGTAGGGACTGTACCAATTTCTGTGTTCAGGGACGATAACAGCCTTGAAATTGGCAAGGATTTTAATTCAGAGATTCTCAATGCCATCACTCAATCTAAAATTTCAATCCCCATCATTTCTGAAAAATATGCTTCAAGCAAATGGTGCCTCCGTGAGCTAGTACGCATCATGGATTGCCAGAAGAGCATGTCGCAAACAGTGTTGCCCATTTTTTACAAAGTGCTCCCATCGGATGTGCGGTATCTAAATGGAAATTTTGGGAAGGCCTTCCATTCGCGTAAGAACCGTTTTGATACGGAGGACATTCAAGAAGGTCAACGAGCCCTTAGAGAAGTGAGTTACTTGAATGGATGGGAATCTGAGAAATTTGCTAAAGGGTACTTACCTTATGCTTGCACTTTTTTCTTTCTTGTTTTTTGTTTTTTTTTTAATTTCCTTAAGTATTGTTATTTAGCGAAACCAATGTTATATGGATGAACTGCATCCCCTACAAGCTTACAAAACATCCCAAAATGTCCCAGTGAATAACCATAATGGCCCACGGACTACAAATACTTGTACTCCCTAAGATTTCCCCTAAAAGCTACACTAACAACGTTTAAAACCTGAGGATCCCTTACTCAGTCTTCCAAAGCTTGGTAATTGCTGGATAAATCGACCTCCTCTTGCTTCACACAGATCATGTCTAGGTTCAAGACCTGCTGTTGCCAGTAACTTTCATTGATAGGCGATCTGTAAGTTAATTATAAGTCCTCCATCTTCTTCTCCTAAACTTTTTGTAACCAAAATTATTGACCTCCTATCCTTCAACTAGCAATGACCATAAGCCTCATAACAAACACTTTATTTCTAAAGAATCTTAATATGCTAGGTGCGCCACCTTATCTTATTTCAGTAAGATCTATGTATGAGAAGAAAAAGAAGGGGAAAAATGAGATGACCGCTACACCATCATCCTATATTGTCATTCGTAAAACCAAAACATTTTGCATGTTAAATGGTTGTATCCATCCTAAATATATATGTGAGTGTCTTTTGATGAGATTACGCAAAAGTATGAAGTTATGATGAGTTTTTTTGTTTGACAGGCATGAAGGAAAATTAGTGGAAGAAGTTACCAAAACGATTCTAAGCAAGTTGAGACGTCAATCTCAGCTTGATGTTCCAAAGCACCTAGTTGGAGTTGACAATCATGTCAACAAAATCAGGAATTGGGTAGACATTCATGCCAATCATGCTCGAATGATAGGAATATATGGCATGGGTGGGATTGGTAAAACAACTCTTGCCAAGGTAATCTATAACGAGCTATCGAATATCTTTGTGGATTGTAGTTTCCTTCCAGATATACGGGAAACAGCTAACAGCAATGGTATTCCTTATCTACAAAATCTACTAATTAAGGAAATACTGACTTTTGAAAATGCTGTTTGTAAAGTTGATGATGGAATTAATTTGATCAAATCTAGATTTAAAGGAAAAAAGGTTCTCATTGTTTTGGATGATATTGATCACCAAAATCAGCTAGATGCTTTGGCTAGAGAACGTGATTGGTTTACTGCAGGAAGTATCATCATTGTTACAACTAGATACAAATCTGTACTTAATCAGTCTGAGTTTGAGGTGGACTACAAGTATGAATTGAACGAATTAGATTATGTGCATTCTTTGCTTTTATTTAAAAGACATGCATTTCGCATGGGCCATTGTCCAGAGGATTTTGAGGGTATCTCTAATGAAATCTTATCTACCATGGGTGGGCTTCCCCTAGCTATCAAGGTCATAGGTTCATACTTATATGGAAAAGTAGATAAAAAGATATGGCAAGATATATTGGAGAAATTAAGAATTGAACCGGATAGAGATGTCCAAAAGACATTGAAGATAAGTTATGATGCATTGGAACCTACACAAAAGGAGATTTTTCTAGATATTGCTTGCTTTTTAATCGGCGAAAACAGCAAATATGCCATTTACATGTGGGAGGACTGTAAGATTTTTCCATATCTTGGAATTGAAGAGTTGAAGCTGAGGTGCTTAATAAAAATTGGAGATTGTGGTGAGTTTAGGATGCATGACCAATTGAGAGATCTTGGAAGGAGCATCTTTTGCCAAGGACAACCGCCTGAGAGAATTCTGAAGCCATGGCTTAACATGCAAACGGAGGTAACATATGGCTCTCTCTCTCTCTCTCTCTCTCTCTCTCTCTCTCTCTCTCTCTCTCTCTCATAACTCCATAAATTAATTGTGAGCCATTTTAGTCTTTTATCTAGTACAACCAGATACCCCTACTCTATAGGAAAACATCTATTCATACGCCCATTTATGTCCCCCTTAGATAAATTGTGATAATAATAGGATTATAAGTGTCCCAAGGATGAAAAGTTACATTATTTGATCCAAATTCATTGATATAAATTACATCCGTCAAAAACTTAATTTTGCAATCAATTTAAGATTCTTTAACTACTATTCTACACTGAAAATCTCGTTCTCTAAAAGCACGTAATTTTATATCTACTCGAAACTATTCATAATCTGAAAGATTACAATAATTTAATTAAGATTAAGCATATGTATCATAGATCAGATAAATGAAGATGTTTTGAATTTTTGTTCAAAATGGTAATGTACAACATAAGCAGATTAGAATAACTAATAATTAACCAAATCAGCTACGCTAAAGAAAAATTTCGTACTTATCACAGGTGCTTGCTTTCGAGTACGGTCGAATGTATTATGGTGCTCCTATGAATTAGGAAATCAATGTTTGATGCACTTTTATTTTTTTTTTCCATTTTGATTTTGAAGATGCCCCTCCCTCTACGAGGTATATCTATCTCTTTTCATTCTTCTTGTGTCTTAATAGCTATGATGGCAAAAATCACCTTAAGAATCTTATAGGGAAAATCCTTACAATGTTTTTAAGGTCGTATCACGTTGACCTTGTTCATCTCATGGATTTAGGTATGTGATAAAGAGTGAATTTTCTTATATTCCTTCCTTTGCTTCTTTCATTTCTCGTCTAATCCTTCGCTTTTCTTAATAAACATTTCTTTCCTCTCCAATTTGTTTTATATTATTTATATTTTTTGGTACAATGCCCTTTTTTGTGACAATTTAGAAAATGTCATTTTATTATATCGACTTTACTAAATAACATTTTCAGCATGGACAATTTAATTTTTACTTAGATTGTCAATGGAAATGTCTTGCTTGTTATTATATTGACACCTTTTCCTTTAAATAACATTTTCAGCATGCTGCCAATTTTGAAAGTTAATTAGTTCATTTTTAGCTGGTCTTAAGCCAGCTCTCTTCCAATTTCCGTCAAAATCTAAAATATTATTCAAATGCTAAAGGTGTATTGCTAAAGAATGATTAAACACTTAATAACAATAGTTAACAAATTGAAAATCGGGTGCTTACTTAGCTACTTAAAAAGTGACCCATTGGTACTCTTTAACATTCGTATGTTTTAAAAGGTTTCATGTATTTCCACTTTAATAAAAATCTAAAATATTACATGCACTACAAAATTCCTTAAAAAGCGAGAGGTAAGAATTGAGGTGCTTTTCATAACTTGAATTTTTTAAAGCAAGAAAAAGTGTTATTTTTATTTAAAATATTGTTTGAATTTTAAAAGTGTTCTTTTTTTTTATCAAAATACAAAATACTATGCGTGTGTTTACCTATCAATATTTATGTTTGGCGAGGGGTAAAAAGATGACATTGTGCAAGTATGCGGTTTAGAAAAGCAAAAGCAAAAAATTAGAAGTCGATTCAGACACTCAATTGATTGATTTGACATGCAGCATTTCAGGAGTGGCGGTGAGTATTGGCCCCGTGGCTGTTCCTCTACATGCACGAGTGAACTGTTTAAAAACTTACCGAGCTCAAAGTTCCTTTCATTTTGTTGGACGACTATAAGTGGAGACTTTAATGAATTGTTTCCTGAATTAAGATGGCTTCAATGGTTATACATTGAACCTGATATATTTTCTTCAGCAATCAATTTGCATCTATCTAAATTAGTGGTGCTGGAATTGTCACAAAACAAGCTTACAGATGATTGGGGAGGATGGAGTTCGATCGTGGTAAGATGGAAAAAAGGACATTCTATGATCTTTGCTTTGTTTTGTTTTATTGATTAAAGTCCTTTTTGACAACTTTTTTCTCTTTTGTATAGGCGGCAAAGCAGCTAAAAGTTCTCAACCTTTCATATAGCCATGAGTTAAGATATACTCCTAATCTCTCGACTTTCACGAAGTTGGAGATTCTCATCTTGTCCGATTGTTACAAACTAAAGCAAGTCGACCCTTCTATTGGCAAACTCAAGAGCCTCATTTCCTTGGACTTGAGTAGATGCTTTAATCTGAAAGAGCTACCAGAGGAAGTGGGGGGATTGCAAGAACTAAAACAACTCCTTTTAATTTGTATTCGCATTACAAAGATTCCTATGTCAGTCTATTCTTTGAGGAAGCTGGAGAAACTATCTCTCAGAGCTTGTCATTCATTGGTTGAAATCCCTCTCGCAATTGGGAATCTTTCGTCTCTCCAATATCTTGACCTTGATTACTGTTCATCATTGAGGAAAATCCCTCATTCAATTGGGAATCTTTATTCTCTCAAACGACTTGAACTAGGTGGTTGCATGTCATTGACAGTAATCCCTAGCTCAATTGGGAATCTTTCTTCTCTCGAACAACTTTATGTAGGGTGTCACGAGCCATTTAAAATCTCTAGCTCAATCGGGGATCTTTCTTTCGCACAACGTGATCTAGGGAGAAGCGAGTCATTGATAAAACTCCCTAGCTCAATTAGGGATCTTTCTTCTTACAAACGACTTAGGGAAAGGTTGTGCACGTCATTCACAGAAATCCCTAGCTCAATTGGGAATCTTTCTTCTCTCAAACAATTTGATCTACGGAGTTGTGAGTTATTGACAGAAATTCCTAGCTCAATTGGGAGTCTTTCTTCTCTCAAACAACTTAGTCTACAGGGTTGCAAGTCATTGATAGAAATCCCTAGCTCAATTATGAATCTTTCTTCTCTCGAACAACTTAATCTAGGGCTTTGCGTGTCCTTGACAGAAATTCCTAGCTCAATTGGGAATCTTTCTTCTCTCGAACAACTTGATCTATGGGGTTGCAAGTTATTGACAGAAATTCCTAACTCAATTGGGAATCTTTTTTCCCTCAAAAAACTTGATCTAATGAGTTGCAAGTTATTGATAGAAATCCCTAGCTCAATTGGGGATCTTTCTTCTCTTGAACAACTTCGGATAAGGGGTTGTGTGTCATTGAGAGAAATCCCTAACTCAATTGGGAATCTTTCTTCTCTCGAACGACTTGATCTATATGGTTGCAAGTTATTGACAAAAATCCCTAACTCAATTGGGAATCTTTCTTCTCTCAAAAAACTTGATCTAGGGGGTTGCGAGTCATTGACAGAAATCCCTAGCTCAATTAGGGATCTTTCTTCTCTCGAACAACTTTAGCTAGGGGGTTGTGTGTCATTGAGAGAAATCCCTAGCTCAATTGGGAATCTTTCTTCTCTCAAATCCCTTAACCCGAATACCTTAACCTTTACGGGTGTTGTTCACTAAGAGAAATCCCTAGGCATTGGGGATTTTTGACCTGGAATAGTTACCTATTGCTATGGGATGCTTGAACAAACCGCCAAAGGCTATTTCTGGAATCTTGTGATAGTCTAAAAGGGGGAATTCCAAGAAACATTGATGACTTGTCTTCGCTCGTGATTCTCGATATCACTAGCATATTGATATTTGACCTGCCAGAAAGCATCTGGAATCTTTCTTCTCTCTAATGCCTTGACCAAGAGGGCTCTAAGGAACTCGATCATTGCTAGAGCTTTCTTTTGGCTTAAATATCTTGGACTGAGAGGCTTGCATTGAGCTTTCTTACCTATTCCACCTGGAAGAACTTCATTTTTATGGATATGATCAACTTGAGTACTTCCCAGAGATTACCTCAAGACCGTTGAAAGTTTGTGTTGACTCTTGTCCTAAGTTGATATTGCCTGAGCTTGACCGATTCTAGTACTTGGAAGAGTTGTCGATAGAACACTACAATTCCATTGAAAGATTGGACCTCTCACAATTGAATCTTCTGAAAGAATTGGACATTGAGGATTTCGATAATCTAGTTGAAATTTAGGGCTAAGGTAAATTGGAGTTCTTGGAGACAATTCGTACATATACCTGCAAGTCCATTAGAAGGCCGATCCATCCGAAATTACGAGGGCTTGAAGTGATTAAATACTTACTATTGCGATAATCTAGTCGAAATACAAGGTCTTGATAAGGTGGAGTTGTTAGAGATGTCCAATGTTTGTAATCGTGGTTCCATCGAAAGATTACCTAACCTATGATGCTTTTGGAACTTGAAAGAGTTGAATTTCAAGAGTTGTCATAATCTACGTGGTGTCGAGACTCAATTCCTAGTCTTACATAATTGCAAGAGTGGGGAAGTTGGTCCTAGAAGCTAACATGATGCTTCAGCCAAGATCAAAATTTAGATTCGATTGTGGTTCTTCATACGTTAGAAGGCATTGGTCATTTGGTAAGATTCTTTGTCCTTTAACAACTAGCATGAGCGAAGTGTAATACTTTTGTAACAGATATATTTTCTAAGAATTATTTGCTCGATGCTTGGTATCTATTTGATCTGGATTTACCTAAATATATTTGCTGTTGATTGCATCACAGCAATGTTTTTTCAGCTAATCTTCAATCGGCAATTTTTGCAGATAGATTGGTGGCTTGTGAGGCAACAAATGAAAATTAACGAGATAGGTAACCAAGAATTACCCAGTGATTTACATTTTCCCTCTTGATAAACCCAAGATGAGAATTTTCATCAAGAGGTTGATCTTTTGCAACTCAATTTATAAACTGCGCACTAGATCCCTTTTTTCTCTATGTATCAAACAAGTATTTTCCTTTAAAAAATCCTTTGCCATTTTGAACTCCTTTCGTGAGCCATTTTATGTGTCGGATTTGACTATTGGTAGATATGTTGTTTAGGACAAACGGCTCTCGATTTTTCATGATGATGAGAAAGCCTGTCCATTGTTCATTCGAGCATGAATTCCCAGTAAGGAAGAGAAATTGAGCTAAAATAAAAATCAAGGTTCAATTTTTGTTCTGGTACGTGATTTGAAAATGTAAAAATTAGTTTTGGCTAGCCTTTTTCATCTATGATTGGAGGCAGGCTTTCCATAAGCAATTGTGAGACTGTTGAAAGATTATCAAGCGAGATAAATTGGTGCTACTTTTGTGACAGGTCCGGTTGGTCTGTGTAATGATCAAGGCTTACTTTTGGACGTCAATTCAAAGAGCTGTATAGATGACCTTTTGCATAATTGGGACAATTTTTTGCCTGCTCTGTAAAACAAGCTAGGCGAGGAGCTTAAGATTTTGCCTATTATTTTGCATCCCGTTTGATCCTGATGTTCTCGCGGAATCATTTTATGAAATGATTGATCTGGGTCTGGCTAACTTGGCTGAGGCATTTCATAGTCCATACTAGAGAACGATCAAATGAAGAAGAGGGATTTTGCTGAGGTGTCATCAGCAACAACTGAAGGCTAGCTTTTGTGCGACCTTGAACAGGCTCACGGGCCAACTGGAGTGTCCTACGGAAGTTTTTTATGCCTGTGAAGATCAAAGCACTTGATATGGTTTCATCAGCACAAAACTGCTAAATGATTGTGAATGTATTATTTTTCAGTTGAATCTACTTTTTGTATGCTCATTAGGTTCTACCTCTATTAAGCAAATACATACATGCTGAGTTTTTCTACATGTTAACTAGATGCAGAGTTCTTTGATTCAATGCGCTCTAATGGTATCATTCCCAAACTCAGTCAGGCTCTGCAGATGAAGGTATGCATTGCCAGTCCTACCATAACTGTGAAAGAGTGACTTGTGTACTTATATTTAATTGAATGTGCTGTGTGCTTGTTAGATTCTACCCCTCTGTTAATCGAATATGTACGTGCTGATTTTTCTGCATGTTATCTTGATGCGGAGTTTTTTGATGCGGTCTCGTTCTAATGATATCACTTTCAAACCCAATGGGGCTCTGCAGATGGAGGTATGTAGTACCATGTTGTACCATAATAGAGTAACTTGTGTGCTTATACTATATGAGCTATGGAATTTCATTAGAAAATCCATAAACTAAGATGCATGATCACAATCTCCTCTTTTCTGTCAATTTATAATATCCTTCGAATGTTGTGTTAATGGTCTCTGATACAACGAGCTTAAATCTGATGTATGAAGCATTGAAATTGTAAAGTTAAATATAGCTTCCTAGCAAACATTCTCGTATTGCTGATTTTGCTAATTGGATATTGCAAAATAACCAAGTAACAAGTATGCATTTCTGTTATGTAGTTTGGGCACTTTGCCTTTTCAGCATCCGTTCTGTTCATAAACACAAACAAGGATGATGGTGCTAATTGCTGACTTCTCTTCTCTTAAATCCGTTGTTTTCTATTTCTTTGGCTGATAATGAATTATGTTGATTGTGATCCAACTGCGAATTAATTAGAGACCCTGGAATGTGTGGCAAAACTAATGTCCCAAGATTTTGGTGTTGATAGATGAGATTCATTGAAGAGGTCACTCGTAGATCGCCAAAATTTGGACCAGTTCAAAATAACCTTGTTGATATTGATGTACTCTCAAGTCTATGCTTACTACTTTCAGCTAATTTTAGACTCTTCATACCAAATACATCTAAAAATAGACAGAACTAAGGATTCATGCAGCCGTGCCTTTATCTCTCTTTGAGATGATTGGAAAGTGTGACACATTTTTACTCTCAACCATATTGTGTAACACATGCATCACCCTCATTTTCTGACCATCTTTGGCAAGTGCCCGGGTGGAGACTAGTTATAAGTCTTCTAAGGTTGAATTTGTTAGTGTTCGTAAGTGTTCATGAAATATTAAACAACCTGAATTTATCATTCATTCTTTTCCTGAATCTAACTTAAGTACATATGAATTTAGAATATAATTATTTTCAAAATCTTTGACAACAGCTGATTGGAAAAGCCAATGAGTGTGAGACCCAAATACAGGGTTTACATTTGATGATGCGGTTCAAACTATAAGAGACACACCTTCGGGTCGTCCAAAACTTCTTAACGACTTGCCTCGAAGGACACAACCAAGAGAAGGGAACAAAATCTCACCAAGGAATAAAGAAGGAGAAGGAGAAGGAGAAGGGGAAGGAGAAGAAGAAGGTTGCCTCAACTGAGTTGACAACAAAATTGCAGCTACCATTGCTACCGGGACCTTCTCATGTGGACTCCGGTCCCACCTCCTCTGTGGTATACTGGTATGATGACTAATTCATGAAATATTTGATATAATGCCAAAGTGCTAATTTCCAAGTCCCTCTTCATTTATTTAGTAGTATAAGCTTGCACAAGTTCAATTTCCTTGCTCTCGTATCAGCAGCAGCATCACAAAGTCCGGTCTTCTAATTCCCAAGGAAATGTTCTTGTTTTAATTCTTTGCAGGGGTTTATACCGATAAATTGTTGATACTCCCTGCAATAACCGCCGACGATCGTGATGTACATGTTCACATCTAGCTCTCAGCCTGTGTCTTCCAAATTCTTCAGCAATTGAACGGCTTTTCCAGTATTGCCGGTTCTGCACAATCCCTCATCATGGCTTGGCACGTGGTTATATCTACCTCGATTGTCTGGCCAACATTTCATTCGCCAAGCTCATGGCTTTGGCGATTCTACCCTCTCCAACGAGCCCATTGATCAAAGTGTTAAAAGTTCGCAGTTGTGGGTTCAAGTCCAAGTTTGACCAATTTACACAAAATCGAGGACCCGAGATTGGATCTTTTCAATTGGCAGAGGTAATTCATCAAAATGTTGGGAATAGAACTGTTGGGACTCGTTCCTTTCGAACCCACCCGCTCGATCATGTCAACGGTGACGGGGTAATGCTTCATCTTGGCCCCAACCCCCAATAGTTGGGCGAAACAGGGAGGTAAAAGTCAAGAGGGTTCACTCGAATCGTCCTCTCCAAGAAGAATTAAGCAGTGTCAGCTTCCACCAATCCGCCATTTCTGCATTTGTTCACCACAAAGGCCACGAGTTCAGATTGATCGATTGAATCACTCACTCCAGCAGTGGATGGGCAACTGTGGTAGCGACGTGAAAGAAAATGGTTCGATGCAAAGATGGGATGAGAAGTGAAAGGTTTAGCGAGATCACCAGATTCTTGAACAAGACGGTGAAGAGCAGAAGTGCAGATGGATTGATTCATTCTCATCAGTTTTGCCAAATTTTCTCCTTCCAAGTTCTGACAATCCACAAATTGATGCGATGGTGTATGGAGAGGATGATTGTTAGGCAGTTTAATCACTGAAACTTTAGATGTCTGATAACAACATAGTTTTCGGTTCAATCATTGAAAACTAATTGTTTGCCAAACTGAACATTTTAAGAAATACTCTGATTCATCCCCATACTCGGCAGTTAAAGAGAGATCATTATGCAAAATCATGCTCTTATACTGTTGTGAAAACAATTATGAAATCCACATCTGAAACCAAATCTGAATGGATAGATATCTCATACACACAACGATAGCGAATACCAGTGGAGTTGAAGTATCGCCTGTCGAAATGAATATTTCTAGTCTTACTATGTTGGCCGAAAAAATGAGAACTTACTACAATTGTTTCTACTATTGTTATTGTGTGCACAGAACATACTACATTATACCAAATTAAAATTTTGTTTTTGTTCTATTCGATGCTTTCTTACGCATGGAATGAGGCAGTCATCCCAGCTCATATGTCGCAAAATGACATCACAGGGAAATTTTGATGGTTTATATTTGAAGCACGTAACTTTGCAAAGAACACAATATTTTGGTCCTCTTTTCCCCGATGGCATAGGATTGCTTATTTAGTGAATAAACTCTAAACATGTAAAGATCGTGTTAATCCACCTAGTTGAAGTCAGTAGAGGTGAGTGAGAGATGGCTCGGACACCAACTGATTGCTAAATTTAAAAAAGAAAAAAGCTAATGGAATAAGAAAAATTATAAGCTGTAAGTCTGGACAGCGAAATCCATTATCTGTCTTTGATAACGTGGTTATGCGAAGATCGATTACTTAATCCACGTGCGCAAGTTCGTCGTGAATCACAAAACCAATCGTATGAGTAGTGTTGGGAAAAAGAATTATTAATTATGACATTCGAATGAATGAAAATGAAAATATTCTTTTTCCCAACTTCAAATTGTCCCATTTTCACAAGGAGTATAGTTTACAATTCGGTTTTCATCTTGAGGATACCAATTGTGCATATAGTGCAAAACAGACGTAGAGGTTTGATCAATAACTTCTTTTATGCTTATCTTATCATTGTGTCATTCAATTGGAGTAAAACACACGCCTAATTAGCAATTCCACTCTATGAGAACACCGAAAGACAATAATTTACAATTTAACTAGACATGAACCCCAACGTCATGCCGAAATAAATGACTAATAGAGGAAACGAATAATTATCAAAAAGGGAATAAGTATTGTAAAAGATTCTTTTATTCATTTGCTCTATAACATAAAGGAGCAATTCATGAAAAAAATATGAGTACTCAAATGTTATTAATGACAATAAAAGGCAAGCCTTTGAGGTGAAGAGACCAAAACCAATTGTCCAACGAAATGTAAATATATGCTTAGGTGGAGCATTTTTGGTGGAGAATACAGTAAATCCAAGTTTTGCAATATGAATAAGACTTCTCTAGTTATCTTAAGTCTTATGCGTCATCATGGGAAGTGATGCTTTAGCAATACTTTGTTATTACGTATTTGTATAGATGAGACCATATAGAATTTGTAATACCTGGTAGCTTAATGATTACGCATGAACGTTTTCCTAGTACATCAATTTTTTTTTTCTTCTAGGTTTTGCCTAATCGGGGAGTGCCGGTAAAGACTAGTTGTGCCATGTAAGAGTCTTATTTAGATCATAAAACAAACCTCAATTGATGCAAAAACAACCCTTCCTATCATTAAGTGGAAAGTATACGACGATAGGTGCATAATAGACCAAGCTATCTAATTGCCGATAGATCTCATAATAAATTAGCTGATGGAAAATGCATCTAGACTATAGACCAGTCATGTAGGAACTTAGAGAAAATCTCACGAATTAATGCAGTAGAATAATAGTTGAATTTTTTTATAAATTTACCTGCCGAAACTTACTCACATCTGGAAAATGTATATAGACAACTTTTTCGCTCAACTTATTAATTTTTTTTTTTCAGAGAGTGCGTGCATCTTCCAATTTTTTTGGGTACATCCTTGTACTAGAGATTCTGCATGGGCAGATAGAAGAAGTGCTATGCAGTAGGGTGAAGTTATGAATCCAACCGTCCATCCTCGAGGATGGAATAGAATGGGCCTTGAATGAAGGTACTAATCAAAACCTTTTTGTTCCTATCCACGTCAGATGCAATAACAATTTAGACGTGATTTCTATTGGTCCCTTTCTTAAAAAGTCAATAATACGTGTATAGTTTCTACTACATTGAGCATTTCCAGATACGTAGAGATTAGTGAAAATAGTATATGGAGATTATTGGGTCTTGTTTGGTTTAATTAAAAAGAAATTAATGAGTGAACTCTCGTTCCTTGAAGTTACATTTCATTATCTTTCTTTCTTTAACTATTGATTTAACTTTAATGCGGAATTTCATTTTTATTGTTTGAAGATTAATCATTGCCGTGAACTAACTTAAGCTGCTACCACAAACGCACCACCACCCCCCGCCCACCTATTCTCCACCTCCTCGCCACCTCAAATGCACACCTCTCGGGGTGATTTGTTCCCAGTTCGATCCGGTTCCGAAGTGGAATCGAGAACCGGACCGAGAGAACTGGTTCCCAATTTTGGGAACTATGGACAAGATCGTTAAGTCATAGGACCGAGAATCGGACCGGATTGTCAGTTTTGGCCCGGTCTGATCTTGTCTAATGGAACCAAGCACTTTTTTTTTTTTTCACTAGAGAGTGGCCGTGCTTCACCAATCAATCCAATTCGGTTCTCAAACGGTTCAATAAAACTAATGCACATGTTCCCACGTGCAAAAAATTTAAACTCATGTGAACATCAATCACATTTCATGTATTTTACACTATCTTAGTCATAAAGGCTGTGAACAATATGGCTAAAGATTGTGCTTAGCTTAGATTTTATAGATAATTTCTCTTATGCTCTTTGAGTATTTGGTCAATGTGGCACTCTTGGAGGCTACGAATGCCTTGTGTTTTGCAAGTGAGGGAGCAAGAGAGAGAGGGAGTGAGCGTGAGGAATGAGGGTCTCTTAGAGCCTTAGTCTCACATCGGGTGAAAGAAAAAACTAACAAGTAGGCTTTCTCATTAAATAAAGAGGAACGAGAAGAGTTTTGGTTGTCTCTTGGCTATAATGATTGCAATTCCGGTTGTAATAAGTTTTATATATAATATATGTAATAAATATATATTATATGTATATAAACTTTATATATATTAAATTCGGTTCAGTTGATCTAGTTCCTACCTTGGAATTGGGAACCTAATCAATCGGCCACCGGTTCCAAGAATTGGAATCGAGAACTGGACCGCCGACGGTGGGAATCACCCAAAATCGGCTGGTCCGGTTTCCGGTTTAAGCGGTTCCTGTTGTACACTCCTACACACCACCATGTGAGGATGCCATTAGCTCAACTACCGCACCAACTGCCCACTGCCACCGGCCACCACCAAATCACCCATTGCGCCCATGCTCCACCGCCACGAGCCATGCTGCAGCCCCCATCAAAGCACCACGGCCACCACCAACAATATTCCAATACCACCAAAATGCGCAAGCAAGAACCTCCTCATCACTTCCCCGCCTTCACTCCCGATTCCACCCCCTTCCACTCGCCCACCGAGTCAGCCCCTCCTCCCACCTCCCCGACCTCTCCACCCCGCCGTGATTCTCCAATCACGACCACTGCTGTCCGCTGCTCCCAGCCGGCACGACTTGGAGAGTGTTGATGGACTCTCAAGTCTATGCTCTCAACTTTCAGCTAATTTTAGACTCCTCATAACAACTATATCTGAAAAAAAAAGACAGAACTAACTAAGGATCAATGCAGCCATGCCCATATCTCTTTTCGAGACGATTGGAGAGCGTAACGCAGTTTAGTCTCGACCATCTTGGGTAACACATCCATCGCCCTTATGTTCTGACCATCTTTAACAAGTCTCACGAGGTTGACTTAGCTAGTGTTCATAACTTTTGATGAAATACCTGAATTTATCATGCAATCTTTTCCTGAATCTATGACAAAGTACTATGTAGCTAGCACAATTATTGATTATTTTCAAAACTCATGTGACAACAGCTAATTGGAAAAGCCAATGAGTATGAGACCGAATTACAAGGTTCGTATGTGATAATGCGGTTTAAAACTATAAGAGCGCGCACACACCTCCAGGTCGTCCAGAACTTCTGCGTGACTTGCCTCCAAGGACACAACCAGGAGAAGGCAACAAAACCTCACCAAGCAATGATAGAAGCTGAAAGAGGAAGAAGAAGAAGCATTCTGTGCCATCATTTTGTCACCAATTTTTACGACTTTCTGGTCGTGTTTAAAAGTCTTTGCTCAATAATTTTACAGTCCTTTCTTACTTTCTGGCCAAACAGCACTGTTTACTATAGGTCTTTAATTATCTTTATAAACTTACATTGGTGATGACCATGGAAGAAGGAAATAAATTGGAAGATAAAGAAGGTGGTATTCGCACCATTTTCCTTAATTCCTAGTTAATAATGCAATCTGCCATTTGCCTGAATTGAGTTGACAACAAAATGCGCTGAAAATCTCAGAAGATGAAAGAACATAACAAAACGGAATGGTGAGGATTGTTGCTAATGCTGCAACCCGGGACTTCTCATGTGAACTAAACTGTTCCTCTGTGGTATGATGACTTGTGCCTCGAATATTTGATCAATGCCAAAGTTTCTATAAACAGCGAGCCGTCAATATTGCACATTTCCAAGTCCACTCTATTTACTCAATAGTATAAGCTAGCACAAAGTTCATTTTTCTTACTCTCATATCAGCAGCATCACAAGGTCTTCTCTTCCAATTCCCAAGGAAAGGAAATTTGTTGTATTTATTATTATTATTTTTTTTTACTTTACAGGTGTTTATACCACTAAATAGTCGAATCTTTTTCTGCTTTGTCAAAATGTCATTGTCAACATTAAAACTGAATTGCATATTAAACTTATTATTGATAAGAAAATTTGACAGTAGATTCACTTATAATGTCTCAGCTAGAAATGTCCATCAGTTTTCCGACTCAGCTGATTGAGAGGGATGACAGAGTCCTCATTGCTCAAGTTCTACCTAGATGTCTATTATGGCATTGAAATTGAAGCGTAGCTGGAGACTATTTCTTCTTAGTCAGAGCCGTCATTGTGTGTCAGCAATATATCGAACTCTATAGATTCCATGCGGATTGGATGATACAAGTGTGTCGTCAACATGGAGTAGTTTGGTGGCACTTTGCAGCATGATCTAGGGTATTCAACTCGGTGCTAATCAATGGATGTCCGTTAATTTGCGTAATTCTTTGAACGTATATTTCCTGGGAAGGTTCTTCCGTGCTTTTCTCATAAATGCTGAGGAAATTTAATGCCATCCCTCGCAAATACATTGCCTCAGTTGTTGGAAATTTCCTATAATATGGGCGTACATTAATTAATTAATTTTTTATTTTAAATAATTAGGTTAATGGATATTCCAATATTTGTTGAACCCTACAGTGATCTGATTGAATTGGGTATTGGCATATATTGATAACGGGCCTAGTTGAGCAGCAAAGTGTAGGCAATTGTGTTTGACTGAAGCCCGTAATAGGAAGGGTCCAGTTGACACGCTATTGATTAGGGTTTGCTAGGTCCCCTCTCTAGCCTATAAAAGGGTAGGTTATACCTATCAATTGCTTTAATCCCATTGAAAGCTGCTATATCGAAATAGGTCATAGAGAGGAAGATCTAGCATTCCGATAGATCCCTGATTATCAGAGTGATCTATTTTTCTTAAAGTGAAGCAATGGCTCAAACATGTATGCTTTAATTCCGCTGTATTTATTGATCTTGGTATTTTACAATCATATATGGATCCGTTTTTCTTGATTGATTAGTTGTATATGTGAATAAATTTTCTACATGTGGTATCAGAGTTGTCATATATGATTGTAGAACCCAAATTTTATCTTTTTATGGACAAATTTGAAATTTTCCTCTTTGAGACAAATATGGGCATTATCTTTCATGTGGATTTTTTTTTTGTTTGATTGGTCTGAAACCATAGGACTTTTGTTCTACATGTCGAGATCTTTCCAACCATATATAATTTGTATAATTTCGTTGAGAATTGAGAGAGAATTTTAAATGTGAAATTCTAGGGTTTATACATGAAAAGTTCTAGAATTTTCAAATTACTTGCAATTGGTTGATGTTCATTGTAAATTGTTGCATGAGCATTGTTATATATATATGTTTTAGCATCTTTCGATTGCAATAAAGAAAGTTCCTTGGGCTCCATCTCCCATGGCAAAGATTGTTTCTTTTTTCGGTGTTCAAAGGGGTCAATCCTGAGTAAGTGCCCGTGTTTGATCACCCTTTTCTTGTTTTCTTTAGGGATCTGAAATCTTGTGGTAGAATTTTTCAGATGCAGCTTGTGCAGTGATCGTTTTATTCAGAAGAGAGAATTTTTTATTTATTTTTAACTGGCTACTCGAGATTTTTGGGTTTTGGGTTGCTATGTATGGTGCAAATGGAGTGATTGTCTCGTAAATATATATATAGAAAAAGTTCTAGAATTTTAAGTTAGATTCTAGTGTTACCTTCGTTTTTTATTTGACAGTAGCAACGGTTGGTTTAGAGATTATTGTAGTTGATTGTTTGTTCCGCTCTGGACGAGTGGTTAAAGTTTCTGCCTTCTCTTCCTCCCGCCTCGTGCTTCGGTGTGATTGTGCGTACAGGGTTTCTGTGCGTTCGCATTAGGTTCTTGCACCTCTTTCCTTTTCCTTGATTGCCGCTTTGCCGTTTTACTCGGTGGACCGAGATTACGCATCAATTGATCCACGTACACAATGGGTGACACTTATGGGGTGCTTTGTTATAAAGTTGAGATTTGTGCCCTATTTTTCGTTGATTTGGGTTATTTCTATATTAAGTAGTTAGTGAGTCGCTGAAGCTTTGGGGCTATGGTGCTCCCTATAGTCTGGAAAAGAGAACCAATGGTTAAGATTTCTCAAGTTGTCGGGATATCAAAATTTAACGATGGAAATAGTCGGTTTTTTGCTTTTCACGTGCAGTGCGTGCATCTTGTTGCTAGTTCTAAATGAAACCGTTGTTTTAAGGCTTCATTGTGATATCTCCATAAACATGTTGATTGTGGGGTGAGCAAAAGACCAAACTGTGATTTTTGCTTGTACGAGTGGTTTTATGCTAAGTTGTCTGTCTGGATTTGTTGGGTTCATAGTTGATTTCCCAAACTTGCAAATTCTAATCTTTTTGCAAATTGCTCGCACGGCTCCTGCGATGCATTGGTGTTTTATTGACTAAGGTTTAAAATGCCATTGAAGGCGATATAATGAAACCAAGAGATTTGTGAATCGAGATCCAAATGTATATAGATATAAACAAGAGGATGTTATTTATCAAAAAATTAGGATTAGGCTAGAGAGATGTAAAAGCTGAAGGTTTCGGCAGTGGAAGAAAAGTCCATAGTCTACTATGTAGTGCTTTGTGGAAACCCCAGGTTCAAAAGGGGAAAATCGTAGATGGTGCATGAAGAAGCACATGAATGTTTTTTTATTTTTTTACATGGGACTTATGTTTTAAATCTATCCATTTGTAGCTTTTTTATTTTTATTGTAATCTTTGGACCGGTGACTAACGGAAGACTATAGCATCAAAATACGAATTAATCAATATTATTGAAAATTCTGGTGAATCAAACGGACCTTTCATATCTTCTTGTGTGGATTTACCACGAATCATCAGAGTGGAGTGGCTTAACATGATTGAGGTTTAGAAGTTCTTTTTATAGAGATTTTGCTTGATCTCTTGTGGGTTTCATGCTAACATGCATGAAGGATACTTTTAAATTCAGATGATGTGATTGTGTCAAATAGGTGGAGATTGAGTTATTGCATGACTATTAAATTTCCCAAATTTAAAATATGTCAAATTTAAATATGCCAACCAAGGGTTGACAGTGAGGAGGTGTGAGATAAAGATTATCCTCATGATTTTTTTATGTAATGATTAATGATAGCTACGAAATTTTTGGTTCCCTTTAATTCTAGTAACCATTCGTACCCATTCTTGTTTTGCCATGAGTCCAAAATATTAAAATAATAATTTAAAAAAAATTGTGGCAAAAATTGTTGCTTGATAAATGCAATATGATCTTGGGAAGCACATGTGGTAAAGTGCTTCATATTGTTAGATGAATTTTGGGCATATATTTTTTGGAGTTTCCTATTGATAAAAATTAGTATATACAATTACCTGCCCAAAGGGGGTTATTATTGATATTAATTTGAAAATTGCATGAAGATAAATTACAAAATTAAAAGATGGGGATGTATGACTCAAAAAGATTTATCTGCCCAAAGGGGATAAATTTTTGAAAGTTATATGTAATTTCCCTCTATATTGATATATTAGAGATGAATGATGGGGATGTGTGACTCAAAATGTTTATCTGCCTAATGGGGATGTAATTTCCCATCTATGTTGAGATAATGGAGATATATATAATTTAAAGGATTTGTTTGCCCAAAAGGGATTGAACCTTGAAGATTATATGTAATTCTCTTTTATCGTCTCTATACATTGATATTATGGAGATGTATAATTTAAATGATTTGTCTGCCAAAAGGGGATGGATCATTGACAATTATATGTAATTCTCCTTATTGTTATTTTATAAACTTCATGCTGTGAAAAATAATTGTACATTATACACTCTGCCCAAAGGGGAGTTTATAATGTACTAATTATTTTTGTTAAAATACTTATTGCCCATAATTGATCTTATTGCATTATGTGTGACAAACAGTTATTTTTGCTATAAATAACAACAATGTCACGGTTGAAATGTTAATTGGATCAAATATTATATTATTAAGGACTTGGTCAAAAATGGAGACATTGTAATTGAGAACATTAGAACTAAGTCTATATTGGCTGATCCTCTAACAAAAGGCTTATGACCCATTTTGTTTAAAGAACATGTAAAGAATATGGGTATCTTAGAATCTTTTGATTTCTTTTGTTAGTGGGAGTTATATAGTTTGCATTTCTGGATATTATAGTTATATGCAGACTGATAATGCTTTTATGATGTCTATTAAAGCATTTATTTCAATGATTGTTGTTATTGATTGTATTGTTATCTTTTCTCCTATTGACTGAGAAATGGAAGTATAAAATAGTATCTTTAAACAAATTTTGTTTAAAGATGACTGGATGTCACTGATTATGAGATCTCATGTTGGATTGTGACATAATTGTGCAATTTCATGTTGTTTAGAAATCGCACTAAGGCAATTTCATGTTGTTTAGAAATTGCGTTAATGCAGTTTCATGTCGTTGAGAAATTGCATTGAGGACCGATAAGAAATAGTGTATATTTTGATCACATATTGGCACTATTTCTTACTACACTACTAGGCCCATGATCCATGAAAATATAATGCTTATTATATGTGATTATGGAAGGTCTTGTGTTGTGGTATTCTCTTAACACATTGATCTCCATAGTCCTATACTAAGATTATATAGGATTGGATTGGTATTGAGATGCCATTATTGGAATATTATTTTTTAAAAGTTGTGGCCACATAAAACAAAATTTTAGTTATTAACCCGATAGTGTCGTTTTCAATATAAAATCTGTTTCAAAATAAAATAAGTTAATTAATGTAGCCCAAGTGGGAGAATGTTGGAAATTTCCTATAATATGGGCGTACATTAATTAATTAATTTTCTATTTTAAATAATCGGGTTAATGGATATTCCAATATTTGTTGAACCCTACAGTGATCTGATTGAATTGGGTATTGGCATATATTGATAACGGGCCTAGTTGAGCAACAAAGTGTAGGCAATTGTGTTTGACTGAAGCCCGTAATGGGAAGGGCCCAGTTGACACGCTGTTGATTAGGGTTTGCTAGGTCCCATCTCTAGCCTATAAAAGGATAGGTTATACCTATCAGTTGCTTTAATCCCATTGAAAACTGCTATATCGAAATAGGTCATAGAGATGAAGATCTAGCATTTCGATAGATCCCTGATTATGAGAGTGATCTATTTTTGATCTATTTTTCTTAAAGTGAAGCAATGGCTCAAACAGGTACGCTTTAATTCCGCTGTATTTATTGATCTTGGTGTTTTACAATCATATATGGATCCGTTTTTCTTGATTGATTAGTTGTATATGTGAATAAATTTTCTACATCCCTTCTTTATATGAGCTATTTAATTGCCTGTTGTAGTTATTATTGATTAGTTTTTGAAGCAGCTATTCACATTAAAGCAGTTCATGGAGGTTGTAATTGCTGTTGTCATACAGTTAGGACTGCAGTAGACTCTCACTACCCATCTGGTCGTTGATTTGTTGAATCATTATTAGAATCTTCCAACTGATAATTGGGCATCCCAGCGAATCGTCAGCTGATCATTTATGCACATGTTGGGATTTTTGCAATTTTAGTAAAATAATTTCAGACAGCACTATGCTTGGAGATATCTTTTTGACATTGGAGAGTTTCTCAATCCTCTTGTTGGAGATGTTAAATTAATTTCTCTATCACATAATTGGCATTAGGGGTGTGCAACGGGAACCACCCAAATCAGGAACTGCCCGAACCGGATCGGACCAGCCAGTTTTGGGCTGTTCCCAAAGAGGGCGGTTTGGTTCCCGATTACCACTTTTGGAACCGGTGGCTGGTCGGCCTGGTTCCCAGTTCTAAGGTGGGGATTGGATTGACTGAACTGAACTACTTAATTACTTTGCATTCGGGGACAGCAAGCCTGCGACCCGCCTCTGGAGCCTCCTTCTGTCATTGCATTTGATCAGATGAAGCCAGCAGCCTCTTTCTGTTAAATTCGTTAGAAATATGATGGCCTTTGCAGTTTTGCATGGCCCTCCAGCCATGATTCCACTATATATCCTTTGGCAAACATTTCATCGACTGAACTTATGACACGGCTTGTGCAATTTAACCTTTTCCTTAAAGCCCATTGATCAAAGGGGCAAGCTCACAATATCTGGTTCGAGTCCAAGCTTGAGGACTATATTCAAGACAAAGAACCCAAGATGCAATCCTTTCAAGTGGCAAGAGGCGATTTATCAGAATCCTGAGAATATAAATGTCTCAAGTTTAAGGGGGTGTGGATCATTGCAGCAACCTCTGCAAGTTAAAACATACTAAAATCTACGGCAACCTTATCATGAAAAGACAGAGAGCCGTGCTCAATCTATTACTAGAATAAATAGCCAAAAAATTTAAATGGAAAAACAGACGTTAAAAAAGCTCTCTTTGTAGCTTGGCAGAGTCATTTTTCATACTCTCATACCATCACCATCATAAGGATATCATAAAATCAATTCGGACCTTTCTTTTTCGGTCTTCTGATTCCAACGGAAATTAAGAAAAATTACGCACAAGTGCCTTTTTTATTTTTTGTTAAATTAGTGCCTTAAGTTTCTCATCGCAGGTACCTTTTTATCTTCTGCAAGTAGAGAAATGCTAAATCTATAGCAAGCTTCTGGTGAAACACAGTCAAAGATACGAATCATGATCGATCCTCTACAAAGATTTATAGCCTAAGGGTTCAGTGAGAAAACAGATGTAAGAAAGAGCTCTTGTTGCAGCTTGGTAGAGTTTTGAAGATGGTGAGAGTTCCATTGTGAGGAGACTCACAGGTCAACACAGTCTGGACCAGTCATGTTTGTGTTGGTGTTCTCTCAAATCCATGCATACAACTTTCAGTTAATTTTAGAGTCTTCGTACCCAGTAGAGTCAAAACAGGTAGAACTGAGGATCAATGCAACCACTCCAATCGTCTCTAATCGAGATAAGAACTCTACTACATACGGTCACTCTCAACCATCTCGTGCAGCCCATGCCTCACCCTCATTTTCTGACCATTTTTAACGAGTCTTCGGGGGGAGAGTGTCCCTTTTCTTTCAATTCTTGAAGCAGCTCATAGGAATCACTCGTTCAGTTGGCTTTACATAGCCCTGCAATTATAGCACCAAATAACAAAGCATCATGCTGCAAACCTTTCTCGGGCAGGGCATTGAAGAGTTCTATAGCATCTTCAAGTTCCCCTGCCACCCAAGCCGCTAATAAGGATGTCGTAGCCGATGATATGGACATTTCCACCTTCCACTTGTCTATACAAAGCACTTGCCTCATGAACCTGGTGACATTTACAAAGATCATCTAACGTCATTGATTATTGTTGATTTAAAGATTCGCTACTAGCTAGAATTTTGTAAAACATATGGTGCACAACCCGAGGCAGTTCAATGAGGAAAAAGCCACCCCGAGACAGTTATAGGTGGCAACATCAGGGACTGATCCATTCTCTAACATTCATGAATCAATGTTAGGTTGGTTGTGAGTGAAAGAGAGCAGTTTTGTGCAATCATCAAATGAAATGTAGTGGGTGCATCATCTATTTGATTTTAACGACAGTTACCACCAAGCAATGAAGTATATGTGAACTAGGTCGGGCGTCAATCCTCCTCAGATCATCAGATTAAAAATGCACTTCATCTTGTCCAGCAAAACCTTCGCTTCTTTCCATTAACCAACCCAAGTTAAGCCATGTATCAAGGGCTGACATATGGGCATCAGTCATAATATTATACAACTTCAAAGCCTCTGTCTCAGGTGCCTCCGATGATCATGGTGTACTAGGAAGCACGGACACTCTCTAGGGGCTTCCGTGTCGGTGTCAGATGCGTGTAATTCTTGTTGTCATAGTTCGATAGTTAGGATCACAGGAGACTCATGAATTTCCGATCTGGTTCATGATTTGTTGAATATCTCAATTTTCCTGCTAAAGATTGGACATCCTAGCGATTTGTCAGTGGACCATTTCTGCGTAAGTGTGATTGCGATTTTAGCAATATAATTCCAGACAGCACTAATGCTTGGAGAAATCTTGTTGATGTTGGAGATCTTCTCAATCCTCTTGTTGGAGATGTTGAATCGATCTCTCTACAACATAATAATTGGTATCTCCATGTATAAATTCATCTGCCCTTGTTCCAACTCTGGGATTGGTAAGAATTCTGTTTCTTGGAGTATCATAAGAAACAGAGGAAGTAGAGTAGATTGGGATAATATCAAATGTTGAACGAATGAAAACGTCCCGTGCATTTCCAGATAAATGTCATTTGACGTGAATACAGTTTCAAAATAGCAATCAGTCGAAACCAGCATTTCATAAGTGTAAGTTGCCCCTTAAAAGTATCATCTCCTAGTCATTACCTAATTAATCCAACGGCCTTTTTGCAGCCTGCAGCCTCTTTCTGTCAAATTACTTTGCGTTTGGTGACATCAAGCCTGGGATCTGCACTCTGCAGCCCCTTTGTGTCATTGCAAGATGAAGCCCGCGGCCTCTTTTGTTAGACACAAATTGCGCAATCCAAAGATCTCCATAACCAGAACAAGAACGTAATTGAGTAGAAAGATTAACACACCTGATTTGGGATCCATCGAACATAAAGCGGAAGCATAAAAGGATTACCCACATATATCAAGGGGATCCACGCATCAAGTCATTCTCCTCTATTGCCCTCCGTATCACTGGCTCAATGAGGCGGCCTCCCTCACGTGCAGCGTTAGGTAAATGCCCCTTAGGTGAGGATACACGTGAGAATTAGGGTTAGAGGAGAGATTTGAGCACTATTTATAGAGTTTCAGTGCCAATCCCTCTCATTACGGGCCAGGCTCAACTCGGCCCACACTAGCCAGCCCATATTAGACTAATTAAGAAACCTTCTATCTCACCTTAGACCAACCCTGTTTTACGGTAGCCGTAAAAACAGTAAATTACAATATCAATTAATTTAGTCCACATTAGGAAAAACTCTTACATTCTCCCACTTGGACTATATTAATTGAAATCGTACTGTATGTGCGCACATTTGGTCCAGAGATAATTCTTAATAGTCAATCATATCCCATAAAATCTTAAACACCGAATCATGGCGGTAACTGCATGTATACACACAGAGCCTTCCATGGTTACGAATGTTCTCAACTTTATTGATATGAATTCAATATGGTAGTGTGGCAAATGGATAACATCTCTCATAGAGAGATCACATTTGTCAGTCACCATTCTCTTAACTTTAGGCGTCACAAAAACTTATGCCACTAGAGAATGCTTTATGGTTCCAATGAACCCACATATGTCTTGTCCTTATGGTTAACATTTATTTATGTATCACAAGACATATGCACAAGGCTAATAACCGGATGCCCGGATGCCCCTAGCCTTCACTCAAGGTTTATACAATCCCTTGAGAATTTATCAATATGTATTCAACATAATAATAACACATTCAAAAATATTTTATTGAATGCAAAAGTTGATACATATCAAACCGTTACAAAATCTAACGAATACAGATGAAACCCTTATCAGAGTAAAGCCAAAATAGCTCCCACTAAACAACAGCATCTCATGATGCTCCTAGGCCCATGCTAACAATATGTCACTCAAATACACACGAGCGTAGGCTTTTAGTTAGTGGATCTGCAATCACATAATCTGTGAAATATATACTATATTAAAACGTCACCTTTCTGTACTGTTTGCTTTTGGTAAAAAATTTTGACCACCATATATTTAGATCCCTTGAGACCTCTGTAGTAAATAAATAATACTACAAATTTGTTATCTCAATACAACCGTATGGATCTATCCATAAAGTTAAAACGATCAACTCCTTTAATGAGGTTCTGGAGCTTAAAAGCCCAAGTAACAGCCTAAAAGAATGTTACTAACACTGCTTAGAAATTTATTTATTGCACTTATTGCTAACATAAATATGTATTCTGTTATTGATTGCATGTCATCAGAACAGCCATCAAAGTTTACATCTAAATACCCTACTAACTGCAAGAATTGAACATGTCTATAAATTAGCATATAATCTCTTGTTTTCTTTAAGTACCTTTAAAATCTTCTTGGCAACAACCCAGTGATCACGTCATGGATTTGACTGATATCTTCCTAGAAGTCCCGTCACAAAGACGATATTTAGTCTAGTGCAAATTCGAGCATACATTATACTTTTAAGTGCACTGACACAAGGTACACCATTTAATTAGATTTTCTCAATATCTAAATAAGGACAATGTGATAGATTAAGTCCATCACCCTTAACAACAGGAGCAATTCCTGGCTTGCAATGATATATATTGAATATTTCCAATATATAATCAGCAAATGTCCTCCGAGAAAATCTAATATAATATGACAAAAACAATCCTTACAGACCTCAGTACAAAGGATATAAGATGTCTCAAGATCACAACTTGTAAGCAAAACATCATGTACATGAGAAAAAATAAATTTCCTCCCACTGACCTTGCAGTATATTGAATTACTTTATTCTCACTTGAACAAAATAATAACACTAAAAAACTTTAATAATATTGTCTGGAAACTTGCTTAAGACCATGAATTATAACTTTTCAGTCTACACACAAGTTTACTTGAATCTGCTGCAAAATCATCCAGTTGCACAATATAGATTTTGTATCTATTTGGCGTAACTTTATATCAAAATAAATTATTAATGCCACGTTCACTCTGAAAGAACATTTAAAGAAATATTTCTTCACTATAAACAATCCACCCCTCTTTCAGAGTTAAAACGTTAGTTACAAATTTGGCTTTAAATTCCACAATCTTTATTTGAAATTCTTTTAGTTTTGTACGCCAATTTGCAACTAATAAACTTGTGATCTTTAGACAAGTCAGTAAGTTTCCAAACATGTTTCATAGATTGTATATCGCCTTTTATGGCATCTAATCACATACTTAATTAAGAATAAGAAACGACATTTATAAATATGTCATTACATCAACTATATAGTGGATATTATAATCATGCTCTCACAAATAGACTATATAGTCTGATGGTATAACTGATCGTCTTTCCTTAATAAATCTCTTTAATAAAGCTACAACCACTTCATTCTGCACTTGAGAGGTTTAAGAAATTTCATTATAAACTATATCAAGAATAGTACCTTAAACCTCAACAAGTTTAGTCTATGGTACAGGAGATTCCACAATTGTCTGTACCACAATTGTTTATATAGGCAAAGACAAAGATACAAGTAACATCCATCATACTATTATCTTTAATAGTCCGAGAGCAGCTATCCTCGTCAAACTGTAGAAACTTTACAGTATATGATACCATAATTCTTGTACCTTCTTTAGGGTCATAAAATTAATACCCCTTTTGTATATGAAAAAATTGCTTTCATAATATCAGCCCACAAAAGACCAGATAAATTAGTCTTACTAATCATACTCATTACCATGTTCAATATGGTGCATTTATGCCTTTCGCCCAAATCTTTTTGTCAGAATTTTCAGGTATAGTAATTAAACTACCACCCCAGAATCTATCAAGTATTTGACAAATGACCCTTTAAGCTATTTCGCATTGTCATACTTGCCAAAATACTCATTACCATTGTTAAACCTAACAACCTTTTTAATTATATACGAGATGTATATGTCATTAGGATTTAAACGCAATTTTTGCAGATGTGTCCTAATTTCAATATCAGACAAGACAAAATTTCAAGCAACTAAGGCTTCTTTCATCTTATAGCAGTGCAATCCGCAGGAAAACCTCTTTTCAAGTGTTCCAGAATGGAACGCTTCATGGACAATAAGCAAATTCAATTGCTCTTTTCTCAAGCAACAAATCATATGTCCACAACTTAAAATTTGAAGCAGTAAAAAACCTCAATGATGACGGAATTACCATTTACAGAAAAGATGACTGAAAAACAAGCAGTATATAATTAGCATCATGTGAGCATTGTGTAACTTGACGTACAAGTACACATCCAGAGAGTTACATGCAAAATCACATAATCACCTTTGGGCAGAATACATGACATGCAATTGTACACTCCCCACATGATAAGAGTTATGAGAATATGTTCCAATTCTTCGTGAATTCATCACCTTTGGGCATATGAATCACTAGAATCAGTCACTCCTCCACCACACTATCATGTATCCCTCCATGAACTAATACACAATCACCTCCTTTGGGAGTATGATTACGCATTAGACCAGGAGACATCCCAATCATCATACGAGACCGAAATTTCTCAAACCCAATCAAGTGTGCCACTTTGGCGGTCACTACTCAATTGAATCATTGAAATTCTCTCATACCAGGGATATAAGCTTTACTCCTCACATACATCATATATATGTGATTTTAACTTTAGTGATAGGGGCATCATATCACCAAAATCACATATCATGCTAATTACATTGCTTTATTCATTAATAAAAAAATTAATCATACATATATATTTATATATATATATATATATATAAATATATATAGTTAACCTGTTTTGACAGATTCTAATGAGATCATTGATTACGTAACACAAGAAACTTCTCATAACAGAGAATAAAACATCTCTTATGCACCATGATTACATATTACCAGAACAACATAAAAGAATGCTGATCTAAAATATCTCTCACAAATTAACATCAATAGTAATATAGGGTACACCAAATCAACAAGCACTATTGCTCATGAATTTCATACGGCAAAACATGACTCCAAGGCCAACATCTGATTTATTAGCTAATTTTAAGCAACAAATTATGATTGTAATCAACCAGTGGCCTATTAATTGAGTCAAACCAGAGAACCAAATATCTAAAATTTAACAATAGATACTATTGCTCTGCGTAAATATTGCCATACTTCTTTACCATAAAAATATTCAACTTGATAGACATTAACAAGTGACCAGATGAGTTCATGTATAATATGCAGTAATTTAATTGACATGCATTACCCACATACAGCAGATATGTTAATCAGTACAATCAGTTTGGTCACGAGTTCTTAAGACGTCTATCATTCAAAGATTACCAGCGTGTAAAAGAGTATGCATGAGCAATAAAAATTTCATGACTTTTACTGTTTCTCATTATCTCAAGATATATTCAATTACTATCTCATAATGATTGAATCTCATTAAGCCAGCTTCAGTTCACAATAAAGTTTGATTTTTATTGATGAATCACACCTTTATAATGATTATGTGATAATATACGTATAACCCAACACTTATATTTCCAAAATCACAGAAAAATACAAGGAAAAATACGCAAAAATTCATTTAAAATACACGTATTTAGGGTTCCGTATGTATTTTCACATCCATAAAATCATCAAAAATATAAAATAAATACACCATAAGATAGAAAATCACCATACGAGTCTAACGCCGCCAGACACGCGCCGATCCGACGTTCCACGCGCCCTCACGCGCCGCCTGAGTGCGCGGCGCGTGGATCTCACGCACGGCGCGCGTTCAACGCCCGGAGGCGCGTGGCCGCGCGTGGGGGCGCGTGCGGCCTCCCCCGGCGACGCGCCGCCGACCCTCTTGCTCGTCTCGTCTCCCCCAATCAAAATTTGTGATTTAATTTAATTTTCATTGAATAAAAAGTCTCGAAAATCACAAATTAGGGCAAGATCAATACCAATTAGGGCTGATCCATACAAATTAGGGTAGATCCGTACAAATTATGGTAAATCCGTACAAATTAGGGCAAAACCAATTGCGTTCGAGTTCTAGAGTTATGGTTGCTCTGATACCACATGTTGGACGCAAATTACGCAATCCCAAGATCTCCATAACCAGAACAAGAACGTAATTGAGTAGAAAAATTAACACACCTGATTTGGGATCCATCGAACATAAAGCGGAAGCATAAAAGGATTACCCACATATATCAAGGGGATCCACGCATCAAGTCCTTCTCCTCTATCGCCATCCGTATCACGGCTCAATGAGGCGGCCCCTCACGTGCGGCGTTAGGTAAACGCCCTTAGGTGAGGATATGTGAGAATTAGGGTTAGAGGAGAGACTTGAAAGCACTATTTATAGAGTTTCAAGCCGTAGTCCTCTCATTACGGGCCAGCTCAACTCGCCCACACTAAATTACCCATATTAGATCTAATTAAACCTTCTATCTCACCTTAGACCAACCCTGTTTTACGGTAGCCGTAAAAACAGTAAATTACAATATCAATTAATTTAGTCCACATTAGGAAAAACTCTTACATCTTTTTGTTGAATTTGTTAGAAATGTGACAGCTTTTGCAGTATTGAACGACCCACTTGCTATGACTCTCCCTTGGCTTTAAATCCTTGGGCTAAAATTTCATCCCACCAAGCTTACTCCACGGCTCGCTTTATTCTACCTGTTTCATAAAGCCCAGCGATCAAAGTGGGGAAGCTCCCAACATCCGGTTCAAGTCCAAGTTTGAAGACTATATACTCAAAACAGAGAACCCAAGAGATCTTTCCAAGTGGCAACTTGCCAGAATCCAGAGAATATAAGCTTGAAATAGTCTGGTTTTAGAGTAATAGCCTTTTTGTGGCTCTTTATAGAGAAATTATATTAAAGATTACATCAATATACATAATAAATCACTAATTAGGTTATAGTTTGGCTCAATTAGCTGAACGATTCTAGTGGATCGATGGAAAAGGAAAAAAAAAATCCAACTATGGCTTTACTCTTGAAAGAACATTGACATTACCGCGTTGTTAGCAAGTGATTAAGGTCATTGACTTTGGCTTTACTGTTTTTCCTCTACAGCACCGCAGTACATATTTTGCAAATAAAATATGCATTTCCCTTGTGGCCTTGTGGTGGGGATACAGATTCCTATAGTCTCATTAAAGGTTTTTCCTATGAGTTTCGGTAAAAATTGTTGTCAAAACTTTTGCCAAAGAGAAACAGAGGAGGATCGACGAAGTCTTGGTCGCGGTGTAGAGTGGGTCAAGAGGCACCGTTCCTTCAGAAGACGACATCAGATACGGGAGATCTTGATTTTGACTTTGGAGTACTCTGTGGATTCTCTCTCATCTTTTTCTTAAATATCTCGGATGCATTGTCGTTATTAGTTATTGTTTTTATTATTATATTATTGACCAAAGATCCATGGAGTAAAGCTAAACTTCTCCTGGTACATTGTTCTTATTACATCTCTCTTGTAACATCAATCATGTTGTATTCTCTTGTTGGCCATATTCAGTATTTATAAAATCGATCATTTGGAACCATTCGTAATTTATTTCCTCACACCACTGATTCTATGTGATAACGTTATCAAATGTCGGTATCTTTTGATTTATGACTCTTCATTCTCACCATTTAAATGATATTGAAGGTCCATTGTAGCACCAACTGCTTCTTGACGGATAGCTAAAAAGATTATTGCCGTGCCAGTCTCCAGGATGGAAACCGGAGCAGCGACCCACATACCAACAAGAAGGCCTGCTTGTACTTTTTTTCCTACGGAAAATTACATCAAACATTTTAAGAACGTCATAAAGATGCGACATTGGATTTGCAAATTATAGGGATTTCGATTTTCTACAAGGAGCTCATGACATTTCGCATTGAACCTTTCTTTGTACAACTTGTTAGTCAACATTCAGGACCTACCATCAGCCTAAGGCCGAGTTTTCGTGAGGAACTATGGTTCTATCTATGATGCTTGGTCGAATCAAAATCTAGAGTTCTATTCACATTATCAGCTCAGTTAAAAGTAATTTTATCGTGATTCTTCCGTGAGAAGAAGGTAAATGTGATGGCATGAAGAGAATCGTTATTCGATGTGTCGTGGATGCTTCCATCTTCCTTGCAATGGAGTTTTCACAATCAATACAGCGCAAGGGACAGAAACTCCATTACCTGAACGGAGTACTTCACGGCGAGGCTCGCGACCCTATCGCCGCGCTTAATCCGGTGCGAGATCGCGACCTTCCCTATGCCGTTATCCCTCCAGAAGCTGCCCGACCTCGGGACGCCGACCACCTCCTTCAAACTCCAGGGGGGCGCGAAGGCTCGGGTGACCATGTCGCGATCGGAGGCGATGGAGCTCCAGATGCGGCAGACGCAGCTCGTGCGGGCCAGGTCAGCGACGGGGAGCTTCTCGAAGATGAGCCGGAGGGTGTCGCGGCAGGCGAGGGCGGAGAAGTGGGAGTTCATCGGCGAGATGGTGGAACCGTCGGCGGCGGAGGCGGAGGAGGAGGAGGTGGCGGCGGAGGACGGCGGCGGAGGAGAGGGATCGGAGGTCCGGGGTGGAGGCTCCCGGTCGTCGTCGTCGTTGTCGTCGTCGTCGTCGCAGCAGCCCATTTAGAGAGAGAGAGATGGGAATGTCTGAAATATGGTTTTGGATGGTTTTGGATTTTTGGTTTTGAACGGTGGATGGTAGGTGCCTGAAATATGGTTGAATTACGGTTTTTCCCGCGTGATTTGTCATTTATTACAAATTGCCCCTGACTTTTCGATTTTTCACGATGTCTCCCCTAAAATTTGAAATCGGTTGCGATGTCAGACTGGTGTGAGCGTGACTTCCATCATTTTTCAGTTTGAGCACCGACCATGTGCCTGTCACGTGACTGAGTTGATCTTTCATGGAGGGTGAATCTGTCGGATGATAACATGCAAATTGCATTTTAACCCCCAAACTTTGGCACGTATTGGAAGTTGCCCTAACTCTCCCGTATATTTCTCTTCCACTTTTTATCGGCAATAGAAATTGTAAAATCATTTCCTTTGATTTATAAATATATTGCTCACATGAAAACTTCACGAAGGCAAGTACTTATACCAATTTGGTACTTTTTTTATAATATAGCTAGACACATCGCCATACTGCATGAATATCTGATGTTCGTATCATGTTCCTACAAACTAATGATAGTGCTAAACTTTCGTGTCCTTTATTTAGCAATAAAAACCAATTGACTTACCGAGTAATCACTTTAATTTGTGCTAATAAACCAGTTTTGCAGGTTCTATTGTGTCTTCGAATTTTAGAACTTTCGTTTACATTTCTTAAATTGCTTATATGTCTTACACTGTGTTGCAAGCCCTAAGAAGTCATTTCTATAAATGATACACAGATTTCTTTAGTTGATTACATATACCTTTGAAAGTTTGGATGAAGTTTGCAGGCCATAATTAAAATCAAATATAACATTTATTATTGATTAATTATTTTAGAAGTATGGGTTTATTTTGCAGGTTTTGGATTCTACAATAAAATATCTTTCAGCAATTGTTATATTTTGATTTTTATTAAAGGAGACTCAAATTCTATATTAGTTTTGAATATACACCTTATAATCTTTAGTTCAAAGAAGTCGCCCACTTGACACGAGCTTAATATCAACGATAATTAATATCGAAACCTCATCGGTGACATCATACATAATAGTAGTTTACACAATATCGAAGGTGCTTCGACAACACTAGATATTAACAAGATGCCTAGAAAGCACCGTTTCCTACTAAGTTCAAGACATAACGTCGGAATCTAATCAACGACGCTAAACAATGAAGACAACACCTAGTAGACAATAGTTCTAGATGGATATTAGGACACAACGTCGAAATTTAATTAATGACACTAGACAGTGATAATATCACCTAGTACACGTTATTCCTAGATGCACATGAGGATACAACGTCGGAATCTAATCGACAACGCAAGCAAAGGCAACACCTAATGAACACTGCTTTTGGATGAGGATGTTGACACAATGCTTGAATCTAATTAATCACGTTGGATAATGGGTGAGCATCGGAATCTAATCAAGAGCACCGTTTGCCCTTGACCTTCCTCAGGTTCCTTCTGGTCCTGCGATTTTTGGTTTATAGACAATTGCATGGGCCGTGCTTCCTAGTACACCACGATCATCGGAGGCACCTGAGACAGAGGCTTTGAAGTTGTATAATATTATGATTGATGCCCAAATGTCAGCCCTTGGTACATGGCTCAACTTGGGTTGGTTAACGGAAAGAAGCGAAGGTTTTGCTGGTCCTGCGATTTTTGGTTTACAGACAATTGCATGGGCCTTGGCTTTGACCTCTGCCGCGCCCCCGGTTCCCTTCTAGCGTCGTGAAAACTAGAGAAGCTTAATGCCAAGTGTTGTTATGGTTTGGTTCAACTTTTGGACTCCATAAGCCATCTAGTGAATTTGTTGACCCTCGAATTTATGCAACTGTTTGAAAGTGGCCAAACTTCCAGGCAACATTGGGTACCTTAAGAAGCTGTAGAGCTTGCTATTTGGCACGACTTCTGCAATTTCTTGCCCATCAACACAGATCCCAAACTCCATTGGGAAGATGGAGTCACTGACTGAACTCAACTTGTCCAGCACAAGCATAACATAACTACCATCTTCCATTTGGGGATTTCCATTGGAAATCCTGAAAATTTCTCCTACCAGGATCTAAAAGTTGCTAGGTACTATTAGAAGGTTAGGGATCTTGAAGAACCTTTCTGGGAGTCACCAGGCAGAGTTGTGCTTTGCCTCCTCTTTTTACCTAATCCATCAAAGAGGACTCACTGTTTATGATTGTGTGTTGCTGGAATCTCTCCCAGAGCTTCCTCCATGACTATTGAAGCTTCATGTTGCAAGATATGGCAAGTTGAAACTCTTGCCAGGATTAGAGCTCCATGAATGCTCTAGACTGATGCGAAGTGAATGTCGGCAAGTATCAATATCCCCAACAATGTTGGCCATAGAAGGTCGCATGAGGTTGACTAAGCTGGATGGCCTTAGACTATGTGCAGAGCCCTTGAGATGTGTGCCAATGAGTTGAAACAAAAAAAAATAGAATTGCCTCATCCCAACCTCGTCCAAGCCTTTTTTGTGGTTATTTTTCAATTGATTATAGTAGATATTACATCAAAACACATTGAAAATCACTTATTAGATTTCTATTCTCTTTTTATTTCGAGAAACAAAAAAAAAAAATCATGCACTATTTAAAGTTTTACCAAACATGCCCTTAGCTTTCTACACATTTTACACGCACACATATTAAATTAGATTTGGACCACAAGATTTATGTAAGTTTTATATGAGTCTTGCTAAATCTAATGGCTTAAATTCAAATTAAGATGAGTTATATGTTGAGTTCATTAAGGGTTATTTAGTAATAATTTTTTTCTTGGTAATAACTTATGTTTAGAAATAATTTTTTTCATTTTTGTTTTTGGAAAAAAAAGAAATAAATTTTTGTTACTTCTCTTATATGTTTCAAATCTATACCTTGGCGATATTTCTATTGAGGGAATAGAAAAATTGGTTGATATTATCAAACGGATTTATATTTTTATTTTATTATGAGGAATAAAAGAACATAAAAATTGAAAAACAAGATAATTGCCAAACATGCCTTGAATGACCACTAGAAAAATGAATAAGGAATGAGTGATGTGTCACATGGACATTGGTCAAAGGAACAGGCAAATGAGAGAAAATGCTCACGCAGTTGTCGTACCACGTGAGTTGGCTTCCACACGCTCGGGTGTACCGCACTCGAGCATGAAGCCCGCTAAGAAGGAGCCATGCAAAAGCAAATGGGAAATCATTATTATTTTCTCTTTCTTGATTAACATGAATTACATGTGAATGTAGTTTAGACTCATTAAATTTCTATGTAGTTATACTTTTTTACTTTAAATTCACAACAACACATTCTCTTTAAATTTTTGCTAACTAAGATACAATCTAACTCACTAAATATGATTTAAATTGTAGATTTCTTTTTTTAGCCATTTTAACGCCAGCAAAAGACTTCCATTTCCACTGTGGGAAAGCAGAAGGTTGCTCATCCTCACTTTGATTTGCACGGCTAGGTGGTCCAATTACAAGCAAATTTGATAAAAGGTGAGGGTTAAAGAAGCAAATTACCGAGTAAAGCAAACGATTGCATTGCATGGCTCTCTGAGGAGTAACACGATGTGAAAATTAATGGTGCATTTGGTCATTATTATGTTTTTAGAAATAATTAATGCTCAGAAATTGTTCTTTTTTATTTTGTTCTCTGAACAAGGCTTTAAGGATTTGAAGGAATTTGATAACTACTTAAAATCTCTAATCCCCAAATAGATATACGCTTGGTATAACATTTAAATTTTTTGTGGCTTGAAATTTCTATCAATTTTTTAATATTTTTATTGAATTTTTCTCTTTTAATTTTTAATAAATTTATTATATAAATTTATTTTAATTTTTTGTAAAATTTTATTATATATAATTTTATCGTATTTTTAATATAATTTTATTATGTCACTTTATTACATTATAATTTTATGTTATGAAAGTGAAAAAATTCCAAATAAAAGTCCAAAGTGCCATCATTTTCTAAAATAAGAACCTAAAATATACATCGTTTCAAATAAATGCCTAAAGTGATTATGGTTATTTCAAATAAAGGGAGCCTTGTTGGCTTTATCGACAAATAAAAAATTTTGACCAATCGGGGATATTTTCATTCAAATACAGTTTAAATTTAAATTAAATTAGATTATATTTTTATTTTAGAAAACCAAAAACAGAGGTGGGAGGGAGCCTCCCTCTCTTGTGTGTTCATCTTTTTGTGTTTTAAGTTTTAACTTTTTTGGAAGAAAAAATAGAAAAAGAAATAAAAAATAAAAAAAAATTAAAAGACGAAATTACCCTTGATTAACATTGACTTCAAACCCTTTTATGATACTAATATAGTCACTTCAAATCTTTATTTTAAATAAGATTCACTTCAATTATTTAAAATAATGTACATTTCAAATACTTATTTAAGAAAATGATGATACTTTAAACTCTTATTCGAAATTTTTCCAAATTTTATTATATATTTTTTAAATTTTATTTTTAATTTCATAATAAAATTGTATTATATGTTTATATTAGTTTATTATACATTTTTAATTTAATTATATAATTTTATCATATTTTTAATATAATATTGTTATGTTTTTAAAATTTTCTTTTAATTTTTTAATAATTTTATCATATTTTTAATAGTGTTATTATATTTTTGCTACCGGCTAGAGGAAGAAGAATAGAAAATAAAAGCAAAAGAAAAGAAAAGAACGTGATTTGGCTTGATGTTGAAGTTATTTTCAAGGTAAAGAATCAACTTTTTTTCTACTTCTTGATTCTATTCTAAATCTATTCCTAGGAACATTGTGTCACGCCCAAATCCTCGCAAGACGCGCACATCCTTCACGCTGGCCGATTTTATAACGCGATATCCCGGTGACAACGTATCGTCGACCCTTTCATTTCTTAAGCACACGCGAAGAAGATTAAAATTCCCGCATAATAAAACAACGATGGGAAAAGTTGCGCCATATTTTTCATATTGAAAATTATAACCAAACTTTTATACAAAACACAAACCAGAATACTTCACAACTTTTTACTCTATCTCTATTCACATCAAAATGGAGATCTCAAAAGAAGATAGACTCTCAGCCCATCCAGGCCATACTCAAGGCCCCTTTCAGGTTTATCTTCTTCTTCCAAAAATCCTTCTCTTTAAGTTTCACCTCCGAATTCTCCTTCTCAGACTCCTCCTCATTAGCTCCTCATCGGGGTCCTGAAATGTTTTTCCCCAAATTGGGATGAGACTATGTCTCAGCGAGTTCTACCCCACTAAGCCCAATTAGTAAACCATTATACTAAAGGCTGTCTAGACACGCATAGGTCAGAAGACGTACCTTCGCATCAGATCCCACCTGCAAGTCAGTACAATTCATAATATGCACCTAAGCAATCATATCACAGATCGAAGCATCGATCAAATCGACCTAGTCGATTAAATGCCAACAAGACCACTCACGGTCATTTCCAATCAGTCAATCAATTCACGACTTCAAATCAAAGCAATGATCAATCGACCTAGTCGATTACAAGCCATCACGACCCATGCTCGGTCGGCATATTCAATACTATCTATGAAGTCCTATCGAATCAGGACTGCTCACCCAAAGCTGATAAATAGATAGCATAGCTTACTCAAAGCTGATAATAAGGTATACTGCTCACCCAAAGCTGGCATATCGCCCGTAGGTCGATATAGTATACCATATGCTCACCCAAAGCTGATAATAAAGTATACTGCTCACCCAAAGCTGACATATCGCCCGTAGGTCGATATAGTATACGGTATACCGCTTCACCAAAGCTCGACATATCGCCCGAAGGCCGATATAGTATACCATATGCTCACCCAAAGCGATAATAAAGTATATACGCTCACCCAAATCGACATATCGCCCGTAGGTCGATATAGATATCTTGTTATCCGCTCACCCAAAAGCCGACATATCGCCCGAAGGCCGATATAGTATACCATATGCTCACCCAAAGCTCGATAATAAAGTATACGCACACCCAAAGCTTACATATCGCCCGTAGGTCGATATAGATATCTTGATATCGCTTCACCCAAAGCTGACATATCGCCCGAAGGCCGATATAGTATACCATCTCCACAGTCCAATATTCCCATTATTCTCTATAGCCCACCAAAACACTTTTGGTGCTGTCAACCGACACCCGGTTATTTTCCAATTAATAATCAAACATTATTCCATTAAAGGATAATTCTCAATTTCACAAATAATTCAATTCAGCACAAACTAAAGCTCGATTAAATAAACGAACTGCGCCATGACAATCGGCACGAAATTTCGGTCGTCGGCCATCTCAATCTTAATTTCTGAAAATTAAATAAATAATTAATTAATTTCGAAAATTAATTATTAATTATTAAAAATTCCGTTTAGCTCAAAATAAGGCCCAATTGAATAAACGAACTTCACCACGGTCATCAGCATAAATTTCCGGTCACTAGCCACCCCAATTGAATTTTTGTAAAATAAATAATTATTTAATTAATTTCGAAAATTAATTAATATTAAAAATTCAATTTAGCTTAAAATAAAGCCTGATTAAATAAACGGACTTCACCACGGTCATCAGCATAAATTTCCGGTTCCGGACCATCTCCCTTGAATTTTCGGAAAATAAATAATTATTTAATTTAATTCCGAAAATTAATATTTAAATGCCCAAAAATCTCACTTAGGCCCGAATCATCAAATTGAAGCCCGATTAGGGGTCGGAAAATTCCCAAGACACTCCCAATAAATAGTAGACCACGTCTACTTGTTAATTACACAATCAATTTATCTAAATCGCATCATAATTGACTAATAATTGCTAATTACTTCTAATCTAACAACCTAAACATAATTAATTAAAACTAAACCAACCTAAAACATAATTAGCCAACTAATCCGGGATTAGTGAGATTACTCACCAAATCGCGCACAAATCGGATCAATCCGACGGCAGCGACGCGAGGAACGATTGCCTCCAAAGCACGGCTCGGGTTCGGGGCCGGGAAACGGCCCAAAACGGCCTTGAACAGTGCTGGAAACCCATTTTTCCAGCTGCTGTTCATGGCCAAACGAGACTGATCCGGTGGTTGAGATGGCGGAGCAAGGCCGGCGGAGGGCGAGGGGAACGTCGGGGAGGTCGGGCGGAGTTGGGCGGTGGCCGGAGGTGGCCGGACGGTGGCTGGTCGGTGCGGACAGGGGCGAAACAGGGCTGATTCGCGGCTGGATCGCGCGGGACGGCGGGACGACGGCGAGCGGCGGGCACTCGGGCGCGGCGCGGACGCGGGCGCGGGCGGCGGTGCGGCGGCGGGACGAGCTGCTCCGTCGAGCTGCAGCCGTGTGGCTTCTTCTTCCTCGTTTCTGGTTTTCACGAGCGAGAAACGAAGGGAAGGGGAAGCCTTCGGTCACGTGGGGGAAAAAGTGGGAGAGAAGAGAGAAGAGAGAGAGAGAAGAGATAAGGGAGAGAAAAGTGAGCGGTGGGGGGAAAAAGAAAGCTGTCCGCACGTTGGGGAGGGGAGAGGAGAGAGAAGAGAGAGAAAAGAAAGAAAAAGAAAGAAAAGAAAGGAAAAGAGAGGGAGAGAGAGAAAAGAAAAAAAGGAAATGCATATTTCTTTATTTCAATTTTTCTTTTCTTTTTTCCTTTTCCTCTCAATTTTCTTTTTGCCTTCAATTTTTCCTTCGATAATTTCTTTATTGAAATTTGGACGTGGCCAATAAATCGACGCGATGACGGTACAGGATCCTATTTATCCAAGTCAAATTAAAACCCTAGAAAATTTGGATGTCACACATCGTCTAGGAAATTTAAAAAAAAAAGTTATCAAATAAATTATTGTTATTTTTTAATAATAGAATCATATATTATTTGGCACATTACAAAATATGGCATAATTTTCCAATGTGAACACCTTGACTCCAACGTAAACTATGGATTCTTTCGATTAGCTTTTAAAAAATTCCTTTAACGTTTTCACCAAAAAAAAAAATCTCCTTTAACTTAAAGTTATTTACATTTTCCCAAAGGCTTCCCAAAAGTTCAACCAAGCGCATTCTCATGGGGTCAGGGAAAGCTAGAGGTCAGCATCGCCCATCTTCATATTGATTTGAGTGATCATGCGGTCCAATTACAAGGAGAAAGTAACAAAGTATCCTTAAAAGTCCACAACGAGGTAGTCTTGGTCGAATGTGACGATTAGCTTTCCACGCCACCATTGAAAATGAGTTTTTTCTTTTTTTGGTTGGTACCATTGAAAATGAGTTAGAAAGTAGATTCTTGATTAATTTTAACGCCTCTTGTGGAAAGAGACTTTCGTTTTAATGGGTGGGGAAAGTGAAAAGTTACCCATCTTCACTTTGATTTTTGTAGCCACGCGGTCCAATTACAAGGTGAACTGACAAAAAGGTTTATGTAAATTGCTAGGAGTGTTAATGGTTCGATTCGTTTCCAATTACTAATAAGTAAGCTGAATCTAATCGAATCGTGACCCGAACTGAAATTTCAATTTGGTTCGGTTTGATTTTTCAGTTTTCCTTTTTAGGCTATGCTTACTAGAGCCAAACTAAATAAGAGTGAAAAATGAGAGATTTTAAGTTGGGCATTTAATTTTTGTTGAGAATTTCGATTTTGCTTAGTTAACTGAATCAGAATAATCCAAACAAAAAAAATAATTATCTTTTTATCATCCGAAGCAAGAACTGAATTAAATCGAAAATACACTAAATCTCAATTTAGTTTAGATTTCGATTTTGGTTTGGGTTAGATTCTGACACCCATACGAATTACCAGACGAAAGACGCGCGATCCACGGCAAGATTGCGTGAGAGCAGAAATAATTTCCAATGTGAACGCCTCGCGCAAGTCGTCCAGCGAAAATGATGATCGAGTTGTGGCGAAAAATAGAAAAAGGGGATGATTGCGGGGCTCCTGCAGAGAAGCAACGAAAATATCTTCAAAGTCTACGGTGAGGTAGTCTTGTCAATTTCGAGGAAAGTTTGTTTCGGTGGTCTTCGTCAAGAAGGTGAGGATAAAAAGCCAGTGCAATTGCCGCGTGAACAGATGCGCAATTTGTCGCGCAATCCTCTCCACAAAAATAAGGATATCGTTTGGGGCAAGAGTGAGAAGTCAAGCTTTATTTAAAGTCCCTAGTGCTTGTGCCTCGGGAGCATAAACACCAATCACCATAAATCACTTGAGACGCTCTCGTCTTTTGTTATGAGAGATCTGATATTGGCAGCTCTAGTTTGAGGCGTGAAGCTGATCCTCAGATTGTATTGTTTCTTGGGATCCAAACACAACTTGATCTGCTTCAAGACAATTTCTTCTCGAATACGAAAACCCAGTAATTTCATCTTTGCATCGCTACTCCGGGTAAGCTTGACCTTCATTCTCTTGTCCATTACAATTGATAGGTTGAATAAAAAACATTTGATTTTTACTCATTGCATAACACCTAGCATCCTTTAGAGCATACAAAATTTTGCATGTGAGGTTCCTCAATTTTTCCAAAATCATCATCACATATATTGCTAATTTTTTCTTAGCTCTTCTTATTCAAACTGATCGGTATGAATGGTTAGATTAGTTAAACTCGGGGAATCGCATGCTAGCCCTTTACCTCGATAATGTTTCAAAACTAAACTCCTTTGGACCAAAAAGTCCATTCGATAAAATTACAAAAATACCCTTCTATACCCAATTTTCGATCCATCGGTCCTATATGTACCCCGATTGTATAAATTACCTAAAGCCATGAAACATCCAAAATACTCGATTTTTGCAGGAATAATTCCTCTTTTTCTTGAAAAAAGTTAAAGATTAAAATTTTTCCAAATATTGAGCGTTTCTTTTCAATAATTGCATAGAGCCCTACAAAGGCTACTAATCACAATTGTCAATAACAAACATTTATTTGAACAAATCATATCAACTAGAGAATTTTTGGATGTCTGGAAAATTTCCAATTCTTGTAATTTTTGGAAAATGACAAAGAATTCAAAAGTTTTCCAGAAATTATGAAAAATTCACAATTGTACTATGTTTTTTGCTGGTTTCAATGGAAAACTTGAAAGCGAACAAAGTTGCTTCCTCTTCATGTTACCAATTTTGCAATTGAATTACAACTCTCACTTGAAACCACATGCATTTTCACTTTTTACGACTCTCGCCTGCTGGTGAACATTTTGGTCGGCCGACAAGTTCAGGTCCTTATTTGAGACTTGTTAACTACTCCGGGTCCTTATTCGAGATAACAACCACTTCGGATCCTTATTTGAGAAAATAGGCTCACTTTGGGTCCTTATCTGAGATTTTCCCAATCCGTTTATACCAAGGAGTCTAGCCATTTCTCAACCATTTATACCAATACCTTATTTCTCAAGTTTGGAAATAAGTCATCATTTATCGTATCTCACAGTTGGAAGCATGATTGTTGCAAAACATAGCTATTAAATTTGGATGACGTCTTTGCAAAAAGTTTCTACCAATAGATTCTTAAACTTTAGAATGTAAAGTAATTGGAACATTTTTGTGGGGCCAAGAATTATGGATGAATATGTGAATTTTATCAAATTAGTGAGCCTAAATATAATTTCGGAAAGTTAAGCGGCGCCCCATCAAGCCCCCTTTAAATCCACCCATGTTGTTCGACATTTTGGATGTGGCGGGAGAACAACTTAAAAAAAGGAGAAAACTAGGGGGATGGGAATATATGATACAGAGAGTTAAATGAGAGGATATTAGGGAAACGAAGAGAGAAGAACCAGGAAATAGACATAAATGACACATTTAGCGAGAATGGTTCAGGGAGGCTGCCATTTTTAGTGTAGAGCAAACTAGTTGGGAGAGAGCCAAATGGCAAATATGCTTAGAGAGAGAGTTTACCTTTTCGTCTTTTTATGTTTTAAATTTCAAAATGAAGTTTTATTTAACGATTTAACCATTTAATTTTCTATTAATTATATTTGTTTTTTGATCGATTACGGATACTTCATTCTAGATGTTATGAATATCGGTAATCAGCACTTGATAAAGGCAGACATAAGGTACGCATGTGCTTTTGAATAGATGCTTACGTTAAACTACCGATCAAAGGTAAGGTTGAAGGAAATATGAAAAAAAAACTTAGATGATCTGGGTTGATATTAGTGGTCCTCACTTGAAACTCACATTATGCAAAGGGTGGGGATGCATTAGGCTTACATGCCTTAAGAATGTCTCCAAAAATTTAAGCACCACCCATTTAATTTTAGTTAGTTTTTACACGTGAGCCATGTTTATATCTTGTAACCCTCCAAATTTCCTCCCATTAGGAAAGTCCCGCTTGTAAAGACCAAGAGGACCCATTTTCTTCTTGTCCGTGTGCGGACGCAGCTTTTGATATTGGATTAACTAGTAGACACTCGCCTAGGAAGACTCGTTCATCAAACATTTTGTATTGGAACCGTTCAGAAAGCATGTATTCTCCATCCAGAAAGCATGTGCTTTGGATCCAGCCTTTTCGTTTGTTTATGTACATCTTTTTGTGCAGTAAGAAGGCATCCTCTCTTAATTTTTGCCTATCGGACTTCCATGGAGAAAGGACAAAGTCAGAGTAAGGCAAACAAAAGGATGCACCGTTTCAATTTAGGCCGTCCCTTTGCGGTATTCAATTATCTCAAGAAGAAGAAAAACGGTGCAGAGAAAGAGAGCATTGAGGGAGCATCCATTTCTTCCTTTATCTCTTCGATACCCACAGAAGGCAGTGATCAATACGACATATTCTTGAGCTTTCGAGGCTTGGACACCCGAAAGGGATTCACCGATCACCTCTACCGCAGTCTGATCAATGTAGGGACCGTACCAATTTCCGTGTTCAAGGACGATAATAGCCTCGAAATTGGCAAGGATTTTGATTCAGAGATTCTTGATATCATCATGCAGTCTAAGATTTCAATTCCCATTATTTCCGAAAATTATGCTTCGAGCAAATGGTGCCTCCATGAGCTAGTTCGTATCATGGACTACAAGAAGAGCATGTCTCACATGGTGTTGCCCATTTTTTACAAAGTGAACCCATCCGATGTGCGGTATCTAAAGGGAAAATTTGGGGAGGCCTTCCATTTGCGTAAGAAGCGTTTTAATGAGAAGGATATTCAGGAAGGGAGACAAGCCCTTACAGAAGTGAGTTACTTAAATGGATGGGAATCTGAAAAATTTTCTAATGGGTACTTCTCTTCCACCTACACTTTTATTTTCGTAAGTTTTTTTATTCAGCAAAACTGATGTGATATGGATGAACTGCTTTCACTACAAGCTCACAAAACATCCCAGTATGTGCTAATGAATAACCATAATGGCCCAAAGACTACAAACCCTTGTACTCTGCTATTTTTCCCCTGCAAACTACACCACCAACAACTAAAACCTTAGGATCCCATACTCAGCCTTCCAAAGCTTGATCGACCCCAGATAAATTGACCTCCTATTGCCAACAGGTGGCTCGGTTGATGTGAATGGGACACTTCACATTGACCATGTCATAGGTTAAACTTCCGCTACTTCCAGTAACCACCATGGGTAGGTGATTATAAATTAATTACAAGTTCCCATTTAGGGCCCTCGGATACGCTGGCCTCGGAGGGATGGCCTCCCCTCCTCCTAAGTCCTAAACTTTTGTAATCAAAATAATCGACCTCCTATCCTTCAATTAGCAGCGACCATAGGCCTTATAACAAAAAGTTTACTTCTAAATATTCTCAATTTGCTCAGTGCAACACCTTATCTTATTTCAATAAGATCTATCTATTGGTAGAAAAAGAAGGAGAAATTGAAATGACTACTACACCATCATCCTTCATTGTTATTCATAAAACCAAAACATTTTGCATGTTAATTGGTTCCATCCATCCTTCACATATATGTGGGTGTCCTTTGAAGAGATTACGTGAAACTACGAAATTATGATGAGTTATTGTTGTTTGACAGGCATGAAGGAGAATTAGTGGAAGAAGTCATCAAAACTATTCTGAGCAAGTTGAGACATAATTTTCAGCTTGATGTTCCTAAGCATTTAGTTGGAGTTGGCGATCATGTCAACAAAATTAGGAATTGGGTTGATACTCTTGCCAATCATGCTCAAATGATTGGAATATATGGCATGGGCGGGATTGGTAAAACAACTCTTGCCAAGGTCATTTACAATGAGCTGTTGAATGACTTTTTGCATCGTAGCTTCCTTCCAGATATACGAGAGACAGCTCATCACAACGGTATTCTTTATTTACAAAATCTACTAATTAAGGAAATACTACCCAATGAACATCAAGTTTGTAAAGTTGATGATGGAATTAGTTTGATCAAATCTAGATTCAAAGGAAAAAGGGTTCTCATTCTTCTAGATGATGTTGATCATCAAGATCAACTAAATGCTTTGGCTAGAGAACGTGATTGGTTTTCGACAGGAAGTATCATCATTGTTACAACTAGATATGAAGCTGTTCTTGATCAACCTGAATTCCAAGCAGACTACAAGTATGAACTGAGTGAATTAGATGAGGTGCATTCTTTGCTTTTATTTAAAAGGCATGCATTTCACATGGGCCATTGTTCAAAGGACTTTGAGGGTATCTCACGTGATATCTTATCCACCATGGGCGGGCTTCCCCTAGCTATCAAGGTCATAGGTTCATACTTGTATGGGAAAACAAATGGAAAAGTATGGCAAGATATACTGAAGAAATTAAGAAACGAACCGGCTAAAGACGTACAAAAGATATTGATGATAAATTATGATGCATTGGAACCTGAACATAAGAATATTTTTCTCGATATTGCTTGCTTCTTTATCGGCGAAGATAGCAAATTCGCCATTTACACGTGGGAGGATTTTTATCCATATCAAGGAATTGAAGAGTTGAAGTTGAGGTGCTTAATTAAAATGGGAGATCGTGGTGAGTTTAGGATGCATGATCAACTAAGAGATCTTGGAAGGAGCATCTTTTTCCAAGGACAATCGCTTGAAAGATGTCTGAAACAATGGGTTGACCAAGAAGGCTTAACAGTGAAACCGGAACGTGGGGTAAGATATGGCACTCCTTTTTTTCTTTCCCTCTCTCTCATAATTTCATGTTTAATTTGATCTATTCTACTATTTTACCTAGTGTGAGCAGATGCTCCTACTTTTTAGGAAAAAGTCTATTTATATGTCCATTCATGTCCATCATACATGAATTGTGCCCGTAATTGGATTATATGTGTGCCAATGATTAAAAAGTTACACTATATAATTCAAATTTATTTGCATAAAGTACATTAGTAAAAAATTTAATATACAGCCGATTCTTTAACTATGATTCTATAGTAAAAATCTCATTCACTAAAAGCATGCAATTTTATATCTAGTTGAAAATATTAATAGTTTGAAAGACTATAATAATTAATAAAGATGAAGCATATACATCATAGATCATATAAATAAATATTTTTTTATTCAAAACAATAATGGACAATATGTGCCAATTATAATAACTAATAATTAAGCAAATCAGTAACATTAAAGAAAAATATCACATTTACAACGGGTGCTTACTTTCTATTATAGTCGAATGTAAAGAAAAATATCAATGTTTGGTATGCTTTTTTTTTTTTTTCCATTTTGATTCAAAAGTACCTGTCCCTCTACTAGTTATATCTATCTCTTTTCATTCTTCTTTCCTCTTAATAGATATGATGGCAAAGAATCTCCTCAATAAATATATTGGGAGAACCTTACTATCGTTGTATCACGTGGACCTTGCTCATCTTATGGATTAGGTTAGGTGTTTTTTTTTTGGTCCGTTAGGTTAGGTGTTTGACAATTAATGGATTTCCTTATTCTCCCTTCTTTGCTTCTTTCATTTCTGTTTTCTTTTTCCTTCGCTTTTCTTAATAAACATTTCTTTCCTCGCCAAGCTCTTTTATAATATTTATATTTTTGGAACAATGCCCTTTTGTGCCAATAGCCACTAGACTAACTTGACTATTTAGAGGAAATGTCGTGCTTCTTATTAATATATTGATACCTTTTTCTTTACTATATACGATTTTCAGCATGAAAGTAAGGTCAGTTTCACTTAGCTTGGTTTGATATGCAGGCACGCTATTGTTTGAAAAACTACGATACATACTTTCAATGGCCTCGTGGTTGTTCCCCTGCATACACAAGTGAACAATTTAAAAACTTACCGAGCTCAAGGTTCCTTCAATTGTGCTGGAAGGCTTTAAGTGGAGACTTTAATGAACTATTTTCTGAATTAAGATGACTTCGATGGTTTTACATTGAACCCAACATGCTATCTTCAGCGATAAATTTCCATCTATCTAAATTAGTGGTGCTAGAGTTGTCACAAAACAAGCTCGCAGAGGATTGGAGCGGATGGAGTTCAATTATGGTAAGATGGAAAAAAGACATCCTTTGTGATCTTTGCTTTGTTTTGTCTTGTCCATTAAATTCCTTTTTTGACATCTTATTCTCCTTTATATAGGTGGCAAAGCGGCTAAAAGTTCTCAACCTTTCATATAGCCAGGTTTTAAGATGTACTCCTGATTTCTCAACTTTCACAGAGTTGGAGATTCTAATCTTGGATGAATGTTGCAAACTGGAGCAAGTCCACCCTTCTATTGGCCAAGTCAAGAGACTTGTTTCCTTGTACTTGAGGAATTGTCTCAATCTCAAAGAGCTACTAGAGGAAGTGGGTGAATTGCAAGAACTAAAAGAACTTTTTTTAGATGATGCTGGCATTACAAAAATTCCTATGTCAATTGGTTCTTTGAAGAAGTTGCAAAAGTTGAGTGTCCCACATTGTTTGTCATTGGTTGAAATCCCTCTCTCAATTAATAATCTTTCTTCTCTCGAACACCTTGACCTAAGTAGTTATTCACCATTGAGTGAGATCTCTAGGTCAAATAGGAATCTTTCTTCTCTCGAATGCTTTAACCTCTTAGCTCAATCGAGAATCTTTCTTCTCTTCAACACCTCAACCTCTCTCAATGTTCGTCATTGAGAGACATCCCTAGTTCAATTGGAAATCTTTCTTCTCTCCAACACCTCAACCTTTCTCAATGTTCGTCATTGAGAGACATCCCTAGCTCAGTTGGGAATCTTTCTTCTCCCGAATGCTTTAACCTCCTTAGCTCAATTGGGAATCTTTCTTCTCTTCGACACCTCAACCTCTCTCAATGTTCGTCATTGAGAGACATCCCTAGTTCAATTGGAAATCTTTCTTCTCTCCAACACCTTAACCTTTCTCCTCATTGAGAGACATCATTGGGTCTCATTGTTCGTCATTGAGAGAAATCCCTAACTCAATTGAGAATCTTTCTTCTCTCCAATACCTTAATCTCTCTCATTGTTCGTCACTAAGAGAAATCCCTACCTCAATTGGGGATTTACACAAATTGCAACATCTGAACATTGATAATCCTTTGATTAAAGAGATCTCCGATGCCATTGGAAGGTTTAAAGAACTGCGGAGGATAATTATTATATCCCATGATAGTCGGGGAATTGGATCTGTCTATTGCTCTCGTTCGCTTAGTAAAATCATTGACACGTCCTTATCTACTCTGCCCGATTGCAAGGATAAATCTTTTCTTCAGAACCTCCTTTCCCAACGCTTTAAGGTGCTTCGATTGATGCCAAAGCATCCTTTTGGTTTAACATATCTTCAATACAATTTCGCAATTCCCAAATTCCTACAACTTTCTTGTCTAATCGACCTAGAAGAACTTCATCTTTATGCATGCGATCGACTTGAGAGCATCCAGGGGCTTCCTTCAAGGCTCTTGAAATTTTGTGTTGACTCATGTCCAAACCTGATATTACCTGAGCTTGGCAGATTCAAGTACTTGGAAGAGTTGTCGATAAGACGCAGCAATTTCATTAAAAGAACGGACCTGTCACAATGGAATCGCTTGAAAGAATTGGACATTCAGGATTGCAATAATCTAGTTGAAATTCAAGGCCATGGAGAATTAGAGTTCTTGGAGACGATAAATATATATAGCTGCATGTCAATTGAAAGGTTGATCCTTCCGAAATTACAGTGTTTGAAGCGACTACATGCTTGCTCTTGCAACAATCTAGTTGAAATACGAGGTCTTGATAAGGCAGAGTTGTTAGAGGCATTAGATATTTCCAATTGTTGGTCCATTGAAAGATTACCTAAATTAGGATGCTTTGCGACCTTGAAAGAGTTGAACATTAATGGGTGTCACCATCTACATGGTGTTGAGAGTCTCGAGAGATTCTCATCTTGCCGAAGTATATTTATTAAGGATTGCGAAAACCTAGAAAAACTACCAAACTTGTCGAAATTTGAAAATTTAGAGAGTTTCATAATCTTGGGTTTAATCCGGCTTAGGGAGATTCCTGGGATTGGGGAATCAAGATCGCTAACAAAAGTATCAATCATAAAATGTCAATCTTTGGAGACTTTGCCAGATTTGTCAGGATGTGAGAAGTTACGATATGTAAGGGTAGTAGCATGTGACAAACTTACTCAACTTTGGGGACTTGAAAAGTTGGATTTGACTCTTTTGCAAATTTATGGGTGCCAGCATGTACCAGAATTATTTAAAACATGCAACGGGAGATATGAATATGAATGCTTTTGCATTCCCGAGGTAATTAAATTGCAGTGATAATAATGTGATGAACTTTATACCAATATTACAAGAGCAGGCTAGTCATGTTTCCTTGACAGAGGTAAATAAGCAGCAAACTACCACTTTTCTTTGAGTTTCATGACCTATTTTTCATCATTATCTTCTTTTGACATTAAGGTTTTCCTTGATAGGGTTTTGTTCTTCCTAAGTTCCTAGACTTAATAACTTGAAGGAATGGTGGAGTTGGTCGTAGAAGCTGACATGATGCTTCAGTCAAGATCAAAATTTAGATCCAATGGTGCTTCCTCGTACATTAGAAGGCATTGGTCATTTGGTAACATTCTTCATCCTTTAACAACTAGCATGAGCGAATAGAGTAATACTTTTGTCAAGGATATATCCTTTAAGAATTATTTGCTTGACACTACGTATCTCAGCGATATGGATTTGCGTGAATCTATTGTTGTAAATTTCATGACAACAATCTTTTTTTAGCTATCCTTCCATTGGCAACTTTTGTAGACAGATTGGCGGCTTGTGAGGCAACAAATGAAAATATCGACATATGTAAAATAATTACTTAGCGATTTACAGCTCTCCTCTCAATAAACCCGGTATTTGAATTTTTTATCTACAGGCCGATGATCTTCCGCTACTCAATATTGTAAACTGCACCCAGATCCGCTTTTTCGCTCTGTCTTAAACTAGTATTTCTTTTAACAAATCCTTGTTTGAACTCATTTTGTCAGCTCTTCAACAGGTCAAATTTGACCGATGGTAGTTATCCTGTTAAGAGCAAACACCTCTCGATTTTTCGTGATAATAGGAAAGCCTATCAAGGCTCTTCTCATTCGCTTGAGCATGAATTCCCAGTAAGGAAAAGAAACTGAGCTAAAATAACAATTAAATTTCAAGTTTTTCTGGTGGATGATGGAAAAGGAAATGAAAAGTAATTTTGGCTAGTCTGTTTCGTAAATGATTGGAGACAGGCTCTCTATAACCGATTGTCATACTGCCGTTTGATGATCAAGCAAGGTAAACTGGTGCTGCTTTTGGGACAAGCCTGGCTGTCTGTTTAATGATCAAGGCTTACGTTTGTACTTTGATTCGAAGAGCCGTACTGATGACCTTTTGCATAGTTGGGATGATTTATTTGCCCGTTTTATAAAACAAGTTGGGCAAGGAGCTTAAGATTTTGTTAATTCGTTTGCACGCTGATTGATCCTGTTGTTGTTGTGGAATCATTTTATCACATGATTAATCTGGGTTTGGCTAACTTGGCTGAGGAAATTCAAATTCCGTACCAGAGAACGATCAAAATGAGGAAGAGGAATTTTGCCGAGGAATCATCAACAGTAGCTGAAGGCTTTTGTGCCCACCTTGAAGAGGCTTACGGGCCAACTGGAGTGTATTGGTAAAAAATTTTATGCCTGTGAAGATGAAAGTACTCGATCTGGTCTCAACAGCATGTACTTGAATAATTGGGATTGTATTTTTTTTCAATTGAATCTGCTTTTTGTATGCTCATTAGGTTCTACCTCTATTAATTAAATACACGTGCTGATTTTTCTGCATGTTACCCTGATGCAGAGTTCTTTGATGCGACTGCATTCTAATGATACCATTCCCAAACTCAGTCAGGCTTTGCAAATAGAGGTAGCACTGCCAATCCTCCCATAACTGTGAGAGAGTAAGTTGTGTGCTTATACTTAATTGAATGTGCTTTTTTGTAAGCTTGTTGGGCTCTGCCTCTGTTAATCAAATACGTACTTGCTGATTTTCTGCATGTTACCTTGATGCAGAGTTGTTGGATGCGGTTGCTTCTAATAATATCATTCCTGAACTTAATGGGGCTCTGCAAAGGAAGGTATGTAGTGCCAGTCATACCATAACAATGAAAGATTAACTTGTGTGCTTTAAACTGTATTCAATGTGCTTTCTTTATGCTCATTAGGTTCCACCTCTCTATTAATTAAATACATACCTGCTATTTTTTCTGCAGGTTACCCCGATGCAGAGTTCTTTGGTAAAAGCTGAAAGAAGAAGAGAAGCTCTCTTGTGCCAAACAGCATTTTCTGGTCATGTTCGATGAAGTTATTCGAAAGTCCTTGCTCATGAAATTTTATGGTCTGATCTCACTTTCTAGCCAAAACAGCACTTTTCACTATACGTGTTCAATTAATTTTATAGAAGCCATTGGTGATGACCCAGGAAAAAGGAAATGAAGCGGAACATCAAGAAGGTGGTGTTTGCGCCATTTTTCCTATTTCCTAGTTAGTAATGCAATTGGAAGAGAATGTCTTCAAAGTTCTGGCATAACAGATGGATTGGTGAGGATTGCAGCTACCTGTGCTACTGGGACCATCTCATGTGGACTCTAATGCCACCTCCTCTGTGGTATACCGGTATGATGACTAGTTCATGAAATATTTGATATAATGCCAACGTGCTAATTTCCAAGTCCGCTCTGTTTATGCAACAGTATAAGCTAGCACATGTTCATTTTTCTCTCATATAAGCAGCATCACAAAGTCTGGACTTCCAATTCCCAAGGAGATGAAGGTTTGTCTTTTTTGTTGGAAATATAATGGCAGATATCGATTCCATATCGATTATATTGTCAATTAATTGATTCAGTTAATATATGTTTGGCTTGGTAAAGTGGGAATGTGATCGTAATGTAATCTTGTATATTTCCTTTTCTATCTTTCTCTTGTAACATATATAGAGCAATGCTCTTGTACATGAATATACAGAAAGAATACAGATTACAATTTCTCCCAAATCACTCTCCAATTTTCTTCTTCAATTTCTGTCATGGTATCAAAGCGTTAATCCTAGACCTAGTTTCCGCAACCTCAGAATCTGTCTTTCAGAATTGCCCTCGTTTCTTTTTTTTGAGTTTTGTTGTTGCGGTTTTTCTTATCTGCAAAACAAACCCAAAAAAAGCCGAGTTGGAATTCAATTTTCTGATCCATGGCAAAAAAGGGGGATGCTCGAGATTTACCTTTGGAAGAGATGTCTCAAGACCAGACTCCAGCTTCATCAGTTCAAACCAACCTGAATGAGCAGGAGGATACATCCATCCCAAAGTCTGGAGATCCTTAGAACACCACCATTCTTCCTTCTGTTTCGGTTCAAGCTTCGGGACCGACTCACTGGCCTCCATATCCATGGTTTCCTGTTCAAGGGCAATGGGGCACAGGTCCAGGACAGGCAGGGACTCAATATGGACCATACCCGGGAGAGAGCTCGCACGTTGTTGGACCACAGCCGAAGGAAGATCCAAACATGCACAGAAACGGAGTTGACCCGAATCAGGGAGTAGATCGGAGGGATCCGAACCAAGGGATTGGGTCCATACCGGGTCAAGGGCCAAATCCCTACCCGGTTACCTACCGTATCTGTTCCCTGCCGGCAACTACAGCCGACCCGAGGCCGACGACCCACTGTTCACATCACCGGTGGATGGACCTTATTTGAAGCTCATTCAGCTACAGCTCACTGGTCCCGACAACTACAGCACTTGGGCACGCGATTTCCATCGAGCCCTCATCACCAAAGACAAAGAGGGATTTCTCGACGAATCCGTGCCCTACCCAACAGAAGAACGACTTCAACGTCACTAGCGCCGGTGCAATCAGTTGGTACGTACCTGGATTGGAAATTGCATTGTGCCGGACGTTGCAGCGGGGCTTCCTCCGACAGACGACTCGAAGACCTTCTAGGAGTCCATCCGTGAAATGTATGGACGGCTCGATCGGGTGAAATTGTTCACCATAACGCGAGCCCTCTCCGAATTGAAGCAAAGGAACCTCACAGTTACCGCTTGCTTCAATCGGCTTTCTGCCCTTTGGAACGAGCTTGAGGCGGTCGAGGAGCGATTGGACGGACCTAAAGCAACACTTCGTCAGTATAAGGATATGAAGGAAATGGAGAAAGTGACAAGATTCTTGCTGAGCTTAAATGATTCTTACACTACCTTTAGGTCGCAGATCTTGATGATGGAGCCAACACCCTCGCTCGGACGAATTTATCAGCTGGCTGTTCAAGAAGAAAGTCAGAAGTTGGCGACCACCGAGCACGCGCGAGCAGCTGATGGAGTTGCTCTTGCTGCTGCGTTTGCCGGAGGCCCTGATTCGCTCGACCCAACGCACAGCGGCCATGGAGGAAGCAACAGCTTCGGGAGCTTCGGTGGTCTTGCGGCTGCAACGACGAGGAGAAGTAGTGGGAACCCTAAGAATCCACGGATGGACGGTCAGGATCAAAAGAAGGCATCCAACGGCTCATACCCATCTGCCCACTCTTTTGGATCCAACGGTGGGCAGCAAAGGAGATCCGACGATGGATTTTCTTCCTTCGGTGCGCCAGAATCCGAGGGCTCTAACTTGGCCATGTCGGCTCAAATGTTTGTGGGATCCTACGGCCCATGTCACGCCACGTCATCACAAAGACCAGGTGGGCAAATTTCGAAAAATAAAGAAAAATTTTGTGAATATTGCAAACGTCCACACCATACTATAGAAACTTGTTGGAAATTACATGGCAAGCCAGGTGATAAAGAAAAAAAGGAAAAGGAATTTTCTGCTTATCAGGTGTTAGCATTAAGGACTGATGGGGCATACCAGCCAATCAACCAAGACCAATACCAGAATATCATGAGGGCTTTGGGTCGTTTAACCACAAGTAACAAGAGTGCGGGTTTTTCAGGTACTATCCTTGGTGAAATGAACTCAATACCAACTGATGCATGGATTATACATTCGGGTGCAAGTGATCATATAATATGCAATGAGAAATTATTTTCCCATGCTCAGAAAAGTCCATATTTATATTCTGTGCGACTTCCGAATGGCAATGTTAGTCATGTCACTAAGGTTGGAACTGTTCACCTTAGCTCCAATATTGTCCTTAGAAATGTCCTCCACATTCCAGAGTTTGAGTTCAACCTGATATCTGTTTCTAAAGCTTGTGAAGACAATTCTTGTGGTGTCGTATTCAACTCCGACAATTGTTTTCTTCGGGACCTTTCGGCAAAACCGATGGGCTTGGGTAGTGTTGCACAAGGACTTTACTTTTGGACTAGTTCTTATGAAGTTTTTGATAAAAGCACTTCTTGTAATGCTATTATCAATAATAAAAGTCTTATTTTCCATCAACGCTTGGGTCATAGTGCACGTTTTCCTAATCCAAAATGTCTCATTTGTCCTTTAGCTAAACAGTCTCGGACACACTTCCCTACTAGCACATCTCAAGCCAACATTGCTTTCTCTTTACTACATATTGATATTTGGGGACCCTATCACACACCACATCGTGATGGGTCACGATTCTTTCTTACCATTGTTGATGATTATAGTCGTGCGACTTGGGTTTTCCTCATGCAGTCAAAGAGCCAAACTTTCCCAACTCTATCAAAGTTTTTCACTCTTATTGAAAATCAATTCAAGAAAACAATTCAAAGAATTCGTACTAACAATGGACGCGAGTTCTATACTAGAGAGTGTGAATCTTTTCTATCATCTAAGGGAATAATTCATGAAAGCTCTTGCACATATACTCCTCAATAGAATGAGATAGTTGAACGTAAACATCGGCACCTCTTAGAGGTTGCTCGTGCTCTTAAATACCAGGCTTCGATTCCTGAAGATTTTTGGGGAGATTGTGTTGTTACAGCAACATATTTAATTAACCGCATGCCAACACAGATTCTCAATGGGGGAACACCTTTTCAATTGCTTTATGGAAAGGAAGCGAGAATTGATCACCTCAGAGTATTCGGATGCTTATGTTATGTCACGACAGTAGGGCCTCGAGATGAAATGGACCCTCGTGCTATTCCATGTATTTTTATGGGATATCCCTCTTTGCAAAAAGGTTATAGAGTCATGGAGATCTCTACAGGGCACTTCTTTTTGAGCAGGGATGTGGTTTTTCATGAAGACATATTCCCATTCCGGGAAAGAACCCCATCATCCTCTATCCCAGCTCCCAATCATCGCCCCTTTTTTATCAGAAGAAGATCTATGTATGGAACCTCCATATGTAATCGTTGCACAACCTGCAACTGTGACAACCAATTCATCTCATCATGAAGCCGAATTACCCGTTCTTTCAGATGAAGAAAATCAATCATCCGGTTCTCCGGTCACTTCTTCACAACAGGAGCTACAGGGTTCTTCACAAGACTCACTAAATATCATTACTGAAGAAGAAAGAGTGGCGGAGCCTCGGCGTTCTGGTCGACATACACGACCACCCACCTGGACAAAGGATTTCATATGCCCTACGCTAAATTCTCCAGGTACACAATATCCAGTGTCTTCATACGTTTCTTTTGGTCAGTTGTCACCGGAACATATATGCTGTATTAGTCGGATTTCTGAGGAATAGGAGCCGTCTTCCTATCACGAGGCGGCACGTGACCCCAAATGGCAGGATGCAATGGAAGCAAAGCTTAAAGCAGTGACTGAAAACCACACGTGGGACATTGTTCCTTTACCTCCACATCGAAGACCCATTGGCTACAAATGGGTTTACAAGATAAAGTTCAAGGCAGATGGTTCCATCGAAAGATATAAGGCTCGGTTAGTTGCGAAGGGTTTCACGCAGCGGGAAGGTTTTGATTATCATGAAACCTTTTCCCCTGTAGCTAAAGAAATTACTGTTCGTTCCTTCTTATCTATTGCCGCTATTCGTAATTGGCAACTACATCAGATGAATGTTCATAATGCCTTCTTACATGGGGATTTAGATGAAGAAATTTACATGGAACTTCCGCCGGGTTTATGCAGACAGGGGGAGTCTCTGGTGTGTCGTCTACGCAAATCCCTGTATGGACTTAAACAGGCCTCCAAACAGTGGTATGCCAAATTCACTACTGCACTTATTGGCGCAGGATTCCAGCGTTCCAAGCACGACTATGCCTTGTTTACTTGGACTGAAGGTACTTCATCAATTTATTTGTTGATATATGTTGATGACATTCTTATCATGGGGAACAATGAGTTGGCTATCACAAGATTCAAAACATATTTGCATTCTACTTTTCATATAAAGGATTTGGGACCTCCCAAATATTTCCTAGGTATTGAAATAGCTCGCTCTGATAAAGGAATCAGCCTTAGTCAACGAAAGTTCATTTTGGAGATAGTTTCAGAAGCGGGATTATCAGGATGCAAACCAGCTGCCATACCGATTGAACAAAATGCGAAGCTAACAACGCATGAATATGATATGAGCTTGCTCTCATCCACAGTTGATCCATTGCTGGAAGATCCATTGAGATATCAACGTCTTGTTGGAAAGCTAATCCATCTCACCATGACAAGACCCGATATTTGTTATGCAGTACAGATACTCAGTCAGTTCATGCACAAGCCGAAGCAATCTCATATGAATGCTGCATTAAAGGTTGTGAAGTACTAGAAGAGATGTCCAGGACTTGGTATTTTCTTATCTCGTGATTACGATATGAAGATAACAACTTTTTGCGATATAGATTATGCTACTTGTCCAATGACGAGGAGATTAGTTACTAGTTTTTGTATCAAACTAGGGAAGTCGCTCATCTCATGGAAAACAAAGAAGCAGTCAACCGTGTGTCATTATCGTCAGCCGAATCAGAATATCGAGCCAAGGCAAAGACTGTTTGTGAGATAGTATGGATACGTGGGTTACTTTTTGACCTTGGAGTACAAATCGAGGGACCCAGTGAATTATTTTGTGACAATGATGCTGCACTCAAGTTAGCAGCAAATCCAGTTTTTTATGAGAGGACTAAACATATAGAAGTTGATTGTCATTTCACTCGAGACAAGATTCAAGAAGGGATCATCACAGCAAGAGGAATTGGAACTGTAGAGCAGCCTGCAGATATCTTTACCAAGCCATTATATCAAAGACAATATACATATCTTTTGAGCAAGCTAGGTGTCCTTGACATATACAGGCCACCTTAAAAGCTTCGAGGTGAGTGTTGGAAATATAATGGCAGATATCGATTCCATATCGATTATATTGTCAATTAATTGATTCGGTTAATATATGTTTGGCTTGGTAAAGTGGGAATGTGATCGTAATGTAATCTTGTATATTTCCTTTTCTATCTTTCTCTTGTAACATATATAGAGCAATGCTCTTGTACATGAATATACAGAAAGAATACAGATTACAATTTCTCCCAAATCACTCTCCAATTTTCTTCTTCAATTTCTGTCATTTTTTTCTTTGCAGGGGTTTATACCAATAAATTGTCGATACTAGACACCAAGGATCCAAGCAATAACTGCCGATGCTCTTTGCAATAACTGCCAATGATCGTGGTGTGCATGATCACATCTGGCTCCCAGCCTTCGTCTTCCAAATTCTTCAGCAATTGAACGGCTTTCCTGGTATGGCCGGTTCTTGACAATCCCTCATCATGGCTCGGCATGTGGCTATATCTATACCTTATCAAAGTGTTAAAGCTCACAGTTGTTGGTTCTAGTGCAAGTTTGACTATTTAACATCAAAACTGAGAAACCGAGATCGGACCTCTTCAATTGGCGGAGGTGATTCATCAAAATGCTGCGAGTAAAAACATTGGGCGAAGTTCCTTCCAAACCCATCCTCTCGGTCATGTCAATAGTGATGGCGCAATGACTATTTTACTAAAGACACGTTAGATAGAAATTATTACTATGAAAACATAGAATAACTTCAAAAGCACCGCTGTTCCTAGGAGAAGACAGCGTCAAGACCCATTCTAAGACTCCAATTCAGCCACAGCTCCATGAAACAGCAAGACCCAACAACGTTGCCACGCCGCGACTATCCATAACCGTCGCGGGTACAGTTTAAAAACGACTCTTTTCCATTCATTTTCATGTTTCCCCTACTGCCCATATATCCCACCGTCCGAACCGCCCGTACCTTGAAAGTTGCTGTAACAAACATCGACGCCCGGGATCGGGCGCGCCATGTAGTAGTCGATCGACACGATCCGGACGCTGAAAATCGCGGGTCCTTCGCCGGACCCGACGCCGCTGTACTGGGCTGCGAACCTTCTTCCTCCGTCCGGAGGAGCGGCGGCTCCTCCATCTGCGGAAACCTTCCCACCGACCCTCGCTGGGGAAAAGCGCCGGAGCCCAGGGCGCGGTTAGCCCGAAAGTCGATCGCCGGCAAGAGCTCGGAGGCGCTTGCCGGCGCTAACCGACCGCGCGAAAGTCAAGAGCGTCTTCTCCAAGCTTTTTCCAATTTCTTGCCTCTGGCTAGCTCACGTGCAGTGCAGTAACGGAACGCCGGAACGGGAAAATGGACCGAGAAAACTCTTTGGGCCGATGAATTATTATTATAAGTTACCTCGGAACGGTTATTTTACTAATGTCAAATATAATGATAGATTCCGACCAAAAAACATTTAACGATAGATTCGGCCAAAAAAATATTTAAAGAAAACCAATTTTTAATCTAGACACTAAGTAATTGATAAAACCAAGATTCCACTAGAGCTATTAGCAACTTAGTAGCCAAATTATGATTTTTTGCCTTTCAAATCAATCAAAGGGATAAGTGTACTGGAAAAACTAAAATTTGTCATGAAAATAAAATTAAGTTCTACAACTTTTAAATAGTGCAATCAAATTTTAAAGCTTATCAAGTCTTAAAATGGGTTAATGATTTTAACATGAATTAAGATTTATGTATCACTCAAATTAAACCTAGTTCATAACTTTATAAAATTCAAAAAAAAAAAAAATTGTGTGTCACTCGAATTAAGATTTGTGTCTTCATATAAGAATCAATGACAATAACATGTGGATATAAGCTTTACAAATAAACATCTATAAATTATTAAAACAATTGATAATTTTTTAACAATCAAACCTACCCTAGTATTTTTGTTTTATTTTTATAAAAGTGCGGGTACAAACACGTCACGAGCCAAATAAGTGGCGGATCACCATTTTAACTAATTGATTTATAAAAGTTACTGAAAAATACTTTTGATCTTATCCATACGAAACATCGGAATTGTCTTGGTTACCAGGGAGGTATGATAACGTTTTTGTTTCCAAAAATAGTTTCTTTTGAAAAACATTTTTTTCTATTTTTGTTCTCAAAAACAAATTCTAAATATTTGAAGGCATTTAATAATTATACAAAATTTATGTTTTAGAAAAGAAAATATATTCAATATGACCCCAAATATTTTTTGACTTAGAATTTCTTTTAATTTATTAATTAATTTATTATTATTTTTCTTCTCCTTCCTCTAGCCGATCGCGGGGAGAGCCCCACTGACCATTGATGAGGTCCCCGAGCCTCTCAACCTTGCCCTACCTACCTTGCCCGACCATCACAAGGTTGGCATTGCCCACCTAGGTGAGGCCAACTTCATAGTGGTTAGGCGAGGTGGAGCCTCGCTAGGCCATCGCGAGGCTTGTTGACCACTCCCAGCCACAGCAAGGCTCGAGAGGGGGTTGGGCATGGTCTAATCCATCGCCAAATATTGTTTCTAGAGTTATTCCTAAAAACGAAAAAATAACTTTATTTTTTATTTCTATTTCTAATTCATTTCCGAGAAAAAAATTTATCAAATGCGCTTTTGTTCTATTTCTACTCATTAGAGAACAGACGTTCCCAAAGCATTGCCAAACAACACCTTGGTCAGCCACGATGCTCCTAAATTTCAATGGCTTCTTCAAGAGGCTTCTTTAGCCACCGCAGTCACCGAATTCAAAAGATTCTGTCCACCCATAGTTACATCTACGAGTTCAGCTGAAAGTGTATCAACACCTCGGACAATTCACTAAAGCATTAGTCGCTCCGCACACAAAATTCACTAAAGCATTAGTCGATCCACACACAAATTACTCCGTAAATACATTAGTCAGTCCACGCATAAGTAAATCATATGCTCCATTTCTTTGCAAATGGCTAAACAAATATGGAGGTTGATCACTTGATCAGAGAATTATACAAGCACCACCACCCTTTTCCTCATGGACACTGTATTTTCACGTGAAATGCATATTACAAGTGCATTATACAATGGTGTATCAACAGAGTGATGGGGAAACAAGTTAATCGACGGTTGGAGTTGAACCAAGAATGCAAAGAAACAGAGAATGGCACACATGAAGAAATAGGTTCAATTCCAGTCCCGGGCTTCAAGCTGCCTTCACCACACATTTCATCTTATTAAAGCAGCCATGATGTTTTGCCTAACCATTTCCTTTAGGCCAAGCCCACCTGTCTCTCCCACCTAAGGTCTTCCGAGAATTCTGAGAGCGCAGCCCTTGGGTCACCATCGGAGATAGACAAGTAGTACTGAGCATTCCCATCATCAACCTGCATGCTCCTCCTAAGAGAGTCGAGTATTCTCTTCTTCCCCTGTTCAGAGGTGGTCCTCTTCAACAGAGAACTTTTCTCTATGTCTCGCACACCTTCTGGATAGAGCACGGCAACTTCCCTCTTTGACTGGTTATCTCGCTCTATGTAGCATGTGGAATCGATAAGAATGTCAGGGTTGCTTATGGGGATTAACAATCTCTCCCTCGAATATATACCATGGTCACTCATCATGTTGTTTAAGCGCTTTATGTCCATGACCTGAGAGTACCAAAAAAATATTCTTTTAAGCATGTAATATTCGGTGTAGACAGGGACAAAAAGGACATGTACGAAAAAAAAAAAAAAAACTTTTAAGCAGGGAAGGAAAAAAATTCAGGGAAGCCATTCTAAAAGTAAGTCTCTACCAATAGTTATCAAAACATTGAACTCAGAGAGATCCGAGTTGACAATCATGGACCACATGATACATCATTATTGACTCTTCAGGGATCATTATGACCACAAAAATGGAAAAGCTCCATAAAAAGACAAGTTCATTTCCTAATTGCACAAACAATTTATGTTCTGGTCTCAAAATTTGAGGGTCACGTTCAACCATTTCAATAAATCAATACCACCATTGCAGAATCATCTAATATTTCTATGCTGGTGTTATTAAGTCAGAGGGACTATCATGACCATCACAAAAGTGCATCACCCATCATTTCATACTGATGACTTGCAAAATCCAAGCATCAATTAGTCTAATGTGTTCTGGGAACTAAGAGATTGGATTATCTATTAAAGATGCTCAATATCTGCTTACCAATCAATCATATCTTTTTGCTATTAGTAGCCAGAGATGCTTATTGCTTGGCAAACTTAACAAAACTCAGTCACATCAAAAGATTTCAGAACATTTCACTTGAAGAGGATCCTATGCTCGCTAGGACAAAACATTTGTGTTCAAGCCCCAACCTTCCTCCATACCTCCATAAGAAACGACAACAATGACTTCTTCGTGTAACCATTTCCTTTTCCTTTTCTTTAGGATTTGCCAAAAGATGAAGTTACTCCAAAATTACAAAATTTGTATATCAATTAGTCTGGCTTTCTCCAATGGGAAGAAATCTATAAGATTTGCAGAAGGAGATTCCATTGAGCATCTATCCTACCACCTATTTGGTACACTATAGAACAACAGCGTAAAATGGTCCATATAACTAACCTCACTCAATGGGATGAATCAGTCATTTATATCGAAGTCATTCAACCACCAGCCTGCACAAAGAAGCTATGAACTCAAATGACATATAGAACATCTAGCATCTTGTCAACCTTTTTCTTCTCCTAGTAAACTCCTCAAGCTAACCTTTATCAAAGAGGCCAGAACCTATTGAATGGAGATATGAGAGAGCCATACTCAAAATTCTACAAAACTATGTCCTTAGACAATCTTGCACCAATCAAGAGAGATGTCCAACTTTGGCTGTTATGGTGGTGGAGGTATGCCAGAATGCTTCTTCGAGCAAGAAAGCCTCTGCAAAGACCTGACATTGTTGCTAGCTATAAAACATTCCTCAACCCACAAGTCCTTGACGATTCAATGATCTTAGTCACCAAATAGTTGGTTCATTCACCAAACTCACCACTTTACTCCCCTTTCGCTGGGATTTGCCATTTTAGCAATCAAACTCAGGATCACAAAGTACTTCACATATTATGAAAAGCACCTAACCCATCCCCACCCATCCTCTCAGCGCCAAGGAAGTAACCAAATAGACAGTCTATGCTGGAGGAGGAAAACAAATGGATTCCAAGCCATCAGCAGAGCCAATCCACCAGAAATTCCATGAAAATTCACAATCAAGCTTCCAGCTTCCATCCACTTCATCATCACTCAAACGGACCTACCTATTTCTAACCCTGTCTGCCCATGACTACACGCAGAGCAAACCAACATGACTTCCAAAACATCTGAAGGATACTACCAGGAAACCTTCTTCGTAAAGTTTCAAATGCTGCAGCTGGACACACCACTTTAGCTAACTTTTAAATGAAATAACAGTCCATTTGTTCTTCAGAATCTGCAGAAAGTGAATCTCCATCGAAAATGCAGCGCCAAAGCATGTCATTTGCAACCGTTTAAAGTATAGTGCGTGAGAAAATCATTTCGCCGCCAACATAATTCACAGTTTTGCTCCCAATCAACACAGCACAAGGGACAGAAACTCCATTACCTGAACGGAGTACTTCACGGCGAGGCTCGCGACGCTATCGCGGCGCTTAATCCGGTGCGAGATCGCGAACTTCCCCACGCCGGTATCCCTCCAGAAGCTACCCGAGCTCGGGACGCCGACCACCTCCTTCAACCTCCAGGGGGCCGCGAAGGCTCGGGTGACCATGTCGCGATCGGAGGCGACGGAGCTCCAGATGCGGCAGACGCAGCTTGCGCGGGCCAGGTCCGGGACGGGGAGCTTCTCGAAGATCAGCCGGAGGGTGTCGCGGCAGGCGAGGGCGGAGAAGTGGGAGTTCATCGGCGAGATGGTGGAATCGTCGGCGGCGGAGGCGGAGGCGGAGGCGGAGGCGGCGGCGGAGGCGGAGGCGGCGGCGGAGGCGGCTGCGGCGGCGGCGGCGGCGGCGACGGAGGACGGCGGCGGAGAGAGATCGGGGGTCCGGGGTGGAGGCTCCCGGTCGTCGTCGTCGTCGTCATCGTCGCCGCAGCAGCAGCCTATATTGATGGTTTTGGATTTTTGGTTTTGAACGGTGGATAGTAGGTGCCTCGTGCCTGAAATGTGGTTGAATTACGGTTTTGCGCCCTGTGTTTTGTCATTTATTACAAATTGCCCCTGACTTTTCGATTTTTCGCGAGTCCCCTAAAATTTGAAGTCAGTTGCGATGTCAGTGGTGTGACTTCCATCATTTTTCAGTATGAGCACCGACCATGTGCTTGTCACGTGACTGAGTTGATCTTTCATGGAGGGGAGAAAATATTGGCTGCCCTGTGGCAAATAAGAAGTTGGTAAGAAGGCGACACGTGTCCTCGTGGGCCCACAATCTAGACTGACCGAGAAGAAAATGAGGCTTCATTTAGCTAGGACGCTAGGGTTTTTTCTGCGAGTTCTCGTTCTTTGCGCCTCTCTCTCTACCCACCCTCTCTCTCTCCGACGAACACGATCGCGACCTCCCTCTCTCACTCTGCCCTCTCTCTTTCCGATCGGCCATCCACCGCGAGCAACCGACGGACCACCGTGCGGGATCGGCGAGAGGACCGCGAGCAACCGACGAATCACCGCACGGGATCGGCGAGAGGACCGCGACTTCCCTCTCTCTCTCTGCCCTCCCTCTTTCCGGCCGGCGAACCACCGCGCCGTCCCTCCGGCTCCAGATCCGGCCCCGACTCGTCCGTCCCTTGCTCTTTCTCTCCCCTCGCGTCTCTGTCTGCCCTCCCTCTCTTCGACGACGAACCAGCGCGTGACCGGCGAACCAATATTTTCTCCTTGCGAAGAAGCAACGAAAATATCTCTGAAGTCTACAGCGAGGTAGTCTTAGCAATTTCGAGGAAGGAAGGTTTGTTTCGGTGGTCTTGGTCAAGAAGGTGAGGGTAAAAAAGCAGTACAATTGCCGTGTGAAAAGACGCGCAATCTTGTCGCGCAATCCTCTCCACAGGATTGCGCGTCTCCTTCGGGGCAAGAGGTTCGAAGTAAAGCTTTATTTAAAGTCCCGAGTGCTCGTGACCCAGGAGCAGAAACGCCAATCACCATAAATCACTTGAGACGCTCGTCTTTTGCTCTGAGATATCTGGCTTTGATAGCTCTAGATTGAGGCGTGAAGGTGATCTTATAATTGTGCTGCTTTTGAGGTTCGGACACGACTTGATGTGCTTTAAGGTAACTCCGTTTTATACATTAAAGGCCTTCCGAGTAATTCTGTCTCTGCATTACTTTTCCGGATGAGCCGGATAGTCTATTACATTTTGATAGAAATAAATAAAGACATTTGATTATTACTCATTGCATGACATCTTAACATCTTTAAAAGCATGCACAATATAACATGTGAAATTCCATAGATTTTTTCAAAATCACGATCGTCACAGTTATTGCAGATTTTTCTTACTACGTTCCCCTTATTCAAACTGATCAGTATGAGCGGTTGGACTGGTTAAACCTGGGGGAATTTAATAGTTCTTACTACGATCTCTCTTTCTCTCTCTCATATTTGTCACTTTCTGAACCTTTTACATCCGTCCTCTCTCTTGCAGAACAGTTCAACGCTATCATCTACAGTCCTCGCTCGCTCTCGTTGTTCATTTCCCTCTTGAAAGTTCTCACCGAGGCTTGATTAGGGTCTTCTCTCTCCGACCTTGCATCTCCCTTAGCATCTCAGCTCGCGGAAGGTAATCGCTTTTTCATCTCTTATTAGCGTGTCATTTTTGTTGATTTGTTGCGGCCGAACTAGTGTGTAACGTGTATTGGGCTTTTTTTTGTCTAATGTGGGAGGCTGCTAACATGGTGTGTCACCAGCTCCAGCTCATAATCAACTTCTGTAGAAAAGGGAAGCCTTTGCTTTCGACTTTAGATGTGACTAATCATGTGGCCTCTCTGTCTCATTGTTCGTTTGCATCACAATTCATTGTCCATCCTTTATTAAGCTAGAATGAGTTGGAATGCCAGCACGCTAGATTCTATTGCGCGCAAAATTGCCAGTATTCACCTCAAACCAGGGACCGTCTTTTGATGGGTCGTGAGGTTTCTTTGTCTATGAAGGTCTAAGATAAATTAAACTAAAAACGAAACAGAAAAGAAAAGTAGTAGGCCGGTTTGCGGCCAATTCTGGGATCAAGGGGTTTGATTTTCAATTTCGAAAATCGGAAACAGGTTTTGATAGGGTAGGTTTCAGGTCTTGTTTCAGAATTTACACACTCTATAACCAATCACCCATAAAAGTAGTTATTCTCTTAATTGGATTTTATTCGACAATTTTGCCTCCCAATAAAACATTCTAGACAAATAATATGACGTCTTCCTTGAATTATTGGACAAGATAATCCTAAAAGGTACATTGCCTTCACCTCTAACTCATTCTTCCTTCAGAGTTTTGAAAATTGATGAAGTCAGCTAACTGAAAAAAGGGTAAAAAAAAAAAAGTTGAATGAGTTAATATGCCAAGGTTTGATCATTTTTAACTCTATTGCTGCTTTTTTTGAACAAAACATGAAAACTATATTGCTACTTTCTACCTGCTCTCCACTCATGATAGTTTCAATCATCACAATACAAAACATAACAAAATCCATATTATGATGACTTCTTTCACTTTTGCGTCTCTCTAAAATTGCAGCCATGTTAAAATCTTGGTTTACTTGGGACTTCCAAAAACACGAATTCTCTAAAAATAGAATAGAAGTAGATAATTGAGGGCTTGTTATTCAATAGTATAGTATGACTTATATACCCGTATCAATCAATATCCATATTCACAGATATCTATCTATGGTCTTATCTTTAACTTAATATCTTTTACATGATATTCAATATGAAGAAAAATATCTTATGACACGCGAAAACGTTCACATAAATTGAGCTGATTCACACTCATTTCTTACACTTCTTATTACAAATAATAAATTCGTTCTTCAAAATGTGATTAATCAATTTAACCTGGTTTATCATGAATTTAGTCAATAATCCTATTCGTCTTCTATTTAGTTGAAGAAAAAAAGCTTTGCGGTGATATTTTCAAGGTGGGCCCTCCAATAAAAATGGGGACAAGCACTCAACGTCATTGTTTCAAACCTTGGTCGTCTCTTAATTTTCTTCAGCAGCTTCCTTTTACTTCCTTTCTTCTCTCCTTCTCCTGCTTCCACCGAATCCGTACAATTTTGTGTCATTTCTAATCGGTCAGACTAACGTGGAGAAGGGGCAAAGTCAGAGCAAGGCAAACAAAGGGCTGCACCGTTTCGTTTCAGATCGGTTCCTCTGCGTGCTTCTTGCGTCTCTATGCTTGTATTCAAACATCTCACTAAGAAGAAAAAGAGTGCACTGAGGGAATCTGCTACTCCGTTTGATGCTATCTAACAAATTTATAGCTTTAGTTCTACAGATAAGATATCGATCAATGTTTAAGATTTGAAGATTTAAACTGAAAGGCTCAGTGATATACCGGTTCAAAATAAAGTATTTATACATGGAATTATAGCATGTGGTGTTGGCGTGTAATGAGTAAAAGATAAATAACCATGAGCATTTGTTTATCCCTACCTCACATCTCTAACTTCATTTAATATATGACAATTTTAAACATAATTTAAATATAAAATCACATCCATAATTACTAGCTCAGTCCTTTCTTGACCTCTTTCACGCATATCTAATTCTGTTTCAAATCAATTATTAACATTTATATGATTTATCAAATTCTGATTTTCTATAACCCAATAAAAACCAAATGTATGCTTATGTCTTTAGTCGAATGCAATATACTTGTAAACAGATTCCAGTTCTTTATAGCCTAATTGAAAAATTAATGTACACGTTGTTCGTGATTGGATCAAGCCAACGAGGTTGACTTGACTAGAGGATGAGGTCCAAAAGAGGATATTTAAAAGTATTTCTTTTATCACACTAAAGGCCCTAAAATTAACGTACAGGTTAATTGAAAAAATTTTGGACCCGCATTTTCAGGGAAATACTCTTAGAAAAGCCCTACTCAATATCTTCTTTAATTTCTATGCACTTTTAGAAAGAAATAATATGTCGGTCCAAAAGGAAGTATTTCCCCTCAATTTAAAATCATTTTCATCAACTTCCTTCATAATTTAAACAGCCAAACAAATGAAATTTTTTCCTCAAGTAATATTTTAGTCTTAGTTAATTTTACTTATGAGCAATGCCTAAAACTTGAATCCTGCCAATTAAATCATGATTGATGGAAATTTTCTCAAATTAGGAAAGTGCACGCATCTGGAGAATGATGTCCACTGGGCAACAATTACATGACACCACATTAGTTTGGCCAACCGAAATGGGGTTAGTAGAAAGGGTTGGGAAAATGAGGTGGTGAAGATAATGAGGTTTGATTGTATATTAGGCTAAAAATAATAAGAGTAAGGTCGAAGGCTATTATAAGGATAAGATGTCGTGGGAGTTTATATTTGGTGGAAGATGGTTCCATGGTATCTCCTACATAATTTCAATGTTTTAGGTGTGAACTCAAAGAATCTCTCTTGAAATATCATAGACAAAGTTATGTCGTTATACCATGTGTTTTGAGGAAGTCGATTAGGCGTGGTAGCTAGGAGCACTGGCATTCGACTTTTTTGTTTAATTACTTCTTTCAATGTGAATTGGCTTTCTGAACAAGTAAATGAAGGGGCTCTTTGGGGGCCCTTTTTCGGGGCCATCACCTTATGTTCTGCAGTCAAGCCACGTTGGTCACCCAAACTGAAGGCCGTGTCCTCCCTCCCTCTCTCTCTCTCTCTCAGGAGCACGAACTTTTTTCAGCATTTCCCTCTCAGATCGCCATGGATAAAGGGCAAAGTCAGAGAAAGAGAAAGAGAGCACCGAGGGAGCATCCACTTCTTCGTTCGTCTCTCCAAAACTCACAGGACAAGGTGACGATGCATACGACGTATTCTTGAGCTTTAGAGGTTCAGATACTCGTAAGGAATTCACCGACCATCTCTACAATAGACTGGTCAATACAGGGACTGTGCCTATTCTCGTGTTCAAGGACGATAAGAGCATCCCAATTGGTGAGAATTTTAGTTCACAAATTCTTGGTGCCATCTCACGATCTAAGATTTCGATCCCCATCATCTCTGAAAATTATGCTACTAGCAAATGGTGCCTTCGTGAGCTCATCCATATGATGGACCGCAAGAATAGTGGGTCACACATAGTGTTGCCAATTTTTTACAAAGTTAAACCATCAGATGTGCGGTATCTAGAAGGAAATTTTGGGGATGCCTTCCGTTGGAATCAGAAGTATTTTGATGAGAAGGTTATCAAGGAAGGGCCGCGAGCACTTAAAGAAGTGAGTGACTTACAGGTGTGGGAGTCCGAGAAATTTGCTAACGGGTACGTCACAGAACTTTTCTTCCTTTTTTTTTGGGCTGGGAAACTTTTCCTTTTTCTTTGATATGTTCTCTTCACGCAAAACCAATGAAATGCAGATGTATTACTTGCATTGCAAGCTCAGAAAAGATCCCGAAAATGTCCCAATAAACAACCCTAATGGGTCGAAGACTAGCAAACACTAGTACTTCCCAAGATCTCGTGAAAACTAAACGAACGACAACTTAAACCAAAAACCCCGTAGTGCCCAACAATTTTACATTTGTCTCCAACACAGCCAAAAAACGAAAGAAACAACCCCTTCAGCCAATAGTATGCCTATAATGGACCCCAATGCTGGGTCTTGATCGCTACCAGATAAATTAGACCTCATTATGCCAACGGGTTGGCTTGGCTGAGAAGGGTTGGACAATTCCCATTTACCATGTTTAGGCTTGATTTCCAATGCTAGTAACCCTCATTGGTAGGCAATCTTGGGATAGCCTCCTCTCCTCTTAGAATTTTTTAACCTAAAAAAAAAAAAAAAGACCTATCTTTGAACGGGCAACAACCTCAATCGTTATAATGAACATTATAGTTTGAAAGACTCTTCTTGAGCCAGGTACACCACCTTATTTTATTTCAACAAGATCCATCTATTGGCATAAAAAAAATAGGGTAAAAAAAATTGAAATGACCGCTACTCCATCTTCCCCCATCGTTATGCGTAAATCCCAAACAGCTTGCATGTTAATTGGCCCCATGCATCCTCATATATATGCTGGTCTTTGGATGAGATTAAGTATAATCAGGTAGTTATCAATGAATTTTGTTGTTTGACAGGCATGAAGGAGAATTAGTGGAAGAAGTGGTCAAAAAGGTTTTGAGCAAATTGCAACAAGACTTTCAGCTTGATGTAACTGAGCACTTAGTTGGATTTGGGGATCATGTGAGCAAAATCAGGAATTGGGTAGACACTACTGCCGGTGCTGCTCGAATGATTGGAATCTATGGCATGGGTGGGATCGGAAAAACGACTCTGGCCAAATTAATCTACAACCAGTTGTTGGATGAATTTGTACATCATAGCTTCCTTGCTAATATTCGAGAAACAGCTCAATGCAACGGTATTCCTTATCTACAAAATCAACTAATTGAGGAAGTACTTCAAATCAAAGATCAAGTTTGGAATGTTGATCATGGAATTAGTTTGATCAGATCTAGATTCAAAGGAATAAAGGTTATCATTCTTCTGGATGATATAGATAACAAAAAGCAACTAGATGCTTTGGCCAGAAAGCGTAATTGGTTTATGAGAGGAAGTATTATCATTGTTACGACTAGAAATAAAGCTATTCTTGATCAATCTGAATTCGAGGTAGACTACCCATATGAATTGAATGAAATGGGTAAGGTGCATTCTTTGCTTTTATTTAAGAGACATGCATTTCGTATGGGTCATTGTCCAACAGAGTTTGAGGATATCTCTCATGAAATCATAATCACCATGGGTGGGCTACCCTTAGCTCTTGAGGTCGTTGGTTCATACTTGTTTAAAAAAACAAATCTAAATGTATGGAAAGATACGTTGAAGCAATTGAAAGAAGGACCACATAAAGATGTCCAAAAGATACTGAAGATAAGTTATGATGCATTAGAAGATGGACATAAGCAGATTTTTCTCGATATTGCTTGTTTCGTTATCAGGGAAGAGATCAAATTCGCAATGTACATGTGGGAGGATTGTGGGTTTCGTCCAAGTCAAGGAATAGAAGAATTGGTACTGAGGTGCTTAATAAAAATTGAAGATAACGACAAGTTATGGATGCATGATCAATTGAGAGATCTTGGAAGGAGCATTTTTTGCCAAGGACAATCACCTGAAAGATGTATTGAACCATGGATCAGCAAAGAAGCCTCCAGAGATCAAATACTAGAAATGGTAACATTTGGCCCTCCTCTCTCTCTCTCTCATAATTATACATACATACATACATACATATGTATATATATATAATATGAATTCTTCTATTTTTTATTTAGTATGAGGAAATGCTCCTACTTTTTAGGAAAAAGTATGTTTAAACATCCATTCATGTCCATTGTAGATGAATTGTGACAGCTAATTGGAATTATAAGTGTCCCAAGGATGAAAAAGTTACCTTATTTGATTCAAATTCATTGATATAAATTACATCTGTCAAAAACTTAATTTCCAATCAATTTAAGATACTTTAACTACGATTCTGCACTAAAAATCTGGTTCACTAAAAGCACGGAACTTTATATCTAGTTGAAAGTATTAATAATCTGAAAAATTACAGTAATTAATACAGATGAAGCATATACATCGTAAAAAAAATATGTGCCAATCATAATAAATAATAATTAAGCAAATCGGTAAGAGTAAAGAAAAATCAATGTTTGATAAACTTCCCCCATTTTGATCATGAAAGTACCCGTCCCTCTACTAGTTTCATCTATCTTTTTTCCTTCTTCTTTCCTCTTAATAGATATGATGGTAAAAAATCTCCTTAAGAATTATATTGGGAAAACCTTACTATGCTTTTAGGGTTATGTCACGTGGACCTTGTTCATCTCATGGACTAGGGTAGGTGTTTGACAATCAGTGGATCTTCTTATTATTTCTTTAATTGCTTCTTTCATTTCCATTGTCCGTTCCTTCGCTTTTCCTAATAAACACTTCTTTCCTCTCCAAGTTGTTTTTATGTTATTTATATATTTGGGACAACGCTCTTCTGTGCCAAAAACCACTGGACAAACTTGACTATTTAGAGGGAATGTCATGCTTATTATTATATCGATACTTTTTTATTTACTATAAACAATTTTCAGCATGAAGTCAAATTTGAAAGTAAGTTTAGATTTTGCATAGATTGTCAATGTTCATGTCATTTAATTATTTTATATTGTCCATTTGGGGAAAGCCTAGTAGGTTCATGACTGATCAATGGCGGGGAATTAACCTTTGCAATTAACCAAGAGATATTGAGAAAGGAAAAAGCTTTATTTTCTCGATTTAATTTGAATTAGTTCGCTCATATCATTATAAAGAGCACATTCTTTTGTTGATTCAATAATTATTCTTAAGAGAAATAATATTGACCGTGGGTTTCTCGCTAGTTAATATATAAAATACGGATAATGACAAATGAGTCGAACCATAAAATTAAACCCAACCAAAAAATGGGAAAAAAGAATTCTATCTTTGGTTTGATAGTGCTCGTGGAAGTTCATATCTCACAAAACAAATTTGTCTTTTAGCAGTTCAGTTTGTTCATAATATTTTTAAGAAACTAATGGAAAAAAATGCACTCTCAAGTTATGTTGATCAGTCAATAATATTTTTTTTTAATGTTTACTTATATCTCTTGCCCTATTGTATCTTTGCACTCGGCCAATAAATAGCATTCCAAAAAAAAAAAAGAGATAATGCTTTCAATTTGGAGCACATACCGTTGTCACAAAAGTTCATGTGAAAGAAGAAAGGTGTTGAGTGTTGTGAAATATGGATCAACTAGTCGTGAGCCCATACCATGCATATGCACGAAACTGACATGAATAAATTTATCATGAAGATATAACTATAGTATCCTTATCTCTATTGGAAAAGCACATATAGATGGACAAATCATGTTCTTTAGAAAGATAGTTATAATTTATAAGTTAATAGTTCTTAATCTTTCATTATAGTAATTCAACCGGAAAAAAAAAGAAAAAAAAAGCCCTCTCATTATAGTAAAAATTCAGGTGGGAAACCGCATTCGAAAGACATTCCTTTTCTTTTTCCCCCAATAACAATGGACGTACTTCTCTTGGATGGAGTGTACAAGAAAAAGTTAAATGCGCTAAAAATCGAATTATAAAGAATTTAAAAAGATATTAAATGAAATTGCACGAAACGGAAGTGCGATCAAAGGAAAATTACGAGGAAAGTAAAAAATGAACTTTGTTGTGCTGTGCCTGTTTGATCTTACCTCCGAATACCCCTTTTATACCAATGCCTCGTGTCAACCATTCTGTTTCTAGGCCATTCACATGTAACTTCCACATGCATCATATGTCACGTGCATCAATCGTATCCTGCCTTACTTGCCACATGCATCCTATGACACCTAGTCCTATACTATTCTTTTCAAGGGAGAGATTTATATATATATATATATAAACATGTGTTTTGCTTCTCTTTTAAGAGGGAATTGCTCATCATTTGAAACATCAATTGGTGTCACCTGCTCAATCCAATATAAATGGTGTGCATAGCATGGGTCATGTCTAGTCTATATCTGATATAACATGATACTATAATTATAGAAATGAGATTAGTGTCACTTTAGGTCCCTTCTAATTTTACTATTATTTAAGGATTCTCCTACTAATAAAAAGTATGGCAGAGGAGTGAAGTCTCACTTTGGTAGAGTGCTCCTTCTCTAACCAACACATTCCCCACCTTTAACAGTTATATAATATTCTCCTCATCAACATGCCGTACCATCCCCAATTTTTATCACCATTCTCTTCTTATTTTTAAGAGTTTTAAGTTACAAAGTTCTCATAAAAATAAGCATAATGTTAACATAACACGCGCGTAGCATGTGTATAGATTACTGTGGACATTAAGCAAAGTCCATTTACAAAAATAATACCATTTCTAGATCAAATTTTGCTTTTACATGTTACAAATGCATTTTCTTGAACAGGTTGAGTGAGGGGCATTACTGGCTTGAAATTACTTTGCTCTAGAAATGAATTTTAATAGATGAATACTAATTTTTAATTTCTAATTCACCTCTTGAGAAGCATGCCCATGCTAAAAACGGATGTCAATAATTTACATCAACATACCTCTAGAAAACCTATTTGACAAAAGTGGGTACTAACGGCTACATAAAATCCATAATGGTGAAATAGTCCATTAACTCATTGCCAATTGGGACACAAGCTTAATTAAGTCCGACTGGACGGTTCAAATAGGAAATTATTTACACTTAATAGTGCCAGGAATCAAACTCATAACATGATACACAAAAGCACATTCCTTAACCACTAAATGAGCTGTGTGGGGTTGCCTCTCAAATATTTCAGCCAAATCTTTCAGAAAACTATCAATTGTTCCTAATATTGCTTTTGGTAAATTCTAAAGAACTTGACCATAGAATAAATTGCAAAGAAAAAAATAACTCACTAGACATGTCTCCTTAGCTCCTAACTGAGCGTGGCCAGGTGCCCGCTGTGATCCAGAATCGCACGCCCAACCGAGCGTGACTAGGTGCCGGCTTTGATCCAGAATCGCATCTCTACGTTGTTCAAGCAACTGAGTCTTGCTGGAGGCCCAGCCACCGACTAGTAGCTTTGGCTACTTGCAATCTATGTTATGGGCATCTCAGTCTGTTCCTCTCTGAACGTTTACACCATGTCAATGTGTAGATTGAGTGGCGGCTTGATTTATTTGTGGTCAATCTCGAGATGCTAATCCAATAGAGAGTTTAAGATTTAAAATTTCGATACTTGAACGTTATCCAATACCGTCACTGATCAGCTAAGCTTTCGGGGGAAAAATAATAAAGTATTGTTGTTAATGTCAATCAAGCTGTCTGGGATTTTGTCACCCTCTTCTTCCAATTAAATGATCTGCTTTAGCAACAAAGTTTAAGCGGTACTTTTGACTTATAAGATGCGAAAAGAAATGGTGCTAGTCTTGGGAAATGGACATACGTATCTTCACTTTTCTGTTTAGGTAACATAAGTAGATTTTTCCAGAAAATTTCGTGTGGCAGAGTTTGCCAAAAGATGTTGCCTAGCATCGACAAACCTACTGTTCCATATGTTAAGACCTTAATCTAAGTATAACACTATGTAAGGAAGTTAATTAGTTCATTTTTAGTTGGTCTAAAGCCAACTCTCTTCCAATTTCCGTCAAAATCTAAAATATTATTCAAATGCTATAGGTGTATTTGCTAAAGAATGGTTAAACACATAATAACAATAGTTAACAAATTGAAAATCAGGTGCTTACTTAGCTACTTAACAAGTGACCAATGGGTACTCTTTAACATTCGTATGTTTTAAAAGGTTTCATGTATTTCCACTTTAATAAAAATCAAAGTACATGCACTACAAAATTCCAAAAAAGCGAGAGGTAAGAATTGAGGTGTTTGGTCTTGAATTTTTTAAAGCAAGAAAAAGCGTTCTTTTTATTTAAAATATTGTTTGAATTTTTAAAAAAAATTATCAAAATACTATGTGTGTTTATTTGTCAACATTTACGTTTGGCAAGGGGTAAAAAGATGATAAATTGTGAAAGTATGGGGTTTAGAAAAGCAAAAGTAAAAAATTAGAAGTCAATTCAGACACTCAGTTGATTGATTTGATATGCAGCGTTTCGGGAGGTGGTTCGATTATTGGCCCCGTGGCTATTCCTCTACATGCACAAGTGAACTGTTTAAAAACTTACCGAGCTCAAGGTTCCTTTCATTATGCTGGACGACCATAAGTGGAGACTTCAATGAATTGTTTCCTGAATTAAGATGGCTTCAATGGTTATACATTGAACCCGATATATTTTCTTCAGCAATCAATTTGCATCTATCTAAATTAGTGGTGCTGGAATCGTCACATAACAATCTTACAGATGATTGGGGAGGGTGGAGTTCGATCATGGTAAGATGGAAAAAAAGACATCTTCTATGATCTTTGCTTTGTTTTGTTTTATCGATTAAACTCCTTTTTGATAGCTTTTACTCTTTTGTACAGGTTGCAAAGCAGCTAAAAGTTCTCAACCTTTCATATAGCCGGGAGTTAAGATATACTCCTAATCTCTCGGCTTTCACGAAGTTGGAGATTCTCATCTTGTCCAATTGTTACAAATTGAAGCAAGTCGACCCTTCTATTGGCAAACTCAAGAGTCTCATTTCTTTGGACTTGTGTTATTCTAATAATCTAAAAGAGCTACCAGAGGAAGTGGGGGAATTGCAAGAACTAAAAGAACTCCTTTTAAATTCTATTGGCATTACAAAGATTCCCATGTCAATTTGTTCTCTGAGGAAGCTAAAGTATCTAGATATCAGATCTTGTTCATTGGTTAAAATCCCTCTCGCAATTGAGAATCTTTCTTCTCTCGAACAACTTGATCTAAGGAGTTGCGAGTTATTGAAAAAAATCCCTAGCTCAATTGGAAATCTTTCTTCTCTCAAACGACTTCAGCTATCACATTGCATGTCATTGACAGAAATTCCTAACTCAATTGGGAATCTTTCTTCTCTCAAAGAACTTGATTTAAATAGTTGCGCCTTATTGACAGAAATCCCTAACTCAATTGGGAATCTTTCTTCTCTCAAAGAACTTGATTTAAATAGTTGCGACTCATTGACAGAAATCCCTAACTCAATTGGGAATCTTTCTTCTCTTGAACAACTTAATCTAGGGGGTTGCGAGTCATTGATAGAAATCTCTAGCTCAATTGGGAATCTTTCTTCTCTCAAACGACTTGATTTAAACAGTTGCGAGTGTTTGACAGAAATCTCTAGCTCAATTGGGAATCTTTCTTCTCTCGAACAACTTGTTCTAGGGGGTTGCGTGTCATTGACAGAAATCCCTAGCTCAATTGGGAATCTTTCTTCTCTCAAACAACTTGATTTTTCTTTTCTCGGAATACCTGTTCTATGCTTTTGTGCGTCATGGACAGAAATCCCTAGTTCAATTGGGAATCTTTCTTCTCTCGAACAACTTGATTTAGAGGATTGCATATCATTGACAAAAATCCCTAGCTCAATTGGGAATCTTTCTTCTCTCGAACAACTTCAGCTAGGGGGTTGTGTGTTATTGAGAGAAATCCCTAACTCAATTGGGAATCTTTCTTCTCTCGAACGGCTTGATCTACGGAGTTGTCAGTCATTGACAAAAATCCCTAGCTCAATTGGGAATCTTTATTCTCTCAAAGAACTTGATTTAGAGAGTTGCGAGTTATTGACAAAAATCCCTAGCTCAATTGGGAATCTTTCTTCTCTCAAACAACTTGTTCTAAATAGTTGCAAGTCATTGACAGAAATCCCTAGCTCAATTGGGAATTTTTATTCTCTCAAAGAACTTGATTTAGAGAGTTGCGAGTTATTGACAAAAATCCCTAGCTCAATTGGGAATCTTTCTTCTCTCGAACAACTTGTTCTAAAGGGTTGCGTGTTATTGACAAAAATCCCTAGTTCAATTGGGAATCTTTCTTCTCTCAAACAACTTGTTCTAAATAGTTGCAAGTCATTGACAAAAATCCCTAGCTCAATTGGGAATCTTTCTTCTCTTGAACAACTTGATCTAAGAGATTGCATGTTATTGATAGAAATCCCTAACTCAATTGAAAATCTTTCTTCTCTTGAACAACTTCATCTAGGGGGTTGCAAGTCAATGACAGAAATCCCTAGCTCAATTGGGAATCTTTATTCTCTCAAAGAACTTGATTTAGAGAGTTGCGAGTTATTGAAAAAATCCCTAGCTCAATTGGGAATCTTTCTTCTCTCGAATAACTTGTTCTAAGGGGTTGCGTGTTATTAACAAAAATCCCTAGTTCAATTGGGAATCTTTCTTCTCTCAAACAACTTGTTCTAAATAGTTGCAAGTCATTGACAGAAATCCCTAGCTCAATTGGGAATCTTTCTTCTCTTGAACAACTTGATCTAAGAGATTGCATGTCATTGATAGAAATCCCTAACTCAATTGGAAATCTTTCTTCTCTTGAACAATTTCATCTAGGGGGTTGCAAGTCATTGATAGAAATCCCTAGCTCAATTGGGAATCTTTATTCTCTCAAAGAACTTGATTTAGAGAGTTGCGAGTTATTGACAAAAATCCCTAGCTCAATTGGGAATCTTTCTTCTCTCGAACAACTTGTTCTAAGGGGTTGCGTGTTATTGACAAAAATCCCTAGTTCAATTGGGAATCTTTCTTCTCTCAAACAACTTGTTCTACAGAATTGCAAGTTATTGATAGAAATCCCTAGCTCAATTGGGAATTTTTCTTCTCTCGAACAACTTGATCTAAGGGATTGCATGTCATTGATAGAAATCCCTAGCTCAATAAGAAATCTTTCTTCTCTCGAACAACTTTAGCTAGGGGGTTGTGAGTCATTGACAGAAATCCCTAACTCAATTGGAAATCTTTCTTCTCTCAAACGACTTCATCTATGGTTTTGCGTGTCCTTGATAGAAATCCCTAGCTCAATTGGGAATCTTTCTTCTCTCAAAGAACTTGATTTAGAGAGTTGTGAGTTATTGACAGAAATCCCTAGCTCAATTGGAAATCTTTCTTCTCTCGAACAACTTGATCTAAGGGGTTGCGTATCATTGACAAAAATCCCCAGCTCAATTAGGAATGTTTCTTCTCTCAAAGCACTTCAGCTAGGGTGTTGCGTATCATTGACAGAAATCCCTAGCTCAATTGGAAATCTTTCTTTTCTCGAACAACTTGAGCTAGGGGGTTGCGTGTCATTGACAGAAATCCCTAGCTCAATTGATGTTATTGAGAGAAATCCCTAACTCAATTGTGAATCTTTATTCTCTCAAACAACTTGATCTAGGGCGTTGCATGTCATTGAGAGAAATCTCTAGCTCAATTGGGAATATTTCTTCTCTCGAACAACTTTAGTTAAGGCTTTGTGTGTTATTGAGAGAAATCCCTAGCTCAATTGGGAATCTTTCTTCTCTCAAATACCTTAACCTTTGCAGGTGTTGTTCACTAAAAGAAATTCCTACCTCAATTGGGGATTTACTGAATTTGCAAAGTTTTGACCTTGAATAGTTACCCATTGCTATTGGATGGTTGAACAAACCGCCAAATGCTATTTCTTGAATCTTGTGATAGTCTAAAAGGGGGAATTCCAAGAGAAAATGATGGCTTGTCTTCGCTCATGATTCTCCATGTCACTAGCACATTGATATTTGACCCGCCAGAAAGCATATGGAATCTTTCTTCTTTCTAATGCCTTGACCAAGAGGGTTGTAAGGAGCTCGATTGTTGCTAGAGCTTTCTTCCGGCTTAACATATCTTCAAGTCAATTCCCTGATTCCCAGGTAGCCAGAGCTTTCTTACCTATTCCACCTGGAAGAACTTCATTTTTATGGATACGATCAACTTGAGTACTTCCCAGAGCTTACCTCAAGACTCTTGAAACTTTGTGTTGACTCCTGACCTAAGTTGATATTGCCTGAGCTTGACGGATTCAAGTACTTGGAAGAGTTGTCAATAAAACACTACAATTCCATAGAAAGAATGGACCTCTCACAATCGAATCTTTTGAAAGGATTGGACATTGAGGATTGCGATAATCTAGTTGAAATTTAGGGCTAGGGTAAATTGGAGTTCTTGGAGACAATACGTACATATAGCTACAAGTCCATTAGAAGGCCGATCCATCCAAAATTACGAGGGCTTGAAGCGATTAAATACTTGCTATTGCAACAATCTAGTTGAAATACAAGATCTTGATAAGGTGGAGTTGTTAGAGATGTTCAATGTCTGTAATCGTGGTTCCATCAGTAGATTACCTGACCAATGATGCTTTTGGAACTTGAAAGAATTGAATATCAATGGTCGTCGTAATCTACGTGGTGTTGAGACTCAATTTTCCAGTCCTACATAATTGCAAGAGTGGGGTAGTCGGTCCTAGAAGCTAACATGATGCTTCAGCCAAGATCAAAATTTAGATCCGATTGTGGTTCTTTCTACGTTAGAAGGCGTTAGTCATCTGGTAAGATTCTTCGTCCTTTAACAACTAGCATGAGCAAAAAGTGTAATACTTTTCTTACAGATATATCTTTTAAGAATTATTTGCTCGACGCATGGTATCTATTTGATTTGGATTTGCCTAAATATATTTGTTGTTGATTGCATCACGGCAATGTTTTTTCAGCTAATCTTCAATCCGCAACTTTTGTAGATAGATTGGCGGCTTGTGAGGCAACAAATGAAAATTAACGACATAGGTAAACAAGAATTACTTAGTGATTTACAGTTTCCCTCTTGGTAAACCCAAGATGAGAATTTTTCATCTAGAGGTTGATCTTCTGCAACTCAATTTATAAACTGCACGCCAGATCCTTTTTTTCTCTGTCTAAAACTAGTATTTTCCTTTAAAAAATCCTTTGCCATTTTGAACTCCTTTTGTGAGCAATTTTATGTGTCGTATTTGATTGTTGGTAGATATCCTGTTTAGGACAAACAGCTCTCGATTTTTCATGATGATGGGAAAGCCTGTCCATTGTTCATTCAAGCATGAATTCCTAGTAAGGAAGAGAAACTGAGCTAAAATAAAAATCAAGGTTCAATTTTTTTCTGGTGCGTGATTTAAAAAGGTAAAAATTAGTTTTGGCTAGCCTTTTTCATCTATGATTGTAGGCAGGCTTTCCATAAACAATTGTGAGACTGTTGAAAGATTATCAAGCGAGATAAATTGGTGCTACTTTTATGACAGGTCCGGCTGGTCTATGTAATGATCAAGGCATACTTTTGGACTTCAATTCAAAGAGCTGTATAGATGACCTTTTGCATTATTGGGACAATTTTTTGCCTGCTCTGTAAAACAAGCTAGGCAAGGAGCTTAAGATTTTTCTTATTATTTTGCATCCCGTTTGATCCTGATGTTGTCATGGAATCATTTTATCAAATGATTGATCTGGGTCTGGCTAACTTGGCTGAGGCAATTCATAGCCCATGCCAGAGAACGATCAAATGAAGAAGAGGCATTTTGCTCAGGTGTCATCAGCAACAGCTGAAGGCTAGCTTTTGTGCGACCTTGAACAGGCTCACGGGCCAACTGGAGTGTCCTAAGGAAGTCTTTTATGCTTGTGAAGATCAAAGCACTTGATATGGTTTCATTAGCACAAAACTGAATGATTGTGAATGTATTATTTTTCAGTTGAATCTACTTTTTTGTATGCTCATTAGGTTCTACCTCTATTAAGCAAATACATACGTGCTGATTTTTCTACATGTTAACCAGATGCAGAGTTCTTTGATGCAATGCGCTCTAAGGATATCATTCCCAAACTCAGTCAAGCTCTGCAGATAGAGGTATGCACTGCCAGTCCTACCATAACTGTGAAAGAGTGACTTGTGTACTTATATTTAATTGAATGTGCTGTGTGCTTGTTAGGTTCTACCTCTCTGTTAATCGAATATGTACGTGCTGATTTTTCTGCATGTTACCTTGATGCGGAGTTGTTTGATGCGGTCTCGTTCTAATGATATCACTTTCAAACCCAATGAGGCTCTGCAGATGGAGGTGTGTACTACCAATTGTACCATAATAGAGTAACTTATGTGCTTATACTATTTGAGCTGTGGAATTTCACCAGAAATCCGTGAACTAGGATGCATGATGACAATCTCCTCTTTTTCTGTCAGTTCATAATATCTTTTGAATGTTGTGATAAAGGTCTCTGATACGGCGAGCTTAAATCTCATGTATGCAGCATTAAATTTGTAAAGTTAAATATAGCCTCATAGCAAACATTTTCGTATTTTGGATATTGCAAAATAACCAAGTAACAAGTACGCCTTTCTGTTTAGTAGTTTGGGCACTTTGCCTTTTCAGCATACGTTCTGTTCATAAACACAAACAAGGATGATGGTGCTAATTGCCAACTTCTCCTCTTAAGTCCGTCGTTTTCTATTTCTTTGGCTGAAAATGAATTCTGTTGATTGCGATCTGACTGCGAATTAATCAGAGACCCCTCTAGAATGTGTGGCAAGACTAATGTCCCCAAATTTTGGTGTTGATAGATGAGATTCATTGAAGAGGTCATTCGTAGATCGCCAGAATCTGGACCAGGTCAAAATAACCTTATTTATATTGATGGACTCTCAAGTCTATGCTTGCTACTTTAAGCTAATTTTAGGTTCTTCATTCCAAATACATCTAAAAATAGACAAAACTAAGGATCCATGCAGCCGCGCCTTTATCTCTCTTCGAGATGATTGGAAAGTGTCACATTTTTACTCTCAACCATCTTGTGTAATACATGCATCGCCCTCATTTTCATACCATCTTTAGCAAGTGCCCGGGTGGAGACTAGTTAGAAGTCTTCTAAGGTTGAATTTGTTAGTGTTCGTAACTTTTGATGAAATATCATAAACAACCTGAATTTATTATTTATTCTTTTCCTGAATCTATCACGAAGTACATATGTAGCTAGTAGAATTATAATTATTTTCGAAATCTCATGTGACAACAGCTGATTGGAAAAGCCAATGAGTGTGAGACCCAAATACAGGGTTTACATTTGATGATGCGGTTCAAACTATAAGAGACACACCTCCGGGTCGCCAAAACTTCTTAACGACTTGCCTCGAAGGACACAACCAAGAGAGGGGAACAAAATCTCACCAAGGAATGAAGAAGGAGAAGGAGAATGGGAAGGAGAAGAAGAAGATTGCCTCAACCGAGTTGACAACAAAATTGCAGCCGGGACCTTCTCATGTGGACTCCGGTGCCACCTCCTCTGTGGTATACTGGTATGATGACTAATTCATGAAATATTTGATATAATGCCAAAGTGCTAATTTCCAAGTCCCCTTCATTTCTTGAGTAGTATAAGCTTGCACAAGTTCAATTTCCTTGCTCTCGTATCAGCAGCAGCATCACAAAGTCCGGTCTTCCAATTCCCAAGGAAATGTTCTTTTTTATTCTTTGCAGGGGTTTATATCGATAAATTGTTGATACTCCCTGCAATAAGCTCCGACGATCGTGGTGTACATGGTCACATCTAGCTCTCAGCCTGTGTCTTCCAAATTCTTCAGCAATCGAACGGCTTTTCCAGTATTGCCGGTTCTGCACAATCCCTCATCATGGCTTGGCACGTGGTTATATCTACCTCGATTGTCTGGCCAACATTTCATCCGCCAAGCTGATGGCTTTGGCGATTCTACCCTCTCCAACGAGCCCATCGATCAAAGTGTTAAAAGCTTGCAGTTGAGGGTTCAAGTCCAAGTTTGACCATTTTACACAAAACTGAGGACCCGAGATCGGATCTTTTCAATTGGCGGAGGTAATTCATCAACATGTTGCGAGTAGAACTGTTGGGAGTCGTTCCTTTCGAACCCATCCGCTCGATCATTGACATGATCGATTCATGATCAGTTTGCAATTGATTGAACCCATCCGCTTCATCTTGGCCCCAACCCCCAAGAGTTGGGCGAAACAGGGAGGTAAAGTCAAGAGGGTTCACTCGAATCGTCCTCTCCAAGAAGAATGAAGCATTGTCAGCTTCCACCAATCTGCCATTTCTGCATTTGTTCACCACAGAGGTCACAAGTTCAGATCGATCCATTGAATCACTCCAGCAGTGGATGGGCAACCGTGGGAGCGACGTGAAAGAAAATGGCTCGATGCAAAGATGGGATGAGAAGTGAGAGGTTTAGTGAGATCGCCAGATTCTCGAACAAGACGGTGAAGAGCAGAAGCGCAAATGGATCGATTCATTCTCATTAGTTTTGCCAAATTTTCTCCTTTCGAGATCAAGAATCCACAAATTGACGCGATGGCGTATGGAGAGGATGATTATTAGGCAATTCAATCACTGAAACTTTAGATGTCTGATAACAACATAATTTTCGGTTCAATCAATGAAAACTACTTGATTGGCAAACTGAACATTTCTAGAAATACTTTGATCGATTCATTCCCGTACTCAGCAATTGAAGAGAGGTCATGATGCATAATCATGCTCTTATACTGTTGTGAAAACAACTATGAAATCCACATGTGAGACCAAATCCGAATGGATTGAAATCTCATTCGACAAGAACGGTGAACACTAGTGAAGTCGATGTATCGCCTGTCGACATGAATGTTTCTAGTCTTACTACTATCGGCCCAAAAAAATGAGAAAATAATACTAACGTTTTCTACTATTGTCATTATGTGTATAGAACATACTTTTGACTTTATACCAATTTAACAATTTGTTTTGGTCTATTCGATGCTTTCTTACTCATTGAATGAGGTAGGCATCCCGGCTCACATGTTGCAAAACGAATTTTTCTTATATGAATTCTTCGGCTGGATGGTTTACATATTAAGTACGTATTTCTTTGTGTTTTGCATATGAAGTACGTACTTCATGAAGGAAAATAATAATAATTTTTTTGGCCCTGATGACATAGGATTACTCAGCTAGTGGGTAAAACTCTAAACATGTGAAACAGATGATGAAGCTAAATCAATAATTTCTCTTTGAAATTGAAAGTGTCTTCTTTTTGTGACTAGCCTTTTCATGCTTAGCTTATCATCTTGTCGTTCAATTGAACAAAGCATGCAACTGATTAGAAGTGCCGCTCTACGAGGACATAGAAAGACAATAATTTACGATTTAAGTAGACAGGAACCCAAACGTTACGAGGAAAAAATTGATAAAAAGAGAAAATGAGAAAGTTATCCGTATGACATTCATAACATGTAATTACCAGTAGATAGGCAATATTTAAGAGGATAGAGTTTTCTGTTTTACATTTCTATTTCAATGTGCCATCAGATTCGGTAATTCTAGATTTAATTCATATTGTGATTCCTCTCATTCTGCACCCTGATCTCTTTTACGTCATTTCAGTTGCTTCGTTCTTGTACACCAAACACGCCCTTGCGGTTTTCTGGTGTAGGCATGGGTAGTTTGTTTTCTTTTAAGATATTTTTGCTTCTTGGAATTAATGTTGACCGAGTAGAGTTTTCTCCATCTGGCGATTTGGGTGTACTGAGGTGCTTGTGTGGTGGTGTTATGGGAAGGAAGTTTCACATCGGAGACATGATGTAAGGCAACGTTGTCGACGTGAATTTTGATGAAAATGCATCTAGACCAAAGTAGTGGTATAGGAACTCAGAAAACTCTCCGTGGCAGCACAATATAGGATTTCTTTGATAGATTTTCTTGCGGAAACTTGTCGAAGAAAGGTATCTGACTTTGCGTTTTGAATATGTATGTCGACAGCTATTTCGCCCGACGTATTTGTTTTTCTTCGGAGAGTGTATGCATCTTCCGCCCTTTTTCTTTTTCTTTGTTTTTTGGTTTTTTGTTGTTGTTGTGCATCCATGTGGTAGAAATTCTGCCTTGGCATATGCCATAATTTCAAATTATTGGGGGAAGTTATGAGTTGTGCGTCCAGTAGTCCTTCCTCGAGGATGGGATAACGCGGGTCTTGAATGAAGCTACTAATCAAGATCCTTTTGTTCCCATGCACGTCAAGACGCAAAAACAATTTCGACCTATTTTCTATGGGATTGCGCAGCCACCTGATCCCGTTGCAAAGAGAACTAGCAAAAGGTGAGGAGGGTCCATTGAGTAAAGAAGTAAATTTTCTGGTCAAAGATGAGCGGTCACGGCAGGATCGCGTGTATCCCAAGCGCGTCCGGCTCATCTTCTAAGGCAATAATAGAAGAAGTAATTTCCAATATCAACACCTTACAAATGGAAAAGTTGCCAAGTACAAACCTCTTAAAGATGGTATCCTGTAAGCTAGAAATCTTAAATCCGTGAAAATTTCTCTCTCGAAATGTAGAGCACCTATCTACCGTTGTGGTAGTTTTCCCTTTCCATCCTAAACCCTAACCCTTCCACTGTTCCTTCAGATTTGAGTTTCCCAATTCGTGTGTTGGTTTCGCTGGGTGCACCTATGGCCATCTCAGCTGGCGATTGCTCAATTGACAGGGGAATCCTTGCCACTTTTCTTCTTTAACTCTCCATCTACGCCTTCTAGCTGAATCGGTTCTGGTCACTCGACTGCCAATTGTTGTCCTTACGGTGAAGACCCATTTTGGTGCTATTTACTTCCTCAGCTTCCCTGTCTTGTGTTGCGCTTGCATGGTCTTGATTACCCCTCTACCCAGCGTCGGCACCACTTTGCCAGCCATCGGCCTTCCCAGATTGTCTTTTTGCAGCTGCGTTTCCTATGGAGAATGTGGGGCAGGAGGAGGAGGCGAGGTTAGCTGCACTCTATAATCGTTTAGGGAGACTATGGTCCGCTCAGGAGATTGACGTCTGGGACGATGCACCCCCTGCAGAGAAAATTGCAGAATGTCAGTTGACGCTAGTCGGTAAGATCCTGGCCACTCCTACAGTTAATTTCCAAGCTTTCCAGAACACGATGAAGCAAGCTTGGCGTACGGATAAAGTTGAAATCTCGCAACGCGAAGAAGGTCTTTATATAGTCAGATTTCAATCTGAAAGGGAAAAATTGCGTGTGCTAGATAGCGGCCCTTGGTTGTTCTCCAGTAATCTAGTCATGCTCAAACCTTGGACCCCTAATACCCCACTTCATTGTTATGATTTTACTACCTGTGCGTTTTGGGTACAAGTATTTGGCCTCCCCTTAGAACGATGCACTGACCAATTTATAAGAAAAGCTGTGAGGGATGTGGGACAAGTTCTAGAGGTCAGGATCGACACAAAAGAAGGTTCAATATCCAAAGCAGTAAGAGTTAAACTGGAACTAAACTTCCAGGATCCTCTGAAGCTAGGTAAACTCATCCAAATAGCAGGGAAAAATTTATGGCTTGATTTCCGTTATGAACGGTTACCACACTATTGCTACTCCTGTGGCGTTATAGGCCACTATGCTTCTTATTGTAAAGACATCCCTTACGACGAGCCGAACTTTGAAGAACGGGATAAGCTCTATTACGGGCAATGGCTATGGGCAGAAGTATGGGAACATAGCCTGTTTTGGCAGGCATTTTATGAAATGCAACACAATCAAGAAGACATGGTAGAGACTGTACCTGAAACCCCTCCAGCTAGACTGCATTTGCTCCCTGCTACTCCGGATAACTTCAGCAAGCCAATAGCTACACTGCCCTTGTGTCCAATTACAACTCATACCACTACTACTACACCTATCGTGCATCCTTCATCCGGTATAGCCTTGACTCATGATGCTGTGCAGCACAAAACTCCAGTTCCTGACCCCAAACTGAAAACACCAATTGTAGATTTAAGTGTTGAGACACTATCCTCAAAGAAAGTTATAGGCTCCATAGTACATACCAAAAACCATCCACAAAAGAAAATCAAACGATATTCTCCGTATGGATCCAATGCTATACTAACAGACAATCTAGATGATAGTCATCTTTTGGATACTCCAATATTTGAGGCCGAAAGGGCTGCTGATTGGGCTGTGGTGGCTTGCCCGGCAAAGCCACCAATCCACAAATGAGGATACTAAGCTAGAACTGTCAGGGACTGGGCAATTCCCTGACAGTTCAAGCCCTGATGGCCCTAGTGGCTCAAGACAGGCTTGACATCATTTTTTTGATGGAAACGAAGAACCAAGAACATGTGATTAGAAGAATACAACGGAGGTTGCAATATAAGAATAGTTTTGTGGTCAATCCCCAAGGTCTGGTTGGGGGAATGGTTCTTTTTTGGGCAGAACATATCACACTTAGTATCCATTCACATAACTCGCATCTTATCGACACTATATATTCTGAAGAACCGAGAACCACACCCATGGAAGTCACTTATCTCCATGCACCGGCGGTATATCATCAACGGCAGCAGCTATGGACAGAGTTGAGGCATCTCATTCATCTACATACCTTACCCTGGCTATGCATCGGTGATTTTAATGAAATACTACATCCATGGGAGAAAATGGGCAAGAAACCAGCGGAGTCCTATCGACTACATTCTTTTCGAGAACTCCTATATGATTGTGCTATAATGGATCTTGAATCCAAGGGTTGTGCCTACACGTCGTATAATAATCGAAGTGGTGATGAAATGATCAAAGAAAGACTTGATCGAGCGTTATGTACTATGGATTGCCGAGTGGCCTACCCAGAAGCCGAAGTTCATGCCTTACCAGCACTAGGCTCGGATCATTGTCCGTTACTTTTAAACACAAAACTCAAAGCGATTAAAAGGGGAAAGACTTTTACCTTTGAGTCATATTTGCTGCAAGATATTGATTGTCGCAGGGTGATTACTGAAGCTTGGACGGCTGAGTCAGTGCACAATATTACTCTATCTCAAAAGCTCCGAACGACAACGCAGGCACTAGCTCAATGGAGTCGATCCAAATTCACTGCTAGTCATCATAAAATCTCTCTTTTGAAGAGACAACTTCAACATTGCATCAATCAACCTATTTGCAGTGATAAAAAAGAACAGGTCACTTTATTACATAAGCAAATTCAGGATATCTGGATGCAGGAAGAACACTATTGGGCGATGCATTCTAGAATTAACTGGATGACGTGGGGGGACCGAAACACTAAATTTTTTCACGCCACAACAGTTTAGCGACGGAAAAGGAATAAAATCAGCATGCTGAAAGATGAAAATGAGGAATGGACTAGAGAACCAGCTCGGCTAAGGCACCAAACGCTTCAATATTTCCAAAATCTTTACACTTCGGTAGGACACCGAGACTACACACCTATTCTAAATCAATGTCCACAAGCTGTGACAGCTCAAATGAACCACAAATTAATAGTTGAAGTCATAATGGAGGAAGTCAAGGTAGCAACGTTTCAATTAGGTGCCACCAAAGCACTAGGACCGGACGGCTTGAATGGCCTTTTCTATCGGAGCTATCAGGACATTATACAGGACGAGGTTTTTAACTCAGTGCAACACTTTTTTACTACTGGAGTTATGCCTCTTGAATTTAACAGAACAGCCATATGTCTGATTCCCAAGGTACAGAACCCTGAGAGGCTAGATCAATTCCGCCCCATCAGTTTATGCAATTTTATATACAAGATTATCTCAAAAGTACTAGCAAACCGTTTGAAATCTTGCCTGCCTAAGTTGATTTCAACAGAACATAGTGCCTTTGTGTCAAGCAGGCAGATTCAGGACAATATACTGATAGTGCAAGAGGTACTCCATCAATTCAGAATTCATAATAGAAAGAAAAAATTTCAAGCAATCCTCAAGATAGACATGCAGAAAGCCTATGATAGGGTAGAGTGGGATTTCTTGGAAGACTATCTACGTCAAATCGGTTTTCATTCTCAATGGGTGCTTTGGATAATGCAATGTGTCAAGACAACCTCTCTTAGTGTCAAGCTCAATGGTGAATTTCTACCTTATTTTATGCCTTCAAGGGGAATTAGGCAGGGTGACCCTCTCTCACCCTATTTATTCATTCTTATAGCTAATCTGCTATCAACCCTCATCCAGCAAGCAGTTGCTATGGGCAATCTCCGGGGCCTTACACTTAATAGGTGGTGTCCGACCCTCTCACATTTATTTTTTGCTGATGACGCCGTCTTTTTCCTAGACGGTAGAACCTAGGAATGTCAAAACCTAGCGACTATCCTAAGCCAATATTGTCTAGCTACAGGTCAAGCGATTAACAGAAATAAATCAGGCTTGTTTGTTAGCAAGAATTGTCCCGACTCTCTTAAGCTGAATATGGCTAGTGAATTAAGGGTGCCAATTCTAGAAAAGATGGGTAAATATCTCGACATACCTTCTGATTGGGGCTCATCCAGACGCGATATGTTTGCTTGGATCCTAGGACAAGTCAACTCCAAGTTGGAGGGGTGGAAAGAGCAGTTACTTTCTAAGGGTGGGAAGGAGATTTTGTTAAAATCAGTGGTTCAAACTTTACCACAGTATGCTATGTCAATATTTAAGGTTCCTGTATCTATTTGCAAATCAATTGAACATAAAGTAGCTCGGTTTTGGTGGCAAAACAGTAGTACTAAAGCTGCGATTCATTGGAAAAGCTGGGAAATTCTTAAGGAGAGAAAAGACAACGGTGGCCTAGGCTTTAGGGATTTGTTATCTTTCAACAAGGCCCTTCTCGGCAAACAAGCATGGCGGCTCTTTCAAAATCCTCAATCTTTGTGGGGTCAACTATTTAAGGCTTTATATTTCCCCATACTACTTTCTGGCATGCTGAAAGGGGTTCCAGACCTTCATGGGGTTGGTAGAGCATTCTATTGGGTCGAGATTCTATTGTGTCGAAGCTATGTTGGTCAGTAGGTAATGGCCAAATGATACGAGCGAGAGAGGATTGTTGGTTACCTACGGGAATTCTAGGTGGCCTAACATTGAGAGAAGAACCTGAGATAGTGGCAGGTTTCATTATACCTCACCAACATGCGTGGAATACCCAACTCCTTAAACTGGCTTTTGATGAATCCATTGTCCAAGAGATATTGTGAATTAAACTATGCCCTGCCTTGGCAGAAGATAAAATCTACTGGATTGCAACAGCGGATGGTCAATACATTGTCAAGAGTGCCTACAATGTCATCAACCAGACTGCAACTTCTACGGTACACTCTCGAGCCTCCTCTTCATACAACCCACCTCGAAAACTATGGCTAAAAATTTGGAAAACCAACACAGTCCCTAAGATACGTATATTCCTTTAGTCTTTAAGCCAAAATGCCTTACCTACTAAAGAAAACCTTTACCGACAAAAAATCACACCTGACCCACTATGCACCCTCTGCCTTTCCCAATCCCTCGAGACAACAGAACATATTTTTCTGTCCTGCCCGTGGACCCAGTACATTTGGAACCATCCCTTAGTGCAGCTTAACCTCTCACAGTATCGCACACATAGAATAGATGCATGGCTAGCAGACTTAATAGACCGAGAGGTGGACATACCAGTGTTTGAACAAATTGCAGCCCTGTTATGGTTCATTTGGCTCGCTCGGAATCACTTTGTGTTTCGTCACCAAAGAATGCACCCAAACCACCTGGTAGACACAGCTCTTGCCTTTGCCCAACTCCATATCAGTGCTCAGCAGAAGGAGTCCCAAACAGGCGTTCGGCGGAGTACTCTTTGCAAATGGATCCCACCTCAGCAAGGTGTCCTCAAGGTGAACATTGACGGAGCATTCCCTACCACCACGAATATGGGCGCGATCGCTTGTATCATCCGTGATCACACTGGCCGACTGATCGGCGGCGTTACCAGGGATGTCCCCGCAACATCTGCACTCGAAACAGAATGTCAAGCGCTTTTGTGTGCCCTTAAGGAATTATCACAGCAAGGAAGAACAAGTACTCACCTGTTGTTGGAGACGGACTGCCTCACTATTGCAGAAGTGCTCAACTGGGATCGCCTTCCGCCATGGGAGTATCGCGCCACTTTCGCCGAGATCACCAATCGACTCCTCTGTTTCCCCAATCTTATCGTGCAGCACTGCAGGCGAGAATCCAATGCTCTAGCTAACTGGGCCGCGAAAGCCCACGGCCGTGGTTCCCTCAGGACAAATTGGCCCACTTCACCACCTCCTGTTATGGTAGACATGTTATGTCATGAAGCTCTTGTAAACGGATGTGTTTATTTCCCTCAGTGAATAGAAGTTCTATCTTTTCCGATAAAAAAAAGAAGATGGTATCCTGTAAAAAAGTTAATCTCCACCGGGATTGATGTGGCGATGGGCTCCAATTACAAAGAGAGCTAACAAAAATATCATAGTGGGTAGTATTGCCAATTTCGGGGAAGGAAGGTTTGTTATGGTGGTCTTGGTCAGAGGGTTAAAAAGAAGTAGAAGTGCCTCGTAAAAAGAAGCGCCATCCTCTGCAAGATTGTGCGTCTCCTTTGGGGCAAGAGACTGAAGTAAAGCTTTATTTATGACATGTTTGGTAATGCTTTTGATTCTCAAATTTTCTATTTTTTTATTTTCGAAAATAGAAAAAGAATTTAAATTTGTTAAGTGATGTCAGTTAATTTTTCAATTTCTTGAAACGGAGAATAGATTTGGAACAAAAATAAAAAAGAAAAAATTATTTATTCTCGAGAACAATTTGAAACAAATAATTTTTTCTTCTTTTCTTCTTCTCTTCTTCTTTCTCGTCTAGTCACTTGTTGGGCCTCGCTGATGGCCGACGATTAGCTAGAGACGAGGTCCAAAGAACCTCGCATGCCAGTGATTGGGCGAGGTCAAGCCTTGCCAGTGACTAGGATTGGAAATAGTCCTGTCCTTTTCCTTTATCATTTAATTCTTTTCGTTGAATTTTATTTTCCTTTTTAATGTTCTTTACGTAGTGCCCATGAGTTTGGGCCCTATGGGGGCATGACCAACTCCCGAGTTAATGAAAAGAAGACTAAGGTTCACTCGTAAGCACAAGAGATTATACAGTTGAGCTAAAGCTAAGCTTTAACTAGTCTAGTTTGAGTGTAAGAACCTTTTTTTGTGGGTAGATACTACATCAAGGTACATTGAAAATCACTTATTAGGTTAAAGTTATGTTTAATTAATTGAACAATTCTAGTGAATAAATGAAAAAAACCACATCAGCTTTACTCTTGAAGGGACATAGAAATTAACATGCTATTAGCACTTAATTAAGGTCATTTATAAACGCCTTTTTTTTAGAGTTAATACCTTGAAAAACCCAAAACTAGTAAATTTGTGACAAATTTACCCTAAACTATTTTTTTTACTATAAAAAACTCCAAACTGGTACACCTGTGACAAATTTACCTCGATTAACTATAAAAAAAACCCTAAACTTGTGCATTTATGACAAATTTACCCCAAACTAATTTATTTGACCACAAAAAACCCTAAACTAGTAAATTTGTGACTACTATACCCTCCGCTAAATTAGATTAATACTACAAAAAAAATCACAAAAATTGTAAACTGTGATAAACATAGTGTAAAATCCTAAATTGGTATACCAGTCAATTGTCACGTGTCATTTAACTTTATAATTTAACAAGAAAATTTGAGGGTAAATTTGTCACAAGTGTACCGGTTTAGGGTAAATTTGTCAAAGATATACCGGTATGGGGTTTTTGGTGGTTAAAAAAATAATTTGGGGTAGACTTGTCACAAGTGTCTTAGGTTGGGCTTTTTCAGGATATTAACCCTTTTTTTTAACCACTGAGATTTGTTCCAATGGCCACCCTTCCAACTTGGAAGGGAGAGGTGAGGAGTTCGAATCTTCATCTTCTCAGGGGGGTTGGGATGGAGATACTGTAGTTTTAGAAGTGGATTTCGACTCCCACGCCCTGCAAGGAGGTAGGGCAAAAGTTTGGGAGTGAGCGTTAGAATAGAAATAAAGTATGACCGACAAAATAAATAAATAAATAAATAAATAAACTTTTTTTTTCCTCCACTGCTCCCCTAGTACGTATTTGGTAATTATAATCCTAAATAGAATACGCATTTTCTATGTGGCCTTATAGTGGGCATAGAGCTTCGTATGGTCTCTTTAAAGGTCTTCCCAAGTAATTCAGTAGAAATTGTTATCAAAAGTTGCCTCTGGTGCTGTGTTTTGTCACTTTGTGTCCAAACTTCTTTTGTTCGTATCCTACGGTGGCTTTTTGTTCATGAAAATATGCTTTATTTAACAACCTGTAAGCTAACATGCTTAGAGAAAAATGTTTTAGGAACCTACAGTGTTTTGGAATTAGTATTCAAACCAAAAATGATACTGATCCAGAAGCAATTATCGTACCAAAAGGAAAAAGAGAAGAGAAACGGAGAATATAGATAACAAGTCTTGGTCGGGTTGTTTGTGGGGTCAAGAGGCATCATTCCTTCAGACGACATAAGATGCTGGAGATCTTGATTTTGTCTACTACTTTAGGGCGCGTTTAGTAATGATTCTCGCTCCGAAAACAAATTCGATAAGAAATTATTTTTTTTTTATTTTCGTTAAGAACATATTCGAACAAAAAAATACGTTTGATAATTATACAAAATTTCGATTTTGGAATAGAAAAAAACATAAATACGTTTAGAACTACATAAAATTTCTATTCCAATTCTTTTTTAATTACTTTTTTAGATAAATGTAAATTTGATATTGAATTCTCATGAACCACTCACTAATATAATTGTCTTCTTTTATGAGTGAAATAATCATATTATATTTTATTATATTTTCAATTTCAAAATAATTCGAATTTTAGAATTCTATTATATTTTAAAATTCTATCAAATCATAGAAATTCTATTGATTAATTATATTTATACTAAGTAATAAAAATATTAACTAATCAATTTTTTATTAAATAGTAAATAATAAACCATAGTATAAACTATACTAATTATAAACTATCCGGACTTGGCACTTGTGAATGGGATTGAAGCAGCACCACCACTCGGCTACGGCCACCAATGCCTGCGGATGGAAAGCCATACTCTATGCTTTCTTTCATGTGCCGCTTGAACAGAATCGTTTTGCAACCAATCCACACAAGATCCACGCGAGAACGATCGTCGCTTCCACCGTATGTCGAGAGAATCCCGACTCGAGAACTCTTTCGCAGGTTAAGACAGCCATCGCGCAAAGGAATCTTTAATGAGTAGAAAGGGACAAGCTTCTTCCTTTCGAGCAACCAGTCGAGCATATAGGTACACGGGCAAAGGGAGAAAATGCGTCAGCTGCAAAGGTCAATGGTGTAGCATGTAGTAGAACGTCTGTGAAAAGGGTACCACAAAGAATGCTGAATAGAAATTGCAATGAACAGACCATCAATCTGAAAGAATATCTGAAAGCACCTTTTGGAGTTCAATATCATGATAAAGTCTCGAGTTTTCCTGTTTGTCAGCAGAGAAATGGCCAGTGAAACGTCTGAAACCATTGTCTCGATGGCATCAGCCGCAAACTGCTGTAGAACAAAGGGAGCAACTGACTGGACTTGATGCTGCAAAGATAATGTATCTTGATTCCTCAACTCTGCTAATCGCTGATGGAGAAAGGCTTTGATCTGATGAAAGTACCAAATCAGGCAAGAACAAGAGATGTTGTCCAAAACAATGTCAGTACAATCTTTGCAAAATACAATAAATCTGGGAGGTGACCATGAGATGAACCATAAATTGGGAAAGAACAATTAAACGACGCAACAAACTAAACACTATCTCATAGAGATCATCGAGAATCTTATTTCAATACTCTGTATCTAGAAGCTGGCTTCGACCTTCCTTTGTTTCTGCAGCTTGTGCAATAGTTGGTGAATTAACTGCACCTACATTGGGCAAGCTAACATCATCAATGACATCAACTTGAGGTGTCTCAACACTAACATCCCAAGATATCTCTGACACTGATGCGTCCTGTCCAGCATTGCTCGGTTGATTTTGATTATGCTCGACAGCTTCATTGACCTCACTTGCCGTGACGATTTCATAAGTACCAAAGCCATTACTGCCGTCATCAGTTTCTTCCACAGTCCCAATATCCCAATCAATTGCAGCATTGTCTACCGAGACATCCCAGTCAATATTATCTGCAGCAGCATCCACATCACCTCCTATCTCATTGAAGCCTGATTGAGTATTTTGCAGAGTCTGTGATATCAGAGAGCAGAAACATTCAAAGATGGTGGATTTTCACAAATGTCTATCAAGTTTGGTACAACACTATTAGGACATATCTGCAAAAATGTTTCAAGAAATTAATCTTTACAATCAGACCGAAAACCAATAAATGGATCTTAAATAGTTTCTAATTTACTGCCTTACATCCTTCTCTGTGTTAGCATCTTTCACAAAATTTGAGTAATACTCAATAGCTTGAGACACTGAGTCGCTGTTGATCACTTCCAGAATTCTGCTAAATGTGTTCGGAAGTGATTTTGCAGTTTCCAAAAGTTCAAACCTCACATTTGTTCCCTGAAAAGCAGACATGGATGCCCTTTAATCCTATCTAAAGGAAAGGTTGCTATTCTTTAGCTTGGTAGAAGCACACACCCAATATCTTAATAGACTAGATTCAAAAGTTTAACTTGCAAACCAAGCTCTTGACAAGCCTCCACATATTTAGCTGCTGACAGAGCTGCATTTCTTTTGATATCAACTTCTCTACGCTCTAGCTCTGCTAGTTGCTGCTGAATCTTCTGAACTTGTTTCCTCTGATAGGGGCTTCACATCATATTAATTATCAATGATATGATTATGCCTATCACAGAAAAACATATTGCAATGTACTCTACACATCCTATCCTCTCGGCAAAACATATCAAGGAAAAACATTTCATAATTGACATTTTGGATCATTATCTGAGCAGCTTCGCCTAAAAATATATGATCTTTCTCGAAAGAACAAACGATTGTCTCCAAAGCACCCTGCCAAAATTATAAATCCAATGCGAGAATTATCCTTTAGATCACAGAAGAGTGTGTGTGAGCGTGAGAGAGAGAGAGAGAGAGAGAGAGAGAGAGAGAGGTCTTACAGCGGCACTTGATAGCCAGCCAGATCGACGCGGGCGCCCGCCGACTCGAGCTCGGTGGCGCTCCCGCCAGCCATCCAGACGACGAACGACGGCGATGGTGAGCGAGCCGTCACCCAGATAAGCCGACGACCACCCATAGCTGCGAGTGAAGGGAACTCACCTTGAACGAGCAGCTTCAACGATGAAGAAGCAGCAGTCGCCGTCGGTCGCAGTTCTTGAGGAGAGAATGACTTTTGTGACGTAAGAAGAAAAAGAAAGGGTTTGAGCAGAGGAGAGGAGAGAACGTATGGGACAGAACGTCGAGCAAAGGAGAGAAGAGTTCCAATTTTTTTTTTTCTTTTTTTTTTCGGAACAAGAATCAATTTTTTTTTTTATTCTTGATTTTACTCAAAATTTATTTCGGGAGCAAAAATTTTATCAAGCGTGATTTTGTTCCCAGACTAATTTTAAGAACAAAAAATCGCCCGCAGCGAGGGAATCGGGACTTATTTGCTTTAGATGGAATTAACAAAAATGCCATTGATGGGGTAAATGTCACGGTTTGGAAAGTTTAGGCTTTAGTAGTTAATACTCGCAAGGTTGGTTCACTGACTATCTACATGGACTTTGATTCAATTTCTTCGGAGCTCAAGATAAGTCCAAGTTTTGAGCCAAGCTCGAATCTACAAGTACTAAGTCGATGTATTGACTGTCAATTTATTTCCTTTGTTGCTTAACTAGTGCCTAAGTATTTGTTTGAAATTGACAAAGTAGTACTTTTTTTTTCTTAATTTACCTCTCTACTTTTATATTCGTTTTCATCTGACGATCTCCAAAAAAATTGAAAAAATAGCATTTCCAACACTACTTTACCGTCTGGCCAGAAAAAGAAAATGGATAATTATGTACACCAAAGGAAAATTAGGATCGGTAAGGTGATTTACCAACAAACTGAAAATAGACAAACCATACGACCCATAGCAAAATCACCATCATTAGACAGGATTCGGTCCCATCTTCCCTTCTCATCTGGTCACTGTCGATCATTCGACTAATTCTTGCCATTCTTTAGGTGGCTTTGGGTTGTCCCCAAGCATTTTGCTAGCGAGCCGAACTCGAGTCAAGAAAACAATGCTCGATCAAGTTTCGATTTTTGAGTGCCACGATCCGAGCCGAATACACGCATTTGTGCACATTTTCTGTGGCAAGTTTCGCCATTACGAGCGAGACAGATAATGACATTCGGGGACGAGTCCCATATAAGAAAGCAAATGGTCGCAGCGAAAGGAAAGGATACCGAAGTCAGAAAAGCATATTGTACACATTGCACGGGCTAGTTAGCTTCAAACTTCAGACTTGCGAACACTGCAGGGCCATCCTGCCTAGCTTTGCATAGGACCCAAAACCTAGATATGTAAGAAATATTGATACTAAATATATATATATATACATATATATTATATACAAAATATATATTATGGAGTAGAAAGAAATTCAATATATATTGTTATTTTAAAATTTTCATTTTATATTAGAATACAAATATTATTTATATTTAATTTTCATTAATTTAAGAAGTTTATTATTTGAGAAAAATAACTTTTATACCATAAGTATAAGAAATTCTATCCACATTTCTCGTACTTTCCATAGGAAAATTTCATCTAGACTATGTTTTTATATATCCAACTTTATTCTATCTTGATACACTAAATATGATACATGACACTATCCTATTTTGATTTTTTAATTAGGCTCATTCAATTATTGGTCAATCGTAAGATCGAGTATTCAGAACTAACTTTTCTGCCAAGTGCAATGGCCATCTGATTCTTGGGGTAGCTTCTACTGTATATAGCCCAGACTCAAGTCTCTCTTCGCTTGGAGCGAAAAAGGTGTACGTCCTCTGGCTTGGCCACAGCGGATGATGGATATCTTGGCCACAGGATCATATTCATTATTCAGGCATCAGTGCACCTACTAAAGCATGCTCAGCCACTTGCAAAATTCTCATCCTACGGTCAACAGCCATAGCTACATTACACCGGACGTATATACCATGCATGATAAGCAACCAACTTCTTTTCAGATGAGACAACGGCATTTTTCTTCTCTGGTCCGGCCATGATTCTCTCCAGAACATTGGATATCTCACGTTTAGCCACGTGTTCACATGTGCTCTGACGTTTAGCCACGTCTCCAGACGAAGCATCTAAGCTACCCAGAGGCTGCCACCTCCAACTTCCTGGGATCGTAGATGATATCCAAACAGGAGTCTCCAGGTGGGCATCCCTACCCGAGTCAACCTGATGAGGAACTTCCAAGTATCATTGACTATCCACAAACATACGTACCTGTATATTATGAAAACAATATACAATATGAAGCATAAAAAGAAAGACGGTCTTGTATGGCATCCGCCATATAAGAGAAGATAAATATGACTTAAAAGCAGCAAACATGCAATATGACTTTGTCATTACCTGTCTTCCTTGATCATTATCACTACATATCTTTGGAGCAAAAATATCTGGTATTGGATGTTGAAACCTTAATTCTCATTAGATGAAGAAGACCCATCCCAAATAAGTTATAGTCAACCTGCCATTAATTAACCTCAAGTGCATCAAGAAACACACATATGAAAGATAGCAAGTCTGGGCATGAGGGCATTAATGACCCATCCTTGCAAACTCACCCACTATAGAACCAGAGAAAGGCAAATTTGGATAAGATAGAAAGATAAACTGATGTCGCAAGATAATACCAGAAACTGAAGCAGATAGGGAATATGCGATTCATGCGGCTGCAAACTTCTGTCAAATACTGCCCCTCCCTGGAAAATGATGTTGGACCATGAATAAAAAGAAATAGACAAACAAGATGACTATAGGCACATGTATTGCATGACACATTTTTTCTTGTCAAAACTAATATATTGATTACAAGCTTTTCTTACAAGAAAACCTTCCTCATAGAAGATAACCTTTTGGAACAAATCCAAATACCATCCCAACTTTCATGCGCATACCAAATTTCATCCACTACTTTTAAAACCACCAATTTGAGTGTTGTTAATATTGAGATGGGGGAGGGGGAGGGGAGGGGAGGGGAGGAGAGAGAGAGAGAGAGAGAGAGAGAGAGAGAGAGTGGCAATAGAGGTTTAAGACAGCTAGAGCGCAGCCAAAGATGGCAACTGGTGGCTGTGAAGCCTTTGAGTGGTGTGATTGGTGGAGATGATTAGGTTTGGGTTTAGATTTCGGAAATGATTTTGGATAATCTTTTCTAAAGTTTGTTGAAGGAAGGGCAATTTGGTCTTTGGACTATGCAGTTTGGGCCTAAGATGCAATTTGCGAATTTCAAAATTCGAGTATGTAAAGTGATTTTTGCGTGAAATCTTAGCCTGGTATTCAGAAGTTTGCCTTTTTTTTACCAAAACTAATATCTCCATTTACAAGGTTTTCTTTCGAGAAAACTTCCCTGCATCTCAGAAAATGTTCAACAGAACATACTCCAATGGCCACGTTTAATGACCAGTGGACTTCCCATATTCGCCACCGTCCGAACTGCCCGTACCTTGAAAGCTGCTGTAAGCCTGTAACAAACATCGACGCCCGGGATCGGGCACGCCATTTAGTAGTCGATGGACACGATCCAGACGCTGAAAATCGCGGGGTCCTTCTTCGGACCCGACGACGCTCTACCGGGCTGCGAACCTTCCTCCTCCGTCGGGAGTGGCGGCTCCTTCATCTGCGGAAACCTCCCCACGACCCTCGCTGGGGAAAAGCGCCGGAACCCAGTGCGCGGTTAGCCCGAAAGTCGATCGCCGGGGAGAGCTCGGAGGCGCTTGCTGGTGTTTAACCGACCGCGCGAAAGTCAAGAGCGTCTTCTCCAAGCTTTTTCCATTTTCCCCCCTCTCGTTTGTTCTCGTGCAGTGCAGTAACGGAAGGCCGGAACAGGAAAATGGACCGTAAAAACTCTTTTTTGGGCCGATGAATTATTATAAGTTACCTCGGAACGGTTATTTTACTACTCTCAAATATAATGATAGATTCCAACCAAAAAAAAATTAATGATGGATTCAGTCAAAAAAATATTTAAGATAGATTATTAATTGGTTTTATATACTAAGTAAATGCTAACAAAAATGTTCAATTAGAGGTATTAGCTATTAATAACTCAGCAACCAAATTACATTTTTATAACTTTCAAATAGATTAAAGAAATAAGAGTATTAGAAATATTAAAACTTTCAAAAAGTACAATTAAATTAGAAAATTTATTATAAATGTATAATTGAGTTTTATTTTTTTTAAATACAATCAAGTCTTAAAACGGATTAATGACTTTACTATGAATTAAGATTTGTGTATCAATCGAGTTGAAATTAGTTCATAACTTAATTAAAGAAAATGTGTGCATAGCTTGAATTAGGATCTATAAGCTCATAAAAGAATTAATGACTTCAACATGTTGACAACTTGTACGACTAAATATTTATAAATTATTAAAACGAACAATAATTTTGGAACAATCAAACAAATCCTAGTATTTTTTATGAAAGTTTGGGTACAAACATGTCACAAGCCAAACCACCAGCCGCAGCGGCCATTTGGATAAGGCGATCAACGATCCTCACAGAGGTGAAGGGTTCAAAACCAGGGTAAGTGTGACTCATCCTCCGCTAAGTGTCATAACCTTGGAGGTTCTGGACGAGGTTTACCGCAGTTCTGGCCAGTTCAAAGACAAAAAAAAAAAAAAAAACGTCACAAGCCAAATACATCGCCGATCTTTTTTTTTTTTTACAAACTGTTACTAAACAATATTTCTGAACTTACTGATACGGAACAACAGAACAATCCTGGTCAGTGGTGATGCTCCCGAATTACAGACCTTCAAGAGGTTTGTTCAACAACAATAGTCATCGAATTCAAAAGATGTCCACCCATAGCTACATCTAACAACAATAGTCATCGAATTCAAAAGATGTCCACCCATAGCTACATCTACAAGCCCAAGCTGAAAGTTTATCAACACCTCGGACCATTCGCTAAAACATTAGTCGATCCACACACAAATTACTCCGTAAGTATATTAGTCAGTCCACGCGTAAATAAATCATATGCTCCATTCCTTTGCAAAAGGCTTAAAAAAATATGTACGTTGATCACTTGATCAGAGAATCATACAATAGCCACCACCCTTTTCCTTTTGGACGCTATATTTACCATGGAATGCATATCACAAATGCATTATACAAGGTTCTATCCACAGAGTGATGAGGAAACAAGTAAATCAACGGTTGGATTTGCCCCAAGAATGCAAAGAAACAGATGCAGCTCGGTGGAATTGAAGATTCACACACATGGAGAAATAGGTTCAATTCTAGTCCCATGCTTCAAGCTGCCTTCACCATTCATTTCATCTTATTAAAGCAGCCATAATGTTGCCTAACCATTTCATTTAGGCCAACCCCACCTGTCTCTCCCACCTAAGGTCTTCGGAGAATTCTGAGAGTGCAGCCCTTGGGTCACCATCAGAGATAGACAAGTAGTACTGAGCAGTCCCATCATCAACCTGCATGCTCCTCCTAAGTGAGTCGAGTATTCTCTTCTTCCCTCGTTCAGAGGTTGTCCTCTTTAGCAAAGAACTTATCTCTATGTCCTGGACGCCTTCTGGATAAAGCACAGCGACTTCCCTCTTTGCATGGTTATCTCGCTCTATGTAGCATGTGGAATCGATAAGAATGTCAGGGTTGCTTATGGGGATTAACAACCTTTCCCTTGAATATATACCATGGTCACTCATCATGTTGTTTAGGCGCTTTATGTCCATGACCTGAGAGTACCAAAAAAAATATTCTTTTAAGCATGTAATATTCGGTGTAGACAGGGACAAAGAGGACATGCACGAAAAAAACTTCTAAGCGGGGAAGGAAAAAAATTCAGGGAAGCCATTCTAAAAGTAAGTCTCTACCAATAGTAATCAAAACATTGAACCCAGAGAGATCTGAGTTGACATTCATGGACCACATGATACATCATTATTGACTCTTCAGGGATCATTATGACTACAAACATGGAAAAGTTCCATAAAACAACATGTTCATTTCCTAATTGCGCAAACAATTTATGTTCTGGTCTCAAAATTTGAGGTTCACGTTCAACCATTTCGGTGAACAATACCACCACTGCAGAATCATCCACTTTTTCTATCAGTGTTACTAAGTCAGAGCAACTATCATGACGATCACAAAAGTGCATTGCCCATCATTTCATATTGATGACTGGCAAAATCCGAGCATCATTTAGCCTCACATGTTCTGGGAACTAAGAGAGTGTGATTATCTATTAAGATGCTCAATATGGTCGTCAATCAAGCATATCTTTTTGCTATTAATAACTGGAGATGCTTCTTGTTTGGCAAACTTAAGAGAACTTTATCACATGAAGAGATTTCTTAATGTTTTAGATGAAGAGGACCCTATGCTCCCTAAGATATAACATTTTTGTCCAAGCCCCAACCTTCCTCCATACCTCCAGAAGAAACCATGACAATGACTACCAAGTGTAACCGTTTCCTTTTCCTTCTTTATTTTTAGGCTTCACTGAAAGATGAAATCACTCCAAAATTACAAAATTCGTATATCAATTAGTCTGGCTTTCTCCAGTGGGAATAAATCTATAAGATTTGTAGTAGTAAGCTCCATTGAGCATATATCCTACCGCCTATTTAGCAAAATATAGAGCAACAGCATAAAATGGCCCATATAACTAACCCACTCAATGGGATGAATCTGTCATTAACATGAAAGTCATCCAACCACCAGCCCGCCCAAAGAAGCTATGAACATCATCAAATGATATATAGACCATCTAGCATCTCGTCAGCATTTTTTTTCTCCTACTATATTCCCCAAGCTAACCTTCATCAAAGAGACCAGAACCCTATCGAATGGAGGTATAAAAGAGCCACACTCAAAATTCTACAAAACTATGTACTTAGACAATCCTGCCCCAATCAACAGAGCTATCCAACTTTGGCAGTTATAATGGTGGAGGTACGCCAGAATGCTTCTGCAAGGAGAAAAGCCTCTGCAAAGACCTGACAGTTGTCGCTAGTTCTACAGCATTCCTCAACCAATAAGTTCTTGAGCATTCGATGATCTTAATCACCTAATAGTTGGTTAATTCCCCAAACTCACCATTTTACTCCCCCTTTCTTTGGGATTTGCCATTGTAGCAATCAAACTTAGGATCACAAAGTACTTCACATATCATGAGAAGCACCTAACCCATCCCCACCCATCATCTCAGCGCCAAGGAAGTAACCAAATAGACAATCTATGCTGGAGGAGAAAAACAAATGGATCCAAGCCATCAGCAGAGCCAATCCACCAGAAATTCCATGAAAATTCACAATCAAGCTCCCAGCTTCCATCCACTTCATCATCACTCAAGCGGACCCACCCACGTCTAACCCTGGCTACACATGACCACATGCAGAACAAACGTACATGACTTCCGAAACATCAGAAGGATACTACCAAGAAACCTTCTTCGTAAAGTTTCAAAAGCTGTAGCTGTACACACCACTTTAGCTAACTTTTAAATGAAATCGCAATCCATTTGTTCTTCAGAATCAGCTGAAAGTGAATCTCCATCGAAAATGCAGCGCCAAAGCATGTCATTTGCAAACGTTTAAAGTATTCTGCGCGAGAAAATCATTTCGCCGCCAACATAATTCGCAGTATTGCTCACAATCAATACAGCAAAAGGGACAGAAACTCCATTACCTGAACGGAGTACTTCACGGCGAGGCTCGCGACGTAATCGCCGCGCTTAATCCGGTGCGAGATCGCGAACTTCCCCACGCCGTTATCCCTCCAGAAGCTGCTCGAGTTCGGGACGCTGACCACCTCCTTCAACCTCCAGGGGGCCGCGAAGGCTCGGGTGACCATGTCGCGATCGGAGGCGACGGAGCTCCAGATGCGGCAGGCAGCTCGCGCGGGCCAGGTCCGGGACGGAGAGCTTCTCGAAGATGAGCCGGAGGGTGTCGCGGCAGGCGAGGGCGGAGAAGTGGGAGTTCATCGGCGAGATGGTGGAATCGTCGGCAGCGGAGGCGGACGAGGAGGAGGCGGCGGAGGACGGGGGCGGAGAAAGATCGGGGGTCCGGGGTGGAGGCTCCCGGTCGTCGGCGTCGTCGTCGCCGCAGCAGCCCATTTAGAGAGAGAGATGGGAATGTCTATGGAATCGGTTTTGACGGTTTTGGATTTTTGGTTTTGAACGGTGGATGGTGAGGTGCCTGAAATATGGTTGAATTACGGTTTTTTGCTCCGTGTTTTGTCGTTTATTACAAATTGCCCCTGACTTTTCGATTTTTTGCGATGTCTCCCCTAAAATTTGAAATCGGTTGCAATGTTAGACTTGTGTGACTTTCATCATTTTTCAGTTTCAGCATCGACCATGTGCTTGTCACGTGACTGAGTTGATCTTTCATGGAGGAGAGAAAATACTGGCTGCCCCGTGACAAATAAGGCCATGTTTGTTTAGGTTTTGTTTTTGTTCCTCGAAACACAATTTTTGTTCTTTTGTTTTGGGGAACAAAAAAAGAACAGAACTACCCGTGGTGGTGGCGTAGGTGGTTGGGCAAGGGAACTTTTCACGAGAGGTCCCGAGTTCGATCCACAGCGTTGTCAGCGATTTACCCTGACGGGTGGTGGTGACTCTACCGTCCCGGGGTTTATTTCGCCGCGAAGCGGCGCACGATGCCTCTGGGTGCCACCAAAAAAAAAACAAAAAACAAAAAAAGAGTAGAAATGCGTCTGTTTACACTTTTGTTCTCGAGAATAAAAAATCTATTTTTTTTTGTTCTCAATAACAAATTTAGAACAAAAAAAAAACTCGTTTCTTGTTTCTAGGAACACTTTTGAGAAACACTTCTTCTTCTTTTTTTCTTCTTTTTTTCTTTTTTATTTCTTCTTCTTTTTTCTTTGGTTGGTGGCCAACGACCGGCTGTTGAGGGCCGGCGACCTCATTGGAGTGTCATTGGCCCCTGGCGAGGCCGCCCTTGTCGGTCGGTCGGCCATGGCCATGGCCGAGGCCGCGACCGGCCAAAGGGAAAAAAAAAAAAAAAAGAAATAAGATATAAGAAAAATAAAATAAAAATTTTAAAAATTTTTAAAAAATATATACAAATTTACCAAATGTGTTTATATTCTTTTTCTATTTCAAGAATATAAATTATATAAGTTTATCATATGCATTTTTCTATTAAAAAATTATTTTCCAGAATATAAGGAACAATTTTTGAACAAAAACAATAAGAATGAACAATTTTTGAACAAAAACGATAAGAATAAATAATTTTTGAACAGAAACGTTACCAAACGCCTTGACTTTTAAGAATGTAGTAAGAAGATGACACATGTCCTCATGGATCCACAATCTGAACTGAGGAGAAAATGAGGCGTTATTCAGCTGCAGCAAAAGAGGAGTAGATGGTTGCTCTCTCTCTACGAGAGAGAGAGAGAGAGAGAAGAGAGCGGAATTAAAAGAATGATGAAAATTGGGTCCATGCAACTCTCTCTCTCTCTCTCTCTCTCTCAGGCTCGCCGCACCGCGCACGCCGACAAGCCCCTCTCCACTCCACTTTCGTAATTTTCTTATTATTTATTTATTCATTTATTAATGGTCCGGAGCTTTTATTGGCCTCTCCTACTTTCTCTTTCTCTTCCTTTTTTTTTTTGACTTTTTTTAAGCGGTTGAAAGTTCTTTAATTTCTTCGAAGATACTCCCAGTTCAATATCTCTGACGTCATTCCTCGTCTCATTTCAATAAGGTAGCGCATGGTAACGCTCCCTGTTTCTCCCGATTACGTTCTTTTGTTAGAACGAAAAACGTAAACGCGTTTGGTAAACATTTGTTCGTGAACAATTTCTCGATTTGTTGTTCCCGTTTTGTTTCCGGAGCAGTTTTGAAAGCGAAAAAAAAGTTGCTTTGCTTGTTAAGAACAATTTCTAGAAAGAACCGATTTTCTTTTTTAATTTTATTTTCTTGCCGCGACCACCATCAACCGCCGGAACCGCGCCACCGCTGCCGGTCAACCCGCCCGCCGCCGCCCGTCGGTTGTCGACGCCGCCAGTTACGCCGCCTGATCGCCTTGATCATGATCGCCGCCGCCGCTGCAAATCGTCGCCGCCGCCGGGCCGGTTACCGCCCTTCGCCGATCATCGGTCGCAATACCCATTATCGGTCGCCGGCCATGGTCGCCGCCGCCACCGCGCTTAACGCAGCCGCAATACCGCCCACCATTACACGACCCATTAGCCGCTGAGCAAAATCCACCGACCCCGCCTAGGAAGCCATCGGCCCCCCCTCCGTGGCCAGAATCAACCGTGATCATCGGTGATGGGCTTCCGGCATGTCTTGGCGGCGTTGGTCGTGGTCGGGGCGGCGGCGGCGACGATCCGTCGGCAAAAATAAAAAATGAATAAATACAAAAAAGAAATTGTTGTGTTATCAAATGCATTTCTATTCTTTTTCTATTCCAGGAGTAGAAATTTTATGTCGTTCACCAAACGGGTTCTTTACTCGTAAATTGTTCCGGAGCGAGAAATAGAAAAGAACTATTTTCGAAAAAACTCTTCCCGGGAACAGAAGCGTTGTCATGCGCAACCTAAAAAGACCCGTCCTTACCTTGGAAATTCCGAAAAACCCATCTCCCCCTAATCCGCGTTAAATCCCCCATTGCATAATTGGTGAGTGCCTAGTGTTTCTAATGCCATCCCATAATACTGCACAAATTTCTCTGCTTATAAAACCACTAAGGAGTCGACACCACGAAGCTAAATAGAGTTGAGTGATACATATTTTAATGAACTCCATTCTGATTGGAGTTTCAGAGAAGGAAAGAAAAAATATACCCTCTTCATCAAGAGTATAAAAGGAACACACATTGAAACAATGTTTTGAGTATTGATTGACCAATTAAAAAAAATACAAAAAAAAAAAAGCATGTCTATACGTGATCTTTGGAGGATAGATCATTATGAATAGATTAATTAATTAGGATCTTTTAAGAATCAAATTTCACATGATTCTAGATTGAGATATTAATCAAAAGAAATTTCAATATCCAAATGAAAAGCCTGTAAAAAAGTGAAATGGGTTAATTTATTGGAATGAATTGGAGGAGTCCTCTCTCCGACTTCCCTTTCTCCGAGTACCGAGAGCAGAGAGTCGCTGAAAAGAAGGACATCTAAATTGTAAAGTGTAATGGGTTAAATCTTTTCATTTTTGTTTTTTTTGTTTTTAAGAAGAGGAGATCAACGGTGAAAAGGACGTACACGTCACACTCTCTCCCCCCTTGCCTTGACCGACCAAATGAGAAATTCATAAATTTTCCCCGGGGTGGGGTGGGGTGGGGTGGGGGTGGGGCCCGCGGGAGAAAGCACGTTCTTCTGATTGGGTACCGGAAAGACTACGGTGGGGCGGTGCACAGGGGGAAGTAGCTCTCGCCGGGGAAGGGGGAGGTGATACCTTAACTTTCCTTTCTAGGGAGAGAAAATAAAGGGGGACTGGGGACTCCACCCGAGAAAATATTGGGTGGTCCGGGACCTCCACGTCAGCGTGGTCCCCGGCCACTCACGAGGTGCCATGTGGATGGTGGGCCCACTTGATGTCTTCTGCCCTCTTCCCCTCTCTCTCCTCTTCCTAGCCTGCCGACGCCCTCTCTTCTCCTAGCATGCACGCTCTCTCTCCTGTCAGAGCATTTATTGCGGGGAAAAACTTTTCTCTTTCCTTCGTTTGAGAAAGAAAACGGCCGTTCGTTCCTCTCATTCCTCTGTCCCTCTTCATTTGTTTCCTTTCGAAATTTTGAATCTGAACTTTTCTCCCTCTCTCCGCGCTCGTTGCTGCTCCGCCGTGCATCAAGCGGCCGTTCCCCTCCCGTCGGTGACGAACCACATTACGGCCGCCCCTACTCTGGTGCTCGCTCGCTTCTCTCTTCGGGCTCGTTGTTGCTCCATCGTTTGTTTCGGCGTTCACAGGATCACAGATGCAGCAACGCGGAGGAGAAGCAAGCCTCTTCGAGCTCCCCTCAACGTCGGCGGCGTCGCCCGCCGAGCGAGCGAGACCCCACACACGGGAGGCTCGGAGGCGAGGTTCTTTGGAGAAGTTGGTGTTCCAGAGGACGGCCTCCCCAACCGGCGATGCGGTCGAGGGAGCTGAGAAGGAGGCCGCGGTGGAGTAGTCAGGGGACTTGACGTCGACACGGCGAAGCCTAAGCTCGGGGCTCTTGACGCAGACGGTGAGGGCAAACCCGAGGAAGGCGGCGCGGAGGATGATGATCAGGGCGAGGGTGTAGACGAAGCACTTGCAGCTGTTGCGCCCGGTTGCGCGAGGTAGCGACTTGGCGAAGTGGGCGAGCTGCGAATGCGAGAGAGCACGGGTCACTCATTGAGGGGGTTGATGTGTTCGTGCCGTCGTCCGAGGTTTTTGCCGGTCGACGTGCGGGACCGTGTGAAAGCCGGGTCCGAGTGGGTACGTGCTATGCCGCTCATCGCTGTCGCTCTTTGAACCTCCGCCGGTGATGACCCGCGTAGGGCATTCGAGGCGGCGTAGGAAGGTGCTAAAGCCCGAGGCAAGATCGACGGCAGCGGAGGGTGGAGGAAGAAGAGCAGATGGGTAGTTATGGTGGACAACTGCATCGGCCAAGAGCATGTTTTCAGGATCATCTCACCACAGAGGAAACATATTGAAGCTTGAGGATGAGATTCATTTGGTTTTGGGAAACAGAGAGGACTAAGACTTTCTCGCTGGATCTGGATCTCGGTCATCCACACTAACTCCTAAAATCTTGCAAATGTAAATAGCGACTGGTTGTATTATGTAATCTCCCTCTCTTGAGCTCATAATCTCTGCGCGTGTGAATAAGGGTGCATGTCTGTGTGCTCGTATGAATATGTTGGGGGTGTGTAATGAGTTGGGTTTCATGCACAACTTTAGTAGGAAATGATTTGAGAATCTTTGATCTCCCAACAACACCTAACTTCGGCGACCACTATAACCAAAGCAATTGAATATCGCAGAGAATCTTTGATCTCCCAACAACACCTAACTTCAGCGACTACTATAACCAAAGCAATCGAATAACGAAGGGAGAGAGAGGGAGCTTGAAGGAACGCCTCGCCGTCGCCGTCGTCCGCCCGAGAGCCGCCGTCCACCGCAGCCCTTTCTCGTTCAACCGGGTGGGTTTCCCGAAGCATACTCGCTTTGTTTTCATGGGAACTTCGGTTCTTCCAGTCCTTCATCGGTGTTGTAATGCGTTATGGCGAACTCGTTGGGGACCCGGACACGTGTTCAAGTCTTGATCGAGTCTAAAATCTATCGTTTTTTTTGTGCATATTAGAAGTTCGACAAAATGCTTGGGTGAATGGCCGAATCCCACATAGTCGGATCGATCGTTAGAAGCCTAAGTTAATGCGTTTGTTCTTCTATTGTGAATCTACATATGATATCATTCTTCTCTCTTTGTTTCCCCGCGATTTTTATGGCATATGCATCAAATCTTTGGGTTCATAGGAAAAGCAAAACCTCGTCGGAATGCAAACCCCTCGCCGGCGAGTCCTGCGGTTTAAGGCCATCCTAGTTAGCACTTGTTCGATTTTATTGCATTCTTGATTTGTTTATTTGCTGGAAATCGGGATCAAAAATTTTAGCTTCGGTATGGTTATTTGCTTTGGTTATAGTGAAAGATCAAAGATTCTCAGATCATTGCCCATTTATCTCGCATCAACTGGATAGCTCCTCTAGTTATAAAGATTGACCCTTGAGCAAAATTGACCGGAAATGATATCCGGAGACAAATGATCCAATCTGCTCTCCTAGATATAGATTGAAAAAGAACGAGAAGAAGCAGCAAGAAAAAGATTTTGAGAGGAAGATAGACCAGATATAGTATTATATGCCTTAAAAAGCTCTCTATTCATGATTCCCTAAATTGTATGAACACGATGACAATCATCCCACAAACCCAAAAAGAAAAGCGAAAGCACCACCATCAAGAACAGCCTCTCAAGAACAGCCTCTCTCAGTGAGTGACCTGTGCTCTCCCGCATTCACTAGCTCGCCCACTTCGCCAAGTCGCCAACTCGCTGCAACCAGAGGCGCAGCAGCTGCAAGTACTTCATCTACACCCTTGCCCCAATCGTCATCCTCCGCGCCGCCTTCCTTGGGTTCGCCCTCACCGTCTGCGTCAAGAGCCCCGAGCTCAGGCTTCGCCGCGTCGACGTCAAGTCCCCGACTACTCCACCGCGGCCTCCTTCTCGGCTCCTCGACCGCATCGCCGGTTGGGGAGGCCGTCCTCCGGAACACCAACTTCTCCAAAGCAACCTCGCCTCCGAGCCTCCCGTGTGTGGGGTCTCGCTCGCTCGGCGGGCGACGCCGCCGACGTTGAGGGAGCTCGAAGAGGCTCGCTTCTCCTCTGCGTTGCTTGCATCTCCGCGATCCTGGGAACGCTGAAACGAACGATGGAGCAACAACGAGCCCGAAGAGAGAAGCAAGCGAGCACCGGAGTAGGGGCGGCCGTAATGTGGTTCGTCCCCGACGGGAGGGGAACGATCGCTTGATGCACGGCGGAGCAGCAACGAGCGCGGAGAGAGGGAGAAAAGTTCAGATTCAAAATTTCGAAAGGAAACAAATGGAGAGGGACAGAGGAACGAGATGAACGAACGGCCGTTTTCTTTCTCAAACGAAGGAAAGAGAAAAGTTTATCCCCGCAATAAACGCTCTGACAGGAGAGAGAGCATGCAGGCTAGGAGAAGAGAGGGCGTCGGCAGGCTAGGAAGAGGAGAGAGAGGGGAAGAGGGCAGAAGACATCAAGTGGGCCCACCATCCACATGGCACCTCGTGAGTGGCCGGGGACCACGCTGACGTGGAGGTCCCGGACCACCCAATATTTTCTCGACTCGACCCCATTTAGGTCGGGTGTCAGTTCAACACTCTGGTGGGCCCCACCTGTCCTTTCTTTTCCACTTTTGCAAAGAGGGAGATAGTGGGGGTTAGTGGGAGGACAAAGCAAGGAATAAAAGCTGCAAAATGGATTGGTCGAAAGAAAAGGAAGGAGAGAGAGAGAGAATATATTCGTTTCTTCTTTGCTTTGGCCGTTGGAAGGATAATTAATGGGGGTGCTTAGAGGAATCGGAATGTCGAAAGTAAGGAGTCATTTCTGAGGTGAGCTTTTAGAGAGAGAAAGAGGGAGATAGTTGGGGTTAGTGGGAGGACAAAGCAAGGATTAAAAGCTGCAAAATGGATTGGTCGAAAGAAAAGGAAGGAGAGAGAGAGAATATATTCGTTTCTTCTTTGCTTTGGCCGTTGGAAGAATAATTAATGGAGGGTGCTTAGAGGAATCGGAATGTCGGAAGTGAGGAGTCATTTCATTTCTGCGAGTTCTTTCTTTCCGCCTCCCTCTCTCTCTACCCTCCCTCTCTCTCTCCGACGAACAGGATCACGACCTCCCTCTCTCTCTGCCCTCCCTCTTTCCGACCGGCGACCCACCGCGCGGGATCGGCGAGAGGACCGCGAGCAACTGACAAACCACCGCACGGGATCGGCGAGAGGACCGCGACCTCCCCCTCTCTCTCTAACCTCCCTCTTTCCGACCGGCGAACCACCGCACGGGATCGGCGAACCATCGCGCCGCCCCTCCAACTCCAGATCCAGATCCGGCCCCAACTCGTCTGTCCCTTGCTCTTTCTCTCCCCTCGCGTCTCCATCTGCCCTCCCTCTCTTCAACGGTGAACCAGCGCGTGACCGGCGAACCAATATTTTCTCCTTGCGGAGAAGCAACGAAAATATCTTTTGAAGTCTACAGCGAGGTAGTCTTACCAATTTCGAGGAAGGAAGGTTTGTTTCAGTGGTCTTGGTCAAAAAGGTAGGGGCAAAAAAGCAGCACAATTGCCTCGTGAAAAGACGCACAATCTTGTCTGCAATTCTCTCCTTCGGGGCAAGAGGTTCGAAGTAAAGCTTTATTTAAAGTCCCGAGTGCTTGTGCCCTTGTGCCCCAGAAGCAGAAACGCCAATCACCATAAATCACTTGAGACGCTCCTCTTTCGCTTTGAGATTTCTGGCTTTGATAGCTCTAGATTGAGGCGTGAAGGTGGTCTCAGAATTGTGCTGCTTTTGAGACTCGGACACGACTTGGATGTGCTTTAAGGTAACCGCTTTTTAGACATTAAAGCCCATCCGAGTAATTCCGTCTCTGCATCACTCCTCCAGATGGGCCGGATAGTCTATTACATTTTGATAGAAGAAAATAAAAACATTTGATCATTACCCATTGCATGACATCTAACATCCTTAAAAGCATGCACAATATAACATGTGAAGTTCCATAGACTTTTTCAAAATCACGGTCGTCACATTTATTGCAGATTTTTCTTACTACGTTCCCCTTATCTAAACTGATCAGTATGAGCGGTTGGACTGGTTAAACCTGGTGGAATTTGATAGTTCTCTCTCTCTCTCTCTCTCATATTTCTCACTTTCTGTATCTTTTACATCTGGCCTCTCTCTTGCAGAACGATTCAAGGCTATCATCTACAGTCCTCGCTCACTTTCTTTGTTCATCTCCCTCATAAAAGTTATCGGCGAGGCTTGTTTAGGGTCTTCTCTCTCCGAACTAGCGCCTCTCTTTGCATCTCAGCGCGCAGAAGGTAATCGCTTTTTCATCTCTTATTAGCGTGTCATTTCTGTTGATTCGTTGCGGCTGAACTAGCGTGTTTTGGGCTCTTTATGTCTGATGTGGGTGGCTGTTAACTTGGTGTGTCACTAGCTCATAATTGACTTCCGTAGAAAAGGGAAGCCTTATCTTTCAGACCTTAGATGTGACTAATCATGTGGCCCCTGTCTCATCGTTCGTTTGCATCGTAACTTAGTGTAGATCCTTTGTCGAGCTAGAATGAGTTGGAATGCGAGACGCGCTAGATTCTATTGCGCGCGAAATTGCCAGTATTCGCCTCAAGCCAAGGACCGTCTTTTTACGGATTGTGAGGTTTCTTTGTGCCTGAAGGTCTAATATCAATTAAATAAAAAATGAAATACAAAAGAAAAAGTAGTAGGCCAGTTCGAGGCAAGTTCCAAGGTCGGGGGGTTCGATTTTCAATTCCGAAAATTGAGAACATGCTCTGATAGGTAGGTTTCAGGATTTTGGTCTGGAATCAATCAATCACCCATAGAAGCAAGTACTCTCTTAATCAGATTTTATTCACAATTTTGCCTTTGACGATTATAGGACATTCTAGACGAATAATTTGTTGTCTTCCTTGAATTATTGGACAAGATAATCCTAAAAAGTATATTGCCTTTCACCTCTAACTCATTTTCTTCCTTCAAAGTTTTGAAAATCCTGAAAAATGGGTTAAAAAAGGTTGAGTGAGTAATGAAGAGAATAGTTCAGTGATAAAATGTCGATCGATTATTTAAATTTCAAAGTTTGAAGAGAATAGCTCAGTGATGTCATATCAGGTTAAAGTGGATTCATTTTGTGTGACATTGCTAATAGGTAAGGTCAGCGGGGAACAAATAAAAGAGAAATAGCAAAGACCTTTTGTTCATCTTTATCTCATTTCCAAATTCATTTAGAATATGACAATTTGAAATTAAAATGTAATATCACATTTCTAATCACTAACTAGGCCCTTTCTTCATGTCTTCCACACATTTCCAATTTCGTTTGAACTCATTTATCGGCTTTTAAATGATTTATCAAATTATGATTTTTAATAATCAAACAAGAACAGAACCTGTGCTTATTTATTTTAATGATTGCAACTTGCTTGTACACAGATTCTAGCTTTTTATAGCCCAAGCAAGAATTTAACATTGTGAGCGGACCAAGCCAACATCTTTTGGCTTGACTAGAGGGTGAGATACAAAAGAAGATAAGGCAAGGACTAAAAGCATCTGCAACTGCTTCTGTTCAATCAGTTACAAATTTAATTAAAGATTTTGTGTTAATCTGTTCTTGCTTGGTAAAAAAATTTGGTGGGGCCAAGACTTATGGATGAGTATGGAATTTTTTTAAATAATTGGGTTGAAGCATAATTTCCGAGAGTTGGCTGGGGCAGGGCACCCTTAGCCCCTCATTAAATCCACCCATATTGTCAGACATTTTGGATGTGGCAGGAAAAGAACTAAACAAGGAGAAAACTCAGGAGGGCATGGGGAATATATACTGCTGAGAGAGTTTAAAACTTAATCAGTGGAGGTTAGGGAAATGAAGAAAATAAGAAAAATAGAAAAAAACCATTAGTAATGAGGGCGAGGATATGGACATGGATGACCCATTTAGCAAGAATGGTTCCGGAAGGCCTACCATTGCTGGGGGAGAGCTCACTCTCATTTTTTTTTTTTTTGGTTGGGTCAAAAGCTAACTCTTCATTGAGATGCACGCCTAAGTCGATAGCTTTTACTATTCAATTAGTCAACAGGCTGACTCGATCATTAAACATTTTGGATTCGAAATCGTTCAGAAATCATATGCTCTCCCCCAAAAAGCACGTGCTCTGCCTTTTCATTTGCTTATCTACTTCTTCTTGTGCAGCAGGTTGGCATCCTCTCTTCATTTTTGTTTATAAGATTTCTATGGAGAAAGGGCAAAGTCTGAGCAAAATAAAAAGAAAAAGAAAAAGAGCGCAAAAAAAAGGAGCACTGAGGGAGAAAAAGAGAAGGATTGCTGAGAAACAGATCACTGATGGAGCATCTGGTTCTTCATCCTTCCCTTCGATACCCACAGGAGGAGGTAGCGATCAATACGATGTGTTCTTGAGCTTTAGAGGCTCCGACACTCGCAAAGAATTCACTGATCACCTCTACTGCAGTCTGATCAATGTAGGGACTGTACCAATTTCTGTGTTAACAGCCTTGAAATTGGCAAGGACTTTAATTCAGAGATTCTCAATGCCATCACGCGATCTAAGATTTCGATTCCCATCATCTCTGAAAATTATGCTTCGAGCAAATGGTGCCTCCGCAAGCTAGTTCGTATCATGGACTGCAAGAAGAGCATGTCTCACATGGTGTTGCCCATTTTTTACAAAGTGGACCCATCCGATGTGTGGTATCTAAAGGGAAAATTTGGGGAGGCCTTCCGTTCGCGTAAGAAGCGTTTTGATAAGGAGGACATTCAAGAAGGTCAACGAGCCCTTACAGAAGTGAGTAACTTAAATGTATGGGAATCTGAGAAATTTGCTAATGGGTACGTACCTTCTGCCTGCACTTTTTTTTTTTTTTTGCCCCCTAAGCATTGTTATTTAGCAAAACCAATGTCATATGGATGAACTGCTTCCACTACGAGCTTACAGAACATCCCAAAATGTCCTAGTGAATAACCATAATGGCCCACAGACCACAAATACTTGTACTCCCTAAGATTTCCCCTGAAAACTAAACTAACAACATCTAAAACCTTAGGATCCCTTACTTAGTCTTCCAAAAGCCTGGTAATTGTTGGATAAATCGACCTCCTATTGCTTCACACAGATCATGTCTAGGTTCAAGACCTGCTGTTGCTAGTAACTTTCATTGAGAGGCGATCTATAAGTTAATTATAAGTCCTCCATTTAGGCCTGGGGGATACGCTGGCCTTAGAGGGAGAACATCTTCTTCTCCTGAACTTTTTGTAACCAAAATTATTGACCTCCTATCCTTCAACTAGCGGTGACCATAAGCCTCATAACAAACACTCTACTTCTAAAGAATCTTAATTTGCTAGGTGCACCACCTTATCTTATTTCAATAAGATCTATCTATAAGAAGAAAAAGAAGGGGAAAAATGAAATGACTGCTCCACCATCATCCTATATTGTCATTCGTAAAACCAAAACATTTTGCATATTAATTGGTTGCATCCATCCTTCACATATATGTGGGTGTCTTTTGATGAGATTACGCAAAAGTATGAAGTTAAGATGAGTTTTTTTTGTTTGACAGGCATGAAGGAAAATTAGTGGAAGAAGTTACCAAAACGATTCTAAGCAAGTTGAGATGTCAGTCTCAGCTTGATGTTCAAGCACGTAATTGGAGTTGACAATCATGTCAACAAAATTAGGAATTGGGTAGACATTCCTGCCAGTCATGCTCGAATGATAGGAATATATGGCATGGGTGGGATCGGTAAAACGACTCTTGCCAAGGTCATCTATAACGAGCTATCGAATATCTTTGTGGATCGTAGTTTCCTTCCAGATATACGCGAAACAGCTAACAACAATGGTATTCCTTATCTACAAAATCTACTAATTAAGGAAATACTGCAAATTGAAAATGCTGTTTGTAAAGTCGATGATGGAATTAATTTGATCAAATCTAGATTTAAAGGAAAAAAGGTTATCATTCTTTTGGATGATATTGATCACCAAAATCAGCTAGATGCTTTGGCTAGGGAACGGGATTGGTTTACTGCAGGAAGTATCATCATTGTTACAACTAGATACAAATCTGTTCTTAATCAGTCTGAGTTCGACGTGGACTACAAGTATGAATTGAAAGAATTAGATGAGGTGCATTCTTTGATTTTATTTAAAAGACATGCATTTCGCATGGGCCATTGTCCGAAGGATTTTGAGGGTATCTCTAATGAAATCTTATCTACCATGGGTGGGCTTCCCCTAGCTATCAAGATCATAGGTTCATACTTATATGGAAAAGTAGATAAAAAGGTATGGCAAGATATATTGGAGAAATTAAGAGCTGAACTAGATAGAGATGTCCAAAAGACATTAAAGATAAGTTATGATGCATTGGAACCTACACAAAAGGAGATTTTTTTGGATATTGCTTGCTTTTTAATCGGCAAAAATAGCAACTATGCCGTTTACATGTGGGAGGACTGTAAGCTTTTTCCATATCTTGGAATTGAAGAGTTGAAGCTGAGGTGCTTAATAAAAATTGGAGATTGTGGTGAGTTTAGGATGCATGACCAATTGAGAGATCTTGGAAGGAGCATCTTTTACCAAGGACAACCGCCCGAGAGATGTCTGAAGCCATGGCTTGAAGATAAAGCCTTGAGAAGTAATATGCAAATGGAGGTAACATATGGCTCTCTCTCTCTCTCTCTCTCTCTCTCTCTCTCTCTCTCTCTCTCTCTCTCTCTCTCTCTAAATTTAATGTGATCCATTTTAGTCTTTTATCTAGTATAAGCATATACCCCTACTCTTTAGGAAAAAATCTATTCATACACCCTTTTATGTACCCCTTAGATAAAATTGTGATAATAATTGGATTATAAGTGTCCCAAGGATGAAAAAGTTACATTATTTGATCCAAATTCATTAATATAAATTACATCCGTCAAAAACTTAATTTTGGAATCAATTTAAGATTCTTTAACTACGATTCTACACTGAAAATCTTGTTCACTTAAAAGCATGTAATTTTATATCTACTTGAAACTATTGATAATCTAAAAGACTACAATAATTTAATCAAGATGAAGCATATACATCATAGATCAAATAAATGAAGATGTTTTGAATTTTCATTCAAAACGGTAATGTACAACATAAGCTGATTATAATAACTAATAATTAACCAAATCAGTTGTGCTAAAGAAAAATTTCACACTTACCACAGGTGCTTGATTTCTAGTACGGTCAAATGTATTGTGGTGCTCCTGTGAATTAGGAAATCAATGTTTGATACGCTTTTATTTATTTTTTTTCCATTTTGATTTTGAAGATACCCCTTCCCCTCACGAGGTATGTCTATCTCTTTTCATTCTTCTTGTGTCTTAATAGCTATGATGGCAAAAATCACCTTAAGAATCTTATAGGGAAAATCCTTACAATGTTTTCAAGGTCGGATCACGTTGACCTTGTTCATCTCATGGATTTAGGTGTGTGATAAAGAGTGGATTTTCTTATTTTCCTTTCTTTGCTTCTTTCATTTCTCGTTGTCTATTCCTTCGCCTTTCTTAATAAACATTTCTTTCCTCTTTAACTTGTTTTATATTATTTATATTTTTTGGTACAATGCCGTTTTGTGCCAAAATCCCTCAACAAACTCGACAATTTAGAGGAAATGTCATGCTTGTTATTATATCGATACCTTTTTCTTTACTAAATAACTTTTTCAGCATGCAGTCAATTTTGAAAGTAAGTTTAATTTTTACTTAGATTGTCAATGTTCATGTCGTTTCATTATTTTATATTTTCCATTTAGAGAAGCGTAGTAGGTTCATGACTCGATCGTGGGGGGGGGGGGAATTAACCTTTGCAATTAACCAAGGATGTTGGGAAAGGAAAAAGCTTTATTTTCTCGATTTAATTTGAATTAGTTCGCTCATACCATTATAAAGAGCACATTCTTTTGTTGATTCAATAACTATTCTTAAGAGAAATAACATTGACCGTGAGTTTTTCACTAGTTAATGTATAAAAGTACGGATAATGACAAACGAGTCAAACCATAAAATTAAGCCCAACCTAAAAAAGAGAAAAAAGAATTCTATCTTTGGTTTGATAGTGTTCGTGGAAGTTCATATTTCACAAAACAAATTTGTCTTTTGGCAATTTAGTTTATTCATAATATTTCCAAGAAACTAACGAAAAAAAATGCACTTTCAAGTTATGTTGATCAGTTGATATATATTAATGTTTACTTATATGTCATGCCCTATTGTATCTTTGCACTCGGCCTATAAATAGCATTCCAAAAAAACCAAAAAAAAAAAAAAAAAAACAAGGTACTGCTTTCAATTTGGAGCAGATACCATTGTCACAAAAGTTCATGTGAAAGAAGAAAGGTGTCGAGTGTTGTGAAATATGGATCAACTAGTCGTGAGCCCATACCATGCATATGCACAAAACTGACATGAATAAATTTATCATGAAGGTATAACTATAGTATCCTTATGTCTATTGGACATATAGATGGACAAATCATGCTCTTTGGAAAGACAGTTATAATTTATAAGTTGACAGTTCTTAATCTTTCATTATAGTAATTCAACCGGAAAAAAAATCATTATAGAAAAAATTCAGGCGGGAAACCGCATTCGAAAGACATTCCTTTTTTTTTTCCCCGATAACAATGGACATACTTCTCTTGGATGGAGTGCACAAGAAAAAGTTAAATGCGCTAAAAACCGAATTATAAGGAATTCAAAAAGATATTAAATGAAATTGCTTTGGCTACTTGCGATCTCTATTATGGGCATCTTAGTCTGTTCCTTTGAACGTTTAAGCCATGTCAATGTGTAGATTGAGTGGCGGCTTGATTTATTTGTGGTCAATCTCGAGATGCTAATCCAATAGAAAGTTTAAGATTTAAAATTTCGATACTCGAATGTTATCCATTATCATCACTGATCAGCTAAACTTTCGGGGGAAAAATAATAAAGTATTGTTGTTAATGTCAATCAAGCCGTCTGGGATTTTGTCACCATCTTCTTCCAATTAAATGATCTCCTTTAGCAACAAAGTTTAAGCGGTACTTTTGACTTATAAGATGCGAAAAGAAATGGTGCCAGTCTTGGGAAATGGACATGCGTATCTTCACTTTTCTGTTTAGGTAACATAAGTAGATTTTTCCAGAAAGTTTCGTGTGGCAGAGTTTGCCAAAAGATGTTGCCCAGCATCGACAAACCTATTGTTCCATATGTTAAGACCTTAATCTAACTATAACACCATGTAAGGAAGTTAATTAGTTCATTTTTAGTTGGTCTAAAGCCAGGTCTCTTCCAATTTCCGTCAAAATCTAAAATATTATTCAAATGCTAAAGGTGTATTGCTAAAGAATGATTAAACACTTAATAACAATAGTTAACAAATTGAAAATCAGGTGCTTACTTAGCTACTTAACAAGTGACCCATGGGTACTCTTTAACATTCGTATGTTTTAAAAGGTTTCATGTATTTCCACTTTAATAAAAATCAAAGTACATGCACTACAAAATTCCAAAAAAGCGAGAGGTAAGAATTGAGGTGTTTCGTCTTGAATTTTTTAAAGCAAGAAAAAGTGTTCTTTTTATTTAAAATATTGTTTGAATTTTAAAAAAATTTATCAAAATACTATATGTGTGTTTATCTGTCAACATTTATGTTTGGTGAGGGGTAAAAAGATGACAAATTGTGAAAGTATGGGGTTTAGAAAAGCAAAAGTAAAATATTAGAAGTCGATTCAGACACTCAATTGATTGATTTGATATGCAGCATTTTGGGAGTGGGTTCGATTATTGGCCCCGTGGCTGTTCCTCTACATGCACAAGTGAACTGTTTAAAAACTTACCGAGCTCAAGGTTCCTTTCATTATGCTGGACGACCGTAAGTGGAGACTTTAATAAATTGTTTCCTGAATTAAGATGGCTTCAATGGTTATACATTGAACCTGATATATTTTCTTCAGCAATCAATTTGCATCTATCTAAATTAGTGGTGCTGGAATTGTCACAAAACAAGCTTACGGATGATTGGGGAGGATGGAGTTTGATCATGGTAAGATGGAAAAAAAAGACATCTTCTATGATATTTGCTTTGTTTTGTTTTATTGATTAAACTCCTTTTTGACAGCTTTTTCTCTTTTGTACAGGTAGCAAAGCAGCTAAAAGTTCTCAACCTTTCATATAGCCGGGAGTTAAGATATACTCCTAATCTCTCGGCTTTCACGAAGTTGGAGATTCTCATCTTGTCCAATTGTTACAAACTGAAGCAAGTCGACCCTTCTATTGGCAAACTCAAGAGCCTCATTTCATTGGACTTGTGTTATTGTCATAATCTGAAAGAGCTACCAAAGGAAGTAGTGGAATTGCAAGAACTAAAAAAACTCCTTCTAATGTCTATTGGCATTACAAAGATTCCTATGTCGGTCTATTCTCTGAGGAAGCTAGAGTATCTGAATATGAGTTATTGTCATTCATTGGTTGAAATCCCTCTCGCAATTGGGAATCTTTCTTTTCTCAAACAACTTGATCTAGGGAGTTGTGAATCATTAACAGAAATCCATAACTCAATTGGGAATCTTTCTTTTCTGCAACAACTTGTTCTAGGGAGTTGTAAGTCATTGACAAAAATCCCTAGCTCAATTGGGAATCTTTCTTCTCTCCAACAACTTTATCTAGGGAATTGTGAGTCATTGACAGAAATCCCTAGCTCAATTGGGAATCTTTCTTCTCTCCAACAACTTGGTCTATGGGATTGCAAGTTATTGACAGAAATCCCTAGCTCAACTGGGAATCTTTCTTCTCTCAAACAACTTAATTTACAAAGTTGCATGTCATTGACAAAAATCCCTAGCTCAATTGGGAGTCTTTTTTCTCTCGAACAACTTCAATTAGGAGGTTGTGTGTCATTGAGAGAAATCCCTAGCTCAATTGGGAATATTTCTTCTCTTAAACAACTTGATCTATGGAAGTGCACATTATTGACAGAAATCCCTAACTTAATTGGGAATATTTCTTCTCTCAAACAACTTGATCTACAGAGTTGTATGTCATTGACAAAAATCCCTAGCTCAATTGGGAATCTTTCTTCTCTCGAACAACTTAATCTACAGCATTGTGAGTTATTAACAGAAATCCCTAGCTCAATTGGGAATCTTTCTTCTCTCAAACAACTTGATCTTTCTTATCTCGAAGAAATTGATCTATTGGGTTGCGTGTCATTAATAGAAATCCCTAGCTCAATTGGGAATCTTTCTTCACTCGAACAACTTGATCTAGGGGTTGTGTGTCATTGACAAAAATCCCTAACTCAATTGGGAATCTTTTTTCTCTCGAACAACTTGATCTAAGGGGTTGCGTGGCATTGACAAAAATCCCTAACTCAATTGGGAATCTTTCTTCTCTCAAACAACTTGATCTACGAGGTTGTGAGTTATTGACAGAAATTCCTAGCTCAATTGGGAATCTTTCTTCTCTCGAACAACTTAATCTTTCTTCTCTCGAAGAACTTGATCTACCGAGTTGCGTGTCATTGACAGAAATCCCTATCTCAATTGGGAATCTTTCTTCTCTCAAACAACTTGATCTAGGGGGTTGCGTTTCATTGACAAAAATCCCTAACTCAATTGGAAATCTTTCTTTTCTCAAAAAACTTGATCTAAAGAGTTGTAAGTTATTGACAGAAATCCCTAGCTCAATTGGGGATCTTTCTTCTCTCGAACAACTTCAGCTAGGGGGTTGTGTGTCATTGAGAGAAATCCCTAACTCAATTGGGAATCTTTCTTTTCTTGAACAACTTGATTTATGGGATTGCACGTTATTGACAAAAATCCCTAGCTCAATTGGGAATCTTTCTTCTCTCAAACAACTTGATCTAGAGAATTGCGTGTCATTAACAGAAATTCCTACCTCAATTGGGAATCTTTCTTCTCTCAAACAACTTAATCTACATAATTGTAAGTCATTGACAGAAATGCCTAGCTCAATTGGGAATCTTTATTCTCTCGAACAACTTGATCTAGAGAGTTGCGTGTCATTGACAGAAATCCCTAGCTCAATTGGGAATCTTTCTTCTCTCAAACAACTTAATCTAGAGAATTGTAAGTCATTGACAGAAATGCCTAGCTCAATTGGGAATCTTTATTCTCTCAAACAACTTGATCTAGAGAGGTGTGTGTCATTGACAGATATCCCTAGCTCAATTGGGAATCTTTCTTTTCTCAAACAACTTGATCTAGAGAGTTGCGTGTCATTGACAGATATCCCTAGCTCAATTGGGAATCTGTCTTCTCTCAAACAACTTAATCTAGAGAATTGCGTGTCATTGACAAATATCCCTACCTCAATTGGGAATCTTTCTTCTCTCAAACAACTTGATTTATGGTATTGCAAGTTATTGATAGAAATCCCTAGCTCAATTGGGAATCTTTCTTCTCTCGAAAAACTTAATCTAAAGAGTTGCAAGTTATTGACTGAAATCCCCAGCTCAATTGGGGATCTTTCTTCTCTTGAACAACTTCAACTAGAGGGTTGTGGTTCATTCAGAGAAATTCCTAGCTCAATTGGGAATCTTTCTTCTCTCAAACAACTTGATCTAGGGGGTTGCGTGTCATTGACAAAAATCCCTAGCTCAATTGGGAATCTTTTTTCTCTAAAAAAACTTGATCTAAAGAGTTGCGAGTTATTGATTGAAATCCCTAGCTCAATTGGGGATCTTTCTTCTCTTGAACAACTTCAACTAACGGGTTGTGTGTCTTTGAGAGAAATCCCTAGCTCAATTGGGAATCTTTCTTCTCTCAAACAACTTGATCTAGGGGGTTGCGTGTCTTTGACAGAAATCCCTAGCTCAATTGGGAAGCTTTCTTCTCTCAAACTACTTGATCTAAAGGGTTGCAAGTCATTGACATTTTCCTTAGCTCAATTGGAATCTTTCTTCTCTCGAACAACTTGATCTAAAGGGTTGCGAGTCATTGACAGAAATCCCTAGCTCAATTGGGAATATTTCTTCTCTCTCGAAGTTCAGCTAGGGTTGTGTGTCATTGAGAGAAATCCCTAGCTCAATTAGGAATCTTTCTTCTCTCGAACAACTTGATCTATGGGGAGTTGGGGGTTGCAAGTTATTGACAGAAATCCCTAGCTCAACTGGAAATCTTTTTCTCAGAAAAAACTTGATCTAAAGAGTTACGAGTTATTGACAGAAATCTCCAGCTCAATTGAGGATTTTTATTCTCTCGAACAACTTCAGCAAGGGGTTGTGTCATTGAGAGAAATCCCCAACTCAATTGGGAATCTTTTTTCTCTCGAACAACTTGATTTATGGGATTGCAAGTTATTAATAGAAATCCCTAGCTCAATTGGGAATCTTTCTTCTCTAAAAAAACTTGATCTAAAGAGTTGCGAGTTATTGACATAAATCCCTAGCTCAATTGGGGATCTTTCTTCTCTCGAACAACTTCAGCTAGGGGTAGTGTGTCATTGAGAGAAATTCCTAGCTCAATTGAGAATCTTTCTTCTCTCGAAAAACTTGATATATGGGGTTGCAAGTTATTGACATAAATTTCTAGCTCAATTGGGAATCTTTCTTCTCTAAAAAAACTTGATCTAAAGAGTTGCGAGTTATTGACTAAAATCCTTAGCTCAATTGGGGATCTTTCTTCTCTCGAACAACTTCAGCTAGGGGGTTGTGTGTCATTGAGAGAAATCCCTAGCTCACTTGGGAATCTTTCTTCTCTCAAAGCACTTGGACTAGAGGCTTGCAAGTCATTGAGAGAAATCCCTATCTCAATTGAGAATCTTTGTTCTCTCAAATACCTTAACCTTTATGGGTGTTGTTCACTAAAAGAAATTCCTACCTCAATTGGAGATTTACCGAATTTGCAAAGCATTGGGGATTTTTGACCTTGAATAGTTACCCATTGCTATTGGATGGTTCAACAAACCGCCGAATGCTATTTCTTGAATCTTGCGATAGTCTAAAAAGGGGAATTTCAAGAGAAAACAATGACTTGTCTTCACTTGTGATTTTCCATATCATTGGCACATTGATATTTGACCTGGCAAAAAGCATTTGGAATCTTTCTTCTCTCTAATGCCTTGACCAAGAGGGCTGTAAGGAGCTCGATCGTTGCTAGAGCTTTCTTCCAGCTTAACATATCTTCAGGTCAATTCCCTAATTCCCCAGTTGCTAGAGCTTTCTTACCTATTCCACCCGGAAGAAATTCATTTTCATGGATACGATCAACTTGAGTACTTCCCTAAGCTTACCTCAAGACTCTTGAAACTTTGTGTTGACTCCTGTCCTAAGTTGATATTGCTTGAGCTTGATGGATTCAAGTACTTGGAAGAGTTGTCGATAAAACCCTACAATTCCATTGAAAGAATGGAGCTCTCACAATCGAATCTTCTGAAAAGATTGGACATTGAGGATTGCGATAATCTAGTTGAAATTTAGGGCCAAGGTAAATTGGAATTCTTGGAGACAATACGTACATATAGCTACAAGTCCATTAGAAGGCTGATCCGTCTGAAATTACGAAGGCTTGAAGCGATTAAATACTTGCTGTTGCGACAATCTAGTCAAAAAACAAGGTCTTGATAAGGTGGAGTTGTTAAAGATGTTCAATGTCTATAATTGTGGTTCCATCGGAAGATTACCTGACTTATGATGCTTTTGGAACTTGAAAGAGTTGCATATCAATGGTTGTCGTAATCTACGTGGTGTGGAGACTCAATTCCCAGTCTTACATAATTGCAAGAGTGGGGAAGTCGGTCCTAGAACCTAACATGATGCTTAAGCCAAGATCAAAATTTAGATCCGATTGTGGTTCTTCATATGTTAGAAGGCGTTGGTAATTTGGTAAGAATCTTCGTCCTTTAACAACTAGCATGAGCGAAAAGTGTAATACTTTTCTAACAGATATATCTTTTAAGAATTATTTGCTCGACGCTTGGTATCTATTTGATATGGATTTGCCTAAATATATTTGCTGTTGATTGCATCACGGCAATGTTTTTTCAGCTAATCTTCAATCGGCAACTTTTGCAGATAGATTGGTGGCTTGTGAGGCAACAAATGAAAACGACATAGGTAAACAAGAATTACTTGGTGATTTACAGTTTCCCTCTTGGTAAACCCAAGATGAGAATTTTTCATCAAGAGGTTGATCTTCTGCAACTCAATTTATAAACTGCGCGCCAGATCCCTTTTTTCTCTATGTCTCGAACTAGTATTTTCCTTTAAAAAAATCCTTTGCCATTTTGAACTCCTTTTGTGAGCAATTTTATGTGTCACATTTGACTATTGGTAGATATCCTGTTTAGGACAAACAGCTCTCGATTTTTCGTGATGATGGGAAAGCCTGTCCATTGTTCATTCGAGCATGAATTCCTAGTAAGAAAGAGAAATTGAGCTAAAATAAAAATCAAGGTTTAGTTTTTTTTGGTACGTGATTTAAAAAAGTAAAAATTAGTTTTGGCTAGCCTTTTACATCTATGATTGTAGGCAGGCTTTCCATAAACAATTGTGAGACTATTGAAAGATTATCAAGGCAGGCTTTCCAAAATCAAGGTTGGTCTATGTAATGATCAAGGCTTACTTTTGGACTTCAATTCAAAGAGCTGTATAGATGACCTTTTGCATAATTGGGACAATTTTTTGCCTGCTCTGTAAAACAAGCTAGGCGAGGAGCTTAAGATATTGCCTATTATTTTGCATCTCGTTTGATCCTGATGTTGTCGTGGAATCATTTTATCAAATGATTGATCTGGGTCTGGCTAACTTGGCTGAGGCAATTCATAGTCCATACCAGAGAACGATCAAATGAAGAAGAGGGATTTTGCTGAGGTGTCATCAGCAACGGCTGAAGGCTAGCTTTTGTGCGACCTTGAAGAGGCTCACGGGCCAACTGGAGTGTCCTAAGGAAGTTTTTTATGCATGTGAAGATCAAAGCACTTGATATGGTTTCATCAGCACAAAATTGAATGATTGTGAATGTATTATTTTTCAATTGAATCTACTTTTTGTATGCTCATTAGGTTCTACCTCTATTAAGCAAATACATACGTGCTGATTTTTCTACATGTTAACCAGATGCAGAGTTCTTAGTCCAAAAAAAAAAAAAAAAAAAAAAAAAAAACCAGATGCAGAGTTCTTTGATGTAATGCGCTCTAATGGTATCATTCCCAAACTCAGTCAGGCCCTACAGATAGAGGTATGCACTGCCAGTCCTACCATAACTGTGAAAGAGTGACTTGTGTACTTATATTTAACTTAATGTGATGTGTGCTTGTTAGGTTCTACCTCTCTGTTAATCGAATATGTACATGCTGATTTTTCTGCATGTTACCCTGATGCAGTCTCGTTCCAATGATATCACTTTCAAACCCAATGAGGCTCTGTAGATAGAGGTATGTACTACCAGTTGTACCATAATAGAGCAACTTGTGTGCTTATACTATTTGAGCTGTGGAATTTCACCAGAAATCCATGAACTAGGATGCATGCTGACAATCTCTTCTTTTTTTTTTTTCTATCAGTTCATAATATCTTTTGAATGTTGTGATAAAGGTCTCTGATACGACAAGCTTAAATCTCATGTATGCAGCATTAACTTTGTAAAGTTAAATATAGCCTCCTAGCAAACAATTCCGTATTGCTGATTTCGCTAATTGGATATTGCAAAATAACCAAGTAACAAGTAGGCCTTTCTGTTCTGTAGTTTGGGCACTTTGCCTTTTCAGCATCCATTATGTTCATAACCACAAACAAGGATGATGGTGCTAATTGCTGACTTCTCTTCTCTTAAGTCCGTTGTTTTCTATTTATTTGGCTGATAATGAATTCTGTTGATTGCGATCTGACTACGAATTAATCAGAGACCCCTGGAATGTGTGGCAAAAACTAATGTCCCCAAATTTTGGTGTTGATAGATGAGATTCATTGAAGAGGTCACTCGTAGATCGCCAGAATCTGGACCAGGTCAAAATAACCTTGTTTATATTGATGGACTCTCAAGTCCATGCTTACTACTTTCAGCTAATTTTAGGTTCTTCATTCCAAATACATCTAAAAATAGACAAAACTAAGGATCCATGCAGCCGCGCCTTTATCTCTCTTCGAGATGATTGGAAAGTGTGACACATTTTTACTCTCAACCATCTCGTGTAACACATGCATCGCCCTCATTTTCTAACCATCTTTAGCAAGTGCCCGGGTGGAGACTAGTTATAAGTCTTCTAAGGTTGAATTTGTTAGTTTTCGTAACTTTTGATGAAATATCATAAACAACCTGAATTTATCCTTCATTCTTTTCCTGAATCCATCACGAAGTACGTATGTAGCTAGTAGAATTATAATTATTTTCAAAATCTCATGGGACAACAGCTGATTGGAAAAGCCAATGAGTGTGAGACCCAAATACAGGGTTTACATTTGATGATGCGGTTCAAACTATAAGAGACACACCTTTGGGTCGTCCAAAACTTCTTAATGACTTGCCTCGAAGGACACAACCAAGAGAAGGGAACAAAATCTCACCAAGGAATGAAGAAGGAGAAGGAGAAGAGGAAGGAGAAGAAGAAGATTGCCTCAACTGAGTTGACAACAAAATTGCTGCTACCGCTGCTACCGGGACCTTCTCATGTGGACTCCGGTGCCTCCTCCTCTGTGGTTTAACTGGTGTGATGACTAATTCATGAAATATTTGATATAATGCCAAAGTGCTAATTTCCAAGTCCCCTTCATTTATTGAGTAGTATAAGCTTGCACAAGTTCAATTTCCTTGCTCTCGTATCAGCAGCAGCATCACAAAGTCCGTTCTTCCAATTCCCGAGGAAATGTTCTTTTTTATTCTTTGCAGGGTTTTCTACCGATAAATTATTGATACTCCCTGCAATAACCGCCGACGATCGTGGTGTACATGGTCACATCTAGCTCTCAGCCCGTGTCTTCCAAATTCTTCAGCAATCGAACGGCTTTTCCAGCATTGCCGGTTCTGCACAATCTCTCATCATGGCTTGGCACGTGGTTATATCTACCTCGATTGTCTGGCCAACATTTCATCCGCCAAGCTCATGGCTTTGGCGATTCTGCCCTCTCCAACGAGCACATTGATCAAAGTGTTAAAGGTTTGCAGTTGTGGGTTCAAGTCCAAGTTTGACCATTTTACACGACTGAGGACCCGAGATCGGATCTTTTCAATTGGCAGAGGTAATTCATCAAAATGTTGCGAGTAGAACTGTTGGGAGTCGTTCCTTTCGAATCCCGCTCGATCATGTCAATGGTGACGGGGTAATGCTTCATCTTGGCCCCGACCCCCAAGAGTTGGGCGAAACAGGGAGGTAAAGTCAAGAGGGTTCACTCGAATCGTCCTCTCCAAGAAGAATAAAGCGTTGTCAGCTTCCATCAATCCGCCAATTCTGCATTTGTTCACCACAAAGGTCTCAAGTTCAGATTGATCCATTGAATCACTCACTCCAGCAGTGGATGGGCAACCGTGGGAGCGACGTGAAAAAAATGGTTCGATGCAAAGATGGGATGAGAAGCGAGAGGTTTAGCGAGATGACCAGATTCTTGAACAAGACGGTGAAGAGCAGAAGTGCAAATGGATTGATTCATTCTCATCAGTTTTGCCAAATTTTCTCCTTCCGAGTTCCGACAATCCACAAATTGACGTGATGGTGTATGGAGAGGATGATTGTTAGGCAGTTTAATCACTGAAACTTTAGATGTCTGATAACAACATAGTTTCCGGTTCAATCATTGAAAACTAATTGTTTGCCAAACTGAACATTTCAAGAAATAATCTGATCGATTCATTCCCATACTCGGTAGTTGAAGAGAGATCAGTTTGCAAAATCAAAATCATGCTCTGACACTGTTGAAACAACTATGAAATCCACATCTGAAACCAAATCTGAATGGATAGAGATCTCACACAACAATGGCGAAGACCAGTGGGGTTGAAGTATCGCTTATTGAAATGAACGTTTCTAGTCTTACTACTGTCTACCAAAAAAATGAGAACCTAATACGAATGTTTCTACTATTGTCGTTGTGTGCACGGAACATACTACATTATACCAATTTAAAATTTTGTTTTTGTTCTATTCGACACTTTCTTACGCATCGAATGAGGCAGTCATCCCAGCTCATATGTCGCAAAATGACGTCACAGGGAAATTTTGATGGTTTACATTTGAAGCACGTAACTTCGCGAAAGAACATAATATTTTGGTCCTCTTCTCCCTCATGGCATAGGATTACTCATTTAGTGAATAAACTCAAAACATGTAAAGATCGTGTTAATTCACCAAGTTGAAGTCAATAGAGGTGAGTGAGAGATGGCTCGGACACCAACTGATCGCTAAATTTATAAAAGAAAAAAAAAAGAAAAGCTAATGAATTAAGAAAAATTGTAAGCTGTAAGTCTGGACTGCGAAATCCATTATCTGTCTTTGATAATGTGGTTATGCGAAGATCGATTCCATAACACGCACTAAATCCACGTGCGCAAGTTCGTCGTGAATCACAAAACCAATCACAAAACCAATCGCATGAGTAGTGTTGGGAAAAAGAATCATTAATTATGACATTCGAATGAACGAAAATGAAAAGATTCTTTTTCCCAACCTCAAGTTGTCCCAATTTTCACAAGGAGTATAGTTTACAATTCGGTTCTCATCTTGAGGATACCAATTGTGCATATAGCGCAAAACAGACGTAGAGTTTTGATCAATAACTTCTTTTATGCTTATCTTATCATTGTGTCATTGAATTGGAGTAAAACATGCGCCTAACTAGCAATTCCGCTCTATGAGAACACAGAGAGACAATAATTTACAATTTAACTAGACATGAACCCCAACGTCACGCTGAAATAAATGACTAATAGAGGAAACGAATAATTATCAAAAAGGGAATAAGTATTGTAAAAGATTCTTTTATTCATTTGCTCTATAACATAAAGGAGCAGTTCATGAAAAAAAATATGACTACTCAAATGTTATTATTGACAATAAAAGGCAAGCCTTTGAGGTGAAGAGACCAAAACCAATTGTCCAACGAAATGTAAATATATGCTTAGGTGGAGCATTTTTGGTGGAGAATACAGTAAATCCAAGTTTTGCAATATGAATAAGACTTCTCTAATTATCTTAAGTCTTATGCGTCATCATGGGAAGTGATGCTTTAGCAATACTTTGTTATTACATATTTGTATAAATGAGAACATATAGAATTTGTAATATCTGGTAGCTTAATGATTACGCATGAACGTTTTCCTAATACATCATTTTTTTTTCTTCTAGGTTTTGCTGGATCGGGGAGTGCAGGTAAAGACTAGTTGTGCCATGTAAGAGTCTTATTTAGATCATAAAACAAACCTCAATTGATGCAAAAACAACCCTTCCTATTATTAAGTGAAAAGTATAAGACAGTAGGTACATAATAGACCAAGCTATCTAATTGCCGATAGATCTCATAATAAATTAGCAGATAATCTGATGGAAAATGCATCTAGACTACAGACCAGTAGTGTAGGAACTCAGAGAAAATCTCACGGATTGATGCGGTAGAATAATAGTTGAATTTTTTTATAGATTTACCTGCCGAAACTTACTCACATCTGGAAAATGTATACCGACAACTTTTTTGCTCAACTTATTAATTTTTTCTTTTTCAGAGAGTGCATGCATCTTCCAATTTTTTTGGGTACATCCTTGTACTAGAGATTCTGCATGGGCAGATAGAAGAAGTGCTATGCAGTAGGGTGAAGTTATGAATATAACCGTCCATCCTCGAGGATGGAATAGAATGGGCGGATGGAATAGAATGGGCCTTGAATGAAGGTACTAATCAATACCTTTTTGTTCCTATCCACGTCAGACGCAATAACAATTTAGTCGTGTTTTCTATTGGTCACTTTCTTAAAAAGTCAATAACACGTGTATAGTTTCTACTACATTGAGCATTTCCAGATACATAGAGAGATTAGTGAAGATAGTGTATGGAGATTATTGGGTTTTGTTTGATTTAATTAATAAGAAATTAATGAGTGAACTCTCATTCCTTGAAGTTACATTTCATTAATTTTCTTTCTTTGACTATTGATTTAACTTTAATGCGGAATTTCATTTTTTCTTTTGTTTGAAGATTAATCATTGCCCTAAACTAACTTGATCCTTACGCTCAGTAAAAAATATATCCCTATAAGAAAAATCAATCTAGTTAGACCTTATCTTTGGCCCTCTAAGGGAACTATCTATATCCCTACTAGAGACTATTCTCGTTGTTAGCCTTACCATTTACTTCCTATGGCTCGCTACTATGGAACCTCAAAAAAGGAATCTCAAACTTACAGCAAAGTAAACTTACAGGGAAATATATGTTCTTAGCAAGCTGCTACCACAAACGCACCACCACCACCCACCCACTTATTTGCCGCCTCCTCTCCACCTCAAATGCACACCTCTCGGGGCGATCGGTTCCCAGTTCGATTCGATTCTGAAGTGGAACCGAGAATTGGACTGGGTACTTCGGTTTCGAAGTGGAACTGAGAACCGGATTGGGAGAACCGGTTCCGTAAACCAGACCGTTAAGTCGTAGGACTGGGAACCAGACTGGACTGCCAGTTTCAGCTCGGATTCAGTCCAACAAAACTATGTACTTTTTTGTTTTTTTTTTTTTCACTAAAGAGTGGTTGTGCTTCACCAATCAATCCAATACCAATCAATCCAATTCGATTCACGACCAATGAATCCAATTCAATTCTTGAGCGGTCCAATAAAACTCATTGCGCATGTTCCCACACGCAAAAATGTGAACATAAATCACATTTCATGTATTTTACACTCAAATCTTAATCATAAAGGCTGTGAATGATATGGCTAAAGATTGTGCTTAGCTTGGATTTTTATAGACAATCTCTCTTATGCTCTTTGAGTATTTGGTTGATGTGGGACTCTTGGAGGCTACAAATGCCTTGTGTTTTTCAAGTGAGGGGAGCAAGAGAGAGAGAGGGAGTGAGAGGGAGTGAGCGTGAGGAATGAGGGTTTCTTGAAGCCTTAGTCTCATATCGGGTGGAAAAAGAAACTAACAAGTAAAATAAAAAGGAACAATAAGGGCGTGCATGGAAACGCTCCAAAGAAGTGTTTCCGGAACATTTCTGTACGGATTTTGTTCCCGGGAACAAAAAAAGAACAGAATCGCGTTTGGTTGCGTTTCTGTCCTTTTTTTCTTTTTTTGTTCCCGGAACAAAATAGGAACAAAAAAAAGACACAATAAATTCTTGTTTCGGCCTTGAGAAACACTTCTTGGACTCCCGAAAGGAACCGCGAGGGTCGGCGATGCCCTCGAGGTCGCAACCTCGTCGGAGCGTTGCCGGCGCGGGTGAGGCCGAGCCTCGCCTTGGCGGGGGTGAGCTCGAGCCCGCCCAAATCCCGGCGAGGCCGAGCCTCGCCATGGCCGGGTGAGGCCGAGCTCGCCCGGCCAAGGCAAGGCCGAGCCTCGCCCAACCACAACGAGGCTCGGCCTCACCGGGGGCCGGCAAGCCTTGCCGTGGCCGGGCGAGGCTGACAGCCCGTCGGCCGTGACCGGCCGAAAAGAAAAAATAAAAAAAGAAAGGAAAAAATGAAAAATAAAATAAAAATGTTTAAAAAATTAAAAGAAATAAAAAAGAAATAAAATTTACCAAACGTGTTTTTATTCATTTTTTATTCACGTAACAAACGTTACCAAACGTGTTCTTTTGTTCAAAAATTGTTTCCCGGAATAGAAACACTTTTTTTTGTTTCTGTTCCCTAGAACAAAAAATGAACATAAATGTTACCATTCGCACCCTAAGAGTTTTGGTGATCTCTTGGCCATATTATTTGCAATTCCTGTTGTAGTAAGTTTTATATATAATATATGTAATAAATATATATTATATGTATATGAAATTTATATATATTAAATTCGGTTCGATTGGTCCACCGCACCTTGTAATTGGGAATGTGATCGACTGGCCACCGGTTCCAAGAATAGGAACCGAGAACTGGACTGCCGACCGTGGAAATCGCCCAAAACCAGCTGGTTTAGTTTTTGGTTCGGGCGGCTTATGGTTCAAGTAGTTCTCATTGCACACCCCTACACACCACCACTGTGAGGATGCCATTGGCTCAACTACCGCACCAACTGCCCACAGCCACCAGCCACCACCAAATCACCCATTGCGCCCATGCTCCACCACCACGAGCCATGCTGCAGCCACCATCAAAGCACCACGGCCACCACCAACAATATTCCAATACCACCAAAATGCGCAAGCAAGAACCTCCTCATCACCTCCTCAAGTTCTACCTGGATGTCTATTATGGAATTGAAATTGAAGCGTGGCTGGAGATTATTTCTTCTTAGTCAGAGCTGTCATTGGGTGTCAGCAATATATCGAACTCTCTAGATTCCATGCTGATTGGATGATACAACTGTGTCTTCAACATGGAGTAGTTTGGTGGCACTTTGCAGCATGATCTAGGGCTATTCAACTCGGTGCTAATCAACGGATGTCCACTAATTTGCGTAATTCTTGAACGTATATTTCCATGGAAGGTTCTTCCGTGCTTTTCTCATAAATGCCGAGGAAATTTAATGCCATCCCTCGCAAATACATTACCTCAGTCCCTTCTTTATATGAGCTATTTAATTGCCCGTTGTAGTTATGGTTGACTAGTTTTTGAAGCAGCTATTCACATTGAAGCAGTTCATGGAGGTTGTAATTGCTGTTGTTATACAGTTAGGACTGCAGTAGACTCTCACTGCCCATCTGGCCCCTGATTTGTTGAATCGTTATTACCATCTTCTAGCTGATAATTGGCATCCTAGCGAATCGTTAGCTGATCATTTATGCACATGTTGGGATGTTTGCAATTTTAGTAAAATAATTTCAGACAGCACTAGTGCTTCGAGAAATCTTTTTGACATTGGAGAGTTTCTCAATCCTCTTGTTGGAGATGTGAAATTCATTTCTCTATGACATGCTTGGCATTAGGGTGAAATCGCCTGAATCGAGAACCGCCCGGACTGGACCGGCTGATTTTGGGTGGTTCCCGAAGAGGGCGGTTTGGCTCCGGATTCCCACTTTGGAACCAGTGGCCGATCGGTCCAATTCCCGGTTCCAAGGTGGGAACTAGATTGATTGGATTAGACGAGTTAATTTTTTATATGTAAAATATATATTTTTAAATTTCTCAAGAAACAAACCCTAATTCCTCCAATTTCTCCCATTTTTCATTTTATTTTTGGCCTAAAATAGCAAATTTACCAATTTTATCGAATCGACTGGATCTATTGGTCGGTCTGATTCCTAGTTCCAGGACTGGTCGATCCGGTTCTCGGAATTTGGGAACCAATCACCTGGTCTGGTTCCTGGTTCCACCTTGGAACCGGACCGGAACAGGAACCAATCAATCCTGCTTGGCATCAACGTATAGAAATTCATCTGCACTACATTTAATCTGGGACTGGTACAAATTCTGTTTCTTGGAGTATTATAAGAAACGAGGGGAAGTAGAGTAGAATGGGACCCACATCAAATGTTGATTGAAAGAAAAATCTCAAGCAATTCCAGGTAAACGTCATTTGTCTAGGATGCAGTTCCAAAATATCATCCAAAACCCGCACTTCGTATGTGCAAGTTGCCCTTAAAAATGTCACCTCCAAGTCATTGCCTAATCAACCCGATGGTCTTTTAAAGCCGGTAGCCTCTCTGTAAAATTACTTTGCATTCGGGGATAGCAAGCCTGCGACCCGCCTCTGGAGCCTCCTTCTGTCATTGCATTTGATCAGATGAGGCCTGCAGCCTCTTTCTGTTAAATTCGTTAGAAATCTGATGGCCTTTGCAGTTTTGCATGGCCCTCCAACCATGATTCCACTATATATCCTTTGGCAAACATTTCATCGACTGAACCTATGACACGGCTTGTGCAATTTAACCTTTTCCTTAAAGCCCATTGATCAAAGGGGCAAGCTCACAACATCTGGTTCGAGTCCAGGCCTGAGGACTATATTCAAGACAGAGAACCCAAGATGAAATCCTTTCAAGTGGCAAGAGGCGATTTGTCAGAATCCTGAGAATATAAATGTCTCAAGTTTAAGGGGGTGTGGGTCATTGCAGCAACCTTTGCAAGTAAAAACATACTAAAATCTACAGCAACCTTATCATGAAAAGACAGAGCCGTGCTCAATCTAATGCTAGAATAAATAGACAAAAATTTTAAATGGAAAAACAGACATTAAAAAAGGTCTCGTTGTAGCTTGGCAGAGTCATTTTTCATACTCTCATACCACCATCATAAGGATATCATAAAATCAATTCGGACCTTTCTTTTCTGGTCTTCCGATTCCAACGGAAATTAAGAGAAATTAGGCATGAGTGCCTTTTTATTTTCTGTTAAATTAGTGCCTTAAGTTTCTCATCGCAGGTACCTTTTTATCTTCTGCAAGTAGAGAAATGCTAAATCTATACCAAGCTTCTGGTGAAACACAGTTAAAGATACGAACCATGATCAATCCTCTACAAAGATTTATAGCCTAAAGGTTCAGTGAGAAAACAGATGTAAAAAAGAGCTCTTGTTGCAGCTTGGTAGAGTTTTGAAGATGGTGATGAAGAACCTACAAGAGTTCCTTCGTGAGGAGACTCACAGATCAACACAGTCTGGACCAGTCATGTTTGTGTTGGTGTTTTCTCAAGTCCATGCATACAACTTTCAGTTAAGTTTAGAGTCTTCGTACCCAGCATAGTCAAAACAGGTAGAACTGAGGATCAATGCAACTGCTCCAATCGTCTCTCATCGAGATAAGAACTCTCTACTACATACGGTCACTCCCAACCATCTCGTGCAACCCATGCATCACCCTCATTTTCTGACCATTATTATCGAGTGTTCGAGGGGAGAGTGCCCCTTTTCTTTAAATTCTTGAAGCAGCTCATAGGAATCACTCGTTCAGTTGGCTTTACATAGCCCTGCAATTATAGCATCAAATAACAAAGCATCATGTTGCAAACCTTTCTTGGGCAGGGCACTGAAGATTTCTATAGCATCTTCAAGTTCCCCTGCCATTCAAGCCGCTAATAAGGGTGTCATAGCTGATGATATGGACATTTCCACCTTCCACTTGTCTATACAAAGCAATTGCCTGATGAACCTGGTGACATTTACAAAGATCATCTAACGTTATTGATTATTGTTGATTTAAATGTTCGCTACTAGCTAGAATTTTGTAAAACATATGGTGCGCAACCCGAGGCAGTTCACTGAGGAAAAAGCCATCTCGAGACAGTTATAGGTGGCACATCAGGGACTGATCCATTCTCTAACATTCATGAATCAATGTTAGGTTGGTTGTGAGTAAAAGAGCAGTTTTGTGCAATCATCAAATGAAATGTAGTGGGTGCATCATCTATTTGATTTTCACGACAGTTACCACCAAGCAATGAAGTATATGTGAACTAGGTCGGGCGTCAATCCTCCTCAGATCATCAGATTAAAAATGCACTTCATCTTGTCCAGCAAAACCTTCGCTTCTTTCCGTTAACCAACCCAAGTTGAGCCATGTATCAAGGGCTGACATTTGGGCATCAGTCATAGTATTATACAACTTCAAAGCCTCTGTCTTAGGTGCCTCCGATGATCGTGGTGTACTAGGAAGCATGGACACTCTTTGGGGCCTCCGTGTCAGTGTCAAATGCATGTAATTCTTGTTGTCATAGTTCTACAGTTAGGATCACAGGAGACTCATGAATTTCCCATCTGGTTCATGATTTGTTGAATATCTCAATTTTCCTGCTGAAGATTGGATATCCTAGCAATTTGTTAGCCGACCGTTTCCGCATAAGTGTGACTGCAATTTTAGCAATATAATTCCAGACAGCACTAATGCTTGAAGAAATCTTGTTGATGTTGGAGATCTTCTCAATCCTTTTGTTGGAGATGTTGAATCGATCTCTCTATGACATAATAATTGGTATCTCCATGTATAAATTCATCTGCCCTTGTTCCAACTCTGGGATTGGTAAAAATTTTGTTTCTTGTAGTATTATAAGAAACAGAGGAAGTAGAGTAGATTGGGATAATATCAAATGTTGAACGAATGGAAACGTCCCGTGCATTTCCAGATAAATGTCATTTGACGCGAATACAGTTTCAAAATAGCAATCAGTCGAAACTGGCATTTCATAAGTGCAAGTTGCCCCTTAAAAGTATCATCTATTAGTCATTGCCTAATCAATCCAATGGCCTTTTTGCAGCCTGCAGCCTCTTTCTGTCAAATTACTTTGCGTTTGGTGACATCAAGCCTGGGATCTGCACTCTATAGCCTCTGTGTCATTGCAAGATGAAGCCTGCGGCCTCTTTCTGTTGAATTTGTTAGAAATGTGACAGCTTTTGCAGTATTGAACGACCCACTTGCTATGACTCCCCGTTGGCTTTAAATCCTTTGGCTAAAATTTCATCCCACCAAGCTTACTCCACGGCTCGCTTAATTCTACCTCTTTCATAAAGCCCAGCGATCAAAGTGGGGAAGCTCCCAACATCGGTTCAAGTCCAAGTTTGAAGACTATATACTCAAAACAGAGAACCCAAGAGATCTTTCCAAGTGGCAACTTGCCAGAATCCAGAGAACATAAGCTTGAACTAGTCTGGTTTTAGAGTAATAACCTTTTTGTGGTTCTTTATCGAGAAATTATATTAAAGATTACATCAATGTACATAATAAATCACTAATTAGGTTATAAATTGGCTCAATTAGCTGAACGATTCTAGTGGATCGATGGAAAAGGAAAAAAAAAAACCAACTATGGCTTTACTCTTGAAAGAACATTGACATTACCGCATTGTTAGCAAGTGATTAAGGTCATTGACTTTGGCTTTACTGTTTTTCCTCTACAGCACCGCAGTACATATTTTGCAAATAAAATTGCATTTTCTATGTGGCCTTGTGGTGGGGATACAGATTCCTATAGTCTCATTAAAGGTTTTTCCTATGAGTTTCCGTAAAAATTGTTGTCAAAACTTTTGCCAAAGAGAAACAGAGGAGGATCGACGAAGTCTTGGTAGCGGTGTTGAGTGGGTCAAGGAGAAAATATTGGGTGGTCCGGGACCTCTACGTCAGTGTGGTCCCCGGCCACTCACGAGGTGCCATGTGGATGGTGGGCCCACTTGGTGTCTTCTGCCCTCTTCCCCTCTCTCTCCTGTCAGAGCATTTATTGCGGGGAAAAACTTTTCTCTTTCCTTCGTTTGAGAAAGAAAACGGCCGTTCGTTCCTCTCGTTCCTCTGTCCCTCTCCATTTGTTTCCTTTTGAAATTTTGAATCTGAACTTTTCTCCCTCTCTCCAGGCTCGTTGCCGCTCTGCCGTGCATCAAGCGGCCGTTCCCCTCCCATTGCTGACAAACCACATTACGGCCACCCCTACTGCGGTGCTCGCTCGCTTCTCTCTTCGGGCTCGTTGTTGCTCCATCGTTCGTTCCGACGTTCCCAGGATCGCAAATGCAACACGCGGAGGAGAAGCAGGCCTCTTCGAGCTCTCCTCAACGTCGGCGAGCATCGCCCGCCGAGCGAGACCCCCACACACGGGAGGCTTGGAGGCGAGGTTGCTGGAGAAGTTGGTGTTCCGGAGGACGGCCTCTTCAACCGGCGACGCGGTCGAGGGAGCTGAGAAGGAGGCTGCGGTGGAATAGTCGAGGGACTTAACGTTGATGCGGCGAAGCTTGAGCTCGAGCTCTTGACGCAGATGGTGAGGGCGAACCCGAGGAAGGTGGCGCGGAGGTTGACGATCAAGGCGAGGGTGTAGACGAAGCACTTGCAGCTGCTGCGCCTCTGTTTGCAGTGAGGTGGCGGCTTGGCGAAGTGGGCGAGCTCCACGTCGTCGCTCTGGAGGCGGGTCCTGGAGGGCACGATTGGGCTGGTCGGATCTTCTTTAGGCATCGCGAAAGTTGGAGTTCAAGTGAATGCGAGAGAGCACGGGTCACTCACTGAGAGAGGCTGTTCTTGAGAGGCTGTTCTTGATGGTGGTGCTTTCGCTTTTCTTTTTGGGTTTGTGGGATGATTGTCATCGTGTTCATATAATTCAGGGAATCATGAATAGAGAGCTTTTTAAGGCATATAATACTATATCTAGTCTATCTTCCTCTCCAAATCTTTTTCTTGCTGCTTCTCGTTCTTTTTCAATTTATATCTGGGAGAGCAGATTGGATTATTTGTCTCTAGAGATCATTTTCGGTCAATTTTGCTCAAGGGTCAATCTTTATAACCATAGGAGCTATCCAGATTGATGTAGATAAATGGGCAATAATCTGAGAATTTTTGATCTTTCACTATAACCAAAGCAAATAACCATACCGAAGCTAAAAAATTTTATCCCAGATTTCCGGCAAATAAATAGTCAAGAATGCAATAAAATCAGAACAAGTGCTAACTAGGATGGCCTTAAACCGCAGGACTCGCTGGCGAGGGGTTTGCATTCCGACGAGGTTTTGCTTTTCCGGTGAACCCAGCATTTGTTGCATATGCCATAAAAATCGTAGGGAAACAAAGAGAAGAATGATATCAGACGTAGATTCACAATATTAGAACAAATGCATTAAACTAGGCTTCTAACAATCGATTCGACTATGTAGGATTCGGCCATTCACTCAAGCATTTTGTCGAACATCTAATATGCACAGCTGAAATGATAGATTTTAGACTCGATCAAGACTCAAACACAGGTTTGGGACCCTAACAGAGGGCACCATAACGCGTTACAACACCGATGAAGGACTGGAAGAATCGAAGTTCCCATGAAAACGAAGCGAGTATGCTTCGGGAAACCCACCCGGTTGAACGGGAAAAGGGCTGTGGCGGACGGTGGCTCTCGGGCGGACGACTGGCGTCGGCGAGGCGTTCCTTCAAGCTCCCTCTCTCTCTCCCTTTGTTATTCGATTGCTTTGGTTATAGTAGTCGCCGAAGTTAGGTGTTGTTGGGAGATCAAAGATTCTCTGCGATATTTGATTGCTTTGGTTATAGTGGTCGCCGAAGTTAGGTGTTGTTGGGAGATCAAAGATTCTCATATCATTTCCTACTAAAGTTGCGCATGAAACCCAAAACAAGCCAGCTGATCTTTCCTCATTGCACACCCCCAACATATTCATACGAGCACACAGACTATTCACATGCGCAAGAGATTATGAGCTCAAGAGAGAGGGAGATTACATAATACAATCAATCGCTATTTACATTTGCAAGATTTTAGGAGTTAGTGTGGATGACCAGATCTAGATCTAGCAGAAAGTCTTAGTCCTCTTTGTTTCCCAAAACCAAATGAATCTTGTCCTCAAGCTTCAATCTGTTTCCTCTGTGGTGAGATGATCCTGAAAACATGCTCTTGGCCGATGCAGTTGTCCACCATAACTACCCATCTGCTCTTCTTCCTCCACCCTCCGCTGCTGTCGATCTTGCCTCGGGCTTTAGCACCTTCCAACGCCGCCTCAAATGCCCTGCGCGGGTCATCACCGGTGGAGGTTCAAAGAGCGACAGCGATAGAGCAACACAGCACAGACCCACTCAAACCCAGCTTTCACACGGTCCTGCACGTCCAACCGGCAAAAACCTCGGACGACGGCATAGGAACACATCAACCCCCTCAATGAGTGACCCGTGCTCTCTTGCATTCACTAGCTCGCTCACTTCGCCAAGCCCGAAGAGAGAAGCAAGCGAGCACCGGAGTAGGGGCAGCCGTAATGTGGTTCGTCGACAACGGGAGGGGAACGGCCGCTTGATGCACGGCGAAGCGGCAACGAGCGCGGAGAGAGGGAGAAAAGTTCAGATTCAAAATTTCGAAAGGAAACAAATGGAGAGGGACAGAGGAACGAGAGGAACGAACGGCCCTTTCTCAAACGAAGGAAAGAGAAAAGTTTTTCCCCGCAATAAATGCTCTGATAGGAGAGAGAGCGTGCAGGCTAGGAGGAGAGAGGGCATTGGCAGGCTAGGAAGAGGAGAGAGAGGGGAAGGGGCAGAAGACACCAAGTGGGCCCACCATCCACATGGCACCTCGTGAGTTGCCGGGGACCAGGCTGACGTGGAGGTCCCGGACCACCCAATATTTTCTCGTGGGTCAAGAGGCACCGTTCTTTCGGACAACATCAGATACGGGAGATCTTGATTTTGACTTTGGAGTACTCTGTGGATTCTCTCTCATCTTTTTTCTTAAATATCTCGGATGCATTGTCGTTATTAGTTATTGTTTTTATTATTATATTATTGACCAAAGATCCATGGAGTAAAGTTAAACTTCTCTTGGTACATTGTTCTTATTACATCTCTCTTGTAACATCAATCATGTTGTATTCTCCTGTTGGCCATAATCAGTATTTACATAAAATCGATCATTTGGGACCATTTGTAATTTATTCCTTCACACCACTAATTCTATGCGATAATGTTATCAAATGTCCGTATCTTTTAATTCTCGACTCTTCATCCTCACCACTTAAATGATATTGAAGGTCCATTGTAACACCAACTGCTTCTTGAGGGATAGCTATAAAGATTATTGCCGTGCCAGTCTCCAGGATGGAAACTGGAGCAGCGCCCCACATACCGACAAGAAGGCCTGCTTGTACTTTTTTCCCTAAGGAAAATTACATCAAACATTTTAAGAACATCATAAAGATGCGACATTGGATTTGCAAATTATAGGGATTTCGATTTTCTACAAGGAGCTCATGACATTTCGCATTGAACCTTTCTTTAAACAACTTGTTAGTCAACATTCAGGACCTACCATCAACCTAAGGCCGATTTTTCGTGAGCAACTATGGTTCTATCTATGATGCTTGATCGAATCAAAATCTAGAGTTCTATTCACATTATCAGCTCAGTTAAAAGTAATTTTATTGTGATTCTTCCGTGAGAAGAAGGTAAATGTGATGGCATCAAGAGAATCGGTATTCGATGTGTCGTGGATGCTTCCATCTTCCTTTGCAATGGAGTTTTCACAATCGATACAGCGCAAGGGACAGAAACTCCATTACCTGAACGGAGTACCTCACAGCGAGGCTCGCGATGCTATCGCTGCACTTAATTCGGTGCGAGATCGCGAACTTCCTCACACCGTTATCCCTCCAGAAGCTACCCAAGCTCGAGACGCCGACCACCTCCTTCAACCTCCAGGGGGCCGCGAAGGCTTGGGTGACCATGTTGTGATCGGAGATGACGGAGCTCCAGATGCCGTAGACGCAGCTCGCGCGGGCCAGGTCTGGGACAGGGAGCTTCTCGAAGATGAGTCGGAGTGTCGCGGCAGGCGAGGCCGGAGAAGTGGGAGTTCATCCGCGAGATGGTGGAATCGTTGGCACCGCCGGCGGCGGCGGCGGAGAGAGATCGGGGGTCCGGGGTGGATGCTCCCGGTCGTCATCGCCGCTGCAGCACCCCATTTAGAGAGAGAGAGAGAGAGAGAGAGAGATGGTATGGAGTCGGTTTTGATGGTTTTGGATTTTTGGTTTTGAATGGTGGATGGTAGGTGCCTGAAATATGGTTGAATTACGGTTTTTTCCCCCGCATTTTGTCATTTATTACAATTTGCCCCTGACTTTTCGATTTTTTGCAATGTCTCCCCTAAATTTTGAAATCGGTTGCAATGTCAAACTGGTGTGACTTCCATCATTTTTCAGCTTGAGCACCGACCATGTGCTTGTCACGTGACTGAGTTGATCTTTCATGGAGGGTAAATCCGTCGGATAATAACATGCAAATTGCATTTTAACCCCCAAACTTTGGCACGTATGAAAGTTGCCCTAACTCTCCCGTATATTTCTATTCCACTTTTTGTCAGCAATAGAAATTATAAAATCATTTCCTTTGATTTATAAATATATTGCTCACACGAAAACTTCACGAAGGCAAGTACTTATACTGATTTTGTATTTTTTTTATATTATAAAATAGCTAGACACATCATCATACTACATGAACATCTGATGTTCGTATCATGTTCCTACAAACTAATGATAGTGCTAAACTATCGTGTCCTTTATTTAGCAATCAAAACAATTGACTTACTGAGTAATAACTTTGATTTGTGCTAATAAACCAGTTTTGCAGGTTCTATCGTGTCTTCAAATTTTAAGACTTTTGTTTACATTTCTTAAATTGCTTATATGTCTTATCCTGTGTTGCAAGCCCTAAGAAGTCATTTCTATAAATGATACACACATTTTTTTAGTTGATTACATATACCTTTGAAAGTTTGGATGAAGTTTGGAGGCCATAATTAAAATCAAATATAGCATTTATTATTGACTAATTATTTTAGAAGTATGGGTTTGTTTCACGGGTTTTGGATTATGCAATGAGATATCTTTAAGCAATTGTTATATTTTGTTTTTTATTAAAGGATACTCAAATTCTATATTAGTTTTGAATATACACCTTATAATCTTGAGTTCAAAGAAGTCGCCCACTTGACATGAGCTTAATATCAATGATAATTAATATTGAAACCTCATCGGTGATATCATACATAAAAATGAAAGCCCATTAAAATTAAAGTAGTTTACATAATGTCAAAGGTGCTTGGACAACACTAGATATTAACAAGATGCCTAGAAAGCATCGTTTCCTACTAAGTTCAAGACATAACGTCGAAATCTAGTCAATGACGCTAAATAATGAAGACAACACCTATTAGACAATACTTTAGACAATACTTCTAGATGGATATAAGGACACAACGTCGGAATTTAATTAATGGCACTAGACATTGATAATATCACCTAGTACACGTTCCTAGATGCACGATACAACGTCGAAATCTAATCGACGACGCAAGCAAAGGCAACACCTAATGAACACTGTTTTTGGATGAGGATGATGACACAATGCTGGAATCTAATTAATCACCTTGGATAATGGGTGAGCATTGAAATCTAATCAAGAGCACCGTTCGCCCTTGACCTTCCTCAGGTTCCTTTTGGTCCTGCAATTTTTGGTTTATAGACATGTCAACACCTAAATTTTAGCGATTCATTCATTTATTTATTGTATAGAAAATTAAGGGTTAATTTTATCTCTGAAAAAATATTAATTACATAACATATAGATTTAGGTGTATTTATTTTTAATTTGCATTTTTTGCATTTATTTATTGGATAGGTGATGGATGGGTTCGAATTAGTGATTCTGAGCTTTAATTTAGTAGGTCGAACTAAGCCCATAAAGCAAGCAAATTGACCCAAAAATTAATGATAAAAATTATCTCATTGAAAAATAGAAATTTGAAATTTTTTTCTGGGACATGATGAATTTTTTGAATAAAGCTTAATGTAAAAGAAATATTGTGTTAAGAAAGCGAATATTGCGTTTGGAAAAAGAATTTTTTCATGAATATCGATTTGGAAAAATTAAAATCTTAATTTGTGGCCTAAAAATAGATTAAGTGCGTAGGGTTTAGGGGTTCTTTTCTCGATTGAAAAAGAAAAAGCGAAAATCGAGCACAATAAAAAGAGAGGAGAGCTTCGTTTTTTGGGTTTTGGCCGAGTGGGGGAAGGTTTGGTTTTTTCCTTCTGCAAAAGTGCTGCAGAAGGTCAAAAGGTCAGCAAAAAAAAAAAAGACACAGAAAGGGACGTCAGAGAGTACGAAGACAGGAAAAGCGTGCGGCTGCAGTGAGAGAAAAAATGTTTACTGTTCTTCTTCTATAGAGGACCTTTCGCCGGTTTCTGCTGCTCGGACTCCCTCGCCCCCCGATCTGTCGCGCCCTCGCAGCTGTGAGCACCTCCGTGCCCGGCGTCCAGTGACCGCGCCTCAGACCGTCCGCAGCTCGTCTCCATCGTGCCCGCCCAGCCTCCGCCTGCGCGTCCGACGCCCGACGCTGCCGGCTCTGCTCCGCCCGCCCGAAGTCGCGACCCGCCTCGATTGCGACCCGTGTCACCGTTACTCCTGCAGCAGATCCCGAGTTCTCCCGTGCCTTGCGATTCCAGCAGCGAAGCCGCTTCTGCCCGCGACCGAGCCACTGACCATCACCGTCCGACCTGCGACGAGCCGCGCCTCCTGGTCCGAGCTGCTGCTCCGCCCAAGCCCGAGTCGACGCTGAACCGCCCCTACCGAGCCGTTCCATCTTCTGTTGCCCCTCGCCGGACCTCCGCCGGAGCTCCGACCACTGCGACCTCCGACCCACGGTGACCCACTGCCAAGGCCGCCCATCCTTAAGCCTTCTCGAAGCCCAATCGTGGTCCTACCGATTGGATTTTTGGGAAAAATCCAAATTTAGATAGAATTTTGTTTTATTTTATTTGATAGGTTTATTTTTAGATAGGTTTAATTTATTTAGGTAAATTTACTTTATCGTATTTTAGTTTTGATGTTTTATTTCTTTGTTTAAAATAGTTCCCAATGCATGATTGAAATAGAACACTTCTAACTGGATCGATTAAGGAAGGAAAAATGAAAGGAGAAGATTCATGAAGAATCTTCGATTTCTATAAGGAAGAAGCCAAATCAAATGATGTTATTCAATCTATTGGAATCATTCTTGAGAGATCTAGGCAATCAGGAAGATCATCTTGATCCTTCTACCTTAAAAGGACCAGAGTTTTCTTATCGATTCGAAATTAGAACTAGAATCGGTATTCCTTTCATCCTCCTCTTTTTCGATCTCCCCATTGAATCATTTCCTATTGTACAAGCCACTTTTTCAATATTCATGGCCGATCCCCTCGATCAAGAAATAGATTCTAATCCTTTTGAACCAAAGGTTGTCTAACCAAATAATTCATCCCAAAATCTAACCCCTAGTTTTTTACTATAGATGACATTCCTTATTCCAAATGGCTTAAAAGATTTGAAGAATTTCATACTTGATTAAACGCCCAAGTTTTTACAAATTATGATAAGTATTATGTCAATTTTTGATTTGTTACAAGATTTATAGGTAGACTCAAATATTGGTGGCAATCGGTGACAAAGCAAGACCAAGTTCAATTTTTGCTCTTAATGGATTTTGCCCAAGTCATCTACCATTTTTTCATGACAAACCTTCTGACCTCCATGAGTTCAAGAGAAGAGAGTTTTTTGAAAAAAAAAAATGTTGCTCTCTCTAGAAAAGATATCTTGACAAACATTATTAGGAAATGCTCAAGCTCTTCTATGGCCTTGGAGTTGATGCAATCCTTAAATAGGTTTTTTTGACTTCCATTCCTAAAGAGCTATTATAACAAGTAAAGGGATCCTTCCTCAACAAGTAAAAGAGAATTGTGGATATTCCTTTGAGAGAAATACAACAAGGGTTCCATTTGTGCCTTGATGATTTGTGCTTAAGGCGCAAAATGGTGAAGATTTACCTCATAGATAACAGAGAACTTGATGGAGCCTGTTCATGTCAAAAGTTGAAGATTAAGTGTTTCAAAAGATATTGTGACAATTCTTGTAGAAAACCTTCTAGAAAGAAGAAGCATTTCAAGAGGTATTGGTTAGGAAAATCCAAGCATGGATCTAAGTATTTCCGAGGAAAGAAGAAATGGTGATTCCTACAAAAAAGGAAAGATCACTCTGTGAGTGCTAGTATGAACAAAATAAAGGAGTTAGGGAAGATAATAAGAACACAAGATTTATAGTGGTTCGGCTTAATCTAAGCCTACGTCCACTCTCCCACGCTAACAGCCTTCTTGGCTGGATTCCACTATGCAATCAACAAGAGATTACAGCTTCGAGTGTAAACACTTAGTAGTAGATCACTAAGTCACTCTTTTGGTATTTCTCTCACGATTACAAACGTTTAAGCTCTCAAGAGACAAGTATATGATCGAAAGTCGCTCAGACTTTGGAATTATAAATTCTACGCTCCGTCTCTTACTTGCTCATCGGTCCATGATCTCCTTAAATACTCCTCCACTTCCAAACTACCGTTGGACAAGATCCCGGAGAATCGTCTTCCAATATACCCATTGGACAACTCGTATCTAGAAGATTTGGTAGCCGTTGAGTGACAAAGGTAAAATCCCAAATTGATTTCGATCACCCATACAAACGAAATCTTGGTTTCCATAAGTAAAGCTTCTTCGTATAGAAAGTTCTTGTCTTCAAGATCCAATCGTCAATAAAATAAATTGAGTCAATCAAATCAATCTTGATGTGGAATCCAAACCAGATCACTAGCCGTTATATGATTGGGCTTGAGTTACATTCTATTGAGTCTGGATGTAAAGTCCGATAGCAATAGACTTTACAACTGACGAGTCTGTAGACTTTACAAACTGGGTGCGAACATATCCGTTTCGAACAGATTTAGCTTTAAGGTCAGAGGTTCGACTTCAAACTTTCAAAGATAGAGTCTGTCTTCTAGTTCATCATTCACGTTCGATCTGGAATTTGTCGAGTGAGAACGATGTAGAAAGGACTTTGACACTAGGGCGATCTGGCGGTCTTCGAGACTTTGACACAGCGATCTTCAGACTTTGACACGTAAGCCTGGAAATCTTGAGAATATACTTTGGACATATGTTACATTCAGTCTTCTGGTCATCTTCACACTTTGACAATATCCTTTACATGTTCTATCATCTGCATGGTCTATTACTTAACCATTAAACATGTTAGTAGCCTTTGATTTATTTTTTCATCTTCAAAACATCATAAGGGATTTCCTTAACACACTCAAACCGCAAAAATTCAACTTGATACTTCATCTACAACTAAAATGGCCATCTTGCCAAAAATTGCCCCTAAGCAAAAGAGGTTAGAATCATTTAATACACCACATATAAATTGAAATTAATGTTTCACTTGAAACTGATGGCATTGAATCATTATTTTCCATGGATGAAGAACCATCTAAACAGATTCTTTGTGTCATTCCTTATTATCTGACTCATAGTGAAACTAACTCCGACTCAAATTTTGAAGATATTTTTCATATATCCCTTGCTTCCTCAGAATAAGACCTTGGTATATTTCAAACCAAGTCCATAGTCCTCACTTTCCTATCAAAATCTTCAACTCCATGTTTGCTAAACCAATCATAGTCAATGTTCATATCTCTGAGAGGCTTGAACAAGAGGTTCGCCTATTGTGGAAGGGCATACTTGCAAAAAACTGACTCCGTTTTCCCTTGTTCCTAACATATAATCATAGTCTGAATCATCAGAGCTATGTCTTGCCAACCATTCTTCCTCATAGTGTTGTTCCATTCCAATATCATCATCAGGAGTCCTATTGGTATTGTCAGAGGGTCCCCTTTGTGAGATCAAGGCATCCCACATTCTTTGATTGCTCGAGGCAGTTTCTTCATGAATTCTGGAGTTTCCACTAGTGTCATGTTCTCTCATATCACATTATTCTTAAAAGAGTATCATCATGTAAAATTTAATTTCCAGTATGAACACCTCGACTTTAACACAAGTAAAGATTCTTTCATTTAAAGGAGGGAAAGCCTATGTAGCGCCGATACGAATATGTGACACATAATACGACACGACACGACAAACTAACATGTCATTTCTAAAAAAAAAGTATAGACTTATGACACATTATATTTTAAATATATTTTTATATATAAATGCACAAATAAATAAATAATCAAAAGAGTCTAGAATAATTTACACTAAAAATATTAATACAACATTTGTTAATATTATTTATTATTTTAATTTGACAAATTTAATTACATTCCATTACGTAATCCAAAAATTGGAGTAAAAAAAAACAAGCAGTCTACATTCCACTATTAAATTTAGGGATATGTATACTACAAATCTTAAAACTTATTGTGAAAGTGCAATTAAGTTCTAAAACTTATTAAATTAATGTAATCGAGTTTTTCCGTTAACATTGTCAATTTGTTTAATGAAAAATGCTGAAATATTATTTTAAATTTATTTATTTATCCTATGTGGCATTTTTTAAATTAATTTTTCATAGTAAAAAACTTTTAAAAAAGCTAAAATAATTCTTTAAAAAAAATTTAAAAAAGGCACAATAATGGCTGGGCACACCCCTGCCACCATTAGCGGTGTTCCTAGCCACTGTTGGAGGGGGAGGGGGGCGGCCTCACCAGCACAAGCAAGGTGCAAGCAAGGCTTGCCCAAATCTAGGCAATGCCTTGGCTGGGACTTGTGAGGCTCGCTTAGATTTGGGCAACACCAGCCTTCACTTGTGGCTGGCGAGCCTCCCCAGCCGTAAGCGAGGTCTCGTCGGCCTCAAGCGAGGGCTGGCGACCCTTGCTAGGCCAGGGCAAGGGCCTGGCATTGCCCAAATCTAGGCGAGCCTTTCCGACCCTTACCTAGTTGGCGATGGTCTCACCTGGGCCAATGGGGGTCGTCTCCCCTCCGCCATCTAGCTAATCCCCTTTGATGGGGGCAGCGACAGTAGTAGCAACACCTAGCCACCATCCCTACATTTTTTTCCCCATTTTTTTTTATATATTTACATTTTGATATCTCAAGTATTGAAAATTTTTAAAATTGACCCCTATGAGTGTTTGAATCGCATCTCGAAATTTCGGACTCGCGTGTTGGAGTCTGTTGGGGAGAGTTAATCACGTGTCGGATTTTTCGACACTTGGTGATCGCATGTCGGAGTGTCGAGCATGACACAAAAACTTTTAGATAGTTTCAATGCTTCTTAAGGGAAAGCAAAAGGCTAACAACCATCTTCACCTTGATTTGCGTGTCCATGTGGTCCAACTACAAAGAGGACTAAAAAATATCCTGAAGGTTCATAGTGTTCCCCTTGATTTGCGTGGCCACGTGGTCCAACTACAAGAGAACTAAGAAAATATCCCGAAGGTTCATAGTGTTCACCTTGATTTGCGTGGCCACGTGGTCCAACTACAAAGAGGACTAAGAAAATATCCTAGAAGTTTATAGTGTTCACCTTGATTTGCGTGGTCATGTGGTCCAACTACAAAGAGGACTAAAAAATATCCTAAAGGTTTATAGTGTTCACCTTGATTTGCGTGGCCATGTGGTCCAACTACAAGAGGACTAAGAAAATATCCTGGAGATTTATAGTGTTCACCTTGATTTGCGTGGCCACGTGGTCCAACTACAAGAGGACTAAGAAAATATCCTGGAGCTTTATAGTGTTCACCTTGATTTGCGTGGCCACGTGGTCCAACTACAAAGAGGACTAAGAAAATATCCTGGAAGTTTATAGTGTTCACCTTGATTTGCGTGGTCACGTGGTCTAACTACAAGAGGACTAAGAAAATATCCTGGAGGTTTATAGTGTTCACCTTGATTTGCGTGGCCACGTGGTCCAACTACAAGAGGACTAAGAAAATATCCTGGAGGTTTATAGTGTTCACCTTGATTTGCGTGGCCACGTGGTCCAACTACAAATAGGACTAAGAAAATATCCTAAGTTTATAGGGTAGACAAAACAGTTTTAGACATATTTAGGTTCAAGTCTTGCCAATTTACAGGAAGGCGATTGTTTTTGTGGTCTTGGTCAAAGGATAAGGGTTACAGAAGGAAATTCCTTCGTCGAAGAAACGCTATCCACCACGCAATTGCTTATACTTAAAGGCCAATGCCTGTCTGTGTTCATCCCTAGGTGCAAAAGAAAACAGTGAGAGCTTGTTCAAGTGCAAAGATGGGCTTGTGCTTGAAAAGGAGAAAATCACCAGATCTGCTTTGCTTGGCTAGAGGTAGGAACACCACGCCAAACATCAGAAATCACCTAGACGCTCGTTTTTGTTTTGAGATATATTTGACTTGATAACTCTAGATTGAGACGTGAAGGTGATTCTACCGATTCTACTGCCTTTCAGGACTCAGGCACAACTTGATCTGCTCCAAGCTAACTCATTCACGAACACAAAACCCATTGCGGTAACTTCATCCCTGTGTCTCTCCTCCAGGTAAGCCTGACCGTGATTCTTTAGTCTGCTCAAAGAGGTGATGTCCATGTTATCTAGATTCCCTGCTTGCGTTTTATTATGCTCAGCACATTGCTTTCTTTTTTCTTTTTTTGGAATTGCTTGCACCTGACTGCATTATTTAACCAAATAGGGCTCAACTTGTCGAGGTCCATCTACCTCAACCTCACCTGTGAACTGATGATAGAACGAATATTGAAAATTTATATGTAGTCCACCTTTCGACTTGATTATTCTTTTTAATACGTTTTGTCATCCTTTTCTAGATCAAAGCATCATCCTCTATATTATGAGAATAGATCAATCTATACATGGTTACTTTAGAAAAATTATTTAAAATTGGTTTAGACACGAAGAAAGGACTTCTATTGACAATATGTGACGAATGAGAGGAGATTATATATCCACAAAACCGAGATAGAGCCTGCTAGTAAGTGATCCTCTCTCATGTGCAAATTTGAATGAGGTCGTATGAAGAACACCCGTAGAAATGAGGGAACGGGATAAAGAAAATGGAATGCTTATCTTCTCCATGAATAAGTGATTTTAGCGGCATCGCTGAGCTCTAGGGAAACTCATCGTACATATAGCAAATCGTCGATAACCTCCAATTATTTTGATCAATAAGTAGCAGTCACACCAGTCGTGTCCATCATGAAACTAGAAATGTGAATGATCGCCGACACATCCTCTAGTTCTTTTGTGAGAAATCAATTTCTTGGCACACGTTCCAAAACAGGTAAAAAAGTGATGCTATGTATCCAAGTAAGACTTGTAAAGTTAATCTCTTCGTCACAATGGACACGTGATACAATATTACTGGGGACATCCGCTTTAACAAAGACAAACTAAAATTTTGATCTTTGAATTTATTAAGTCAATCAAACCATGTATCAAAGAAAATAAATCACACCAAAAGCAACCAAGATCGCTTCAAGTGTCTAGTGTTGCTCACTAAGTGCAAGAAGTGGGGATTCAACGGAGCGAATTTAAGTGAAGCCAAATATGGAGGAAAAAAAAAAAGATTACAAGAAAAAATATGAGTTGTATTAAAAATGTAAATTGAGAGAAAATATAATGAAAATGTTTACGGTTAAATTTTCCCTTAATTCTCAAATTACATGCCATGTCATGATACAAGAGTTTCGTTTCGATAAACCATGCAACGCACTTTTTTCATGGAAACAAAGAAGTTGTAAAAATCACTTACTTCATTCAATCGCTAAACATTATTTACAGCCCTTTATCAGAGATTACATTCTTGAAATTAGCGACTAAACTCACTCGAGCTGAAAAGCCCGTTTTGGTGCAAAATTACAAAAGTACCCTTCTAGACCCGGTTTTGGGTCCATAGGCCCATAAGTACCCCAGTCGTCCAAAATACTTAAAGCCGTGACACATCCAAAACCAAAATACTCAGTTTTTTTTTTTTGCAGAGTAGTCATTTTTCCTGGAAAAACAAATAAAAATTAGATTTTTCCAGATATTGATCGTGCCAGTCTTTTTCCTTCAATAATTGCTCAGAACCTTTCAAAGGCTATGAATCAGAATTCTCAACAACAAACGTTTATCTGAATAGATCAGATTCACTATAGAAACTTTTGGATGTCCAGGAAAAAATTCTCCATAATATTGTCAATTTCGTAATGGCTGAAAAATGATAGAAAATTCAAATGTTTTCCGGAAATCATAAAAAATTCACGAATGTGCCATTTTGTGTGGTTGGGGGATAACCTATACGACGTGCAGGTTTTTGTCACATAAGGAAGAGAAACTAATAAAAAAAATGCCACGTCACAAGCGCCAAGAGACTTTCTTATTAAAAAAATCAAGTGAAAATTTTGCTGAGCGATTTTGCTGAGCAGTCCTTAAAGACCGCGAAACTTCAGAGACGTTGGAGGTTTTTTTATTTTATCATTGTTTTTCCGAGCGGCCATGATAGGGTAGACAATTCATGTCATGCTATTGTGTCATGTCAAGATCAGATATAACACGAATATAGTAAAAATCAAACAAGGCGTGTTTAGTAAACGTGTTGAATTGCTGCAATAAGAACGCAACACACCTAATAAAGTGGGTTGGGAAAATTAGATGGGGGAGATAATTAGCTTCGTTTGTATATTAGGCTAAAAATAATAAGAGCAAGGTCGATGATTGTGATAAGGATTAGGTATTGATAGAGGAAGATGCTTCCAAGGAGTTCCCTACATAATTTCAATATCTTAGGTGTGAACTAAAAATAATTGTCTCTGAATATCGTAGACGTGCGTCAAGTTACGTAGTTGTTAAAATATGTGTTTCCTACATATTTTCCAACAAAGTTTGACTTGACTAGAGGGCGAGGTACAAAAGAAGACAAGGCAAGCACTAAAAGCATATGCAAAAAATGATCTTTTGTTTCTTACCAATCCTTCTATGCAGCAGAAAACCCTCTTTTGTTTCAACCTTCCCCCTCAGATTGCCATGGACAAAGGGCAGAGTCAGACCAAAGCAAATGAAGGGATACACAGTTTAGTTTCGGGGCGTCCTTTCGCGGTGCTTGTCGCTATTGGGACGATTCTTCTCTCTATGCTTGCATTCAATCTTCTCAAGCAGAAGAAGAAGAGTGCAGAAAACGAGAGCAGTAAGGGAGCATCCCCTCCTTCGTTCATCTCCCCGATACTCAGAGGAGTAGACAGCAATCAATATGATGTGTTCTTGAGCTTTAGAGGCTCAGATACTCGCAAGAAATTTACTGATCACCTCTACAACAATCTGGTCAATGAAGGAACTGTACCAATTGGAGTGTTTAGGGACGAGAACAGCCTCCCCATTGGTGAGGAATTTGGTTCACAGATGCTTGATGCCATCTCACGATCTAAGATTTCGATCCCCATCATCTCTGAAAATTATGCTTCGAGCAAATGGTGTCTCCGTGAGCTCATTTGTATGATGAACTGCAAGAAGAGCACGTCACACATAGTGTTGCCCATTTTTTACAAAGTTGCCCCATCAGATGTGCGCCATGTAAAAGGAAATTTTGGGAAGGCCTTCCATTCTGGTAAGAAACGTTTTAATGAGAAGGTCATTGAGGAAGGGCAACGAGCACTTAGAGAAGTGAGTGAGGTAAAGGGATGGGAATCTGAAAAAATAGCTAACGGGTACTTCTCTTCTACTTAACTTTTTTTCGTTTATTGATAAGTAAGGTTTCTTATTCACTTATAACGTATTTACTTCCATTGCAACTTCACAAAACATCTCCAAAATGTCTCAATGATCGATAATGCCCTAAAGACAACAAACACTGGTACTCCCCAAAATGTCCTTGAAAGCTAAGCTAGCGACAATTAAAACCAAACTATCCCAAATTGTCCCAGAGTTTTACGAGTCTCTCCGGTACAGAGCAAAAAAAAAACAAAAACAAAAACAAAAAACAAAAAACAAAAAACAAAAAATCAAGGAAACAGCAACCCCCGGCCAATAGTATCTATCACTAAACAACATTCCCACAAATGAATCCAATGCTCAATCTTCCAAAACTTGATCACCACCACATAAATTTGACCTCTGTTGCTTCGCATTGATAATGTTTAGGTTCGATTCCTAGTACCAGTAACCGACCCCGACAAAAAGCGATTTGTAAGTCAACTATAAGTCCTCAATCTAGGCTTGTAGAATGTCCTGGCCTTGGAGCATGCTAATCTCCCCTTCTCCTAAACTTTTTTAAAAAAACAAAAAACAAAATAAAACGACTTGCTATGGTTCGACGAGCAGCAACCTTAGAGCCTTATGACAAACATTATACTCCTAAAGACTCTCAATAAGCCAGGTGAACCTCATTAAATTATTTCGACAAGATTTATCTAATGTCATAAAGGAAGATAACAAAAAGAAGAAAAAGGAAATGACTGCTACAACATCATTCTCCATTGTTATTTGTAAAACCAAAACATTTTGCATGTTAATTGGCCTCATCCATCCTTCACATATATGTGGGTGTCTTTTGATGAGATTAACCATAACCACAAAGTTATCATGAGTTTTGTTGTTTGGCAGGCATGAAGGAGAATTAGTGAAAGAAGTTATAAAAATTGTTCTGAGCATGTTGAGAATTGATTTTCAGCTTGATGTTACCAAGCGCTTAGTTGGAATTGATGATCATGTGAACATTATCAAGAATTGGGTAGACATGCCTTCGTGTGATGCTCGAATGATTGGAATCTATGGCATGGGCGGAATCGGTAAAACTACTCTTGCCAAGGTTGTCTACAACAAGTTGTCAAATGACTTTAAGCATTGTAGCTTCCTTCCAGATATTCGAGAAAGAGCTCACCGCAATGGTATTCCTTCTCTACAAAATCAACTAATTAAGGAAATACTACCAAATGAACGTGAAGTTTGTATAGTTGATCGTGGAATTAGTTTGATCAGATCTAGGTTCAAAGTAAACAAGGTTCTCATTGTTCTGGATGATATAGACCACCAAAATCAACTAGATGCATTGGCTGGAGAGCGATATTGGTTCATGACAGGAAGTATTATCATTGTTACAACTAGAAACAAAGCTATTCTTGACCAATCTGAATTCGGCGTAAACCACCAATATGAATTGAATGGAATGAATGAGGTGCATTCTTTGCTGTTATTTAAGAGACATGCATTTCGTGTGGATTACTCACCGATAGACTTTGAGGATATCTCTCGTGAAATCGTATCCACCATGTGTGGACTACCCTTGGCTCTTGAGGTTGTTGGTTCATACTTGTTTAGAAAAACAAATCGAAACATATGGAAAGATATGTTGAAGCAACTAAAAGGACGACCACATAAAGATGTCCAAGAGGTATTATTAGAAGATAGACATAAGCAAATGTTTCTTGATATTGCTTGCTTTGTTATTGGGGAAGAGATCAAATTTGCCATGTACATGTGGGAGGACTGTGAGTTTTATCCAAGTCAAGGAATAGAAGAACTGAAGCTGAGGTGCTTGATAAAAATTGGAGATGATGGTAAGTTATGGATGCATGATCAATTGAGAGACCTTGGAAGGAGCATTTTTTGCCAAGGGCAACCGGTTGAAAGATGTATCAAACTATGGATCGGCAAAAAAAGCTTCAAAGAACAATTGCAAGAAAAGGGAACATATGGCACTCCTCTCTCATAATTTTATATATTTAACGCGATCTATTCTAACCTTTTATTGAGTATGAGCATATGCTCCTACTTTTTAGAGAAATATATATATATATATATATATATATATATATATGTTTAAAAATCTATTCATGTCCATTGTAGGTGAATTGTGATAGCTAATTGGATTATAAGTGTAGCATTGATGAAAGAGTTGCATTGTTTAATTCAAATTCATTGATATAAATTACATCCGTCAAAAATTTAATTTTCATTCAATTATGATTCTTTAACTATGATTCTACACTAAAACGTTCACTAAAAGCATGTGATCTTATAGATAGTTGAAAATATTGATAGTCTAAAAGACTACAATAATTAATGAAGATGAAGCCTATACATTATAGATCAAATAAATGAAGAGTTTTTTTGGTTCAAAACAATAATAGACAACATCTGCCAATCGTAATAACTAATAATTAAGCAAATTACTTATATTAAAGAAAATTTTCAAATTTATCACAGGTGCTTTAATTTTAATACGGTCGAATGTATTGTGGTGCCCCATAGGAAATCAATGTTTGATACGCTACTTTCTTTCCATTTTAATTGTGAAGATACCCTGCCCTCCAAACTTAAGAGAAACTATTCACCGCAGGTTTTTCACTAAATAATATATAAAGTACAGATAATGACAAACGAGTCAAATCATAAAACTGAACCCAACCAAAAGTAAAAATCTATCTTCGGTTTCATAGTGTTCGTGAAAGTTCTGTTTCACAAAACAAACTTGTGTTTCGGCAGTTCAGTTTTTTTTTTTTTTTAAATTCATATCAAGAAATAACGAAAAGAATGACATGTTGATGGGTTGATAATTTTAGTTTTTTTTTTAATTTTTAATTTTTATGTTTACTTTATATCTCCTGCCCTATTAGATCTTCTCTTCTATGATTGCACTGGGCCGATAAATAGCATTCCAAAAAAAATAAAAAAGCAAGATAATGCTTTCAATTCGGAGGAAACACCGTTCTAACAAAAATTCATATGAAATAAAAAAGGAGTCAAGTGTTGTGAAATATCGATCAACTAGTCGTGAGCCATGCCATGTGTAGGCACGAAAACTAATATTATCTTATCCTCTATATTTATGCACATATAGATGGACAAATCATGTTCTTTGGAAAGATACTTATAATTTATAAATTGACACTTCTTAATCTTTCGTTGTAGAAAAAAATTCAAGTAGGAAACAGCATTCGAAAGACGCATTCCTTTTTTTCCATAACAGTGGACATACTTCTTTCGGATGGAGTAAGCAAGAAAAAATCAAATGCATTAAAAATCGAATTATAAGTTATTGAAGAGATATGAAATGAAATTACAAGAGACGGAAGTGCAACCAAACAATAATAACAAGGAATGCCTCTTGTCGACTGCTCTGTTTCTTGTAAAACTGGCCATGGATGAGGCTGGCTTCGCTCTCCGAAAATTCCTACTTTGTTGGCGATAAGCTCCACTTTGGCACGTTTCAAGGCCATCAGCATGCATCATTTGTCACATGTAACGTTTGTCACATGCATCAATTGTCTCATGCCACATACATCCTACGACACCTAGTCTTATACTATTCTTTAAGGGAGGGATTTCTCTTTTATTATCCCAACCTAAATTATCTCAAAATCAAGTTCATTATGAAATGTATTTTTTTTAAAATTATGAAATGTATTCTTAGAAGTGAAAACCACCATTAATCGTGATTGCCACTGTCTATGTATATATATATGGTGTGCATAGAATGTGTCATGTCTAGTCTATATCTATTACAACATAATATTATAATTATAAAAATGAGATTGGTCTCACGTTAGGTCCCTTCCGATTTTACTATTCAATAAGGATTCTCCTACTAATAGAAAGTGGCAAAGGAGTAAAGTCTTAGTTTGGTAGAGTATTTCTTCTCTAACCAACACATTCCCAACTTTAACGGTTATATAATATTCATTTCATCAATATGTCGTACCATCCCCAATTCTAATCACCACTCTCTTCTTATTTTAAGAAATAAGTTACAAAGTTCACGTAAAAATAAGCATAATGTTAACATAACACATGCGTAGCATGTCTATAGAGTATTGTGGACATCAAGCAAACTCCGTTTACACAAATAATACCATTTCTAGGTCGAATTATGCTTTTACATGTTACAAATGCATGTTCTTGAATAGGCCGAGTGGGGGGGGGGGGGGGGGGGGGGGGGGGGGACTACTGGCTTGAAATTACTTTGCTCTAGAAGTGCATGTTAGCAAATGAGTGCTAATTTCTAATTTCTAATTCACCTCTTGAGAAGCATGCCCGTGCTCAAAATGAACATCAATAATTTACATCAACATACCTCTACAAAACCTATCTGACAAAAGTGGGTACTAGCGGCTATATAAGTTCCATAATGGTGCAATACTCCTTTAACTCTCATTGCCAGGTGGGACACCAACTTAATTAAGTCCGACTGAACGGTTCAAACCGGAAATTATTTGCTCTTAATAGTGCGAGGAATAAACTCATCATGCGCTTGATCTACATACACATATATTCCTTAACCACTAAATGAGCTGCGTGGGGTTGCCACTCAAACATTTCAGCCAAATCTTTCAGAAAACCATCAACTGTACCTCATATTGCTTTCGGTAAATCCTAAAGAAATTGACCATGAAATAAATTGCAAAGAAAAATCAACTCACTAGACATGTCTCCTTGGTGCCTAACTGAGCGCGGCTAAGTGCCCGCTTTGAACCAGAATCGCACCGTTATGCTGTTCAAGCAACTGGCTGAGTCTTGCTGGAGGCCCAGCCATTGATCATTAGCTTTGGCTACTTGCGATCTCTGTTATGGGCATCTCAGTCTGTTCCCCTGAACGTTTACACCATGTCAATGTGCAAAGTCTTTCGTCCACGGTTTCATATGTGCACATTGAGTCGCGACTTGATTTATTTGTGGTCAATCTGGAGATCATAATCCAATAGAAAGTTCGGGCCCGTTTGGTTCGACTTTGGGAAAATGTTTTTGGCCAAATACAAATATCTTTAGGGTAAAGGGGTTTTTGGGAATGCTCGGACGTTTGGCAAATTACACATTGGAAAGTGGCTTGTGCAAAAATACCGTTTGGCAAAAACTTATTACAAATGGGCTTTTGCTTTTAATTTTAATTTTTTAAAAATCTGAAAATCAAATCCAGCGGCTAGTGGTGCCGAATGGCCAGATCTGGCAGTTCGGCCACCTGAGGTCGTGACCTCAGGCGACGTCGTCGCCGCGACCTCAGGTGCCTGGAGGCGCAGAGGCCGAATCGGCCTCCGGACCGCTAGATCTGGCGGCCTCGAGGTCGCACGGACCCGTGCGGCGCGACCTCGGGCGACGCCGTCGCCGCCTAGAGGCGCGACCTCGGGTGCGAGGTTGTAGAGGCTAGATCTGGCCGTCGGGCGGCCAGATCTAGCCTCCGAACCTCCAGATTTGGCAGCCTGAGGTCGCGCGGACCTCAGGCAACGCGGACCTCAGACATCGTCGTTTGAGGTCACGCGGACCCAGGCGGTGTTGCGCCACCACCAGACGGTGGTCATCGGCAACGCACGACCCTCGGCGGCGGCGGTGGCTGCCGGAGAAGCTCGGTGGCCGAGAAGAAGAAGAAGACGAGAAGAAGAAGACACGGGGAAGAAGAAAGATGAATAGTGGGCGTGGCATTTCCCAAATGCCGAATGTTTAATGCTGCCTCTCCCCAACTTTCAGTATTGAGCATTCGGAATGCTGATATTTGGGCAAATGAGCTTTCAAAAAATTTGCCAAACACCAAAATTTTTCGCCAAGGGGCTTTGGGCCCCAAAGCCCCTTGGGAATGACCAACCAAACAGCCCCCAAGCAGAGTTTTGGAGTTAATGCTCTTCCTTTTAAAATTTTGATACTTGAACGTTATCGAATACTGTCACTGATCGACTAAACTTTCGGGGAAAAATAGTAAGTATTGTTGTCAATGTCAATCAAGCCGTCTGAGATTTTGTCTTTATATTCTACCAATTAAATGATCTCCTTTAGCAACAAAGTTAAGCGGTACTTTTGACTTATAAGATGCGAAAAGAAATCGTCCCAGTATTGGAAATGGACATACGTATCTTCACTTTTCTGTTTAGGCAAATACCCATAAGTAGATTTCTCTAGAAACTTTCATATGGCAGAGTTTGCCAAAAGATATTGCCCAGCATCGACAACCTATTGTTCCATACGTTAGACACCTTAAGCTAAGTATAACACCACAAAAGGAAGTCGATTAGTTCATTTTGAGTCTATCTAAAGCCAATTCTTTTCGAATTCTCTTCAAAATCTAAAATATTATTCAAATAGTAAAGGTGTATTGCTAAGGGATGTCACCACGTCACCTTTTAAATATACATTTACAAGAAAATTTTCATTTTTTAAAGCAATGATTAAGCACTTCATAAGAATAGTTAACGAAAATGAGAACCAAGTGTTCCTTAGCTACTTAACAAGTGACCCATGAGCACTGGACAAAGTATAACAGGAGAGCCAAAACTTGACACAAGTGAACACTTCAATACCAAAAGTTCCAAAAAATATAATTAAGTGCCATTTTTTTTTAAGTGTGACATTTAGGGTCTATATAGTAACACTCTAAATAGTGATTGATTGTATTCTTTTGTTTCCTAGAATAAAAAAAAAAGAACAAATATCCGTTTGATAAATTTTTTAAGGAACAAAAATCCATTTTCTTTTTTTTGGTTTGGGAATAGATTTGGAATAAGATTAAGAAATATAAAAAAAAATTGCTTTTTGTTCTCGAGAACAACTCCATAATAAAATATTATTTTGTTTTCTTTTCTTCTTTTCATTTTCTTTCCTTTTCTCTTCTTTGTCTTCCTCGTTGTTGGTCAGTGGTGACGGTGATGAATAACGATCAATTGGGCAAGTCCGGCGAGCTCATGGGACCCTCACTAGGCTAAGATGAGGCCGAGCCTCACTGATGGCCTGGCAAGCTCACCTGGCCACTAACGGCTTGGCAAGGTTGGCCTCGCGTTGACTGGGCGAGGTCAAGCCTTGTTGGTGGCCAGGTGAGCTTGGCCTTGCCAAGCTAGGGCAAGGCTAGCCTCACATCAACTAGGTCGGATCAAGCCCTTGCAAGCTTGCCAGACCTCGCCTTGGCTTAGGGAGACTTTGGTGAGGTTGCTGAACCTTGTCCAGCTGATTGTCGACCATTGCCGTGGTCTGGCGATTGGCTAGAGAAGAAGAAGAGGGATGAAAAAGGAAAAAGGAAAAAAAAAAGAGAAAAAAGAAAGGAAAAAGGAGAAAAAAATAGAAAATTAAAATAAAATTATTAAATTAAAAGAAAATCCAATTCACAAAAGAATTTGAGATTTTACCAAATATATTTCTATCCAGGACTAGAAATTTTGGACAATTACAATGCCTTCAAATACTCATAAACTCGTATAGAGAATAGAATAAAAAAGAATCATTTTTAAATAAAAATTATTTATGGCAAACACACCCTTAAGTGCCAAGTCCGGCGAGAGTAGCCGGAAATCCGATATGATATTTTTTTCAAAATATTTGTGGTCTACATGGCTTGCCAAAAGCCAACTTAGCAATGACGGTGCAAAACGACGTCATTTTGCCTATAAATTTATTAATTTAGTATTAATTAAAAATAAATAATAATAAAAGAGAAAAAGGGGGAATAACAGGTTTGACGAGGGCTAAGGGCCTCCCCAATATTTGGCCAAGGTCACTAGCCATTGCCCAAGGGTCGGCGACCCCGGCCAATGCTTGCCCCACTGTCATTGGCCCTATTTGACAATGGTGGGCTGGCGGCAATGAGGGCCTCAACCCTCGTCGAACCTGCTGGTCCTTCCTCTTTTTTTTTTTTTTTCTTCTTCTTTTATAATTTAGTTTTATAATTTTTTAATTAATATATTTATATTAAAAATAAGTTTTAGGGGCATATTATTGACGTGGACAGTTTTTTTTTTTAAATTGCCACATGAATATTTTCTTAAAAAGAATTACCACGTGAATAATTCTTTTAAGAAAATTGTCACATCGGTAAAAAAGTCTCTGGAAAATGCAATGTTAGCCATTTGGCCGGAATTTCTCATCATTGGCACTTAAGTATTCCATTTTTTATTTTTATTTTTATTTTGACACTTAAGTGTACCTTTTGAAGCTTTTGGTATTTACTTGTCCCTTTGTGCTAATTTTAACACTCCCAATGTCTGCATCTCCATTGACACTCTTTAACATTTGTATGTTTAAAGGGTTTCCCGTATTTCACTTTGGGAAAAAAGGCAAAGGTAAGACATTGACGTGTTTCATCTTGAATTTTTTAAAGCAAGAGGCATTTTCTTTTTGTTTAAATATTGTTAAATTTTAAAAGCTATCAAAATACTATATATGAGTTTACAGTCAACATTTATATATGGCGAGGGATAAAAAGATGACAAATTGTGTTAGTCAAGGATTTAGAAAAGAAAATATCAAAAGAATTACTAGTCAATTTTGACACTCGATTGATTGATTTGATACGCAGTGGATGAACGATAAAAGGCCCTTCGAGGAGGACTATAAGTGTCCCAGTGGGTGTTCCTCTACATACACAAGTGAACTATTTAAAAGCTTACCAAGCTCAAGATTCCTCCAATTGTATCGCAAGACTTTAAGTGGAGACTTTAATGAACTGTTTTCTGAATTAAGATGGCTTCAGTGGTTTTACGTTGTACCCAATATGTCTTCTTCAGCAATCAATTTGCACCTATCTAAATTAGTGGTTTTGGAGTTGAAACAAAACAAGCTCACTGAGGATTGGGGTGGATGGAGTTCAATCATGGTAAGATGGAAAAAAAAAAACACCCTCCATGCTCTTTTCTTTGTTTTGTCTTGTCCATTAAACTCATTTTTTGACAGCTTATTCTCCTTTGCACAGGTGGCAAAACGGCTAAAAGTTCTTGACCTTTCATATAGCCAAGATCTAAGATGTACTCCTAATCTCTCGGTTTTCACAGAGTTGGAGATTCTCATCTTGAATGGATGTTGCAAACTGGAGCAAGTCCACTCTTCCATTAGTGAAGTCAAGAGCCTTGTTTCCTTGGACTTGAGGAGATGTGACAATCTCAAAGAATTACCAGAGGAAATGGGTGAATTGCAAGAACTAAAAGAACTTCTTTTAGATTGTGCTGGTATTACGGAGATTCCTGTGTCAATGTGTTCTCTAAGCAAGCTAGAGAAATTGAGTGCCTGGTCTTGTTGGTCATTAGTTGAAATCCCCCTCTCAATTGGGAATCTTTCTTCTCTCCAATGCCTTGACCTCTCTCATTGTTCATCATTGAGAGAAATCCCTAACTCAATTGGGAATCTTTTTTCTCTCCGAGGCCTTGACCTCTCTTATTGTTCATCATTGAGGAAAGTCCCTAGCTCAATTGGGAATTTTTCTTCTCTCGAACAACTCAATTTAGGGGGTTGCGGGTCATTGAGAGAAATTCCTATCTCAATTGGAGATTTACAGAATTTGCAACATCTGGACATTAGTAATTCTGCAATTGAAGAGTTTCCCAGTGCTATAAGAAGGTTTAGAAAACTGCAAAGGTTAATTCTTAAATCCAGCGATAGTCTGAAAGGGGAAATTCCAGGAGAAATTCGAGACTTTTCTTCGCTTTTCGATATCACTCACACATCGATCTGCCCTGCCAAATGACATTGATAGACTTCGCTTTATCCAGCACTTTTAGCCAGGTTTTGAAAGGGGAAATTCCAAGAGAAATTCGAGACTTTTCTTTGCTTTTCAATATTACTCGCACATCGATCTGCCCTGCCAAATGACATTGATAGACTTCGCTTTATCCAACACTTTCTGCCTTGACCTCTCTTATTGTTCGTCATTGAGGAAAGTCCCTAGCTCAATTGGGAATCTTTCTTCTCTCGAACGACTTAATTTAGGGGGTTGTGGGTCATTGAGAAAAATTCCTATCTCAATTGGAGATTTACAGAATTTGCAACATCTGGACATTAGTAATTCTGCAATTGAAGAGTTCCCCAGTGCTATTGGAAGGTTTAGAAAACTGTAGAGGTTAATTCTTAAATCCAGCGATAGTTTGAAAGGGGAAATTCCAAGAGAAATTCGAGACTTTTCTTCGCTTTTCGATATTACTCGCACATCGATCTGCCCTGCCAAATGACATTGATAGACTTCGCTTTATCCAGCACTTTCAGCCAGGTTGTAAGGAGCTCCGCTTAATGCCAGAGCATCCTTCTGGCTTGACATCTCTTCTTGTCAATTCCCCGATTCCTAGATTACCACCGCATCCTTGCCTAGTCCACCTAGAAGAACTTCGTCATTATGGATGCATTCAACTTCAGTACATCCATAATGACGAAGATTGGAAGATTGCCTGAACTACCATGTTTTGCAACTCTGCAAGACATGAATATCAGTGGTTGTCACAATCTATGTAGTGTTGAGAGTTTCAAGAGATTCTTGTCTTGCTAACGCATATATATAGGGGTGCCAATCTCTAGAAAAACTACCAAACCTGTTGAAGTTTGAAAATTTAGAGAATTTTGCAATAGATAACTTTGGTGTTTACGGAGATTCCGGCGGCTGAGGTATCAAGATCTCTAATACAAGTAATGATCATAAGATGCAATGCGATTGAGACTTTGCCAAACTTGTTGGGATGTGAGAAGTTACATTCTCCAGTGGTAGAAGTGCGAGAAACTTACTCAGTATCAAGGACTTCAAAAGTTGGATTTGTGGAGTCTATTTTTTTGGCCGTGACTCATTGGAAGGGAACCGAAGTTACATAAGTTAAACGTCTCTTGCAATTGTTATCCATGGAGTTATGGAGGCGTCGATGATTTCATTCATTTGAGATAATAACGATGTGATAATTCTTGAACTCATTTCACAGCGATGAGACAAGTCAAGTTTTCTTAATAGAGGTAAGCAAGTACACTATCATCTTCTTCTGAGATTCATATCCTACTAGTATTTGTCATCACTATCTTCTTTAAACAAGAAGGTCTTCCTTAACAGGGTTCTGCACTTTTTTCAGTTCCCTATCTTGCATAATTGCAAGAGTGTAAGGGGTTGGTTATAGAAGCTGACATGATACTTCAAGCAAGATCAAAATGTAGATCCAAATGTGGTTCTACGCACATTAAAAGGCATTGGTCACCCGGTAAGATTCTTCATCATTTAAAAACTAGCATGAGCTAATAGAGTAATACTTTTCTCGAGGATATATCTTTTAAAAATTATTTGCCCGACACTATATATCTACTTTAATATGGATTTGCCAAAATATACTTGGCAATGTTTTTTCAGCTATTCTTCCATTGGCAGCTTTTGCAGATAGATTGGTGGCTTGTGAGGCAACGAATGAAAATATCGATATAGGTAAACAAGAATTACCTAGCGATCCCTCTAGGTAAACCTAGGACGTGATTTTTTCTTCCAGAGGCTGATGATCTTCTGCCACTCAATTTTGTAAACTACGCCCAGAACCCTGTTTTTTCTGTGTCTCAAACTAATACTTTCCTTTAAAAGGTCCTCGGCCATTTTGAACTCTTTTTATGAGCAATTTTGTGTGTCAAATTTGACTTATGGTAGATATCTTGTTCAAACAAACACCTCTCGATTTTCGTGATGACAGGAAAGCCTGTCAAGTTTCTTATTGTTCATTTGAGCATAAATCCCAATAAGGAAACGAAATTGAGCTAAAATAAAAATCAACTTTGAAGTTTTTCTGGTGGGTAACTAAAAAAATGAAAATTAAATCGGGCTAGTCTATACAATAGATGATTGAAGGTGTTAGAGATATTTATCTTAGGAAGTTAGATATATTTATTTTCCTAATTGATTATAATTGATTTCATATCTATTATAATTGATTTGATTATGATATTGTAATATTTTATTACTTTAGATAGTTGTCGAGAATAGCCTATAAATAGGCTCTTGTATCATCAGTATTACACACACTGAAATATACAGAATTCATTCCTCCATTTTAAACTATCAGAAGGTAAGCTTTCCATAACTAATTACCATACTGCTGTTTTGAAAGATTATCGAGCGAAGTGAACTCGTGCTGCTTTTGTGATAGGTCTGGCTGGTCTGTGCAATGATTAAGGCTTACTTTTGGACTTCGGTTCAACAAGTTGTACCAATGACCCTTTGCATAATTGGGAAACTTTTTTGACCGATTCAACAAGCTCGGTGAGGAGCTTGAGATTTTGTTATCCGTTTAATCCTATTGCTGTTGTGGAATCATTTTATCGCATGATTGATCTGGGACTGGCCAACTTGGCTGAGCAAATTCCAATTCTACACCAGAGACTGATCAACATGAAGAAGAGGGATTTTGCCGGCGAATCATCAGCAACGGCTGAGGGCTAGCTTTTGTGCCGACCTTGAAGAGGCTCACGGGCCAACTGGAGTATCCTGGGAAAGCTTTTCATACCTGTGAAGATCGAAGCCCTTGATATGGTCTCAAAAGCATATAACTGAATGATTGCGAATGTTTTGTTTTTCAATTGGATCTACTTTTGGATGCTCATTAGGTTCTACCTCTCCATTTTTAAAATACATATGTGCCGATTTTTCTGCATGTTACCCTGATGCAAAGCTTTTTGATGCGGTGACATTCTAATGATATCATTCTCGAACTCAACGAGGCTTTGCAAAGGGAGGTGTGCACTGCCAGTTGTACCATGATTATGAAGGGTGACTTTGCGTGCCTATACTACATTCTATGTGCTTTGTGCATGCTCATTAGGTTCTACCTCTCTTAGTCAAACACGTGTTACCTTAATGTACAGCTGTTTGATGCGGTGTTGTTACGATGACATCACTCTCAAACATAATAAGGCATGATATACCATAACTATATGAGTTGCAGAGGGAAGTATGCAATGCCAGTTGTAACATAACTATGAAAGGCATGCTGTGGAATTTCACCTGAAAATCCGTATGCTAGGATGCATGATGACACTCTCGTCTTTCTGTCAGTTTATAACTTCCTTTCAATGTTGTGATATAGGTCTCTGATATGACAAGCTTAGATCTCATGCATGCAACCTTGATTTTGTAAAGTTAAAAATAGCCTCCTAGCAAACATCCCGTATTGCTGATTTTGCTAATTGGATACTGCAAAATAACCAATTAACAAGTACATCTTTCTGTAATGTAGTTTGGGCACTTTACCTTTTCAGCATCAGTTCTGTTCCTAATCACAAACCAGGAAGATGGTGCTAATTGCTTACTTCTCTTCTCGTAAGTCTGTCGTTTTCTTTTTCTTTGGCCAATAACGAAGTCTCTGTTGAGTGCCATCCGACTGCAAACTAGTCAGAGACCCCTGGAATGTGTGGCAAAAAAATGTCCCCAGATTTTGGTGTTGATATATGAGATTCACTGAAGAGGACACTCCTAGATTGCCAGAATCCGGACCAGGTCAAAATAATCTTGTTTACATTGATGGACTCTCAAGTCGATGCTTACTACTTTCAGCTAATTTTAGACTCTTAATTCCAAATACGTCTAAAAATAGACAAAACTAAGGATCAATGCAGCCATGCCTTTATCTCTCTTCGAGATGATTGAAGAGTGTGACACAAATTACTCTCAACCATATTGTGTAACACATGCATCGCCCTCATTTTCTGACAGTCTTTAATTAGTGCTCGGGTGAAGATTAGTTGCAAGTCTCATAAGGTTGAATTTGCCGGTGTTCATAACTTTTGATGAAGTATTTATAAGCAACCTGAATTTATTGTACATTCTTTTCACCATAGTGAGACCCAAATACAAGGTATACGTAGGTGGCATTCACGCCATTTTATAACAAACGGAATGGTGAGGACTGCATCTACCGCTGCTACGGCGACCTTCTCACGTGGACTTCGGTGCCACCTCCTCTGTGGTTTAACTGGTATGATGTAGTTCATAAATTATTTGATATAATGCCAACGTGCTAATTTCCAAGTCCCCTTCATTTATTCAGTAGTATAAGCTTGCACAAGTTCATTTTCCTTATTCTTGTATCAGCAGCAGCATAACAAAATCCGGTCTTCCAATTCCCAAGGAAATGAAGGTTCTTTTTTATTCTCTGAAGGGGTTTATACCGACTGTCGCGACCTAATTTTTTGGGTGCACCACCTAAAACTAGGTAAATGGACTACTAAGTCTTTAAACTTAGCTCGGGCTCTCCCAAGCCCATACCAAATCGCGACTTAAGTCTAAATTTTTAAACATGCAAGAGGTTATTAACTAGGAGTCGCCACTAATCGATTTACGGTAGGTCGATTAGATACCTAAGTAAAATAATGGGAGAATTACTTTACTCCTACAAACAGAGGCAGAAGTGATTTTGGTTACATTAGATTTCTCTAATACCCTTTCTGCATACCATTTCTTTTTAATTTTTTCAAATGTTTTTTGCAGGCAGCTGATTTATTTTAACCTAAATCACTATCACGCAAATGTGGTGACCACACTGCGGTCTTCATCCATTATTAAAACATTCAAATAAATAAATTGCATCACACAAAGCAAGCAATCATTTTTTAGGTTTTCTTAAAAATTAGAATTCTTTTATAAAAATGCATTTTAAAACTAAATGACTTAATCTTATTAATGTGCAAAGTCTAATTAAATGGGCCTATTATGCAAACTAATTAACATGCACCTCATGACCTAATTTCACTAATGAACAAATTCTGATTTAATGATTCTATTATGCAAACTAGTTAACATGCATCTAGTATTTTTGGATTTTTTTATTGAAATTCAGAATTTATAAAGATCATAATTAATCTATCTAAAAAGGGATAATTTTCTAATTTATTCTAGGGATTAATTTGACTTAAACCCTATCCTATCTTAGAAAACTATTGTTTATTTTTTTTTTAAAAAGAGGATGAGAATATCAAAATGTGTCAATTATATCTAAGACTCTAAAAAGGCTATTTAAGTCTAATCCTAACTTATTTTTTTTAAATATCTAAAAATGCAGTCCTAAAAATATTATCTAAAAATGCAATAGAAATATAATCCTAAAAAATTCTAATTTTCTAAACATATATGTCTGATTTACTAAACCTATATGCTCATGCAGAATTTTGATTTTTTTTTTTATATTTTGATTTTAGTTTTTTTAAAAGATAAGTAATTATTAAATCTAAACTATCAACAAAATAAAGGATTAAAATAATCGAAAAAATAACATGTTGTCTCACAGGTCAAATTAACGATTATCCTAACCCTAATTATCACGACAAAGAAATCAAAATAATTTAAAATCTGATTCGAAGTCTTACGGATCAAATTAATAATTATAATGATTTAACAATTAAAATTATCAAAAAGCCCAAAAATTAATATAATTAAAAAAATAATCCGACGTCTCGGATTAAATTAATAATTACAATAATTCCGGACAAAATCCTAGCGAATAATGCCTACAAGATTTATGAAATGAAAATTGACATCCATTGTTCCAATTTAAATAACTAAACTAAAAAATAAATAAAATAAAGTAAAACAAATGAAAAATAAAGATAAAACTAAACCACCTAAGGGGGACTGAGGAGGACGACAGCGCGATGGGAGTAGGCGCGGGCGAGCAGGTCGCAGGCGATGGGGCGCGGGCTGAAGCGCGGCGACGGAGCTGTGGACGTCGCTGGTGTAGGCGCGGGTGAGGCGGCGGGAGCAGCGATGATGAGCGGCGCGGAGGCAACGCGGGTTGCTGGCACGGCAGCGTCGGGCTCCGAGGTCAGGTGCGGCTGCAGGCGGAGCGGAGGGGGTCTGTGCAGGCTGTTGCAGCGGGCGGTCAAGGCGGAGCCACGAAGGCGTCGGGTGCTGCTCGGGGATAGCGAGTGGAGGCTCGGCTTGCGCAAATCGCGGTTGGAGCAGAGGACGTCGGGCGCTGAGTCGCGGGCGTCGACGAGCGAGCTGGCGAAGGTGTTGGGTCGCCGCAGCTATATAGCAGGGACGACAAGCGGCGGTGCTGGTGCAGTGGCCGGCGGGGGACGCGAGTGTCGGTGCCGCGCAGCGTCCGGCGCGAGGGCTGAACGGCGAATCGCTGGTGAAGCGGCTGTGGACAGCGAAGAGAGTGCTGCACGAAGGAGAAGAACAGTGCACTGTTTTGTTTTTCTTTTTCCTTTTTTTTTCTCTCACCTCACGTCACTCACGTCTCTCTCTCTGCCGCTGCACTCCCTGCACTCCCTGCCCTCACGTCTCTTCTCTCTTTCTCTCTTTTCTTTTTTTGACTTTTTGACTTTTCCCTTCTCCGAAGCGTTTTCCTTTGTGTTGCTCTCTCTCTACGAACGAATTCTCTCAATTTTTCGAATATTCCTCGACCAAAGCCCCCCCTTTTTTCTCATGAATTTTTCTCTCGATTTTTCTTTGCTCCGAAAATTTTTATGAATTCGCTCCCCCGAACCCTGTGCATGTCAACTCCTTTTTATAGTGGTTACGATCGACCGCTTTTTACATGGCAAATTTTAAACTTTCATCTTTCATTTGCATTAAATCACGGATCAAATCGGCGTGATTTGCAATCGAACTTGATTTTGCATCGATTCCTTCAATTTTATCAAAATCTTGCCCTTTGTTTGCCGATTTTTCAATTATTTCTACATTTATCAAAATCGAATACTCATCAGAATTTCAAACTTCCATGCATAATCAATCAAATCAATTTTCCACATTTTTATTTTTTTTCTTTTCAAAATGCAATTTTATTTTTCCAAAATTAGGTGTCAACACCGAGAAATTTTTTATACTCCCTGCACTAACCGCCGACGATCATGGTATACATGATCACATCTATAATATTAGAGATTTTTTTTGAAAAAGTCAAAGAAAAGGTGGTGGGCCCACTTTAAATAAAGAAATAAAAAGAAAAAAAGGAGAAGAGATAAAAAAAAAAAAAAAGAGGAAAGGAAAGGGAAGCCCACGTGGGCAGCAGAAGAAAAGAGGAAAGAAGAAGAACAAGAAGAAAGAGAAGAAAGAAGAGAGAGGGCATTGTGTGTTCATGTCGTAGGCAGCTCACCAAGCTTATTTTCAATGCCCGGTAAGTGATCGCACCTTTCGTTCTTCCAATCATAGTAGTTTCGGAGTTAGGGTTTGAAATTCGGAATTTGGGAAAATCGAGCAGTGAAGTCCGATTTTGGAGTCGTTGAGCTGTGTATTTTTGTAAGAATGATAGTTTAGAGTGTTGTAGAGCCGTGAGATATTACGGATTGTGATTTGAGCTTATGGTTTGTCCGAAACAAAATTTCGAAGTTTCCCGCGCGCAGTTAACAATACACATACAGCAGCTTTGGGCCTGTATTTTGTCATTTTTTGGCTTGATTTTGGGACGGCCAAGTTGGGATTCTTGTAGTATGTTTGAAGGGCTTTCTATTGATTATAAGTATGTTCGGATTGGGGCTCGGAGGAGAAAGTTTAGGCGCGATTAAGTTTTGCGTTTAAATTCCGTGTTGCAAATGGTTTGAACAATCGCTTTGGTTATGCAATTTATTAGCACATATGAATCATTTTATTAACATTTAGACATATTATAGTTGTTTCATGGTTAAAGTAGTGTGTTACCCAAATTTAATGTTGTTTCTCGCTTATTTGATAGGACCACGAGATCGAATGATCAAATAATGTGTGTTATTTGATTTTGAGGCATCCCTAGGTGAGTAGTACTAATGTCTTCTTTGGTTTTGTGAAACTCATGTACTAAGGTAAGATTAATCGATATATACTTGTGAGGAAGTGATGACTTATTTGTTATATATTTATGGATATAGTGCTCGGTAATTTTGAGTTATTGTGAGATGATTCAACAAACCTCTCTTGAAGGGTTATGCATGCGGTTTTGGTACAATTGATTTATGTGGTTATGTGATGACTATTGAAACATGATATGTTGTGTTGAGGAAATCAAATGTGTTGTGAATAGGTAAAGGACTAAGTGCTACACGACAACGAAATTTCGTGTGAGTCACCTCTAGGGCCTTGTAGTCAAGGGCTAAGTGAGTCACATGGGAGCCACCTCTAAGGCCTTGTACTATTGACATGCATAGTAAAGGACTAAGTGTTAACTTCGTGGGAGCCACCTCTAGGACTTTATACTATTACTATATATGATCAAGGGCTAACTGCTATATGGTAATGCAATTTTGTTAGAGTCACCTCTAGAGTCTTGAGTTTGGATATTGAGTGCGGAATAAACCATTGATATGAGATAGGATAAGTCCAATTATTGAACAAAATTGGTGATGCTGGTTTTGTTAATATGGATGAATGAAAAATTTTGCTATTTGATATAGCTAGGTTGAGGTAACATATAACGCATTTTGTTCATGCAAGTTATCATATTTTTATTTGGCAATAATGAGTCATGTCTTGAGTTTTAAATGTGTAATGTAGAAGTTTGATATGCTTTTATGGTATGTATTACTCACTGAGCTATGATTGCTCATTCCATTCATCTTCCATGTTTTCAAGTCTCAGGGTCAGCAACTAGTAAAACGAGAGCGCTTTTGGAAAATTTTTGGGAGTTCTATTTTGGGTATGGTTTAAGAAAGTGGTGTACATAATCCTTGCTAGTGGTTGGACTGGTTGAGTTCTAAATGTATATTTCTTTTTGGTGGATTATAGAAACTCTAATATTGCAACCAATTTGTTAGTTTATCTGATATGTATATATATGGTTTGAGATATATATATATTTCATGGAAGGTCGGCCGTGTCATCTCTATTCCTTGTAGTTTTGGGGTGTGACGTCTTTTGGTATCGGAGCCAAAGTTTTTATCTTTCTAAGTGGAGATATGGGAAGTTGAGAGATTTCGTGATAGCTTTTAATGTGCTAACCTTTTTTATACTAAGGTGTAATTTTATTCTTGAGTCAAGGTAATCATGCGTACTGACTCAAAGACACTTGCCTCGCTTCGTAAAAACAACAAAGGCAAGCGAGTTGCTACCCCTAATACTAGAGATGTGCCTCAAGCTTCTCGAGGGGCAGCTTTAAGGAGGAGACTAGAGGACCGATTTGATGGGAGTCCTGATTTGGATGAAGCTAGGGAAGAGCCCCAAGAGCCGGTTCCTTTGATTGAGTTCATGCAGGCGATGATTCACTCGTATCATCAAGCGAACGAATTAAGTGAAGGTGGAGTAGTTGACTCATGCACCTTCGCCCAATTTAGAAAGGCAGATCCACCTAAGTTTGATGGAAAGTTGGATACTCTCAAGGCTGATGATTGGATTAGAAACATGGAGGGGATTTTTAGAGATGAGAATGTTCGCGATGACCAAAAGGTCAACTTTGCCACTTGATGCTTAAAAGGCGAAGCTATTAGCTGGTGGGAAGGAACTAGACTGGCTCTCAGAGATAATGATACAATCATTTCATGGAAGAACTTCACTGAGGCTTTTAACGCCCAATTTTTTCCAGAATCTTTCCAAGCACAGATGAGAAGCGACTTTGTCAATATATCTCAAGGTAGCTTAATAGTTATGGAGTATGCAACCCGCTTTAATCAGTTAAGTAAATTTGAGGATGGTTTTGCGGCCAATGAAAGGCGTAGGGGTGAACACTTTCAGCATGGGCTCCGACTGGATATTCATACTATACTCATACCGTTTGAATTAACAACGTACAAAGATGTTTTGAATCGAGCAATTAGGGTTGAGCAAGACATTTTGGAGCGTGGCACACAAAGAGCACCTCAACACAAGAGATTTAAGCCCACCGATTACCAAGACAATCGTACTAGTGATAGCAGGAAGCAAAGAGATTTCAATCAGCTAGGTAGGTCTTGAAATCAAAGTGGTCAAAGCCCTTGTGCCACTTGTGGAAAACTTCATGGCGGTCGTTGTTATTGTAAATTAGGAGCATGTTTTGTTTGTGGAAAAATGGAACACATGGCACGTGATTACCCCACGAAGAGAGATATTCCTACGGATGGTAGGATATGTTATATGTGTGGACAACCGGGACACATTGCACGCAATTGTTCTATGTGGAGGAATGCTCCTTCCTTTGATTGGCCCCAAGGGAACCCACAAAAACAAAGTGCAAGTGAGAAAGTTTTCATGATGATGAAGGAGTATGTGGAGGCGTCTAAAACGGTTGTTATAGGTAATATTTCTATTGTCTCACAACGTGCTTATGCATTATTTGATTATAGTGCTACGCATTCCTTCATTTCAACTGGATTTGTAAAGAAGCTTGATGTGTTACCTGACCCTCTTGAGTGTGAATTGCGTGTTGATACTCCTACTGGCAATTTCTTAATTGCTCAGCATGTGTTCAAAAGATGTGTACTTCGGATTAATAATGTTGAAATGCCTGTGGATCTAGTGGAGCTAAATATTCGAGATTTCGATGTTATTATAGGGATGGATTGATTATCTACATATCACGCTACTATTGATTGTTTTTTTCGAAGAAAGTGATCTTTAGACTTCCAAATCAACCTGAATTCTCTTTTTCAGGAGGTTATCAAGACACTTTTCCAATGTTGATCTCCGCTTTACAAGCGAATGAACTTTTGAGAAAAGGTTGTTATGGTTATTTAGCTTGTGTAAAAGACACAAGTAAGGTTATAAGGAAGTTGGAGAATATTCCTGTTGTTAGAGACTTTCCAAGTGTGTTTCTTGAAGATTTACCAGGTTTGCCTTTTGATAGAGAAATGAAGTTTTGTATTGAATTGATGCTCGGTACAGCACCAATCTCTAAGTCACCATATCGGATGGCACCTGCTGAATTGAAAGAATTGAAAATGCAGCTGCAAGAGCTTTTGGATAAGGGTTTCATCAGACCTAGTGTTTCGCCTTGGGGAGCTCCTGTTCTATTTGTGAAAAAGAAGGATGGTAGTATGTGGCTTTGCATAGATTACCGAGAGCTTAATAAGGTAACGGTCAAAAACAAATATCCCTTGCCCCGAATTAATGATTTATTTGATCAACTTCGGGGAGCTCAGGTATTCTCCAAAATTGACATTCGTTCTAGGTATCATCAGTTGAGGATAAAAATAGATGATGTGCCTAAAACTACTTTCAGAACAAGGTTTGTCCATTATGAATTTCTTGTCATGCCTTTTGGATTAACAAATGCGCATGCTGCCTTCATGGACTTGATGAACAGGGTGTTCAGGGAATATCTAGACAAATTTATTGTGGTGTTCATTGATGACATCCTAGTGTATTCAAAGAGTTTAGAGGAACACAAACAACACTTGAGAATTGTCTTGCAGACTTTGCATAAAAATAAGTTGTATGCCAAATTTAGTAAGTCTGATTTCTGGCTTGATCATATAGATTTCTTGGGTCATGTGATCTCGAAGGATGGCATATTAGTGGATCCAAAGAAGGTTGAAGCAGTTGTTAAGTGCAATCGCCCAACTAATATTATAGAAGTGAGAAGTTTCCTTGGGCTAGCCGGCTACTATAGGCGATTTGTAGAGGGATTCTTAAAGATTGCTGGTCCACTTACCCGTCTAACTTAGAAAAGAGTTAAATTTGAATAATCAGACCAATGTGAGCGCAATTTTCAAGAGTTGAAGAGACGGCTGGTGTTGGCTCTTATTCTAACTCTACCTTCAGGAAGTGGTGGCTTCGTAATTTACTGCGACGCATCCAAAAAAGGTTTGGGTTGTGTTCTTATGTAAGATGACAAAGTTGTTGCTTACGCTTCTAGACAATTGAAATTACATGAACTACCCCACTCATGATTTGGAGTTAGCGGCGGTTGTGTTTGCCTTGAAGATATGGCGGGACTATTTGTACAGTGAAAAATGTGAAGTCTTTACTAATCACAAGAGTCTAAAGTATATCTTTACTCAGAAATAACTGAACATGAGGCAAAGAAGATGGCTAGAACTTTTGAAGGATTATGACTTGTCCATTAATTACCATCCGGGTAAGGCTAATATGGTAGCGGATGCTTTGAGTTGTAAATCCTTTGGAAATATGGCAACTTTGCTCACTTCTCAGAAACCCATCCTTGAAGATATGTGGAAATTAGACTTGGAAGTATTAGTGCATCAGCTTGGTGCTTAGTTAGCTAACCTTCAAGTACAACTTATGTTGATTGACAAAATTAAGGCTAAACGGAATGAAGATCCACAATTACAAAAATTTAGAGAAGGTGTGGAAGCTGGAAGACAAGCGGATTTTAGTTTACACGTAGATGGATCCTTGAGGTTTCGTGGTCGACTATGTGTTCCTGAGGACTCAAAGCTGAAAAAGGAGATCCTGCAGGAAGCTCACAGCACTAGATTTTCAATTCATCCCGGAAGCACTAAAATGTATAGGGACTTGAGAGAAAACTTTTGGTAGGTCAACATGAAAAAAGATATTATAAAATTTGTCGATCAATGTTTAGTTTGCTAGCAAGTGAAAATTGAGCATCAAAAACCAGGTGGATAGTTACAATCTCTAGAAGTACCTAAATGGAAGTGGGAACATATCACCATAGACTTTGTAGTTGGTCTACCGAGGATGTCAAGCGGTAAGAATGTTATATGGGTGATTGTTGACCGGTTGACTAAGTCCGCTCACTTTTTGTCATATCGATTTGGCCTTTCAATGGAAGACATGGCAAAGTGATATGTTAATGAGATAGTGAAGCTTCATGGAGTTCCGGTAAGCATTGTTTCTTATAGGAATCCCAGATTCGCGTCTAACTTTTGGAAGAGTTTGCAAGGAGCATTGGGCACTAAACTCAACTTGAGTACAGCTTTTCATCCACAAACAGATGGACAATCAGAGAGAACAATCCAGACATTAAAGGATATGTTGAGATCATGCATCATTGACTTTGGCGGTTTTTGGGATGAATATCTACATTTGGCAGAATTTTCTTATAACAACAGTTATCACGCTAGCATTAAAATGGCACCCTTTGAAGCTTTATATAGCCGAAAATGCAGAAGTCCTATTTATTGGGACGATGTTGGTGATAAAAGACTAACTGGCCCAGAGTTCATTCAACAGTTAGAAGAGGAAGTTAGGTTGGTTCGGGAACGTCTCAGAACGGCTCAAAGTCGTCAGAAAAGTTATGCGTATCTTAAAATATGCAAGTTAGAATTTAATGTGGGGGATCACGTATTCTTAAAAGTTTCTCCTACAAAGGGTGTATTGAGATTTGACACACATGGAAAGTTAAGTCCAAGGTACGTGGGACTGTTCTGATCTTAAAGAAGATTGGTGAAGTCGCTTATAAATTGTCTTTGCCACCGGTGCTATCAGATGTCTATAATGTGTTCCATGTTTCTTTGTTGCGGAAATATGTGTCAAATCCTGATCATGTGCTAGACTTTACTCCATTAAGATTACGGGAAAACTTGACATATGAGGAGTGGCCTATTCGCATTGTTGATAAGAAGGATCAGGTGCTGTGACGGTGAACTATTCCTTATATGAAAATACAATGGCAAAATCACACACGTAGTGAACAGTACACGTCCAGCAGCTTTGGGCTTGTATTTTGTCATTTTTCGGCTTGATTTTGGGACGGCCAAGTTGAGATTCTTGTAGTATATTTGAAGGGCTTTATATTGATTATAAGTATGTTTGAATCAGGGTTCGGAGGAGAAAGTTAAGACACGATCAAGTTTTGCACTTAAACTCCGTGTTGCAAATGGCTTGAACAATCGTTTTGGTTATGCAATTTATTAGCGCATAGGAATCGTTTTGTTAACATTTAGACATATTATAGCTGTTTCATGGTTAAAGTAGTGTGTTACCCAAATTTAGTGTTGTTTCTCGCTTATTTGATATGACTGCGAGATTGAATGATCAAATAATGTGTTATTTGATTTTGAGGCATCCCCAGGTGAGTAGTATGAATGTCTTCTTTGGTTTTGTGAAACTCATGTACTAAGGTAAGATTAATCGACATATACTTGTGAGGAAGTGAGGACCTATTTGTTATATTTATGGATATAGTGCTCGATAATTTTGAGTTATTGTGGGATGATTTGACAAACCTCTCTTGAAGGGTTATGCATGCTGTTTTGGTACAATTGATTTATGTGGTTATGTGATGACTATTGAAACATGATGTGTTGTGTTGAGGAAATCAAATGTGTTGTGAATAGGTAAAGGACTAAGTGCTACACGACAACGAAATTTCGTGTGAGTCACTTCTAGGGCCTTGTACTATTGACATGCATAGTAAAGGACTAAGTGTTACATGATAACGTAACTTCGTAGGAGCCACCTCTAGGGCTTTATACTATTACTATATGTGGTCAAAGGCTAAGTGCTACATGATAATGCAATTTCGTGTGAGTCACATCTAGGGTCTTGAGTTTGAATATGGAGCGTGGAATGAACCATTGATATGAGATAGAATGAGTCCAATTATTGCACAAAATTGGTGATGCTGGTTTTGTTAATATGGATGAATGAAAAATTTTGCTATTTGATATAGCTAGGTTGAGGTAACATATGATGCATTTTGTTCATGCAAGTTATCATATTTTTTTTTGGCAATAATGAGTCATGTCTTGAGTTTTAAATGTGTAATGTGGAAGTTTGATATGTTTTTATGATATGTATTACTCACTGAGCTATGGTTGCTCATTCCATTCATCTTCCATGTTTTAAGGTCCCTGGGTCAGCAACTAGTAGGACGAGAGCACTTTTGGAAACAAATTTAGAGTTCTATTTTGGGTATGGTTTAAGAAAGTAGTGTACATAATCATTGCTAGTGGTTGGACTGGTTGAGTTCTAAATGTATATTTCTTTTTGGTGGATTATAGAAACTCTAATGTTGCAACCAATTTGTTAGTTTATTAGATATATATATATTTCATAGGTCGGTTGTGTCATCCCCATTCCTTGTAGTTTTGAGGTGTGACAACATTTATCCCTCAGCCTGTCTTCCAAATTCCCAGCAATTGAACGGCTTTCCTACCATTGCCAGTTCTGCACAATCCCCGCCATGGCTTCGCACGTGGTCGTATCTACCTCTATTTGTCTGGCCAACATTGCATCCGCCAAGCTCATGGCTTCGGCAATTCTACCCTCTCCAACAAGCCCATTGATCAAAGTGTTAAAGCTCACAGTTTTGGACTCAAGTCCGAGTCTGACCCTTTCACACAAGACTGAGATCCCGAGATCGAATCTTTTCAATTGGCAGAGGTAATTCATCAAAATGCTGTGAGTAAAAACATTGGGAGTCGTTCCTTTTGAACCCATCCGCTCAATCATGTCAATGGAGACATGATCGGGCGAAGGCAAAGGGTTCATCCGAATCGTCCTCTCCAAGTAGAACAAGCATCAGCAGCTACCACCAATCCGCCATTTCTGCATTTGTTCACCATGAAGGCCACAATTCAGATCAGTCCATTGAATTGCTCATTCCAGCAGTGGATGGGCAAGTGTGGGAGCGACGTGAAATAAAATGGTTCGATTCAGAGAAGGGATGAGAAGTGAGGTTTAGCGAGATCACCAGATTCTCGAACAAGACGGTGAAGAGCAGTAAGTGCAAATGGATCGATTCATTCTCATCAGTTTCACCAATTTTCTCCTTGCGAGTTCTGGGAATCCAAAGATTGACGGTTTATGGAGAGGAAGATTGTTGGGCAGTTCAATCACTGAAAACTTTAGATATCTGATAGCAACATAGTTTAACGTTCAATCATTGAAAAGTATTTTGATTGTCAAACTGAACATTTGTTGAATTACTCTTTTCGATTCATTCTCATCTGTTTCGCCAATTTTGTGGCCTGATAGGATGTTTCTCCTGAACACGTGATTGAATCTGCTAGGCAATTGAAGAGAGGTCAGCATGCATAATCTGAATGGATCTATATCTCACACGATGATGACTACTAACATCAGTAGAGTCGAAGTATGGCCTGTCGAAGTGAACGTTTCTAGTCTTACTACTATCAGTCGAAAAAATGAGAAAATAATACCAACGTTTCTACTATTGTCATTTGTGCATGGAACATACTACATTATACCAATTTAACATTTTGTTCTTGGTCTACTCGATATTATTCCATTCCAATCTCTTCCCAATTGCTCCCAAGGAAAATCCCAAATTGGATTCCAAATTGATGGCTTAGCGTGAGCTTATCGATGCGCTTATGCACTCTTCGAATAGGAATACTTTTTTTTGAAAGACCCTAGCTTTCGTGCTTTGGTGGAGAATGAGGCAGGCATCCCAGCTTATATATTGCAAAATGACATAACCGGAAATTTTTTCATATGTATTTTTGGGCTGGATAGTTTACATTTGAAGTGCATAAGTTCGTGAAAGAACATTATATTTCGGTCCTCTTTTCCCCGATGGCATAGGACTGCTTATTCAGTAGATAAACTCTATAAATGTAAAGACCGTGTTAATTCACCTAGTTAAGTGAGTTGAAGTGAGTAAGAGATGGCTCGGACACCAATAGGCTGCCATATTATTAAAAAAAAAAAGGCTAATGGATTAAGAAAAATTGTACACTGTAAATCTGGACTGCGAGATCCATTATCTTATCTTTGATAATGTGGTTATGCGAAGATCGATTCCATAACATGTGCTTAATCAACGTGCACAAGTTCCCTGTGAATCACTAAACCAATCGCATGAGTAGTGTCACGAATAAAAATCATGAGGTATGACATTTGAAAGAAACGAAAATGAAAAGATTCTTTTTCCCCACCTTCAAATTGTCCCCATTTTCTCGAGGAGTATAGTTTACAATTGGGTTCTCACCTTAAGGATACCAATTGTGCATGATAACGCAAAACAGATGTAGAATTTTAACCAACAACGTCTTCTTTTTCCTTATCATCATGTCGTTCAATTGAGTAAAATAAGCGACTAATTAGCAATTCCACTATATGAGGACATAGAAAGACAATAATTTACAATTTAAGTAGACATAAAACCGAACGTCAAACGGAAATAAATGATGAAAAGAGAAAACGAATAACTATCAAAAGGGGAATAAGTATTGTAAAAGATTCTTTATTCATTTGCTCTATAACATAAAGGAACATTTCATGAAAGAACATGACAAATAGTCCATAACGAAATGTAAATATATGCTTAGGGTAAAAACTAGTTGTGCCATGTATGAGTCTTACCTAGATCATAAAACAAACATCAATTGATGCAACAACCCTTCACATCATTAAGTGGAAAATATATGATAATAGGTGCATAATAAACCAAGCTAGCTAATTGCCGCAGAGGAGGCGACACTGGAATTGAGAGGGATGACAGAGTCCTTATTGATGCAACAACCAGTAGATTCACTTATAACTTCTCAGCTAGAAATGTCCGTCAGTTTTCCGGCTCAGCTGATTGAGAGGGATGACAGAGTCCTAATTGCTCAAGTTCTACCTAGTGCCAGAGCTGTCATTGGGTATCAGCAATATATCGAACTCTCAAGATTCCATGCTGATTGGATGATACAACTGTGTCATGAACATGGAGTAGTTTGGTGGCACTTCGCAGCATGATCAAGGGCTATTCAACTCGGTGCTTGCACAAAAATGGAGGAGGAAGATGTAGTGGAGGAAATAGTACCTGAACCACCACTTAAAACGAATGAAATGAACCCCATTGAGCTTGATCTAGCCTCAACCATGCAAATAGTAGCTTGCACAAAAAAGAGATCAGACAGCAGCTCAGAACAAATGATAACTTCAGCACCTACACCTATGGCAGCACAAGACCGAGACCGCGGAAAACAGGTGATATGCCCTGAAACTCAAAACCCCTTGCTATTAAAAGTTGGGAAAAGCAGTAAGAAGACAATGAAAGTACAAAAGGCCAAAAAACAGAAATGTATGCCAGAAAAATCATCTTTCCTTCTAGATGATGTAGACCTACTGGAAACACCAGTGAATCTGATTCAAGATGACAAAGCATGGGCTTTGGTGGCTAGCCCTAATAAGCCACCACACAAACCATGAAAATTGTGAGCTGGAATTGTCGTGGGTGGGCAACCCCCTGACAATTCAGGAATTAAGAGCTTTAACAGCTCATGAAAGGCCTAACTTACTCTTTATTATGGAGACGAAAAATAAAGCAATGATGGTAGAAAGGATTCGTAGAAAACTCAAATTCCGAAACTTTACTTGGTGGATCCAACAGCATAGCGGGGGGATTGGCAATCATGTGGCAAGAGGAAATCGACTTGAAGGTGCAAGCAAGCTCAAAGCAATTTATAGATGTGCAGTGCATTGATCCGGATAGTAAACAAGGTATGCAGATTACCTTTGTTCACGCATCTACAGATTTTGGAGAGCGTCTGGCTTTATGGCAAGAGTTGGGAACCCTGAAACCTCCAGCTTCCCAACCATGGATCTGCATGGGAGATTTCAATGAGATATTGTATGTCTGGGAGAAAGTTGGGAAAAAGAAGCGAGATAATAGACGAATCACAACTTTCAGAAACATGATTAATGATCTATCTCTGATGGATGTCGACAGTCATGGATGCGCATACACATGGACAAATAAAAGAGAAAGGGCTGACTTAGTAAAGAAACGACTAGATCGAGTGCTCTGTTCCCTTGAGTGGAGAGTTACCTTTCATGCAGCAGAAGTACAAGCCCTTCCAGCAATCGGGTCAGACCATAGCCCCCTAATCCTTCGGCTGCACCCTGGAGTAAAGACAAGGAAGAAACAAGTTCAAACCGGAAGCTTTTCGGGACAGAACATGCGAGTATCATGAACTCATTCAGCAAATATGGGCAGAAAAAACAACTCCAACTCCCCCTTTTGCAGAGAAACTAGTGAGGACATCACAACAATTACTCAAATGGAGCAGAGAGAAGTTTGCAAATGCTTACACACAAATCAAACAGCTTAACCAAACCCTCACAGCACTAACGAATCAAACAGAAAAGCACACGACAAAGTAGCAAGTGCAGCAGATCATCAATCAAATAGATACATTGAGAAGGCAGGAAGAACAGTTCTGGGGAATGAGGTCACGCATCAAATGGTTGCATTGGGGAGACCAGAACACTCGGTTTTTCCATGCTACAACAGTCAACATGAGGCAACAAAATCGAATCACAATGTTGCAATTAGAGGATAAAAGTTGGTGTAGAGAACCCCAGATGTTACAGCAACATATCCAATCTTACTATGAGCACCTATACAGGACCGAAGGGTCCCGATACTATCAACCTATCCTACATCAATGCCCCTCCCCGATAACACAAAATATTAATGATGAACTGGTGGCAGTACCTTCCCTGGAAGAAATCCGTGCAGCTGTTTTTCAACTGGGAGCTTTCAAGGCTCCTGGCCCTGATGGTTTCAATGGCACCTTCTACCAACAATCCTGGGAACGCATCAAAGATGATCTCGCTCAGCTAGTACGGGACTTTTCCAAGGGTGTTCGGACAATCGACTAAATCAGACCCATATTGTGCTGATCCCAAAAGTTAAAAGCCCTGGAAATATCAGACAATTTAGACCCATTAGCCTGTGCAATTTCAGTTATAAAGTCATTTCAAAACTATTGGCAAACAGACTTAAGAAGTGGCTGCCACTTATCATTGAACCAGAGCAAGGAGCGTTTGTTTCAGGAAGGCAAATTCAGGATAACATCTTCATCGTCCAGGAAGTTCTGCACCACCTGCGAACAACAAAAAACAGGAAAAAACATCAGGCTGTTCTGAAGCTTGATATTCAGAAAGCATATGATAGAATAGAATGGGATTTTGTGAGGGATGTCATGCTGCAAATGGGGTTTCATGCCAAGTGGGTCTCCCTAATCATGCAATGCATATCCACAGTCACTTATAGCGTGAAAATCAATGGAGAACCTACCTCCTTTTTCCATCCTTCACGAGGCCTCAGACAAGGTGACCCACTCTCACCTTATATATTCATTTTGATATCCAATGTGTTAACCTGGATGATGAAAAAAGCATTAGCGAGATGGAACACTCAAAGGCATACGTTAACGAGAAATTGTCCCAAATGATCACATCTAATGTTTGCCGATGATGCGATATTCTTTCGGATGGAAACTTGACGAGTGTCGAATCTTGCCCAAATACTCGGTCAATATTGCTACGCTACGGGAGAGTGCAATTAATCTAAATAAATCGGGGTTTCTTTCGGTGGCAATTGTCCAGAAGCATTGAAACACAACTTGGCAACACAACTGAGAGTACCTATTCTACAGAAAACAGGGAAGTACCTGGGTATACCTACCGAGTGGGGTCATTCCAAAAAGGAGCTGTTTTCGTGGATCCTGGCCAGAGTAAATGCAAAGTTAGCAGGTTGGAAGGAAAAATTATTGACAAAAGCAGGTAAGGAAGTGCTAATCAAGAGTGTTGTGCAATCCATACCTACCTATGCAATGTCTATCTTCAAGCTGCCTATGTCCATCTGTAGAGCCATAGAACAACGCATTGCGTCATTTTGGTGGCAGAACGGAGATGCTAAAAGAGGAATGCATTGGAAAAGATGGGAAGTCCGAAAACTCGAAAAGATGAAGGCGGCCTCGGTTTAAAGATCTGCTCACCTTTAATAGGGCCATGTTAGGCAAGCAAGCATGGCGACTTGCCACCTCCCCATCAGATCTATGGAGCAAAGTGTTGAAAGGGATCTATTTCCCCCATGGTGACATCTGGACAGCTTCAAAGGGACACCAACCATCATGGGGTTGGCATAGCCTCCTCCTCGGCAGAGACACCATAAAGACCAACACTAAATGTTAGTAGGAGATGGCAACTCTATTCGAATCAGAGAAGACAGATGGCTCTCACAAGGAGTAATTGGCGGGGAAGTAAATCAAACAGAACCTACTCTAGTATCGGAATTGATCAATGCGGAATCCGGACAATGGAAACAACACCTCATCCATCAACCGTACGAAGAGAATGTTGCCAAAGAAATTCTAGCAGTTCCTTAAGCCAACAACCACAGCCAGACATGCTCATATGGATGGGGAACAGTACAGGGCAATACTCCGTCAAGAGTGGATACAACAGAGCAATCATGAATACAAGTAAAACATATCACAATCGGCCCTCGTGCTCATATCAACCACCACGCACCTTATGGACTCAAATCTGGAGGCTTGATGTGCCACCAAAGGTCCGATCTTTCCTCTGGAGCATATGCCAAAACGCCCTCCCAACGAGAAAACCTACACACAAGGAAAATCGTCAGCGATCCCCTATGTCCGCTCTGCAATACAAGTCCAGAAACCATAGAGCATCTACTGTTTTTATGCAAATGGACCAAGAAACTATGGAAAGACCCGGTGTTCACGAAAATCAGACCAACACACAACATCAACAGAACAGATCAGTGGCTGGTTAACGCTTTCCGAACAGATCAAGACTCACCTGACCCAGCGCTTACTGGTATGGTCTTGTGGAACGTCTGGAAGATGAGAAATAGCTGGATTTTTCGACAGAAAGCACCCAGACCAGAAGATCTGTTGATCACAGCACAGGACCAGCAACTTTCGTTCAGCAGAGGAAAACCAAATCGAAGCGAAAGGAAACCCAATCGAGACAAACCTGTTCACTGGAAGCCTCCTGCAGGGACAGATCTGAAACTCAACGTAGATGCGGCATGGAGAGAAGGCGAATTCCTCTGTTCGGTCGCAGGAGTGATGCGCGACTCAGAAGGAAGAACCCACAACGGCTTCGCGGCCACCGCTAGGGTTTCTTCGGCAAGTGAAGCTGAAGCAGAGGTGATTCTCCAAGGGATATCGCACACCCACGAACTAAAGATGCCGCACGTGGAGAACTCTGGAAGTCGAACTTAACTGTGTTTCATCGAAAGCGATGTTACGCAATTGTTGAAATGGTGATGGGCCGGGCCGAACCTCCATGGAACCTAAAAGAAGTCATCCAGCGATGCAGGAATGGGCTAGCCCAAAATAAAAATCTTACGGTTATCTATTGCCCACGCCAAGCAAATGCCGCAGCGGATTGGATCGCCCGGAATCATTGTCTCAACACTCTACCAACTAATTGGCTCTCTTCTCCTCCGTTTCCTCTCTGGAATATTTTATGCACCGATCTTTCTCCATCGGTATTATGTAAGACTCCGAGTTAATCTAGTAAATGTCAGTTCTTATCGACCAAAAAAAAAAAAAAACTCGGTGCTATTCAATGGATGTCCACTAATCTGCGTAATTCCTGCACGTATATTTCCATGGAAGGTTCTTCCGTGCTTTTCCTCATAAATGCTTAGGAAAATCAATGCCATACCTCGCAAATACATTGCCTCACTCCCTTCCTTATATGAGCTATTAGATTGGCTGTTCTAGTTATGGTTGATTAGCTTTTGAAGCAACTATTCACAGTGACGCAGTTCAGGGAGGTTGTAATTGTTGTTGTCATATGGTTAGGACTGCAGGAGACTGTCGAACTACCCATCTGGTCCCTGATTTGCTGAATCATTATTACAATCTTCCAGCTGAAAGGATAATTGGGCATCCTAGCAAATTGTCAGCTGATCAATTTAAGCACATGTTGAGATTTTTGCAATTTTAGCAAAATAATTTCGGACAGTACTAGTGCTTCGAGAAATCTTGTTGACGTTGGAGAGTTTCTCAAACCTCTTGTTAGAGATGCTAAATTCATTTCTCTATGACATGCTTGGCATCGATACGTAGAAATTCATCTGCAATACATTTAATCTGGGACTGGTAAAAATTCTGTTTCTTGAGAGTATTATGAGAAACAGGGAGAAGTAGAGTAGAGTGGGACCATAACAAATGTTGATTGAAAGAAAAATCTAGCGCAATTCCAGACAAACGTCATTAGTCGAGAATGCAGTTCCAAAATACCAGCCAAAACCGGCATTTCATACGTGCAAGTTGCCCTAAAAATGTCACCTTCAAATCATTGCCTAATCAATCCAATGGTCTTTTGCAGCTGGCAGCCTCTCTATAAAATTACTTTGCAGGTGGCAACATCAAGCCTGCGACCTGCGCCCAGGAGCCTCCTTCTGTCATTGCATTTGATCAGATGAAGCCTGCAGCCTCTTTCTGTTAAATTCATCAGAAATCTGACGGCCTTTGCGGTGTTGCACGGCCCCACAGCCATGACTCACATTGGCTATATATCCTTTGGCAAACATTTCATCCACCAAACTCATGGCACGGCTCGTGCAATTTAACCTTTTCCTTAAAACCCATTGATCAAAGGGGAAAGCTCACAACATCTGGTTCGAGTCCAAGCTTGAGACTACTCAAAACAAAGAACCTAAGATGAGATATTTTCAAGTGGCAAGAGGCAATTTATCAGAATCTTGAGATTAAGGGCGTGTGCGTCATTGCAGCAACCTCTGAAAGTTAAAACATACTAAATTCTACAGCAAGTTTACAGAAAACATTGAAAAGACAGTTAAAGGAAAGAGCCGTGCTCAATCTATTACTAGGATTAATAGCCCAAACAGACGTTAAAAAAGATCTCATTGTAGCTTGGCAGATTCATTTTTCATACACTTATACCATCAGCATCATAAAGATTCTTTGCTGGTCTTCCGATTACAACGGAAATGAAGAGATATTAGGCAGGAGTGCCTTAATTCCCTCATGGACTGCCTAAATTTTCTAATTGCATGTACCTTTTTATCTTCTGCAAGTTGGAAAATGCTAAATCTATAGCAAGCTTCTAGCGAAACACAGCTAAGGATACGAACCATGATCAATCCACTACAAAGATTAATAGCCTGAAGGTTCAATGAGAAAACAGATGTAAGAAAGAGCTCTTGTTGTAGTTCGGTGGAGTTCTGAAGATGGTGCTGAACCTACGTGAGTTTCATTGGCAGGAGACTCATAGATGACGAAATGTGGACCCGTCATGTTTGTGTTAGTGTTCTCTCAAGTCCATGCATACAACTTTCAGCTAATTTTAGAGTCTTCATACCCAATATAGCCAAAACAGACAGAACCATGGATCAATGCAGCCGCTCCAATCCTCTCTCATCGAGATAAGATCTCTCTACCATCATATCGTGCAACCAATGCATCGCCCTCAATTTCTGACCATTTTTAACAAGTGCTCGGGTGGAGAGTGTCCCTTCTCTATCATTTCCTGAAGCAGCTCATAGGCATCACTCATTCGGTTGGCTTTACATAGCCCTGCAATTATAGCACCAAATAACAAAGCATCATGTTGCGAACCTTTCTCAGGCAAAGCACTGAAGAGTTCTATAGCATCTTCAAGTTCCCCTGCCTCACAAGCCGCTAATAAGGGTGTCATAGCTGATGATATGGACATTTCCATCTTCCACTTGTCTATTCAAAGCAATTGCCTCATGAATCTGGTGACAATTACAAAGATCACCTAACATTATTGATTGTTGTTGATTTAAATGTTCGCAACTAGCTAGACTTTTGTAAAACAAATGGTGTGCAACCCGAGGCAGTTCAATGGGGAAAAAGCCACCCCATCAGATAGTTATAGGCAGCAACATCAGGGACTGATCCATTCTGTAACATTCATGAATCAATGTTAGATTGGTTGTGAGTGAAAGCGAGCAGTTTTGTGCAATCATCAAATGAAATATTCTGTAACATTCATGAATCAATGTTAGATTGGTTGTGAGTGAAAGCGAGCAGTTTTGTGCAATCATCAAATGAAATGTAGTGAGTGCATCATCCATTTGATTTTAATAACAGTAACCACCAAGCAATGAATTATAAGCAACTAGGTCGGGTGTAAATCCTCCTCAGATCCTCAGATCAGAGATGCACTTTGCCTCGGTAGTCCTGCCCATCCCACTCTGCAAAGTGCATCCACAATGATACTGATGGTTCGAACATCTGCCATCATTCCTCTTTGCAGCATCTCAGTTAACGCAACTGAAGCCTCTTCCCAGTGGCCACCACAGCATAGGCCTTGGATTAAGGAGTTACAAGTGAAAACTATGTGGCCAGATTCCATTGCTCATCAGCTTGTCCAACAAAACCTTTGCTTCTTTCCATTAACCTATGCAAGTTGAGCAAGGGATGACATTTGGGCATCAGCCATAGTATTATAGAACTTCAAAGCCTCTGTCCCGGTGCCTCCTATGATCGTGGTGTACATGATCACATCTAGCTCCCAGCCTCTGTCTTCTAAATTCTTCGGCAATCGAACGGTTTTCCTAGCCTTGCCGGTTATGCACAATCTGTCACTATGGCTCCACACGTGGTCATATCTACCTTGATTCATCTGACCAACATTTCATCCGCCAAGCTCGTGGCTCCGGCAATTTTACCATCCTCAACAAGCCCATTGATCAAAGTGTGAAAGCTCACACTTGTGGGTTCTAGTGCAAGTTCGTCCATTTAAATTGGCGGAGGCAACTCACCAAAATGCCGCGAGTAAAAACGACGGGAGCCGTTCCCTTCGAATCCATAATGCTCCGTCTTGGCCACAGCCCCCAAGAGTTGGGTGGAAACATGGAGGTGAAGGCAAAGGGTTCAACCGAACCATCCTCTCCAAGTAGAATAAAGCATCGTCGGCTTCCTCCGATCCCGCCATTTCAGCATATTTTTTTTCGTCACAAAGGCCCCGCATTCAGGTCGATCCATTGAATCCCTTACTCCAGCAGTGGTCGCGCAAGTGCGAGAGCAACGTGAAGGCAAATGGATCGAGGGAGGGACGAAGGTGTGGACGGTGTCCATCACTCTGCCACCTTCGCGGAGCGCGTACGGGAGGCGGGCCTTCAAACTGGCATTATATTCTTTTTCGTTTTTCGCATTATATTCTAGATTTTTATTTTTTTTATCTTTTCGCATTATACTTTAGTGGCATTTTCAAAAGAAATTCTTACCTTATCTATAAATTTCATCTACTTAATAATTTATCCATAAATTAGATTGACAATGTAGAAAAGAACTAGATTTCTTGTAAATTTCTCTTTTCAACTAAATAAATGTTTATGAAAGTAATATCTAACAATAAAAAAAAATAATGTCTTTATTATACATGAAAAATCTACAATAAACGAAAACTAAATATATATGAAATTCTTAATTATAGTAAGGAAATCTTACATATATATAGAAAAACTAAAATAAAAGGAAAGTAAATATTTTGGGGCCACCAATTTGAATTGCAATTGTAAACAGAGTGCAATTTTGTCTTCTTAATGAAAACGGAGTGGATTTAGTCATATAGGGGTAGAAGTAGCACCGCCCCAATAAATTGCAAATGAAGAAAAAACAACTCACTAGACCTGTCTCCTTAGAGCCTAACCAAAGTGCAGTTGGGCGAAACCGCTCTGATTGGGAATTGCACTGCTACGCCATTCAAGCAGCTGATCGAGCCTTGCTGGCGCCTAGGGCAAAAATCTCAGTCTGTTCCTTTGAACATCTGCTCCATGTGAAAACCCCAAAATCGCGTCGGCACTAGATTTATTTATGCTCGAGCTCGAGATACTAATCCAAATAAAAAGTTCAAAAGGAGGTTTGGGTGCTTGGAGTTAATGTGCTAGCTTTCATTGAACACTGTCGAGGATCGACTGAAAGTTCGGTGGAAAAAAACATGAAGTACTGATGTTGAAGTCAACCAAAGCCATAACGGATTTTTTTTTCTCACCATCTTCTATTAATTATATTATCAGTTTCAAAAGGGGAGTCAAACAGTATTTGTTGACTTATAATATGCAAAACGATATGGCACCAATATTATGCAAACAACCATATGCAAAACATCGAGGTGGGCACCGTCTTAGATTTTTTTAAGGCAATGTATATTATACATTTTATTTTCACATAAAAAATTAAAAGAAAATTGTTTAAATTTCAAAAGATTATAAATTAAATGGGAGTTTAGGTGTCCTATGGCAAGGTAGAAAATGGACAAATTGCGCAACTGCATAATTTAATAAAGAGAAAAAAAAAACTAAAAAAAATTTGAAAAGTCAATCTAAATACTAAGTCGATTGATTTGACACAGAGGAAACTGAAATGATCAAAGCAATTCGTCTCAGCAACGACTATGACCATTTTTGGGCATACAAAAATGAATAGCTTAAAAGGTTACAGAGCCAAAGATGACAAGTACCAAATCTAGAGAAAAATGGTGAAAACTCTTTAGTATTCCAAAGCAATACCAATTCCAATAAGGCACTATTAATAGAGAAAGAAGAATACCAAAAGAAGCTTGGCAGCACGTGAGACATCATGTGGATGATAGCTTAAGATTCAGTCAAGGTGCCACAAAGATGTTGCTACGGAATATTCAGGCAGAAAAATATATATACACAAGCTATCATTTATGGATACAGGTATATCTTGACAAACAGCTCTTCAGATGCATGATAACCATAAAATCTCCTTGCCCGTACAAGGCTGCAACCATGCACGTGTTGCCGTTTTACGCCAGCATTGCCTTTGAGCTGCAGTAACTCACAAAACAATCCTTTCAGATACAAACTAGCAAGTGAATCGCAAGAAAAGTTAAAGCTAGGACTTAATATTTTCGAAGAATGACAAATTATACCTTCAAGGCTTTCTCCATGGCTAGAAAGACAGCATTTGTAAATGCATCCCCTGTGCAATTCAACAGTGACCAATTAATTCCACGCTAGCAGCAGAACATGAATTTGAAATATATAAAAGCACAAATAATTCAAAGAAATTGAGATAAAGTCTACAACAACATTATATTACGAGGACATTGACAAAAACTGGTCAAGTAAAACCACAGCCATGTTGCCAAAAGAGCATATCACCATGAAAACATACAAGCTACATGCTAGAGGTATTGTGAACTGAGAGAAACGTTGATTAATTTCTTCAAACCAAGATATGCACAAAGCAGCCTATGCATCTGTAACACGCACAAGTACCTTCAGACGTTGGATGGACAGGAATATCTGTACATGGTACATACAAATAGGGTAAAGCCTGCAAGGAAAAAAAACATAATTTAGAACCAGTACGAAAAAAAATGTACAAGATATTGCTGTCTCATAAGCTATGCCATGATAAGCATCATGTGCTTTTCACAATAGGCTCCTCATTTGTTATTTAGACATTCAACTAGTGTCCAGCCAGTCAAAGAAAGTAGACTGTTGCCAATATGGTGCCTCTTGCGAGCAGAAAGTGGAAGAAACTTTCTGCATCCTGAATTTGCCTTTTATCTTGTAGCATATACCTCAACTCAAGTCTGTAAACCCATGCTGGTTTAAATTCCTCATCGGCAGAAAGGAAGTTACTTTCATTGCTCCACAGCTCAAGGGATGTAAAGCAAGTACTTGAAACAATTAAAAAACTACAAATAAACAAGGACTACACTCACCTTATGCACATGTAAGCAAGTTTTTGACCAGCAGGAGTTGAACCATATACTCTTATTACAGGAACCTCATTCACTTTTTCACCTTCATCAATCAATCATGAACAAGATTATGAACATACAAAAGTAGATATTTCTAGATAAATTTCTAGCTACTGTATAGTAAATGTAACTGTTATTTTTGCAGGTTAAAGGTCAAATCCTCACACAGAATTTTAAAGATTGACATGGGACTACGCCACATGGGAACTGTAAGCGCACCTTCTTCTCTTTGCATCAGCAACAAAAAAGCGAATTTCAAATATGTCATCATCAAGACAACTACACTCTCCAAACGAAAAGTAATCATCAGTCTACAGAAGAAGACGATGAGTTGAACAATGCCCACCAAATATTAAGAAAAATATTCAATACTCTCTGGATTTTCTAAGCAACCAAACCAATCATGTAATAAATTATCAAGACACCAATGTGCTGATTCCATGACTGTGCTACAATTTTAATCAATCCTTGCCTATATCTATGCCAGACAATTACTTCACATCAATCCAGCAGCCCCAACAAGAAGTCTGAATAAGACATCCACGGACAAACTGACAAACTGATAAGTTCTTCATAACAGAACACTAAGCCAAGCATATTCCTTGCACTCATAAGAAAGTAAACAAACTTTTGTCTGCAATAGAGTAACTGATTGAGTCCTACTCTAGCAAACAAAACTAACAGCTTCCAGATTCAAACCACAGGCTTCTCTGGCATTTCCTACTTACCACTAGATTCCATAACCAAAGAAGCGAACACAAAAATTATGCTTCAAAATATGAGAGCAGACTCTCATTCTTTTTTTACCGAAGATGCGGTACATACATTTTATTAGGATAAAATCATAGAATAACTACAAAATCATCGCTGTTCCTAGGAGAAGACAACATCAAGACCCATTCTAAGACACCAATTCAGCCACAGCTCCATGAAATGGCAAAACCCAACAACGTTCCCACCCGCGGCTACCTATAACCGTCGCGGGCACAGTAAAAAGACGAGTCTTTTCTATCTGTTTCCCCGCTTCCCCTCTGGGAGAAGACAATATCAAGACCCATTCTAAGACACCAATTCAGCCACAGCTCCATGAAACAGCAAGACCCAACAACGTTCCCACGCCGCGACTATACATAACCGTTACGGGCACAGTTAAAAAACGAGTCTTTTCCATTCATTTTTATGTTTCCCCTACTGCCCATATTCCCCACCGTCCGAACTGCCAGTACCTTGAAAGCTGCTGTAACAAACATCGACGCCCGGGTTCGGGCGCGCCATGTAGTAGTCGATGGACACGATCCGGACGATGAAAATCGCGGGGTCCTTCTCCGGACCCGACGCCGCTGTACTGGGCTGCGAACCTTCTTCTCCCTGCGTCGGGAGTAGCGGCTCCTCCATCTGCGGAAACCTCCCCACGACCCTCGCTGGGGAAAAGCGCCGGAACCCAGGGAGCGGTTAGCCCAAAAGTCGATCGCCGGCGAGAACTCGGAGGCGCTGGCTGGTGTATAACCGACCGCGCGAAAGTCAAGAGCGTCTTCTCCAAGCTTTTTCCAAATTTTTCCCTCTCGCTTATTCTATCTTTGGGCCGATGAATTATTATAAGTTACCTCGGAACAGTTATTTTACTACTGTCAAATATAATGATAGATTCCGACCAAAAAAAAATATTTAACTATAGATTCGGCCAAAAAATATTTGATGATAGATTAAAAATTGGCTTTGATCTATCTTATTAATTGGTTTTATATACTAAGTAAATGCTAACAACAATTTTCAACTAGAGATATCAGCTTTTAATAACTCAGCAATCAAACCACCTACCTGGGTGGCGCTGCTGGCGGCAAGCTTCTCCCCCTAACGCAAGGGGAGGAGTTCGATTCCCGGGCGTCGTAGGGTGACTTATCATGTGGCATGTGGTGGCTAGCATGTGTTGCCTCCAGGATTTACCCCCCGTTACCTCAGCCCTTTCGGGCTGTTCGTGTTGGTATGGTGCGCGGGTTGCGAGTCAAAAAAAAGCAATAATAACTCAGCAATCAAATTACAATTTTATAACTTTCAAATAGATTAAAGAAATAAGAGTATTGGAAATATTAAAACTTTCAAAAAGTGTAATTAAATTAAAAAATTTATCGTAAATGTACAATTGAGTTTTAAAATTTTAAAAAATTACAATCAAGTCTTAAAATGGATTAATAACTTTAATATGAATTAAGATTTGTGTATCACTCGAATCAAAACTAGTTCATAACTTAATTAAAGAAAAAATTGTGTATCGCTTGAATTAGGATTTGTAACTTCATAAAAGAATTAATGACTTTAACATGTTAACAACTTGTACGACTAAATATTTATAAATTATTAAAACGAACAATAATTTTGGAATAATCAAACAAACCCCGATATTTTTAATGAAAGTTTGGGTACAAACATATCATAAGCCAAACCACCGGCGCGGTTTACCTGCTAAGACTAACTGATCCTCAACGAAGAGGTGAAGGGTTCAAAACCCAGGGAGCGCTAGGTATACCGTTCGGGGTGGTGGGTCCTCTTTGCTTAAGTGTTTGGGGGTTTACTTTGTCGAGCCGCAGTGCCGGTTCCTCCAAAAAAAAAAAAAAAAAAAAAAAAACATATCACAAGCCAAATACGTCGCCGATCTTTTTTTTAACAAATTGTTACTAAACATTATTTCTGAACTTATTGATACGGAATAACAGAACAATCCTGGTCAGAGGTGATGCTCCCGAATTACAGACCTTCAAGAGGTTTGTTCAACAACAATAGGCATCGAATTCAAAAGATATCCACCCATAGCTTCATCCACAAGCCCAGCTGAAAGTTTATCAACACCTCGGACCATTCGCTAAAACATTAGTCGATCCACACACAAATTACTCCGTTAACATATTAGTCAGTCCACGCATAAAATAAATCATATGCTCCATTCCTTTGCAAAAGGCTAAAAATATATGTACGTTGATCACTTGATTAGAGAATCATACAATAGCCACCACCCTTCTCCTTTTGGACACTATATATACTATGAAATGCAAATTACAAATGCATTATACAAGGTTCTATCCACAGAGTGATGGGGAAACAAGCTAATCGACGCTTGAAGTTGCCCCAAGAATGCAAAGAAATAGATGCGGCTTAGTGGAATTGAAGATTCAAACACATGGAGAAATAGGTTCAATTCCAGTCCCGTTCTTCAAGCTGCCATCTCCATTCATTTCATCTTATTAAAGCAGCCATAATGTTGCCTAACCCTTTCATTTAGGCCAATCCCACCTGTCTCTCTCACCTAAGGTCTTCGGAGAATTTCGAGAGTGCAGCGCTTGGGTCACCATCAGAGATAGACAAGTAGTACTGCGCAGTCCCATCATCAACCTGCATGCTCCTCCTAAGCGAGTCGAGTATTCTCTTCTTCCCTCGTTCAGAGGCTGTCCTCTTTAGCAAAGAACTTATCTCTATGTCCCGGACGCCTTCTGGGTAAAGCACGGCAACTTCCCTCTTTGCATGGTTATCTCGCTCTATGTAGCATGTGGAATCGATAAGAATGTCAGGGTTGCTTATGGGGATTAACAATCTCTCCCTCGAATATATACCATGATCACTCATCATGTTGTTCAAGCGCTTTATGTCCATCACTTGACAGCACAAAAGAAATTCTTGAAGCATGTGACATGCGGTGTTGACAGGCACAAAAAGGATATGCTTGACAGAAACATTGAAGCAGGGAAGAAAAAAATTTCAGTGAAGCCATTCTAAAAGTAAGTTTCGGACAACAGTTATCAAAACATTGAACCCAGAGAGATCTAACTACATGACATCATTATTGACACTTCAGGGATTATTATGACTACAACCATGGAAAATTTCCGTATAGACATATTCATTTCCTAGTTGCACAAACAATTTAAATTCTGCTCTCAGAATTTGAGGTTCACATTCAACCATTTCGATGAATCAATACCACCACTGCAGAATCATCTACCATTTCTATGTCAATGTTATTAAGTCAGAGAAACCATCATGAGGATCACAAAGTGTATTGCCCATCATTTCACACTGATCACTTGCAAAATCTGAGCATCATTTAGCCTTGTGTGTTCTGGCAACTAAGAGATTGTGATTATCTATTAAGATAATCAATATATAGTCGTCAATCAAGCATATCTTTTTGCTATTAGTAACCGGAGATGCTTCTTGCTTGGCAAAATTAAGAAAACTTTACCACATGAAGAGATTTCATAATGTTTTACATGAAGAGGACCCTATGCTCCCTAAGACATAACATTTTTGTCCAAGCCCCAACCTTCCTCCATACCTCCAGAAGAAACCACGACAGTGACTTCCAAGTGTAACCGTTTCCTTTTCCTTCTTTATATTTTAGGCTTCACTAAAAGATGAAGTCACTCCAAAATTACAAAATTCGTATGTCAATTAGTCTGGCCTTCTCTAATGGGAATAAATCTATAAGATTTGCAGTAGTAAATTCCATTGAGCATCTATCCTACCACCTATTTGATACAATATAGAGCCACAGCGTAAAATTATAACTAACCCCACTCAATGTCATTAACATTGAAGTCATTCAACCGCCAGCCTGCACAAAGAAGCTATGAACATCATCAAATGATATGTACACTGTGTAGCATCTTGTCAACATTTTTCTTCTCCTAGTAAATTCCCCAAGCTAACCTTTATCAAAGAGGCCAGAACCCAATCGAATGGAGGTATAAAAGAGCCATGCCCGAAATTGAACAAAACTATGTACTTAGACAATCCTGCACCAATCAACAGAGCTATCCAACTTTGGCTGTTATAATGGAGGAATGACAGAATGCTTCTTCAAGGAGAAAAGCCCCTGCAAAGACCTGATAATTGTCGCTAGCTGTACAGCATTCCTCAACCAACAAGTCCTCAGCATTCTTCGGGATTCGCCAGTTTAGCAATCAAACTCAGGATCACAAATTCGTATATTATGAAAAGCACCTAACCCATCCCCACCCATCCTCTCAGGGCCATTGAATAACCAAATAGACAATCTATGCTGGAGAAGAAAACCAGATGGATTCCAAGCCATCAGCAAAGCAAACCCACCAGAAATTCCATGAAAATTCACAATAAGGCTCCCAGCTTCCGTCCACTTCACTCAAACGGACCCACCCACGTCTAACCCTTGGCTACACATGACCACCATGCAGAACAGACCTACATGACTTCCGAAACATCAGAAGGATACTACCAAGAAACCTTCTTCGTAAAGTTTCAAAAGCTGTAGCCGTACACACCACTTTTGCTAACATTTAAATGAAGTCGCAATCCATTTGTTCTTCAGAATCAGCTGAAAGTGAATCTCTATCGAAAATGCAGCGCCAAAGCATGTCATTTGCAAATGTCAAACGGATTTTTCATGATGTTTTTATAAGTTTGATTATATTTAGCTTTTTGGTGGAAAAATATATATTATTTTTTACATTTTGAATAATATGAACAAAACAGCTTTTGAAAAGTTTAGGTTAATATGAACTAAAGAGTTTCAAATGTTACATTTCGTAGAGACTTACAAAGGAATGATAAAAAGATAAATTGCTAAAACTTAAATGGAAAATCGAATATATTCATTATAACATTGGTAATCTTTTAAGTACTTGTAAAATTTCGAAGGAGTTGGTGATTTGCTAATTTTATTTGATATGTCGAAGCCAAGAAAAAAAGGTGGAGCGAGGGTCATTTCTGCGATCCCGTGCTTTTGCGCACAACTTTGTCATGTTTCTCCTTAGCCGTTGGATTCAAGTGGTTTAATATCAGCCGTTCGATTAATATGTGTTGTCGGCGTTTCTGGATCACTCCCGTTGGTGGAAAACTCGTGGAATTACCCACTCAAAGGTGCCAAATCACGGCATTGCCCTTCCTTTGTTTATCGCCTACTTCAGTTTTTCTTCCACCGTTCCCTTCTTTCCAAACAACATACGTTAATAAAATTTTTAATTAGTGCATTAACATTGTCGCAGTTTCTTTATATAAGCTGGTTTTTATAGAATGACACATATTCAATTTTTATTTTTAGCATCTAGATATATTTCATAAATAGTTTATGCTCCCATTTTGAGATTATCTATGTTTCAAAAAAAAAAAAAAAAAAAAGCATACATTGACCGTGTATGTAATATATATTCTCTTCCAAGGGCTTTTATTTTGTACAATGGCAAAATAATTTTTTTTTTGCACAAATAGGCTTTAGATAATTTTTTTTTTGGCACAAATAATTAAGATTTATTTTCTCTCTTATTTTATTTTGTACAATGGCGATATAAATTTTTTTTTTTTTTGGTGATGTTTATCATCTGCCGAGTGGCCGTGACTTCAATATTTATTGACTTGTGTATTGACTTCTCGGCGGCGGTGACCCCACTTGCAATGATTTTAAGCAGCCAGCCCATCTTTTATTTAAGAATGGTATCGGGAGCATGTGCCTTTAGCAAAAGACAAGTAATCATCTTTTGTTTAAGAATGATATTGGGGAGAATGCACATTTTTATTATTTTTTAATAAAAAACATTTGTTCTGTGGCATCCCAAAATTCAAGACATCCTCTAGAGAAATTAAAGCCTATAATTAGGTAATGAAATTACCTATGGTCGATGTGTTGGCCATGTACTTTATAAATTAAATTTCAATGAACATAAAATGCCCAAAGACTTTGGCCAAGATGAAAATTGGAATTTTAAAATATTTATAGAAGGAATTCAAAAAAAAAAAAAAGAGAAAAAGGGGATTAAATTCGAATGGGCCTTGGACCCATTTGGCCTAAAGCTTGGTGGGCCAAGCTAGTCGGCCCAAGGGGGGGATTCGACCGGCCCATTAAGGCCCAAAGGAAGAGGTGGCCGGCCCATCTTGCATGAAGGAGGCCATGTGTTTCCTCCGAGTTGCCAAGTGGCGCAAAGAAGGGCATGCATTGGCCTAGACTAGGATGCCATGCATTGGTCCATTTAGGTGGCAAGCAATGATTACTAATCATGAGAAGATGGGGATATAAAAAGAGAGAGAGAAAGGTGAGTGGCCGGTTCTTTGTTCAATTCGTCCAAAGAGAGGGTGAGAAAGAGAGAGAGTTTGAGAGAAAGGGAGAGAAACCGAGAGGGAAGGAGGCGGAGCTGGAAGGGTGCCGTTCGTTCGCCGTCCGATCGTCGCCGTTCGTCGTTGCTTGTTCATCTTTAAGGCAAGTGGAGTCCATAACTTCTCTTGCATGTTTGTTGTGGTGTTTGCATGTTAGATTTTAGGTGTGATTTGTGCGAAAAACCGAGGTAAGAGTTGGTTATTTGTAAACCGTGTGACTGTTCTCGTTCGGTTTGTTGAAGTCAGTAGCTTGTTCGAGTTTGCATGTGGGTTTGGAGTTCGATTTTGGCTTCGGTGTCTTCATGAAAGTTGAAGCTAACGTCTTGTACTATGACATACTAAAAATTAGTAGAAAACGATGGAGATTTGAGGGGTCAAAAGTTCTATTGTACGGAGAATTTAGATCTGCGAAATTTTCACTGACCTCTTGTTGATTTCTTGGTTGCATGTTGATTTCTGTTGGAGATCTCACTTTGTTGTCTTCTTGAAATTTGTAGGAAACACATTAAGCTACAAAATACTCAAATTTGAAGAGAAATGAATGAGTGTAGCCTAGTAAATCGGCTAGATCTCGGAGATGATTGATTCTGATGAAGTGTACCGAGACACCCGAGACTTCATGGACTAAAATGGTGATCATAATATGGTTATTTGGCCTAGATATCTTCATGAAACTTGTAAAGAACGCCTTGGTACATAACATACTCAATTTTCAGAAGAAACGAAAGAGAATTGATGGGTGAAAACTAAGAAATTCGGAGAAGTATGTTCTGGACGACGCGGTAGTGGTTCCAGAAGCTTCGTAGGGTTGTAGAAATTAATCTAAAAAGAATTTGGCTTAGATTTCTTCATGATAAATGCACGAAAATGTGTTGGCTATCACGCTGTAAAATTTAGTAATTTTTGAAGGCCATATGAGTATTTTAATCGAATTTATTTGGAAACTGTGCAAGTCTGGCCATATCCGAATATAAGGTGCTATTTTGTAGAAATTGTGAAACTATGAGAAATTCAATTTGGCCATGAATTTTGTATGAAATTGTGATCCTATTGATTTGTTTAGTGATTGTTTGAATATTATGATTTTGGGAAAATCATAGATATTAAATTTAATATATATAATAAAATAATAAAATAATAAAAAAAATAAAAAAAATAAAAAAATAAAATAAAATAGATTTTTATTTGGCCATGGATTCAACTTCATTTGTGTGGCACTTGTGTGATGAGGTCTTTGTACATGTATTAAATTGAAATGCATATGTGATTAAGCTTTGGCATGTGTATGACATGTGAATTGAAATGCAAGTGTGATTTGTTTGATGCCATGCCAATTGCCATGTTAAATTGAGATAAAAGGATAAATGTGGATGAGGAAGAGGTTGTGGTGGAGGATGATGTCTGGTGGCCGAGTGGCATAATTCCAGAGATTCCCCGGGAGTGTCGGGATGCCCGGTGGTATACGGTACGTAATTCCAGGGGAGGCCTGGTGGTATGTCGGTACATAATTCCGGAAGCCCTGTCGGAGGTCTTTGCCCGAAGGGAATGTCTCGCGATGCCAGGATTTGGGTGCGAGATGCCCGGCTAGAAGGGTAAAGGCCGGAAGTCCGGTTGTATCTTGGATACATGCCCGGAGGTTCCTCGTGATGCTAGTTGGGATGCGAGATGCTCGGAATGTGGGGGGGGCCGGATGCCCGGTTGTATCTTAGATACATGCCCGGAGGTTTTTCTCGCATGAGATGCGAGTGTAAAATATGAGATAAAATTGATGAATCGAGGAAGGGTGATGTGGTGATCAAATTTAAAGATAAAGATGAAAATTAACTCATGGCATGATATGGCATGATATGCATAATGATATGCATGATGATGGTGATGATATGTGATGTGATATGATGATCACCCATGGTATGATATGCATGATGATATGCATGATGATGGAGATGATGATGTGATATGATATGATGATCACCCATGGTATGATATGCATGATGATATGCATGATGATGATGATGATATTTGATGTGATATGTTGATCACCCATGGTATGATATGCATGATGATATGCATGATGATGGAGATGATGATGTGATATGATATGATGATCACCCATGGTATGATATGCATGATGATGATGATGATATGTGATGTGATATGATGATCACCCATGGTATGATATGCATGATAATGATGATGACATGTGATGTGATATGATGATCACCTATGATAATATATGCATGATGATGCATGATGATGATGTGTGATGTGACATGATGATCATCCATGGTATGATATGCATGATGAAATGCATGATGATGACAATGATATATGATATGCCATGATGATGATGATATATGATGTGATGATGCATGATACGCATGATTACAAGGTAAGTAATGCTTGCAACGTGTGATGATATGCATGATGCATTGGAATGTTATTGGATTTCCCTATCTGCTAAGTGGTTGTCTTCCTCACCCTTTTGGTGACCAACATTTTGATTAGTAGATGGTTTGAACGGTTGGATATAACCGTGAGGAGGAGGATAGCAAGGGAAGGAGCTTTTGGACGCCGACACTGATCGATGGACTTTAAGTGTATGACTGTTGGAGGAAATGTCGGTCATCTTTTGGAGTGTAGCCGAATATAGAAGACTACGGCATTTTGATGTACCGATGAACAATGTCCATCTGGTTTAACTAAATAAAAGGTGTACGGCTTTTACTTATAAATATTTAGTAGGTGTGCATCGTTTTCTGAATATAGGGAAGGGAGTTGTTGGATGTGCTTTCGCATATAAATTGCGCAAGGGACCGATCGATAAAAAAAAAAAAATGTAAACCCCCAAGTTGTATGGACCCGCTGCAATTGAACTGAATGAATGGTATCAGAGTGACATGTTAATAAGGAAAATGAAAGGTAAGCGAACTGTGGCGACCCTAATCGGATCGGGGGCCATCGAGGGGTGCCACATGTTCGTTCCAGCGGTCTCTGACATGAGTTGCATCGATCATGTGCATTCACACGTTAGATTTGTAAATTTTCTCCTCTCCTTTTGCTTCATAATTTTTTAAATAAAAAAAGGGATATACCTAAAGTGGTTGACCATCTATACGTTCTTCAATTTTTCAGCACCATCCATGTATTTGCTTTTACCATAAGTTAATTGTGAACAAAAAACCATTAAACTTAAGTGACTTGATAATTCTAGTTTTGATTTAATCAAGGATCGAAATGTACATATATGTCTATGTTTATATGGATGTAGATGTATTTAATACTGTATCATGTCTATATGGAGAGTCGAGTGTTGGTCGTCAGTTCATAAACAGACGATTAAAGAGTTACTTTTTTCTTGAGCCACCAGAAAAGGCTAGCATGGCTTGAATACTTTACATTAGAAAAAAAGAAGGAAAGAGATCCCTTCAATTATTTGGTTGTTACGATTATAAGTTGCCCATCTTTTGCCTTTAGCAAAGAAAAAACAAAAAGAGTAGCCCGTCTTTTATTTAAGAATGATATTTGGGAGCATGCGCATGTTCCCGTTGTTTTGTCAAGGGTCTGAATAAAAGTTCATTGACAGTGAATGGTATTTGTTTTTCAGCCCACTTGTGACTTTATTATGTGCGTTCACACGTCAGATTTGAAAATTTTCTTCTCTCATTTTATTATATTATTTTTTAACAAAAAATAATATATTTAAGATAGTTGATCATTTGTGCGTTGTCTATTATTTTTACGGGACATACAAGGAATATCCCAGCCAATACGCTTGCCAATACAAGTAGTGTTACATTAAAGTGACAAAAAGCATAACACTTCATATATGATTGATTCTCCATAGCTTATGCAAGCTATGGAGAATACGAGAATGGAATGTAAAGCATTTCTTCCTTCTTAGCCTTCTTTTTCTTCCCCCTGGCCTCGAGGTTGAACTCGGACTTTTTGATTCACATTTCATTTCATTCCATTCCTGATGGGTTTAACTAGTTCAGAACATCGATAGGTATCAATGCTTGGGCGTATAAGGCCTCGGTTGGCACAGGTTGATCAACAGGTAAGCCCTAAAGAGGGTACTTACTAAGGGAAAGCTTAACCAAGGAAGGGCCATATGTTGGATCATACAAAGTAGAAATTCCACCTTATGGTACAACTCTAACTCCGGTCTTATTAAATTCTTTACTGGATGAATTCAATAGGGTCTTCAAAGCCCGCTTTTCCACCATTCCATTCACTCATTTGTTATTACCATTATATCTTTTGTTCCTATCAATGTAGGACAATCCACTAATGTTCTAAAAAAAACTTATTGACATTATAAGTTAACGGAGCTAGGACTATATGGGCGCCTTATATGTATATCGCCAGGAAACGTAGGAATTGACTACTCGGGGGATATGATCTATCTTCGTCGACCATAATGGCTTGATTCAAGCTATTAATATATAGCGAAACCCTTTATTGTCTTAGTTCATGGTTATCGATGGCCTCTTTTTCTATTGGCAGGGAGCTAGAGTTGATCAAGATCAAGATCAAGATCAAGATCAACTCCGGACTAGCCATTCACTGCATGGTGAACTGTGTAAATAAAAGTCACGATCAGAATAAAGGGAATTCACGGGGATTGAAGTGATTCTCCTGCCCTTGGTTCGAGTCCAACTTGTGACAAGGCCCCTAAATGGCTATAAAAAAAAGGACTTTCTTCTTCATATTACATTAATGGAAAATGACATGGATCGTAAAGACAGAGTAGGGAATCCAGTCTTACACCTTGTTCCATTTCTTCAGGAATTGTTGGCTGCGAAAGAGAGACTTGAAAGACTGATCGGGATCAATCTATCCGTGGCGCTACCTTCGTATATAGTCATAAGGCCGATCTAGTGGTACCAAGCCCGCGTAAAAGTACATTAGCTAAAGAGTTAAGCGAAAGAGTGGACTACTATCCAAGACAGATGTGAATAAAAGTTCCAGAGGCGAGCTCGGGACAACGACCACCTCCTTCAACTTTCAGGGGGCCACGAACGCTCGGGTGACCATGTCGCGATCGGAGTTGATGGAGCTCCAGATGCGGCAGACGCAGCTCGCGCGAGCCAGGTCTGGGACGGGGAGCTTCTCGAAGATGAGCCGGAGGGTGTTGCGGCCGGTGAGGGCGCAGAAGTGGGAATTCACCAGCGAGATGGTGGAGTCGTTGGCGGTGGAGGCGGAGGAGGAGGAAGTGGCGGCAGAGGACGGCGGCGGAGGAGAGGGATCGGGGTTTCGAGGTGGATGCTCCCGGTCGTCGTCGTCGCCGCCGCTGCAGCAGCCCATTTAGAGAGAGAGAGAGAGAGAGAGAGAGAGAGAGAGAGAGAGAGAGATGAGATGAGAATGTCTGTAATATGATTTTGGATGGTTTTGAATGGTGGATAGTAGGTGCCTTAAATATGGTTGAATTACGGTTTTTTCCCCGTGTTTTGTCATTAATTACAAATTGCCCTTGACTTTTCGATTTTTTGCGATGTTTCCCCGAATTTTTGAAATCGGTTGCGATGTCAGACTGGCGTGACTTCATTATTTTTCAGTTTGAGCACCGACCATGTGCTTGTCATGTGACTGAGTTGGAGAAAATATTAGGTAGCCTAACAGTGCCACGCAATCCGTGCCCTGAACCATTCAGAGTGTGACACCTGGACAAGTGTCAGTCCACGTCGTCTCCCTCGGCTCTGAACCATTCGCCGAGCTCGACCCAAGCCCACGCCAAGATGGTGGCGACCCTCTTGTCCGAATGCGGTGACAAGCGAGGGTTGAGCCTGCAGTGATCCGCTCCCGCTTGTTGGACTCGAATCCCGTTGCGTTCCACTGGAACATCATAAGAGCGTACGCGAGGCTAGACGCCCCGAGAAAGGCGCTGCTCGTGTACGCGTTCATGGCAAGGGCGGGCGTTCCGCCGGATTCTTACACTCTTCCGATTGTCTTGAAGGCGGTGTGCCGATCTTTTGATTTTGAAGCCGGCAGGCTGCATGTCCCTGCGGTTGAGGAGCCGTGCCTCCTCTTCTCCAGCCTCCACCTAGACCAGCAACCACTGTCCCCCCCCGCCGACGAGCAAAGCAGAACCCCGACTCGAAGCTCTTCTTCGAGGAGGACGAGAACGGCTTCTCAAGTCCCTCTCCAAGCTCACCAACCCCTCGATGTTCCCCACCTCGGACCCTCCGAACCTCGACCGAAGAGCCGGAGTTAGGGACCGGAGGCGACCACGACCAAGACGGAGGCGGTCGGAGGTCGAGGTCGGGACTCGGCAGCTACGACTGGCGTGGCTCTTAGGAGCGAAAGAGATCGTTCACAACAGCGGCCGCGGTGTCGTCGCAGCTCGCTTCCATAACCAACGACGACCAAATCATCGCCGTCCGTGCCCGCCGTTCCTCCACATGAAACCGAGCAGCTGGAGTTAGGACCGCAAGGCAACTGCGACGAACTCAAGACCTAGCTATGACCGCGCGGGGCTCTTAGGAGAGAGAGAAGGAGCGAGTGCCTCTTGGCGGCGACGGCGAAGGCGGCCAAGCTCGGAGGCGACGGGCGGGCTTTTGGGAGGGAGAGATTTTTGAAAAAGAGGGGACGGGCGTCATGCGGCTTTGATGGAGAAAAATATGCAAAACAAAGAAATTTTTGAAAGAGAGTGGGGAAGGGGCGAGCGGGAGAAGAAGCGTGCAGAGAACGATAAAAGCATTTAATGAAGAGAGAGATGGGGGACGCAAAACCTTCTCTAGTTTAAATTAGAACGTGAGAGAGCCGAGGGAGCCGACGTGGACTGACACTTGTCCATGTGTCACGCTCTGAATGGTTCAGGGCACGGAATTGCGTGACACTGTTAGAGTACCTAATATTTTCTCGACTGAGTTGATCTTTCACGGAGGGAGAAAATATTGTGTGCCTTGTGACAAAAAAGGATGTGGTACGAAGGCGACACGTGTCCTCGTGGTGGGGTCCCCAATCATTGAGGGAAAATGACGCGTCATTTAGCTACAGCAAAAAGGAACGGTAGGGTTTTCTCTGCGAGTTCTCTCTCTTTGCGCCTCTCTCTCTACCCTCCCCCTCTCTCTCCGACGAACAGGATCGCGACCTCCCTCTCTCTACCCTCCCTCTTTTCGACCGGCGACCCACAGCGCGCAACCGACGAACCACCGCGCGGGATCGGCGAGAGGACCGCGAGCTCCCCCTCTCTCTCTGCCCTACCTCTTTCCGACCGGCGAACCACCGCACGGGATCGGCGAACCACCGCCCCGCCCCTCCGGCTCGAGATCGGGCCCCGACTCGTCCGTCCCTTGCTCTTTCTCTCCCCTCGCGTCTCTGTCTGCCCTCCCTCTCTTCGACGGCGAACCAGCGCATGACCGGCGAACCAATATTTTCTCCTTACGGAGAAGCAACGAAAATATCTTTGAAGTCTACAGCGAGGTAGTCTTACCGATTTCGAGGAAGGGAGACGCTCGTCTTTCGCTCTGAGATATCTGGCTTTGATAGCTCTAGATCGAGGCGTGAAGGGGATCTCATAATTGGGCTGCTTTTGAGGTTCGGACACGACTTGATGTGCTTTAAGGTAACTCCTTTTTAGACATTAAAGCCCATCCGAGTAATTCCGTCTCCTGCAGCCGCCACTGCCGCCTGGGGGTCGCGTCCCCGGTGACCACCGCCTGGGGTGGCGCGACCCGCGACCTAGGCGGTGTTGCCTGGTTCGCGCGCCAGGCGACGCCGCCTGGGTCCACGCGACCTCATGCCGCCAGATCTGGCTTCCGCGACCTCAGGCCGCCCGATCTGGCGATCCGGAGGTCAGATTTGGCCTCTGCGACCTGAGGCGACGTTGTCGCGTGAGGTCGCGCCCCCAGCGGCTCGACGCCCCAGGCGGCCAGATCTGGCCGTTCGGCCGCCGACCGCTGGATTTGATTTTCAGACAAAAGCCATTACAAACGTAAGTTTTGTCCAGGGGTATTTATGCTCAAGTTACTTTTCAATGTTATTTGAGATTAGTAACGTTTCGGAAAACCCTTTCTAAAGCGGAAAGCCCATCCTCTCTGCATTACTTTTCCAGATGAGCCGGATAGTCTATTACATTTTGATAGAAGAAAATAAAGACATTTGATTATTACTCATTGCATTACATCTAACATCCTTAAAAGCATGCACAAGATAACATGTGAAATTCGATTGACTTTTTCAAAATCACGGTAGTCACAGTTATTGCAGATTTTTCTTACTAAGTTCCCCTTATTCAAATTGATAGCGGTCTGACTGGTTAAACCTGGTGGAATTTGATAGTTCTCTCTCTTATTTCTCACTTTCTGTATCTTTTACATCTGGCCTCTCTCTTGCAGAACAATTGAAGGCTATCATCTACAGTCTGCACTCGCTTTCTTTGTTCATTTCCCTCTTGAAAGTTCTCACCGAGGCTTGTTTAGGGTCTTCTCTCTCCGATCTTGCACCTCTTTTCGTATCTCAGCTCGCGGAAGGTAATCTTTTTTTCATCTCTTATTACCGTGTCATGTCTGTTGATTTGTTGCGGTTGAACTAGTGTGTTTTGGGCTCTTTTTGTCTAATTGGGGTGGCTGCTACCGTGGGGGGTCACCAGCTCATAATGGACTTACGTAGAAAAGATAAGCCTTTGCTTTCGACTGTAGATGTGTCTAATCATGTGGCCTCTGTCTCATTGTTCGTTTGCATCGTAATTCAGCGTCGATCCTTTGTTCAGCTAGAATGATTTGGAATGCGAGCATGCTAAATTCTATTGCGTGCAAAATTGCCTGTATTCGCCTCAAGCCAAGGACCGTCTTTTTATGGATCGTGAGGTTTCTTTGTCTCTGATGGTGTAAGATCAATTAAATGAAAAAAGACATAGAAAAGAAAAAGTAATAGGCCGGTTCATGGCAAGTTCCAAGATCAAGGGGGTTCAATTTTCAATTCCGACAATTGAGAACGTACTCTGATAGGTGGGTTTCAGGGTTTCGGTCTAGAATCTACACACTCTGTAGCCAATCACCCATAAAAGCAAGTACTCTCTTAATCAGATTTTATTCACAATTTTGCCTTAGACAATTATAGGACATTCTAGACAAATAATATGTTGTCTTCCTCGAATTATTGGACTATATAATCCTAAAAAGTATATTGCTTTTCACCTCTAACTCATTTTCTTCCTTCAAAGTTTTGAAAATTGACGAAGTTAGTTACCCCAAAAAAGGGTAAAAAAAGGTTGAATTGAGTAATGAAAAAGTATAGTTCACATGCATAAACGACAATAGCTGTTATGCGAAGGTGAGAGCATTTTTAACTCTATTGCCACTTTCTCGAATGAAAAATCTCCGTTGCTACTTTTTACCTGCTCTCAAATCAGTGGTAGCTTCAGTCATCATCATAATACAAGACATACCAAAATCCATGGTATGATGCTTCTTAAGATATTTTATGTTAGAGAAAAATAAACTAATTGATCTTTGACATATACACATGAAAACATTTTAAAAAAATTGAACTATAAATGTTTATTGGGACACTCACTTAGCTTTATATCTCTCATATCTTTCACCTTTTTGCCACAAACTATAAGTTCATTCCTTAAAATGTAATTAATCAATTTAATCTGACTTATCACGAATTTAGCCTATAATCCTATTCTACGTCCATTTAATTGGATTAAAAAAACTTTGCAATGATATTCTCAAGGTGGGCATTCGAGGAAAAAGGGGGCACGCACTGAAGGCCATTCTTTTCAAACCTTGGTCCTCTCTGAATTTTCCTCAGCAGTTTCCCTTTATTTTCTTCTCTTCTGCTCCTCCGATCAAATCATGACCTAATTTCAAGTTGTTCAGACTGGGGCAAAGTCAGAGCAAGGCAAACAAAGGGATGCACCGTATCGCTTCCGGTCGTTCCTTTGCTATGCTCGTTGCACTGATTCTTTTCTCTATGCTTGTATTCTATCATCTCAAGAGGAAGAATGTGAGTGCAGAGAAAGAGAGCACTAATGAGCATTTGCTTCTTCTTTGGTGTCATCTAACAAATGATAGTTCTATTCTACAGATAAAATGTCAATCAATTATTTAAATTTCAAAGTTTGAAGAGAATACCTCAGTGATGTCATATCAGGTTAAAGTGGATTTGTTTTGCATGAAATTGCTAGTACGTAAGGGCAGCGAGGAACAAATAAAAGAGAAATAGCAAAGACCTTTTGTTCATCTCTATCTCATTTCCAAATCCATTTAGAATATGACAATTTGAAATTAAAATGTAAGATCACATTTCTAATCACTAACTAGGCCTTTTCTTCACATCTTCCACACATTTCCAATTTCGTTTGAACTCACTTATCAGCTTTTAAATGATTTATCAAATTCTGATTTTTAATAATCAAACAAAAACAGAACCTTTGCTTATTTATTGTGATGAATGCAACTTGCTTGTACACAGACTCTAGTCTTTTATAGTCCGATTAAGAATTTAACATTGTGAGCGGACCAAGCCAACATCTTTTGACTTGACTAGAGGGTGAGATACAAAAGAAGATAAGGCAAGGACTAAAAACATCTGCAACTGCTTCTGTTCAATCAATTACAAATTTAATTAAAAACAGAACCTTTGCTTATTTATTGTGATGAATGCAACTTGCTTGTACACAGACTCTAGTCTTTTATAGTCCGATTAAGAATTTAACATTGTGAGCGGACCAAGCCAACATCTTTTGACTTGACTAGAGGGTGAGATACAAAAGAAGATAAGGCAAGGACTAAAAACATCTGCAACTGCTTCTGTTCAATCAATTACAAATTTAATTAAAGACTTTGTGTTAATCTGTTCTTGCTTGGTAAAAGATTTTGGTGGGGCCAAGACTTATGGATGAATATGTAATTTTTTTTTTAAATAATTGGGTTTAAGCATAATTTCCAAGAGTTGGCTGGGCCAGGGCACCTGTAGCCCCTCATTAAATCCACCCATATTGTCAGACATTTTGGATGTGGCAGGAGAAGAACTAAACAAGGAGAAAACTCAGGAGGGGATGGGGAATATGTACTGCTGAGAGAGTTGATAACTTAATCAGTGGAGGTTAGGGAAATGAAGAAAATAAGAAAAATAGAAAAAAAAACCATTAGTAATGAGGGCTAGGATATAGACATGGATGACCCATTTAGCAAGAATGGTTCCAAAGGCATGCCATTGCTAGGGGAGCTAACTCTCATTTTTCTTTTTCTTTTGGGGTAAAAAACTAACTCTCATTGAGATTGCGCGAACGATAATGCTTAGAGAGAAAGAGTTTGTCTATTTTGGCTCTTCACTTTTCTAATTTTTAAATGACAATTTCTTATTTAACGACTCACAAATTTGATTGCTATTTCCATTAAATTGTTTCCTTTTTAATTGATTACGACAATTTGATATTAGAATTTATGAATATTAGTAATTAGCACTTTGATGAAGGCAGAGATCAACGTATATGCATGTGCTTTCAAATAGATGCTTACATTGAACCACTGATCAAAGGCATGATTGAAGCAAATATGGAAAATTTCTTAGAGGACTTGAGTGCATATGCCCTTAATAAATCTGAACCTTTATTATTATTGAGTTTCATGTGAAAACCACGTAATATAAGTGTTGAGACTCATTAGGGGTGTATGCATTTGAGAATGCCTAACGAAATATAGGCATCAACATGTGAGCTTTAGTTAATTTTACATCCGAGCGACATGTTTAATTTGTAACCAACCAATAAGAGACACGATTAATGAAAATCACCTTGATTAGGAAAGTCCATGCATCTAGAGGATGAAGTCCATGGGAAAGAGAAGATGTGCATTACACTGCTCCAAAACAACAGCTTGTAATTTTTGATTAATCAATAGACATCCGCCTAAGAAAATTCATTCATTAAACATTGTGTACTGGGAATCGTTCATAAATCATGTTCTTTCCATCTAGCCTTTTCACTTGTTTATCTACATCTCTTAGTGGAGCAGGAAGGCATCTTCTCTTCATTAAACATTTTAGCATCAGTAATAGTTCATAATGCATGCACCCTCCACCAAAGATTAGGAGCCTTGACTATAGGGCACGCATGTAGACATGAAAATTAGCCATTTTCTTCTTATCCATGAGTGGACGCAACCCAATGATGTTGCCTTGACGAGAGGGCGCGGTCCATTGGAAAGAAAAGATGTGAATTGCACCACTAAGTCAATAACTATTACTATTCAATTACTCAACAGACGGACTTGATCATTAAACATTTTGGATTCGAAATCGTTCAGAAATCATATGCTTTATTCCCAAAAAGCACGTGCTCTGCCTTTTCATTTGCTTATCTACTTCTTCTTGTGCAGCAGGAAGACATTCTCTCTTCATTTTTGCCTATAAGATTTCCATGGGGAAAGGGCAAAGTCTGAGCAAAATGAAAAGAAAAAGAAAAAGAGTGCAAAAAAAAGGAGCATTGAGGGAGAAAAAGAGAAGGATTGCTGAGAAAGAGATCACTGAGGAAGCATCTGCTTCTTCATCCTTCCCTTCGATACCCATGGAAGGAGATAGCGATCAATACGATGTGTTCTTGAGCTTTAGAGGCTCCGACACTCGGAACGGATTCACTGATTACCTCTACCGTAGTCTGATCAGTGTAGGGACTTTACCAATTTTTGTGTTCAAGGACGATAACAGCCTTGAAATTGGTGAGGATTTTAATTCAAAGATTCTCAATGCCATCACACAATCTAAGATTTTGATCCCCATCATCTCTGAAAATTATGCTTCAAGCAAATGGTGCCTCCGCGAGCTAGTTCGCATCATGGACTGCAAGAAGAGCATGTCACACTGAGTGTTGCCCATTTTTTACAAGTGCTTCCATCGGATGTGCGGTATCTAAAGGGAAATTTTGGGGAGGCCTTCCATTTGCGTAAGAAGCGGTTTGATAAGAAGGATATTCAGGAAGTGAGTAACTTAAATGGATGGGAATCTGAGAAATTTGCTAATGGGTACTTACTTTCCACCTACATCTTTTTTTTTTTTTTTTTCGTGAGTGTTGTTATTTAGCAAAATCAATATCATATGGATGAATTACTCCCACTACAAGCTTACAAAACATCCCAAAATGTCCCAGTGAATAACCATAATGGCCCATGGACTACAAATACTTGTAGTCCCTAAGATTTCCCTTGAAAACTACACTAACAACATCTAAAACCTTAGGATCCCTTAGTCAGTCTTCCAAAGCTTGGTAACCGCCGGATAAATCGACCTCCTGTTGCTTCACACAGATCATGTCTAGGTTCAACACCCACTGTTGCCAGTAACTTTCACTGGGAGGGGTTCTATAAGTTAATTATAAGTCCTCCATTTAGGTCCGTGCGATACGCAGGCTATAGAGGGAGAACATCTCCTCCTAAACTTTTTGTAACCAAAATTATTGGCCTCCTATCCTTCAACTAGCAGTGACCATAAGCTTATAACAAACATTTTACTTCTAAAGAATCTTAATTTGCTAGGTGCACCACCTTATCTTATTTCAATAAGATCTATCTATTGGGAGAAAAGAAGGGGAAAAATGAAATGACTGCTACACCATCATACTTCATTGTCATTCGTAAAACAAAAATATTTTGCATGTTAATTGGTTCCACACATCCTTCACATATATGTGGGTGTCTTTTGATGAGATTACGCAAAATTAAGAAGTTATGATGAGTTTTTTATTTTTTTTGACAGGCATGAAGGAGAATTAGTAGAAAAAGTTATCGAAACTATTCTGAGCAAGTTGAGATGTGATTTTCAGCTTGATGTTACGAAGCACTTAGTTGGAGTTGACGATCATGTCAACAAAATTAGGAATTGGGTAAACATTCCCGCTAGTCATGCTCGAATGATAGGAATATATGGCATGGGCGGGATCGGTAAAACAACTCTTGCCAAGGTCATCTACAACGAGCTATCGAATGGCTTTGTGCATCATAGCTTCCTTCCAGATATACGAGAAACAGCCCACAACGGCTTACCTCGTCTACAAAATCTACTAATGGATATACAACCAAATCAACGTCAAATTTGTACAGTCGATGAGGGAATTAGTTTGATCAAATCCAAATTTAAAAGAAGAAAAGTCCTCATTCTTCTAGATGATGTTGATCACCAATATCAATTAAATGCTTTGGCTAGAGAACGTGATTGGTTTGGGACAGGAAGTATCATCATTGTTACGACTAGAGATAAAGCTATTCTTGATAAATCTATGTTTAAGGTAGACTATCTGTATGAATTGAACGAATTAAATGAGGAGCATTCTTTGCTTTTATTTAAAAGGCATGCATTTCCGATGGGCCAATGTCCGGAGGATTTTGAGGGCATGTCTCGTGATATCTTATCCACCATGGGCAGGCTTCCCTTAGCTATCACGGTCATAGGTTCATCCTTGTACGGAGACATGGATGGAGAAATATGGTGGGAAATGTTGGAGAAACTAAGAAACGGACTGAATAAAAATGTCCAAAAGATATTGCAGATAAGTTATGATGCATTGGAACACGGACATCAGCAGATTTTTCTCGATATTGCTTGCTTCTTTATAGGTGAAGACAGCAAATTTGCCATTTACATGTGGAAGGATTGTTTGTTTTATCCATGTCAAGGAATTAAAGAGTTGAAGCTAAGGTGCTTAATAAAAATGGATGAGTGTGGTAGATTTTGGATGCATGATTAATTGAGAGATCTTGGAAGGCACATCTTTTGCCAAGGACAACCGCCTAAGAGATGTCTGAAGCCATGGCTCGAAGATAAAGCCTTGAGAAGTAAAATTCAAGGGGAGGTAACATATGGCACTCCTCTCTCTCTCTCTCTCTCTCTCTCTAGTAATTGGATTATAAGTGTCCCAAGGATGAAAAAGTTACATTATTTGATCAAAATTCATTGATATAAATTACATCTGTTAAAAACTTAATTTTGCAATCAATTTAAGATTCTTTAACTACAATTCTACATTGAAAATCTTGTTCACTAAAAGCATGTAATTTTATATCTACTTGAAAGTATTGATAATCTGAAATACTGCAATAATTTAATTAAGACGAAGCATATACAGCATAGATAAGATAAATGAAGATGTTTTGAATTTTCGTTCAAAATGGTAATGTACAACATAAGCTGATTATAATAACTAATAATTGAGCAAATTAGTTATGCTAAAGAAAAATTCCGCACTTATCACAAGTGCTTGCTTTCTAGTACGGTCGAATGTATTGTGGTGCTCCTATGAATTAGGAAATCAATGATTGATACACTTTTATTTTTTCGTCCATTTTGATTTTGAAGATACCCCTCCCCCTACAAGAGATATCTATCTCTTTTCATTCTTCTTGTGTCTTAATAGCTATGATGGCAAAAATCACCTTAAGAATCATATCACGTTGACCTTGTTCATCTCATGGATTTAGGTGTGTGATAAAGTGTATTTTCTTATTTTCCTTTCTTTGCTTCTTTCATTTCTCGTTTGTGCCAAAAACCCTCAACAAACTCGACTATTTAGAGGAAATGTCATGCTTATTATTATATCGATACCTTTTTCTTTACTATATAAAAATTTCAGCATGCAGTCAATTTTGAAAGTAAGTTTAATTTTTACTTAGATTGTCAATGTTCATGTCGTTTCATTATTTTATATTTTCCATTTGGGGAAGCCTAGTAGGTTCATGACTGATCGGTGGCAGGGAATTAACCTTTGCAATTAACCAAGAGATGTTGGGCAACGGAAAAAGCTTTATTTTCTTGATTTAATTTGAATTAGTTCGCTTAACCATTATAAAGAGCACGTTGTTTTGTTGATTCAATAACTATTCTTAAGAGAAATTATATTCACTGTGAGTTTTTCACTAGTTAATATATAAAATACGGATAATGACAAACGAGTCGAACCATAAAACTAAACCCAACCAAAAAAAAGAGAGAATTCTATCTTTGGTTTCATAGTGTTTGTGAAAGTTTATATTTCACAAAACTTATTTGTGTTTTGGCAGTTCAATTTATTCATAACATTTCCAAGAAACTAAAAAAAAAAAAAGCACTTCCAAGTTATGTTGATCAGTCGATAAATTTATTTATTTATTTTTTATAATGTTTACTTATATCTCCCGTCCTATTGTATCTTTGCACTTGGCCTATAAATAGCCTTCCAAAAAAACAAAAAAACAAGATAATGCTTTCAATTTGGAGAAGTAAGGTGTCGAGTGTTGTGAAATAGGGATCAACTAGTCGTTAGCCCATGCCATGCGTATGCACAAAACTGACATGAATAAATTTATCATGAAGATATAACTATAGTATCCTTATCTCTATTGGAAAAACACATTGATGGACAAATCACGTTCTTTGGAAAGACGGTTATAATCTATAAGTTGGCAGTTCTTAATCTTTCATTGTAGTAATTCAACAAGGAAAAAAAAATCTCTCTCATTATAGTAAAAATTCAGGTGGGAAACCGCATTTGAAAGACATTGCTTTTTTTTTCCCAATAACAATGGACATACTTCTCTTGGATGGGGTGCACAAGAAATAGTTAAATGCGTTAAAAATCGAATTATAAGAAATTTAAAAAGATATTAAATGAAATCACATGAAACGGAAGTGCGATTAAAGGAAAATTACAAGGAAAGTAAAAGATGAACTTTGTTGTGCCGTGCGTGTCTGATCTTACCTCTGAATACCCCTTTTATACCAATGCCTCGTGTCGACCATTCTGTTTCTAGGCCATTCACATGTAACTTCCACATGCATCATATGTCACATGCATCGATTGTCTCCTGCGTTACTTGCCACATGCATCCTATGACACCTAGTCCTATACTATTCTTTTCAAGGTAGAGATTTCTCTATTATTCTCTCTAACCTAAATTTTCTCAAAATCAAGTTATGAATCGTATTATTTAAATGAATCCATATATACACACACGTGTTTTTCTTCTCTTTTAAGAGGGAATTGCTCATCATTTGAAACATCAATTGGTATCACTTGCTCAATCCAATATAAATGGTGTGCATAGCGTGGGTCATGTCTAGTCTATATCTAATATAACATGATATAATTATAGAAATGAGAATGGTGTCACTTTTGGTACCTTCCAATTTTACTATTATTTAAGGATTCTCCTACTAATAAAAAGTATGGCAGAGGAGTGAAGTCTCACTTTGGTAGAGTACTCCTTCTCTAACCAACACATCCCCCACCTTTAACGGTTATATAATATTCTCCTCATCAACATGTCGTACCATCCCCAATTTTTATCACCATTCTCTTCTTATTTTTAAGAGCTTAAGTTACAAAGTTTCACATAAAAATAAGCATAATGTTAACGTAACACTCGTGTAGCATGTGTATAGATTATTGTGGACATTAAGCAAAGTCCATTTAAAAAAATAATACCATTTCTAGGTCGAATTTTGCTTTTACAAATGCATTTTCTTGCACAGGTTGAGTGAGGGGCACTACTGACTTGAAATTACTTTGCTCTAGAAGTGCATGTTAACAAATGAGTACTAATTTCTAATTTCTGATTCACCTCTTGAGAAGCATGCCCATGCTAAAAACGAATGTCAATAATTTACATCAACATACCTCTAGAAAACCTATTTAACAAAAGTGGGTACTAACGGCTACATAAGTTCCATAATGGTGAAATACTCCATTAACTCTCATTGCCAGGTGGGACACCAGCTTAATTAAGTCTGACTGGACGGTTCAAACAGGAAATTATTTACACTTAATAGTGCCAGGAATCAAACTCATAACATGATACACAAAAGCACATTCCTTAACCACTAAATGAGCTGCGTGGGGTTGCCTCTCAAATATTTCAGCCAAATCTTTCAGAAAACTATCAACTGTTCCTTATATTGCTTTTGGTAAATCCTAAAGAACTTGACCATAGAATAAATTGCAAAGAAAAAAATAACTCACTAGACATGTCTCCTTAGTGCCTAACCGAGCGTGGCCATGTGCCCGCTGTGATCCAGAATCGCACACCCAACCGAGCGTGACTAGGTGCCCGCTTTGACCCAGAATCGGACCGCTATGCTGTTCAAGCGACCGAGTCTTGCTAGAGGCCCAGCCACTGACCGGTAGCTTTGGCTACTTGCTATCTCTGTTATGGGCATCTTAGTCTGTTCCTTTGAATGTCTACGCCATGTCAATGTGCAGATTGAGTCGCGGCTTGATTTATTTGTGGTCAATCTCGAGATGCTAATCCAATAGAAAGTTTAAGATTTAAAATTTCGATACTTGAACGTTATCCAATATTGTCATTGATCAGCTAAGCTTTCGGGGGAAAAATAATAAAGTATTTTCGTTAATGTCAATCAAGCCGTATGGGATTTTGTCGCCATCTTCTTCCAATTAAATGATCTCCTTTAGCAACAAAGTTTAAGCGGTACTTTTGACTTATAAGATGCCAAAAGAAATGGTGCCAGTCTTGGGAAATAGACATACGTATCTTCACTTTCCTGTTTAGGTAACATAATTAAATTTTTCCAGAAAGTTTCGTGTGGCAGAGTTTGCCAAAAGATGTTGCCCAGCATCGACAAACCTACTGTTCCATATGTTAAGACCTTAATCTAACTATAACACCATGTAAGGAAGTTAATTAGTTCATTTTTAGTTGGTCTAAAGACAGCTCTCTTCCAATTTCCGTCAAAATCTAAAATATTATTCAAATGCTAAAGGTGTATTGCTAAAGAATGATTAAACACTTAATAACAATAGTTAACAAATTGAAAATCAGGTGCTTACTTAGCTACTTAACAAGTGACCCATGGGTACTCTTTTAACATTCGTATATTTTAAAAGGTTTCATGTATTTCCACTTTAATAAAATCAAAGTATATGCACTACAAAATTCCAAAAAGGCGAGAGGTAAGAATTAAGGTGTTTCGTCTTGAATTTTTTAAAGCAAGAAAAAGTGTTCTTTTTATTTAAAATATTGTTTGAATTTTAAATTTTTTATCAAAATACTGTGTGTTTATCTGTCAACATTTATGTTTGGCGAGGGGTAAAAAGATGACAAATTGTGAAAGTATGGGGTTTAGAAAAGCAAAAATAAAAAATTAGAAGTCGATTCAGACACTCATTGATTGATTTGATATGCCAGCGTTTCGGGAGTAGGTTCGTTCCCTGTGGCTGTCCCTCTACATGCACAAGTGAACTGTTTAAAAACTTACCGAGCTCAAGGTTCCTTTCATTTTGCTGGACGACCATAAGTGGAGACTTTAATGAATTGTTTCCTGAATTAAGATGGCTTCGATGGTTATACATTGGGCCCGATATATTTTCTTCAGCAATCAATTTGTATCTATCTAAATTAGTGGTGCTGGAATTGTCACAAAACAACCTTACAGAAGATTGGGGAGGATGGAGTTTGATCATGGTAAGATGGAAAAAAAGACATCTTCTATAATCTTTGCTTTGTTTTGTTTTATCAATTAAACTCCTTTTTGACAGCTTTTTCTCTTTTGTACAGTCGGCAAAGCAGCTAAAAGTTCTCAACCTTTCATATAGCTGGGAGTTAAGATGTACTCCTAAGCTCTTGGCTTTCACGAAGTTGGAGATTCTCAACTTGTCCAATTGTTACAAACTGAAGCAAGTCGACCCTTCTATTGGCAAACTCAAGAGCCTCATTTCCTTGGACTTGTGTTGATGTCATAATTTGAAAGAGCTACCAAAGGAAGTGGGGGAATTGCAAGAACTTAAAGAACTTTTAATTTCTACTGGCATTACAAAGATTCCTATGTCAGTCTATTCTCTGAGGAAGCTAGAGGAACTGGCTATCGAATATTGTGTTGAAATCCCTCTCGCAATTGGGAATCTTTCTACTCTCAAACGACTTAAACTAGGTGGTTGCACGTCATTGATAGAAATTCCTAGCTCAATTGGGAATCTTTCTTCTCTCAAACGACTTGAACTAGGTGGTTGCATGTCATTGACAGAAATCCCTAGCTCAATTGGTAATCTTTTTTCTCTCGAACAACTTGATCTACTGAGTTGCGAGTCATTGACAGAAATCCCTAGCTCAATTGGGAATCTTTCTTCTCTCAAACAACTTGATCTACGGGGTTGTGTGTCATTGAGAGAAATCCCTAGTTCAATTAGGAATCTTTTTTCTCTCGAACAACTTGACCTACAGGGTTGTGTGTCATTGAGAGAAATCCCTAACTCAATTGGGAATCTTTCTTCTCTCGAACAACTTGACTTACAGGGTTGTGTGTCATTGATAGAAATCCCTAACTCAATTGGGAATCTTTCTTCTCTCGAACAACTTCATCTAGGGGGTTGCGTGTCATTGACAAAAATCCCTAGCTCAATTAGGAATCTTTCTTCTCTCGAACAACTTCATCTATGGGGTTGCGTATCATTGAAAGAAATCACTAGCTCAATTGAGAATCTTTCTTCTCTCGAACAACTTAATCTAGAGGGTTGCGTGTCATTGACAAAAATCCCTAGCTCAATTGGGAATCTTTCTTCTCTCGAACAACTTCATCTATGGGGTTGCGTGTCATTGAAAGAAATCCCTAGCTCAATTGGGAATCTTTCTTCTCTCAAATACCTTAACCTTGATGGGTGTTGTTCACTAAAAGAAATTCCTACCTCAATTGGGGATTTACCGAATTTGCAAATGGGGATTTTTGACCTTGAATAGTTACCTATTTCTATTGGATGGTTGAACGAACCCTCAAAGGCTATTTCTTAAATCCTGTGATAGTCTAAAAGGGGGAATTCCAAGAGAAAACGATGACTTGTCTTCGCTCGTGATTCTCCATATCACTGGCACATTGATATTTGACCCACCAGAAAGCATATGGAACCTTTCTTCTCTCTAATGCCTTGACCAATAGGGCTGTAAGGAGTTAGATCGTTGCTACGTATCTTCAGGTCAATTCCCTGATTCCCAGGTTGCCAGAGCTTTCTTACCTATTCCACCTAGAAGAACTTCATTTTTATGGATACGATCAACTTGAGTACTTTCCAGAGCTTACCTCAAGACTCTTTTAACTTTGTGTTGACTCCTGTCCTAAGTTGATATTGCCTGAGCTTGACGGATTCAAGTACTTGGAAGAGTTGTCAATAAAACACTACAATTCCATTGAAAGAATGGACCTCTCACAATCGAATCTTTTGAAAGGATTGGAAATTGAGGATTGCAATAATCTAGTTGAAATTTAGGGCCAAGGTAAATTGGAGTTCTTGGAGACAATACCTACATATAGCTGCAAGTCCATTAGAAGGCTGATTCATCCAAAATTACGAGGGCTTGAAGCAATTAAAACTTGCTATTGTGACAATATAGTCGAAATACAAGGTCTTGATAAGGTGGGAGTTGTTAGAGATGTTCAATGTCTGTAATTGTGGTTCCATCGAAAGATTACTTGACCTATGATGCTTTTGGAACTTGAAAGAGTTGAATATCAATGGTTGTCATAATCTACGTGGTGTGGAGACTCAATTCTTAGTCTTACATAATTGCAAGAGTGGGGAAGTCGGTCCTAGAAGCTAACATGATGCTTCAGCCAAGATCAAAATTTAGATCCGATTGTGGTTCTTCATATGTTAGAATGCGTTGGTCATTTGGTAAGATTCTTCGTCCTTTAACAACTAGCATGAGTGAAAAGTGTAATACTTTTCTAACAGATATAATCTTTTACGAATTATTTGCTCGACACTTGGTATCTATTTGATCTAGATTTGCCTAAATATATTTGCTGTTGATTGCATCACGGCAATGTTTTTTCAGCTAATCTTCAATCGGCCACTTTTGCAGATAGATTGGCGGCTTGTGAGGCAACAAATGAAAATAAATGACATAGGTAAACAAGAATTACTTAGTGATTTATAGTTTCCCTCTTGGTAAACCCAAGATGAGAATTTTTCATCAAGAGGTTGATATTCTGCAACTCAATTTATAAACTCCGCGCCAGATCTCTTTTTCCTCTGTCTCAAACTAGTATTTTCCTTTAAAAAAATCCTTCGCCATTTTGAACTCCTTTTGCGAGCAATTTTATGTGTCGGATTTGACTATTGGTAGATATCCTGTTTAGGACAAACAGCTCTCGATTTTTCGTGATGATGGGAAAGCCCGTCCATTGTTCATTTGAGCATGAATTCCCAGTAAGGAAGAGAAACTAAGCTAAAATAAAAACCAAGGTTCAATTTTTTTCTGGTGCGTGATTTAAAAAAGTAAAAGTTAGCTTTGGCTAGCCTTTTTCATCTATGATTGTAGGCAGGCTTTCCATAAACAATTGTGAGACTGTTGAAAGATTATCAAGCGAGATAAATTGGTGCTACTTTCGTGATAGGTCTGGTTGGTCTATGTAATGATCGAGGCTTACTTTTGGACTTCAATTCAAAGAGCTGTATAGATAACCTTTTGCATAATTGGGACAATTTTTTGCCTGCTCTGTAAAACAAGCTAGGCGAGGAGCTTAGGATTTTGCTTATTATTTTGCATCCCGTTTGATCCTGATGTTGTCATGGAATCATTTTATCAAATGATTGATTTGGGTTTGGCTAACTTGGCTGAGGCAATTCATAGTCCATACCAGAGAACGATCAAATGAAGAAGAGGGATTTTGCTGAGGTGTCATCAGCAACAGTTGAAGGCTAGCTTTTGTGCGACCTTGAACAGGCTCACGGGCCAACTGGAGTGTCCTAAGGAAGTTTTTTATGCCTGTGAAGATCAAAGCACTTGATATGGTTTCATCAGCACAAAACTGAATGATTATGAATGTATTATTTTTCAGTTGAATCTACTTTTTGTATGCTCATAAGGTTCTACCTCTATTAAGCAAATATATACGTGCTGATTTTTCTACATGTTAACCAGATGCAGAGTTCTTTGATGCAATGCGCTCTAGTGGTGTCATTCCCAAACTTAGTCAGGCTCTACAGATAGAGGTATGCACTGCCAGTCCTACCATAACTGTGAAAGAGTGACTTGTGTACTTGTATTTGATTGAATGTGTTGTATGCTTGTTAGGTTCTACCTCTTTGTTAATCGAATATGTAAGTGCTGATTTTTCTGCATGTTACCCTGATGCAGAGTTGTTTGATGCGGTCTTGTTCTAATGATATCACTTTCAAAGCCAATGATAGGTTCTGCAGATGGGGGTATGTACTACCACTTGTACCATAATAGAGTAACTTGTGTGCTTATACTACGTGAGCTGTGGAATTTCTCCAGAAATCCGTGAACTAGGATGCATGATGACAATCTCCTCTTATTCTGTCAGTTCATAATATCTTTTGAATGTTGTGATAAAGGTCTTTGATACGACGAGCTTAAATCTCATGTATGCAGCATTAAATTTGTAAAGTTAGATATAGCCTCCTAGCAAACAATTCCGTATTGCTGATTTTGCTAATTGGATATTGCAAAATAACCAAGTAACAAGTACGCCTTTCTGTTCTGTAGTTTGGGCACTTTGCCTTTTCGGCATCCGTTCTGTTCATAAACACAAACAAGGATGATGGCGCTAATTGCTGACTTCTCTTCTCTTAAGTCCGTTGTTTTCTATTTCTTTGGTAGATAATGAATTCTGTTGATTGTGATCCAACTGCGAATTAATCAGAGACCTCTGGAATGTGTGGCAAAACTAATGTCCCCAGATTTTGGTGTTGATAGATGAGATTCATTGAAGAAATCACTCGTAGATTGCCAGAATCTGGACCAGGTCAAAATAACCTTGTTTATATTGATGGACTCTCAAGTCTATGCTTACTACTTTCAGCTAATTGTAGACTCTTCATTCCAAATACATCTAAAAATAGACAGAACTAAGGATCCATGCAGCCACGACTTGATCTCTCTTCGAGATGATTGGAGAGTGTTACACATCTTTACTCTCAACCATCTCATGTAACACATGCATCACCCTCATTTTCTGACCATCTTTAGCAAGTGCCCGGGTGGAGACTAGTTATAAGTCTTCTAAGGTTGAATTTGTTAGTGTGCATAACTTTTGATGAAATATCATAAACAACCTGAATTTATCATTTATTTTTTTCCTGAATCTATCACGAAGTACTTATGTAGCTAGTTGAATTATAATTATTTTCAAAATCTCACGTGACAACAGCTGATTGGAAAAGCCAATGAGTGTAAGACCCAAATACAGGGTTTACATTTGATGATGCGGTTCAAACTATAAGAGACACACCTTCGGGTCGTCCAAAACTTCTTAACGACTTGCCTCGAATGACAACCAAGAGAAGGGAACAAAATCTCACCAAGGAATGAAGGAGGAGAAGGAGAAGGGGAAGGGGAAGGAGAAGAAGAAGATTGCCTCAACTGAGTTGACAACAAAATTGCAGCTACCACTGCTACCGGGACCTTCTCATGTGGACTCCGGTGCCACCTCCTCTGTGGTTTAACTGGTATGATGTCTAATTCATGAAATATTTGATATAATGCCAAAGTGCTAATTTCCAAGTCCCCTTCATTTATTGAGTAGTATAAGCTTGCACAAGTTCAATTTCCTTGCTCTCGTATCAGCAGCAGCATCACGAAGTCCGTTCTTCCAATTCCCAAGGAAATGTTCTTTTTTATTCTTTGCAGGGTTTTTATACCGATAAATTGTTGATACTCCCTGCACTAACCGCCGACGATCGTGGTGTACATGGTCACATCTAGCTCTCAGCCTGTGTCTTCCAAATTTTTCAGCAATCGAACGGCTTTTCCAGTGTTGCCGGTTCTGCGCAATCCCTCATCATGGCTTGGCACGTGGTTATATCTACCTCGATTGTCTGGCCAACATTTCATCCGCCAAGCTCATGGCTTTGGCGATTCTACCCTCTCCAACGAGCCCATTGATCATAGTGTTAAAAGCTCGCAGTTGTGGGTTCAAGTCCAAGTTTGACCATTTTACACAAAACTGAGGACCCGAGATCGGATCTATTCAATTGGCAGAGGTAATTCATCAAAATGTTGGGAATAGAACTGTTGGGAGTCGTTCCTTTCGAACCCATCCACTCGATCATGTCAATGGTGACGGGGTAATGCTTCATCTTGGCCCCAACCCCCAAGAGTTGGGCGAAACAGGGAGGTAAAGTCAAGAGGGTTCACTCGAATCGTCCTCTCCAAGAAGAATAAAGCATTGTCAGCTTCCACCAATCCGCCATTTCTGCATTTGTTCACCACAAAGGTCACAAGTTCAGATTGATCCATTGTATCACTCACTCCAGCAGTGGATGGGCAACCGTGGGAGCGATAGTGAAAGAAAATGGTTCGATGCAAAGATGGGATGAGAAGTGGGAGGTTTCGCGAGATCGCCAGATTCTCGAACAAGACGGTGAAGAGCAGAAGTGCAAATGGATCGATTCATTCTCATTAGTTTTGCCAAATTTTCTCCTTCCAAGTTCAAGAATCCACAAATTGACGTGATGGCGTATGGAGAGGATGATTATTAGGCAATTCAATCACTGAAACTTTAGATGTCTGATAACAACATAGTTTTCGGTTCAATCATTGAAAACTACTTGATTGGCAAACTGAACATTTCTAGAAGTACTCTGATCGATTCATTCCTGTACTCAGCAATTGAAGAGAGGTCAGGATGCATAATCATGCTCTTATACCGTTGTGAAAACAACTATGAAATCCACATGTGAGACCAAATCCGAATGGATTGAAATCTCACATGACAAGAACGGTGAACACTAGTGAAGTCGAAGTATCGCCTGTCGACATGAACGTTTCTAATCTTACTACTATCGGACCAAAAAAATGAGAAAATAATACTAACGTTTTCTATTATTGTCATTATGTGTATAGAACGTACTTTTGACATTATAACGTTTTCTATTCGATGCTTTCTTACTCATCGAATGAGGCAGACTTCCCGGCTCACATGTTGCAAAACGAATTTTTCTTATATGAATTTTTGGGCTGGATGGTTTACATATGAAGTACGTATTTCTTTGTGTTTTGCATATGAAGTACGTACTTCGTGAAGGAAAATAATAATTATTTTTTTGGCCCCGATGACATAGGGTTACTCATCCAAGTGGATAAAACTCTAAACATGTGAAACAGATGATGAAGCTAAGGGTGCGTTTGTTTGCGTTTCGTTTAAAAATTGTTAGGAAAACGTAAATAGAAAAAAGTGTTTTTGTTCGGGAACAATTTTTGAACAAAAACGCGTTTGGTAAATTTGTTCCGGGAATAAAAAATAAACAGAAATACGTTTGGTAAATTTATATAATTTTTTTATTTCTTTTATTTTTTAATATTTTTATTCTATTTATTCTATTTTTTTTTTTTTTTTCTTTTTCTTTTTTTTCTTTTTTCTTCTTTTGGCCGGCCGCCGGCCTCGCCATGGCCGGCGACCGCGGCCTCGCCCAGCCACGGCGAGGCTCGCCGGCCCTCGCGAGGTCGAGCCTCGCCGTAGCCGGGCGAGGCTCGGCCTCGCCGGATCCGGGCGAGATCGAGCTTGCCTAGCCCGGCGTGAGGTCGGCCTCGCCTTGGCTGGGCGAGCTCGAGCTCGGCCTCGCCGGGGGCCGGCGAGCCTCGCCGTGGCTGGGCGAGGCCGGCGATCGCGAAAGAAAAAGAAAGAAAATAAGAAGAAAAAGAAGAAGAAATACAAAAGTGTTTCTAAGATTTGTTTTAGAAATAAGAAACACAAAATTTGTGTTTCTAAGATTTGTTTTAGAAATAAGAAACACAAAATTTGTGTTTCTTATTTCTGTTTCTTTTTTTGTTCTTGGGAACAAAAGAACAAAAAAGGAATAGAAACGCACCCGTTTTTGTTCCTTTTTGTTCCCAGAAACAAAAAAACAGAAAAAGTGTTTAAAAACAAAAAAAGAAACATAAACAAACAGACCCTAAATCAATCATTTCTCTTTGAAATTGAAAGTGTCTTCTTTTTGCGATAGCTTATCATCATGTCGTTCAATTGAACAAAGCATGCAACCGATTAGAAGTGCCGCTCTACGAGGACATAGAAAGACAATAATTTACGAAGTAGATATGAACCCGAACTGTAACGCCCAAAAAAAAAATAAAAAAATAATAATAATAAAACAGAAAAGAAATCTTGAAATGTTTGCACGTAGCATCCAGGTGTGTCGAAGAAAAGAGGGGGGGATTACACGCATCTCTTTTCTCTCTCTCTCTCTCTCTCTCTCAAACGAACAAAACCCATCCGCGTCTTCTCTACCGAAACACCCACTTCTTTTCTCCCCTGTTCTTGCTTCGTTCCACAAAAAAAAAAAAACCCGACCTCATCTCGGCCTCTCACGACCGGTGCCTCCATCCAGCAGCGAAATCTTCTGTTCGGAGCTACGCCGCCGGCCGTGGAACCCTAGCTCGCCCGACGCCTCCTCCCTTCCCCAACGGTGAAAGATCCAGGCAAGTGGGGCTGTGTTTAGAGTTTCGGGTTCACAAAAAGGCTGTTTCTAGATGTGCATGTGAGAATCGGGATAGATTTTGAAGTTGGGTGCGAGAAATTTGGGAACCAAAGCTCTGTTTGGGAGTTAAAATTTGGGGGATTTGAAGTTTTATTCCTTTGCACTAGACATTGGTTGCTGGATGAGGTACTATCACATGTTATCTAGAGGATTTTCCTCTCCTCCGATTTTGTTGTGGTTCGGCCTCACCTATGATGTGCCGTTTGCAAGTTGTCCGTCTGGTTAATGGCCATCATGGGAGTAGAAAGTCTGCAAGAAAGCTGAGAAATATTGTTTTGCTTGGTAGAAGGCCATGAGTGTTGTGAATTTTTGCTTTGTACCGAGTTATAGAATGTTTCTTGTGGGTAAAGACCTACTGTGATTAATTTTAGATGCTGTGGAAGAGTCTTGAGGTGTTGTAATAGAGATTGGTAGAGAAATTTGCAGTTTGGTTGAACTAAAAATAGAAGAAAACAGTATAAGATGCTTCTGTTTTAGAGAAATATAGATGGAAAGCCTTTTGTTTTGGTGTCGCCTTAAATTCTGATGATGTGGATAAGGAAAAGAACAAGTTTACTTGAGAGAACATTCATTAGATCAAGTTCAGCATCTAGTTATAGCAAGGTTAATAAGAAAATGTGTTGGTAAGAGCATTTACCTTGAATTAGTAAACTGTACTTTAGAAAACAGCAATACCTTAGGTGATTCCACGAATTTTCTGTAATTTTCTAGAAAGAATTGGACATTAAATTCTTAATGAAAGTTGTAGGACACATCCTTAGGAATGACATATCAAAATTTGAGAGCAAATGATCAAGATTAAGGTGGTGAAACGATAGTTCTCCTGTAGGTACTAAATCTGGGAGTTGCTGCAGAATTTTGAGGAGAAGACAGCAAATTACTGCTCTTAATACATTGATATTTAGGCTTAGGTTTCTTCACGGAAAATGTTAATCTATGTCTTTTCTATAACACACTGAAATTTCATAACATTCCGATGAGGTTAGATATACTTTCTGTGTCTGTGATTGAAATTGCTCATTTCAGTCTATAGACTGCTTTGATCCGAGAATGTGCAGCAGTTGCTGTGTCGCCTTTAATGGAGTTCCTTTATAAGTATCTAATGATGTATGTTTAGACCTATTTGTGATTGTTCACGTACTGAAGTTGTTGGTGCTGCAATAAGGCTGAATTGTGAAATGTGTGGTTGGCTAAAGAGCCAAGGTGAGACCCCGGGTGTCGGGATGCCTGGAGAGGGGTGACGATGAGTAGTGGTATTCTCTCCGGAGGTCTGAGAAGGGTTGGATAACTTCTCAGGGACCTCGTGATGCCAGGTTGGGTGCGAGGGGACAGGGTGGAGTATCATCTTCCCCTGCGTGATCGTGGACCTCGTGATGCCAGGTTGGGTGCGAGGGGTTTAGGGCGGAGTGTCGTCTCCCCCTGGGTGATTGTTGCAGCTAGATTTATGTGGATTCAGCAAATTGATGACTTATTAACCTATTTGTCTTGTTATTAGCCAAATCCAAGTTAGGACTAACCGCCCACTTGCTGAGTTTTTATTATTTCAAAAAATGACCTAAAGTGAATTTTGTGTCAAATAAGGACCCGAAGTAATCAAGTTAATCTCTATTAATGACCTTAGCTCACCGGCAAACATTTTCCATCGATTAAAATAGGGGCAATTTTGTCAAAAATTTGTGATTGGTAAAAAATGGAAAATTCTAAATTAATTAAGTTTAGATTATTCATTTAGATGTTTACATTTTCTTCTTTTTTCTCCCTCGTTGTTCCTCAACCAAATCGCTGCTCGGTCGTCATCGTGACTCGATTCTCGTCGCTCCTCGCCTTGCTCGACCGGTGGAGAATTTGGGTTTACGCAAACAAAGAAAGAAGCATATGGTTTTCTTCTTGTTTTTTAATTCGTGCCTCAACCGGCGGAGAACTTGGGTCTTCGACTTTGCGAAGGATGGGTACAAGGAATGGGAAGAACTTCGGTCTTTGACTTTGCAGAGGACGGGTACATGGAACAGGGAGACCATAGAAAACCTAGGTTTTTTTTTTTTTTTTTTTTCTATTTTAGGATTTGTTAATTTTCCTTATATTCTTTTGGACAAAATTGCCCAAACTCCAGTCATCAGAAATGTCACGAGTGAACATTTGGCTAACCAGCAAGCTTAGGTTCTTATTTGGAATTGATTCAACCACTTCGGGTCCTTATTTGAGATAATGGGTTCACTTTAGGTCTTTATTTGACACAAAGTTAATTTCGGGTCCTTATTTGAGAAAATTGGTCCACTTCATATCCTTATTTGGAATTTTCCCCTTCTTTATTTGGTGTCCTCCGCAACAACCAAATTTTCTTCTGTGTTGGCAAAAACTAAACTATTCTTTAACAATAAAGTAGAGTGAAATCTTAACATAAATTGTAGAGGTTGATTAAATTAAACGGATTGAAATCTTAACATAAATTGATTGAAACTTTTACTCTATATAGAGTAGAGTGAAAATAGTAGCTGCAGCTCCCTACACTTAGATCTCCATCTATCGTTAGATCAAATTTCAATTAGAATGGAATGAACAACCTATGAGCATTAGTGTGGTTTCACGTACGATTTTCATGAAAGAAAATGCAAAATCGGTAAATGTTATCTCTCATGGATAATTTACTTGGAATTAGATCCTAAAAACTAGTGAGGCTTTGATAAATCACGTCTTACACTATATAGGAGTAATTATACTTGTTGATAACAATTGGGGCTAGGTAGAGAGAGATTTGGGAGAATGACAAAAGATAGATTTGTGTAGCCTTTAATAGAACTTCATGAGCATTGACGGACTGATTGAGTGATTAAACGTTGGATTTGGATGCAACAGATTTCATATTCAAATGGTAACCTCGGAAGCCATACCTGTAATCTAATACACATAGAAGTGGTGGTTTGCATTCATATGTGGGATCAATTAAGCCAAAAGGGTCGGATATCAAGTGTTATAAAAAAAATCATAAGAAAATTTTAGACCACTGTCCAACTATCTTTAATTCTTAATTGATATGGTATGGTAAGCACTTGGTTCAAAAGAATTCCATGGCAGACGACTCCTACATTTTGCGCTTTAGATCTGGATCGTGCAAGCAAGAACTCATGCAAACTACTCGCCTTAAGTTAGCGATGCTTTACTTTATACTACGTCAACGACATGGAATCTGCTTTGACATGAGTCAATTGATATTCATGAGTAAGAACGCAGACGACTGAGAAAGGGCAGATCCAGAGCAATCCAAGCAATGGAATGCATCACACGAAGAAGAGAGAGGGCCAGTGATAATGGTGCCCGAAACTAAAATAGCCGACAGAGCATCCGCGCCCTCATTCAAGAGATTTTTCTAGACATTACTTGCTTTTTCATTGGAACGGACATGGAATTTTCTAACAAATATTGCTTTTTAACTTATAGGGAACAAAAAGATTCAGGCCATTTGTCTTGACAAAGGCTCAGAAGAAACAGATGACAAAGAGGACCGGACATACACAAATGAACAATTCAAAAAGTTATTGAGATTAAGGTTCCTCCAAGCGAGGGATGCAAATTTTAGCGGAGATTTTGAGAAGCTATTTCTTTAATTAAGATGGCTTCAGTGGACAGGATGTCCTTCATCTTTCGAGGCGACCAACTTGCGTATGGAGAAACCAGTCATGCTGGGATTGACACAAAGCACAATCACAGAACATTGGAATGGATGGAGCTCAATCACGATAAGCTGGAACGACACATCCTGATTTCGTGTTTCTAATACTGATTACTCCTTGACGACTAATTCCCACTATACTCTTTGTTCTTATAGATGGCGAAGTGGCTCAAAGTTTGGAACCTTACTAGGTGTGGTCATTTACCATGTACTCTTGAATCCTCGGCTATCCAAAATTTAGAATTTCTCATCCTTAAATATGTGAACATCCAGAGCAAATTCACCCTTCTATTAATGAATTAGGAGAATTGAAGGAACTTGTTTTGGATTCGACTGCTACAAGAGAGATTCCTGCTATTTTTTCTCTGAGGAAGCTAGAGAAGCTTAGTGCCAAGCATTGTTCTACTCTGGTTCAACTTTTCGAACTCCATAAGCCATCTAGTGAATCTGTTGACCCTCGAATTTATGCAATTGTGAGGGAATGACTAAACTTCTAGGCAACATTGAGTACCTCAAGAAGCTGCAGAGCTTGCCATTTGGCGCAACTTCCACACTCTGTTGCCTATTGACACAAATCCCAAACTCCATTGGGAAGATGGAATCCCTAACTAAACTCGACCTGTCCAACACAAGCATAACGTAACTACCATCTTCCATAGAAGATTTGCATAACTTGGAAATCCTGAAGATTTTGCCTACTAGATCGAAAAGTTGCGAGGTGCAATTGGAAGGTTGGGGAAACTCTCGCAATTGGATGCTTCGAGTTGCACTAGAATACAAGGGGAAATTCCAAGTGATTTTAACAACTTGTCTTCACTCGTGAAGCTTCCAACATATACATTTGTTTTTGGCTTGCCAAAAAGCACTCGGAATCTTTCTTCTCTGCAACATCTTGACTTAGGGGCTGTCAAAAGCTTCAATCACTGCATGAGCTTCCTTCTGGGTTAGACTTTCTACAAGTCACTAGGAGTTTTTGCCTCCACTTTTTTACCAAATTCATCTAAGAGAACTCACTGTTTATGATTGCATATCGTTGGAAAATCTCCCACAGCTTCCTCCAAGACTATTGAAGCTTCATGTCATAAGATGTGGCAAGTTGAAATGCTTGCCAAGATTTGAGCCCCGTGAATGCCCCAAAATGATGCAAAGCGAATGCCGACACGTTGCAATATCCCCAACTACGTTGGCCATAGCAGGTCGCGTGAAGTTGACTAAGCTAAATGGCCTTGGACAATGTGCAGAGTCCCTAAGATGCGTGCCAATGAGTGAGAACTATGGATCAAGCACTCCATTAGATATAGAAGACAATCTAGTCGAAGTTCAATGTCTTGACAAGTTGAAGCACTTGGAAGAATTGGATGTAGATTTTTGCCATTTTATTGGAAGACTGGACCTTCCAAAACCAAATCATCTGAATGATTGACCGCTAGATATTGCAAAAATCTAGTTGAAATTTGAGGCCTTTATCATTCGGAGTTCTTGGAAGCATTGCATATCACTGATTGCACGTCCATTTTGAGATTGAACTTTGCAAAATCAAAGCGTCTAAAGGAATTGAAGGCCACAAATTGCAAAAGTCTAATTGAGATTCGAGGCCTTGATAGGTTGAAGTTCTCAAAAAAGTTGGAACTCTAGTCATGCAAGTCCCTGGAAAGATTACCAAAACTGTCGTGCTTGGAGACCCTAATAGAGTTGAACATCAACTAGTCCATTGTCTGACCAAAAACATCTGGTGCATTGAGCTTCATGATATTGAGTCTGGAGAATTTCTTGTCTTGCCAAAGCATATACATGGACGAATGTCCATCCTTAAAGATATTGCCAAACCTGTCAAATTTCGAGAATTTAGAGAAGCTCACCATCAGGATTCGCTTGATATTTTGGAGATACTCGGAATTGAGGATTTGATATCTCTGGTACATCTAGATATCACATGATGCAAGTCAATCAAGACTTTACCAGATTTGTCGACATGTAAGATGTTACAATTTCTGGTGGCCCAAGACTGCGACAAACTTGCCGAACTTCGAGGACTTGAAAATTTGGGGTTGATGTCTTTGGATGTTTCTGAATGCGACTCACTGGGAGCAATACCGAACTTTTCTAGAACACACGTCATATAGGAGTATGAAGAATGCCCATATGATTATGGCTTACCAATGATTGAATTCCGAAGGTAATGATGTGATAAATCATGTATTACAATTGTGAGACAATTGATGCTTCCCTAAACTAAGGAAAAAGAGCAAGTAAATTGTCGTTCTTCTTTTGATTCTTACTAACTTTTTGCCAAGAACATTTTCCTAAACAATCAGCTCTCCGATTTTTCATTATGATCCCGAAGCATTGGAATTTTATGCTACTCAAGGCGGATTTGTTCCCTTGATGCTTGTCCTGGACATTCCAACTTGGCAAAGTTAATCTCATCCATGCCATATGTGCTCGTGGTTTTGATGTGAGCGAGTTAAATCAATCAAGAAAACTAATATTCCAATTTCGCTGCAAACTTAGTCTAATGAGTTAGCTGCCGCAAGTCCAAACAACTCCAAGAAGTCAGGAATGACCAAGGTACTAGCCACAAAGAACGATGCTCAAAGCTTGTGGAGTTAGTTATGCTATCTTCCATTTGCCTGAACTGAGTTGACCACAAAATGCACTAAAAATCTCAAAAAAAAAAAAAAAGAAAAAAAAAAAAAAAGAGAGGAAGGTAATGTCTTTGAAGATAGAAGATAACAAACGAAATCGTGAGGATTGCAGCTACCGCTGCTTCCAGAGACTTTTCATGTAAACTCCGGTGCTGCCCCCTCTGTGGTATGATGACTAGTTCCTCAAAAATTTGATATAATGCCAAAGTTTTTGTAAAAACAGCGAGCTGTCAATATTGCCAATTTTCCAAGACCACACGATTTATTCGAAAGTATAAGCTAGCACAGGTTCATTTTTCTTACTCTCATATCAGCAGCATACCAATATCTGGTTTTCCAATTCCCCAGGAAATGAAGATTTTTCCTCTTTGCAGGGGTTTATACCAATAAATTATCGATACTCTTTTACATTGTCAAAATGTCACAGTTGGCATCAAAACTGAATTGCATATTAAGCTTATTATCAATAAGAAAATTAACGTTAGATTCACTTATAACGTCTCAGCTAGAGATGTCCATCACTTTTCTGACTCAGTTTATTGAGAGGGGTGACAGTTTCCATTGCTCAAGCTTTTCCTAGGTGTTTATTGTTGCACTGAAATTGAAGTGTAGCTGGATATGATTTTTACTTTGCCAGAGCTGTTACTGTGCATCAGCAACAATTGGAACTCCATAGATTCCTTGCTGATAGGAATATACACCTGTACCATCAATATGGAGTAGCGTAATGACACTTCGCAGCATGATCAAGTGCCATTCAATGGCTGTCCACTAATTTGCGTAATTATCGTACGCGTATTTACATGTAACTATGTAAGGTACTTCCGTGCTTTTCCTCGTGAAAAGCGAGGGAAAATTAATTGCTTGCTTTAGTATAGTTTGGCAGATAGGATTGCTGGAGACTCTTGAATTACTCATCTAGTTCCTGATTTGCTGAATCATTATGACAATCTTCTTACTGAAGATTGGACATCCTAGCGATTTGTCAGCTGACAATTTCTGTAGCAAAAATAACTTCAAACGGCACTAATGCTTGAAGAAATCTTGTTGAAGTTGGAAATGTTAAATTCATTTTTCTCGGACATGATAATTGGCACCGCATGTAGAAATCCACCCGCACGCCATCCAAATCCGGGACTGATACAAATTCTGTCTCGGCATTGTAAGAAACAGGGGAAGCAGAATAGAATGGTACTATGAAATACTGAATGAGAGAAACATCAGGTGCAATTCCAGATAAATGTCATTTGACCAAAATGTAGTTCCAAATATCAGTTGAAACCGGCATTTCATACGTGCAAGTTGCCCCTAAAGTCATTGCCTAATCAATCCAAAGGCCATTTGCACTTGCATCCCGCATCCTCTTTCTGTCAAATTACTTAACATAAGGTGACATCAAGCCTGGATCTGCACTCTGCAGCCTCTTTCTGTTGATATTGTTAGAAATCTGACAGCCTCATACAAACCTTTTTTATGGTTACTTTTCAATTGATTATGGTAGATATTACATCAAAGCACTTTGAAAATCACTTATCGGGTTACAGTTTTGCCTAATTAGACGAATGATTCCAATGGACCAATGATTAAAAAAAATCTTTGGCTTTACCCTTGAGAGAACATCGATATCAACATGTTGTTAGCATGTGATTAAGATCTTTTGCGAACCTTTTTTCCCTCCAAAAGAACGTATTTCGCAATAGTAATCTTCAACATGATATGCATTTTCTTTGTGGCGTCATAGTGGGCGTACAGCTTCGTATGGTCTCTTCAAAGATTGTCCCTGATAATTCAGTAGAAATTGTCGTCAGAAGTTGTCTCTGGTGCCGTGTTTTGTGTCCGAACTTCTTTTGTTTGTCTACTACTCTACCTCATTCTCCATTAAAAAAAAAAAACAATAAGTAGATACAATAGAAGTTAGTCTAATAACTAACAAGTCAAAAGTTAGCATACCTAGATTTCTGAAAAACAATTGCTTGTATCTCAATCGCTCCGAAGATATTTTTCAAAATATAAATGATTTGGAAAATATACATTTTCTCATACAAGCATAATATAATTCAAGCAAAAACATTATGCCCAAAAGATTGAAGGTATACCATGGAATCAAGCTACTTATGGGCTTCATATCATTGCAGAAGGAACCTTTAAACCATGTAGAGGTCCTCATTGTCCCAAAAAGTGGCATGTGATTTGATGCCGGAAATGGAGTACCTTGTGTGTGTTTTCATTGGTAGCCATCACAACATCGAGGCACCGAATTGCATTGGTAAATTGAGGCATATACATTATCTCAATTTTTCTTATACTAATATCGAAAGGCTTCTTAAATCAATTATTCAACTACACAACCTAGAGGCTTTAATGTTACGTGGTTGTGAAAATCTTACCAAGTCACCTGAATATATTGAGAAATTGATCAATTTACGATTTCTCAACATTAGAGAAACTCTAAGCCTAACAGCTATGCCACTGTTTATAGGTGACCTTGTGGGTGTTGAGATGTTGCTACCATTGTTTATAGGTAATCTTGTGGGTCTTGAGATGTTGTCCAAATTTGTTGTGGGAACCAAAAATGGGTCGAGACTAAAGGAGTTGAAAATAATACTGAATGCACCTTGTAGGGAAATTATTCATCTTCAAGTTGCATAGGTTGGAGAGCATGTCAATTTACCCACGAGGGACAGAATATGCCAGTGGACCACGCAGTGAGTGAAGATTATGAAAATTTCTGGAATTTGTTTGCAATTCTAACGAAATGACTAACTTGAAAAAAAAGAAGAAAAGAATATACATTGAGAATCATATTGGCCAAAAAAAAAGGTACGAGAATGACATCGAACAAATTGTAAAAGTACAGCAATTGGCGGTTTATTATCTCTAAAGTTTTTGCACAAGTTTTGTGAAGAGAGTCTCCTAAAGATTTTGTTAAAAGTGAAATGCATTGCTTTCTATTCTTTTCCCACATAATCAAGGCAATAACACTTTCAAGAATATGTTCTACACGTCTCAATGTCTTTTCCCGTTTCCACATGCATTATTTTCTCTAACATGGCTCTTAGAGAGTATCATCATATAAAAATTAATCTCCACTATGAATACATTGACTCTTACACTGGTATCGATTCTTCATTGTTGGCCAAAGGCCAAAAGTGTAAATTGAATGCCTCCCAGCAAAAGACCAATTTTCCACCTGCATTATGCTAGTGCATTTTGCTGTACGTCACATTTGAACTGGTGTACCTCATAGATACTTTCACACTTTTCAATGAAAGGCTGAAATATTCTTTAGCGGTTCGACAGTGAGTGATCTTCTAGGATTTGTAAAAAGATGAATATTAACTTTCTACGCCTTTTACACAGACATGGGATACATACTAAATTAGATTTGGAACCCCCAAAATGACAAGATCCATATCAATTTTATGTGAGTCCCATTAAATTTAATAGTCTAAATTCAAATTAAGGTGAGGGTTCGTCGAGTTCACTAAATACATAGTAGAAAAATAAGTAAGGAATAAGTGACGCAGTTGTCGTACCATATAAATTGTGCTCATGGTGCTAGGTTGTACCACACTCGTACAGGAGGCCCACTAAAAAGGAGCCACATAAAAAGCAAATGGAAAAATCATAAGTATTTTTTTTCATTAACCTGAATTACACGTGAATGTTGATATAGCTAGTATGAGTACCTAGAGGGGGGTGAATAGGTATATAAAGAATTTTTCTTGATAATTGCACAATACTAGACAGTTGATCGATTTGAGACAAACGATAATCAAAGTAAGACTGAGAGAAGAGAAAATTAAACACGCGGTTTATAGTGGTTTAGCTTATGTCAAGCCTACGTCCACTCTTTTGACCGACCTATTATCATTGGATTCCACTATGAACAAAGAGATGTTACAAGCGTTGTTCTCCCTTGCTTTCTCGGTGTAGATGATCTACCACACTCGCTCAAGGAATCACTAAGTATAGACACTCTTTGTGTGTACAATTTTTGCTTAAAATGTATCGACTGATAATCAAGGTACTTCAAACTCTAGAATTTATCTTTCGATCATACACTAAAGTAACTAGAACGTCTTCATTTTATACTCCTTTATGCCATCATACCCGTTGGCACTTACCAAAGGAATTCCTCCAATCTACCCGTTGGACGGAATCAATCAAGAAGATCATTCGAGCTATTTAAGGAACATGACGATAGCCCATCAATCATGTTCGCCCATACAATCAGGATCTTGGTTTCCAAGAATAGAACTTTCCAAGAATATTTCGTCGACCATCGGATCTTTAAACGATCTTGAATACGAATAAAAGAATCCGTTATATTTATCCAGCCAAGAGATCTTCTCCAGAGGATAAGACCAAATCCTCAACCAAATACTTTGGCTCTGGATTGCCTTCGTCATTGGATTAGAAAAACTGTCAATGAGAATAGTCTTGAGTCTTGAGATCCGAAAGTCTCCAGACTCTAAACCAAAGATCTGTACTTATCCAGACTAGACTAATAGAAATGTTTTGTCAGCTTCAAAATATTCTGGAGAGATTTCTCCAACAAATGTAGTTCAAACTCATTAAAATTTGTATTGAATTAAATTTTGTAACTTTAAAACCGTAACAATTAATTCTTTGAACTTTAACTAATCCATACGATTCAACTCATTAAAAATGAGTTAACAATTATATTTTTGACCACATGAACGCTTCTAGTGGTGAGAAACTTATGTTTTAAGGATAAGGAAAGCGAAAGCGAAAGGTTGTCCATCTTCACTTTGATTCGCACGGCTACGTGATCTCATTACAACGAGAACTAACAAAAAGGAAGGATTAATCAATTAGAGAAGTAAATTGCCTCATCAAAGGCGGTAAGATTGTGCGAATCCCAAACACATCTTGCTCATCTTTTAAGGCAAGAGAAGTAATTTCTAGCATGAACACTTTTGCAAAAGTTGCCGAGTAAAGGAAATGATTGCGTGGCTCTTTAAGGAGTAGCACAATGTGAAAACTAATTTTCTGATGTGAATACCTTGACTTCAACGGAAAGTGCCGATTCTTTCAATTAATGGATTCAGGGAAGGCTAAAGGTCATCCGTCTTCATTTTGATTTGATTGGTAACGGAGTCTAATTGCAAAGAGAAAGTAACAAAATATCCTCAAAAGTCTAAAGTGAGGTTAGTCTTGCATGAAGGTGACAATTAGCTTTCTAATATAAAATTAGATTTGAACCATTGAAAATGATAAGATTTGCATAAGTTTTATGAGTTTTGCTAAATCTAATGGTCTAAATTTAAATTAAGATGAGTGTATATCAAGTTCAGAAAGAGTGTGTTTAATAATATTTTTATTTTCGAAAATAATTTTAGTTTAGATATAATTTTTTTCATTTTTATTTTCAAGAACAAAGAAAACGATTTTTTTTTACTTTTTTCTATTTCAAATATATTTTCTGATCACTTTTTTATTTTGAAAAATAGAAAAATTAATATGAATTTTTATTTTTATTTTATTTTGATCAACAGAAAAATTTAAAAACGGGGTGAGTACGAAACATGGTCTGAATTTTTTGTTCTTTTTGGTCGAGAAACATGGCCTGAATAATCACTAGAAAAATGAGTACGCGAATGAGTCACTTATCACATGGACATTGGTCAAAGGAACAGGCAAAGGAGAGAAAAAGCTCACGCAGTTGTCGTACCACATGAGTTGGCCGCCACATGTTGGGGTGTACCACACTTGAGCATGAGGGCCCACTAAGAAGGAGCCATGTAGAAGCAAATGAAAATTTGTTACTATTTTTTTTTATTAACATGAATTACGTTTGAATGTAGTTTATACTCATTAAATTTCTCTGTGGTCAATTTTTTTTTTTTTTTTACTTTAAATTCATAACAACCCATTCTTTATATTTTTGCTAACTCAAGTACAATCTAACTCACTAAACATGAGTTGAATCATAGATTGTTCTTCAACCCATTTTAATGCCAACGAAAGACTTCCATTTCCGCGGCAGAGAAAGCATTTCCGCGGCAGAGAAAGCAAAAGGTTGCTCATCCTCACTTTGATTTGCACGGCTAGGTGGTCCAATTACAAGGAGATTTGACAAAAGGTGAGAGTTAAAGAGGCATATTGCCCCATCAAATACATCCACAGTAAGATTGTGTGTATGCCAAGCACGTGTGGCTCATCCTTCAAGGCGAGAGAAGAAGTAATTCCTCAATTTGGAACATGGATACTTCTGCAAAAGCTGCCAAGTAGGCGATTGCGTGGCTCCTTAAGGAGTAGCACTATGGGAAAACTAAATTTCCAATGTGAACACCTACTTCAATGTAAAGTATGGACTCTTTCAATTAATAGGGTTAGGAAAAGCTAGAGGTTGCTTATATTCATTTTGATTTTAGTGGCCACGCGGTCCAATTACAATGAGAGAGTAACAAAGTATCTTTAAAAGTCTACAGTGAAGAAGTCTCGCCCTAAGGTGACGATTAGCCTCCCACACTTTTTACACAAACATGATATTATATATATATATATATATATATATATATATATATGTTAAAGATTTGCACTTTTGAAAATGAGTTAGAAAGTAGATTTTCGATTAATTTTAATGCCTCTAATAGAGAGAGACTTTAGCTTCAATGGGCAAGTAAAGTGAAAAGTTACCCATCTTCACTTTGATCTTTGCAGCGATGTGGTCCAATTACAAGGTGAAATCACAAAAGGTGAGGGCTGATTATGTAAATTGCTAGGAGCGTTCATGATTTTGTTTGTTTCGAATTACAGATAAGCAAGAGTTGAATCGAATTAAATCAAACTGAAAACTCGATTTGATTTGATTTGGTTTTTCAGTTTTTCTTTTTGTGCCCTACTTACTAAAATTAAACTGAATGAGGGTGAAAAAGGAGAGAGTATTTAAGTTGAGTTAATTTTTATTGAGAATTTCGATTTGATTTAGTTAATTAATTTAGAATAATTCAAACAAAAATATTGCTTTTTTATCATCAGAATTGGATGAAATCAAAATGGAATTGGATGAAATCAAAATGCACGACATTTCGATTTATTTCAACACCCTTACAAATTACCACGCAAAAGGCGCAATCCACGGCAAGATTGCGTGTGTCCCGAGCAGGTCTGGCTCATCCTTTGAGGCCAGAGAAGAAGCAAATTCCAATTTGAACACCTTGCGGAAGTTGCCGAGCAAAAGTGCTGATCACGTTACGACAAAAAAGGAAAAAGGGCGACGATCTCGTGGCTCTTTGCGGAGAAGCAGTGAAAATTTCTTTAAAGTCTACAGCGAGGTAGTCTTGCCAATTTCGAGGAAGCGAGGTTTGTTTCTGTCGTCTTGGTCAAAAAGGTGAAGGTAAAAAAGCAGTACGATTGCCTCGTGAAAGAAACGCAATCCTCTCCACAAGATTGCATGTCTCCTTTGGGCAAGAGGTTCCAAGTAAAGCTTTATTTAAAGTCCCGAGTGCTTGTGCCCCGGGAGCAGAAACGCCAGTCACCAGAAATCACTTGAGACGCTCGCCTTTCGCTCTGAGACATCTGGCTTTGATAGCTCTAGATTGAGGCGTGGAGGTGGTCTCAGAATTGTGCTGCTTTTGAGACTCGGACACGACTTGATGTGCTTTAAGGTAACTCATTTTTAAACATTAAAGCCCATCCGAGTAATTCCGTCTCTGCGTCACTCCTCCGGATGAGCCGGATAGTCTATTACATTTTGATAGAAGAAAATAAAAACATTTAATTATTACTCATTGCATGACATCTTACATCCTTAAAAGCATGCACAATATAACATGTGAAATTCCATCGACTTTTTCAAAATCACGGTCATCACATTTATTGCAGATTTTTCTTACTACGTTCCCCTTATTCAAACTGATCAGTATGAGCGGTCCAACTGGTTAAACCTGGTGGAATTTGATAGTTCTCTCTCTCATATTTCTCACTTTCTGTATCTTTTAAATGTGGCCTCTCTCTTGCAGAACAATTCAAGGCTATCATCTACAGTCCGCACTATCTTTCTTTGTTCATTTCCCTCTTGAAAGTTCTCGCTGAGGCTTGTTTAGGGTCTTCTCTCTCCGATCTCGCACCTCTTTTCGTATCTCAGCTCGCGGAAGGTAATCGTTTTTTTCATCTCTTATTACCGTGTCATTTCTGTTGATTTGTTGCGGCTGAACTAGTGTGTTTTGGGCTCTATTTGTCTAATGGGGGTGGCTGCTACCGTGGTGTGTCGCCAGCTCATAATGGACTTACGTAGAAAAGAGAAGCCTTTGCTTTCGACTGTAGATGTGACTAATCATGTGGCCTCTCTGTCTCATTGTTCGTTTGCATCGTAATTCAGCGTCGATCCTTTGCTAAGATAGAGTGAGTTGGAATGCGAGCGCGCTAAATTCTATTGCGCGCAAAATTGCCACTATTCACCTCAAGCCAAGGACCGTCTTTCCATGGATCGTGAGGTTTCTTTGTCTCTGATGGTGTAAGATCAATTAAATAAAAAATGACATAGAAAAGAAAAAGTAATAGGGCGGTTCACGGCAAGTTCCAAGATCAAGGGGGTTCAATTTTCAATTCCGAAAATTGAGAACATGCTCTAATAGGTGGGTTTCAGGGTTTTGGTCCAGAATCTACAGTCTGTAGCCAATCACCCATAAAAGCAAGTACTCTCTTAATCAGATTTATTCACAATTTTGCCTTAGACAAATATAGGACATTCTAGACAAATAATATGTTGTCTTCCTTGAATTATCGGACTATACAATCCTAAAAAGTATACTGCCTTTCGCCTCTAACTCATTTTCTTCCTTCAAAGTTTTGAAAATTGACGAAGTTAATTGCCCAAAAAAAGGGTAAAAAGAGGTTGAATTGAGTAATGAAAAAGTATAGTTCACACGCATAAACGGCAATAGCTATTATGTGAAGATCAGAGCATTTTTAACTCTATTGTCACTTTCTCCAACGAAAAATCTCCAGTGCTACTTTTTACCTCCTCTCAAATCAGTGATAGCTTCAGTCATCATCATAATACAAGACATACAAAAATCCATGGTATGATGCTTCTTAAGATCTTTTATGTTAGAGAAAAATAAACTAATTGAACTTTAACGTATACACATGAAAACATTTAAAGAAATTGAACTATACATGTTTATTAAGACACTCACTTAGCTTCATATCTCTCATATCTTTCACCTTTTTGCTACAAACTATAAGTTCATTCCTCAAAATGTAATTAATCAATTTAATCTGACTTATCACGAATTTAGCCTATAATCCTATTCTACGTTCATTTAATTGGATTAAAAAAACTTTGCAACGATATTCTCAAGGTGGGCCCTCGAGGAAAAAGGGGGCACGCACTGAAGGCCATTCTTTTCAAACCTTGGTCCTCTCTGAGATAGCTAGTATAAACACCTAGAGGGGGGTGAATAGGTATATAAAGGATTTTTCTTAATAATTGCACAGCACTTCGACAGTTAATAGATTTGAGACAGACGGTAATCAAATTAAGATTGAGAGAAGAGAAAATTGAACACGCGATGTATAGTGGTTCGGCTCGTTTCAAGCCTACGTCCACTTTTCTTCACTGATTGCCTATTGGCTGGATTCCACTATGAACAAAGAGATGTTACATAAAGACTGACTTTGCCTTGATTCCACAAAGTGTGGATATTCTACCACACCTCCTCAAGATTTCTCACAAATATAGACTCTCTTTTGTATGCAAGTATTCGCTCAAAGGAATTGTCTAAACAAAAAGGAGCTTCAGACTTTGGAATTCTTCTATCGCTCGCTTTTCAATACTTGAGAACATCTTCCTTATATACTCCTTTATGCCATCATACCCGTTGGCACTTACCAAAGGAATTCTTCAAATCTACCCGTTGGACGGAATCAATTAGGAAGATTATCCGAGCTATTAAAGGAACGTGTAAATAGCCCATCAATCCTGTTCGCCCATACAATCAGGATCTCGGTTTCCATAAGTAGAACCTTCCAATAATACTTAGTCAATCACCGGATCTTTCAATTATCGAGTCAATCTTCGATCAATCAAAAGACTTCGTTATGTCTTTTCCAGCCACGAGATTTTCTCAGTTGATAAGGTTAAATCCTTAATGAAACATCCGATTCCGGATAACCTTTCTTCAACGGATTAAAGACTGTCGTCAATGAGGATAGACTTTGAGTCTTGAGTGGCGATCCAGGAGGTCTTTAGACTTTAAATAGCGAGAGTCTTGCAAGCCTTGAGACTAGACTAATGGAAACGTTTTGTCGGCTTCAAAACACTTCAAAAGATTTTTCCAACAATCTCCCCATTTTTGACGGTGACAAAACTTTCCGCAGATTTGGATAACTTTGACTGCAAAACATTTCTCAAACACATATGCATATCTTATAGAGATAAATGGCTAAATGATTAACACTAGAATCTGCAACCACAGAAAATAGGTTAGTTTAGTATACGATAAAGCCATACATAAGATATCAATAGTATTTAATAGAGAGCAGTCAAGTTCAAGTCTAGTTTAGTTCTCATCCAGACACAAAGTCAACAAAGTCAAACAAAACAATCCACCAAACCACAGTTTAAAAAGTTAAAAAAATAATCATTGAAAGTTTGTATCATTGAAAGTTTGTTCAAATCTTGCATCTCTCCCCCTTTTTGTCAGCATTAAAAATGTTGAGATGAAGTCAAGATTGCTTGGGAACGCGGACAAGCTGAAAATTTTCCATAGACTGAACGATGCCTTCCAGCCTTTTCAAGTCTTCCTTCAGTTGTGCAATCTCTTCACCCTTGGCATTGGCCTGAATCTGAACAGAGAGGGCTTCGATCTTATCATTCAATGAACATGAAGAAACTTGACCCGCTTTCTGCAAGTTTTGAACCTCGCATCCCAAGGCATAAATTTGACCTCGCATCTCCAATAGAATATTCATGATTCCGCGAAAATGTATTATCAGTCGGCGAGTACTTGCTTCCGCCCGTCGATGGAGTAAACGCAGACGATACTACATCAGTATAATCTCACAGGTTTGGCGATGAAACTTCATGACCTTATTCTGGAAACTGAGAGGCATAAACATCCTCTGGGTCTGTAGGTGAGCAATTGACTCCTTCACTTGCATCAGAATATGAAGACTTCCCTCCTTTCTCTTGATCTCCCCCTGTTTCCATGCCTACAGGCGGAGAGGAGAGTTCCTCAGTTTCTCCTTCTTTTCTTTCTTCTTCAAGTCTTTCCTCCCCTGCTTCCTTCTCATCTCCTTCCTTCTCCTCTGCTTCTTTCGTCATTTGTTCCGATTCTTTCTGTGGAACAGGACGACTTAAATTTTTCAAAGCCATTGCAGAGATGGTGATGTCATCCTCATCATCTCCATCCTCAATGAGGAGAGCTCTTCTTCTCTTGGATGGAGCAACCATGGGCTCCTTCCCTTTTCTTTTAGCTGCAGAAGAGTGTTGATGAGATTTGGCAGGAGTCTTCTCCTTGAATTTTTCCAACTCCTTGCTCAGTTCCTTCAGATGCATTTTGGTTACCATTTTCAGTCCTACCACCATATGATCGCATGGTCGAACACAAAAGATTTGCGGAGGCTGAATATTCAGATGTCTGAATAACTTCGTAACAAGGCTTGGATAAGGGAGTTGACCTCTGTCCTTCATCATCGCTCTATACATGTGAAACATCACAGTGTGAGGGAGAGAAAACCTTTTCCTAGAGAGGATGGCATACATCAGCTTTGCCTCTGAACTTGAGACATCAGTCTTGGAAGTTGATTTTGGTCGGAGGCAATTGATTACTATCTTGTGAAGCAAGATGTTGAATGCCCTCATCCTTAAGTAGGTGATCTTCTCCTCGTTCTCCTGTCCTTCACCGAAGTTCCAGTGTGGCCCGAGCAATGGAAACTTTGATCGGTTGATATCTTCCTCTTTCAACTCCTAACACATCTGCCAAAGCATATTCATATCCACAACATAGTCTTGGTCTTTGGCGCTGAAAGAAAATCTGTTTGCATCCAAGAAACTAAGATTTGAATAGAAATATGCGATTAATTCAAAGCATAGGCCTCTCGTAGTGTCGTCGAGCGCGAACTTTTCAAGTTGAAGATAACTGAACTTTTCCCTCAAGTTCATATTCACAAAGCATCCAGAAAATCAAAATCCACACTTCTAGGGTTTATTACCCCACGCTTCACAATTTCGAGTACGAGATCCTTTTGTTCATTTGATCTGAACAAATCTCCCATTTTTCCTTGTTTTTCAACCGCAACACCCATTTTTGGTTGAAATTTTGTATCTGATTTGTCATCATCATTCCCATCTACGAGGATTCGGCCCTCGAGTCAAGAGGATCACTTGGGATATTTGCAAGGGATTCCTCAGCCACCCCTCTACGAGCAATTCCCATATTTTCCATTTTTCGCAGAAAGATATATTCGTTCCCATATCCTTTGTCTTTAAGAAAACCATCAACATAGTTCAAAGGAGTACGAATTCCTTTTAAGGCACGATAGAGCTGGTAAATATAAGCGGGCTTTTGAACTCTTACAAGATCTGCTTCCTCGATGAAATCTTCCTGTTGTGGATGATCAACGCCTTGAGGACTTGTTGGAGGAGAATGACGCTACTGAGAATGTTGTGGGCTCGGTTGCTATTCAGGAGACACTTCCTCTTCAGTAAGATCGAAGTGCGTAGGCCCCTCACTCATTCTCCGTGGTCCCCTGTTTGCGATTCTCGAAGATTTTCTTGAGGATGACATCTTTCTCAATTTTTGGAAGATTCCTTGCTTGACTTTCCCAAGAAAGATGACAACTTTTTGTAGATTAAACAAAGAAGACAAACGGGAATGGAGGATTGATGCTTTCTAGGGTTTTTGAGAGTAAAGTGAAGAGGAATCAACAGTGCACGATTGGTTAAAAAGAGAGAGATAAATGAACTGTCACAAAGGAAATAAAAAAAATGCATTTTCAAAATAACTGTCTTTTTCCGCAAAAATAGCAATTTCAAAAATTCTTTCTTTTTGAAAATGAAACGATACAATAATTACGTCGATTAAATATAGAAACAATTTAAATACAGTCTGACGATCGTACCTTTTCAAGATAGGATAAGAGAGAAAGACTTACTGATCTGACAGTCATACCAAAACTATCTTGTAAATAAAGTCTTGTATGTCGAGTCTAAAAGTCTTTAGACTTTAATTTCCTCATACCTCAAAATGTTGAGTGCGGAATGGATAGATTCAAATTGATTTTTCTCCAAAGGCTTTGTGAATATGTCCGCTAGTTGTTTCTTTGAGTCAACAAATTGAATTGAAACATCTCCATTTTGAACATGGTCTCTAATAAAGTGATGTTGAATCTCTATATGCTTTGCTTTTGAGTGGAGAATTGGATTTTTGGTGAGGTTGATAGCGCTGGTGTTGTCGCAATTAATCTCCGTGCATGAGTCTTCAATTTCAAAGTCTCTTAGCTGTTGTTTTATCCATAGAATTTGTGAACAGCAACTTCCAAGAGCTACATACTCTGCTTCTGTTGTTGAAAGAGTTACAGTGCTTTGTTTCCTTGAAAACCAAGACACTACTCTACTTCCAAGCAACTGGCAAGTTCCCGAAGTGCTTTTCCTATCAACTCGCAACCGCCCGATCTGCGTCTCGAATATCCCCGAGAAGATCAAAGTCTCCCTTCTTAGGGTACCAAAGACCGATGCTTGAAGATGAAGCAACGTATTTAATAATACGTTTTGCAGCACTAAGATGAGATTCTTTAGCATCTGATTGAAACCTAGCACAGATACAAACACTGAACAAAATGTCAGGTCTAGAAGCAGTAAGATAAAGAAGTGAACCAATGACGCTTCTGTACAGCTTTTGATCGACTTTCTTTCCTTCTTCATCTTTGCCTATCTTCAAGGAACTTGACATTGGTACGTCGATCTTTTTGCAATTTTCCAGACCGAACTTTTTGACAAGATCATTTGCATACTTTTCTTGATGAATAAACGTTCCTTCCTCCAATTGTTTTATTTGAAGTCCAAGAAAGAAGGTTAACTCACCCATCATGCTAATTTCAAATTCATCCTGCATAGTCTTAAAAAATTTTTTGCACAGACTTTCATTAGAGGATCCAAAGATGATATCATCGACATATATTTGAACAAGCAGAAAACTTTTGCTTTCTCTTTTAATAAAAAGAGTAGTATCCACTTTACCTTTAACAAATCCATTTTGAATTAAAAATTTACTTAATCTGTCATACCAGGCTCGAGGTACTTGCTTTAAGCCATATAAGGCCTTTTTGAGTCGAATCTTGAGTCTGATTTCTTCGGGTCTTCAAACCCTGGTGGTTGTTCCACATAGACTTCCTCATGGATGAATCCATTTAGGAAAGCACTTTTGACGTCCATTTGAAATAACCTGAAATTTTTATGACAAGCAAATGCAAGTAATAAACAAATTGCTTCTAACCTTGCTACCGGTACATAAGTCTCGTCATAGTCGATCCCTTCTTCTTGTGTGTATCCCTTGGCCACGAGTCTTGCTTTGTTTCTTATGACTTTACATTTCTCGTCCATCTTGTTTCTGAAAACCCATTTAGCTCCAACAACTGATTTACTTTTCGGTTTTGGAGTTAATTCCCAAACATCATTAATTTTGAATTGTCTAAGTTCTTCTTGCATAGCTTCAATCCAGCTTTCATCGGATAAAGCTTCTTCTATGCTTTTGGGTTCTATTTCAGAAATAAGAGCCACAGCACTAGACTCTTCTCGCCTTTTGGATCTGGTGCGAATTCCTTCATTAATTTCGCCGATAATGAGATCTTTGGGATGACTGGACTTATGCTTCCAGTTACTGGTTGATTTGTCTGATTGATGATCTCTTTCTTTATTTGAATCTTCACGAACAGCTTGATCTTTGGTTTGCAGTCCGAGATGCTTCTTGAGTTGTAAGCTTTGGAGGATCTGTAGTATGTTCGGACTCTTCATGATGAGTCTCGATTTGGATTCATTTTGCGTAGAGTCTTGAAATTTGACATTCATTGACTCCTCCACGACCGGCTCTTCTTGTTATAGACTCTGTAGGATTTACTTGATGTAGAATATCCAAGGAAGATTCCTTCATCTGACCTTTCTTCAAATTTACCAACTCGATCTTTTGCATTTTTCATAATAAAGCATTTACAACCGAACACATGAAAGTATGAAACAATAGGCTTCTTACCTTTGAATAACTCATAAGGGGTTTTCTCTAGAATAGGTCTTAAGAAGACTCTATTGATGATATAGCATCTTTGTTGAAACAGCTTTAGCCCAAAAACGTGAAGAAATCTTACTTTCAATTAAAGAGTTCTAGCCATTTCTTGAAGAGATTTATTCTTTCTTTCCACAACTCCATTTTTCTGAGGAGTATATGGAGAGGAGAACACATGCTTAAAGCCAGATTCATCACAAAATTTCGTAAAATCTTGATTTTCAAATTCACCTCCATGATCTGTTTTTATACTTGAAATGACATGCCTCTTTTCATTTTGAACCTTCTTAGCAAATTTTTCAAAGTAAGAGAAAGTTTCAGACTTTCTTGCTAAGAAATATACCCAAGTAAATCTTGAGTAATCATCCACAATTACTAGGCAGTATTTCTTACCTCCAATGCTTTGCGTTCTTGTTGGTCCGAAGAGATCCATATGCAAGAGCTGCAGTTCACGGTTAGTAGAAACTTGATTTATTGGTTTAAAAGGAATTTCTTACCTGTTTTCCCAATATACATGGTGTACATAGATCATACTTTTGGTATGTTAAAATGGGTAGACCACGAACAAGCTTCTTTCTTTGAGATTTTGGCTATCTCGCTTCATGTTGATATGCCCAAGTTTTTTGTGCCATAAGTTCGCTTCGTCTTGTATTGAGATTAGACATTGCGATTCATCTGGTTTCATGTCCAAGAGGTAGATATTTCCATGTCTTCGACCCATGAATGACGAGTAGTGTCTTTGCTGGTTCTGAACAAATACCCTCTTGAAAGTTGATTCTAAAATCGGCATCACAAACCGACCGATACTTAGCAGATTGTAATTGAGCCCTTCAACTAAAGAAACATTGCTTATTGTGAGGTTCCCAATCTTCACAGTTCCAAATCCCACAATACTTCCTTTGCTGTTTCCTCCAAATGAAACTTTTCCTCCATTTACTTGAACAAGCTTAATGAAGCTATTTGAATCTCCTGTCATGTGTCTTGAGCATCCACTGTCAAGATACCACTTTACCTTTTTCTTAACGGAGACCTGCATTTAAAATAAAGTCTCAAGCTTTCTTTGGTACCCAAATTTTCTTGGATCATTTTGTGTTAGTAAGATAAGTAGTATTAACCCATACTTTCTTAACTCTGGTTTCCAAACCATAGGACACTCTTTTTCAAAGTGATCCGGATTGTTACACTTTGAACACCGAGTGCATTTCGACCTGAGACTTTACAAAAACTTTCTTGAAATGATTTTTGTAAGCCTCTCTCAAGGGTCTTGTCTTAATTCTTTCTTTTACTTTAGGAAAATCAATCAAGGGAATTGTTTTACGCTGTCATACCGAGACCGGACTTATTGAAGTAAGGTCTTTGAACTAAAAGAATTTTTTCAAGCTTTTCGGACCCTATTGAAAATTTCTTTGAAATATTGGATAAGTCAGTTTTCAAAAGAGCATTATCTTTCAAAAGACTATCTTCATTTTCTTTAAGGGTGGAAACATTTAAGTCTAGCTGTTAACTTTTTCTACTAAAACATTTTCCTTTTGTCTTAGAGCTGAGTTTTCCTTTTTAAGTTCGGAAATTCTTTTGAGAGAAGTCTTAAGACTAAAACACAGTTCATCAATATATTTAGAAACTTTGACAGGAATTTTAAAATTACTTGCCTCAAATTCACCTGTCTAAGTCGATCCGAATAAGTCGAGTCGATTGTGCCATTAGACATAGGTTGGCATATTCATTATCACTTTCTTCACACTGTATCACTCCAGGTTTCGGCTTTGAGGGCTTTTGAAACTTTTCTGCTTTTCCTCTCTTCTTCTTCGGGAGAGGACAGTTGGGTCGATGTGTCCCTTTTTCTTACATTCAAAGCAAACTACATCTTTGTTTGGTTCCTCATCATCATGAGACTTGGTCTCGCTGTTTTTGAAAACTTTGCCTCTTTGAGTTGAACCTTCTTCCTTTTCTATTCAGTTTTACGAACCTTCTTATCATGAGAGCAAGCTCCTCATCGTCCAAATCATCTTGAATCTGCATCATCGGAATCATCATTTGATTTTAATGCAATGGATTTCTTACCTTTTGGATCTTCATCTTCATTAATTAGTTCCACTTCATAAGATTGAAGAGTTCCAATCAGCTCGTTGACAGATAGTGGCATAATTCTCTACGTCTCTCTTATTGAAGTCTTTATGTTATTCCAATCCTTGGAGAGTCCACGCAGTAGCTTGTTCACCTTCATGGGATCAGAAATTTTTTGTCCTTGATTCGCAAGACCATTGACGATATCTGTAAAACGACTAAACATGTCAGTTATAGATTCTCCTGGTTTCATTTTGAAGGCTTCATATTGACCGAGGAGAATGTTAATTCTGGTTTCCTTCACTCGATCTGTTCCTTCATAGGTGATATGTAATCTGTCCCAAACTTCTTTTGCTGTATCACAAGAAGATATTCTGTTATATTCAGTTGGTGACAAAGCATAGTATAAAGAGTAAATTGCTTTTGCATCGAGTGTTTGTCTCTTGATTAACTCTTCTTGAGTCATTCCGCTGGTCTCAACAGTTTCTTTCCCTCTTTCAGAGACTAATGCAGCTGTAGGAGTAATTCCTTTTTCTACAACGTCCCATTCCAGAGGATCCTTTGATCGTAGGAAAGGTTTCATCTTGTTCTTCCAAATGTTGTAGTCCTTTCCATCAAAGTAGGGAGGTCTGGTATTGCTTTGCCCTTCCATCAGCCCTGGTGCTAGCATACTAGCCATGGATCTTTTACTCTGAAGTAAAACACTTCAAATAAAGTGAGTACACATGCTCTGATACCAATTGAGATAGCTAGTATAAACACCTAGAGGGGGGTGAATAGGTATATAAAGGATTTTTCTTAATAATTGCACAGCACTTCGACAGTTAATAGATTTGAGACAGACGATAATCAAATTAAGATTGAGAGAAGAGAAAATTGAACACGTGATGTATAGTGGTTCGGCTCGTTTCAAGCCTACGTCCACTTTTCTTCACTGACAGCCTATTAGCTGGATTCCACTATGAACAAAGAGATGTTACAGCCACGAGCTTTGCCTTGATTCCACAAAGTGTGGACATTCTACCACACCTCCTCAAGATTTCTCACAAATATAGACTCTCTTTTGTATGCAAGTATTCGCTCAAAGGAATTGTCTAAACAAAAAGGAGCTTCAGACTTTGGAATTCTTCTATCGCTCGCTTTTCAATACCTGAGAACATCTTCCTTATATACTCCTTTATGCCATCATACCCGTTGGCACTTACCAAAGGAATTCCTCCAATCTACCCGTTGGACAGAATCAATTAGGAAGATTATCCGAGCTATTAAAGGAACGTGTAAATAGCCCATCAATCCTGTTCGCCCATACAATCAGGATCTCGGTTTCCATAAGTAGAACCTTCCAATAATACTTAGTCAATCACTGGATCTTTCAATTATCGAGTCAATCTTCAATCAATCAAAAGACTCTGTTATGTCTTTTCCAGCCACGAGATTTTCTCCAGTTGATAAGGTTAAATCCTTAATGAAACATCCAGTTCTGGAAAACATTTCTTCAACGGATTAAAGACTATCAATGAGGATAGACTTTGAGTCTTGAGTACGCGATCCGGAGGTCTTCAGACTTTAAATAGCAGAGTCTTGCAAGCCTTCAAACTAGACTGATGGAAACGTTTTGTTAGCTTCAAAACACTTCAAGAAGATTTTTCCAACAATCTCTGGATTTTCCTCAGCAGTTCCCTTTATTTTTCTTCTCTTCTGCTCCTCCTTCGATCATGACCAAATTTCAAGTCGTTCAGACTAGGGCAAAGTCAGAGCAAGGCAAACAAAGGGATGCACCGTACGCTTCCGGTCGTTCCTTTGCTATGCTCGTTGCACTGATTCTTTTCTCTATGCTTGTATTCTATCATCTCAAGAGGAAGAATGTGAGCGTAGAAAAATAGAGCACTAAGGAGCATTCACTTCTTCTTTGGTGTCATCTAATGAATGACAGTTCTATTCTACAAATAAAATGACGATCAATTATTTAAATTTCAAAGTTTGAAGAGAAGAACTCAGTGATGTTACATTAGGTTAAAGTGGATTTGTTTTGCGTGACATTGCTAATACGTAAGGTCAGCGGAAACAAATATAAGAGAAATAGCAAAGAACTTTTGTTCATCTCTGTCTCATTTCCAATTTCATTTAGAATATGACAATTTGAAATTAAAATGTAAGATCACATTCCTAATCACTAACTAGGCTCTTTCTTTATATCTTCCACACATTTCCAATTTCGTTTGACTCATTTATCAGCTTTTAAATGATTTATCAAATTATGATTTTTGATAATCAAACAAAAATAGAACCTTTGCTTATTTATTTTAATGAATGCAACTTGCTTGTACACAGATTCTAGCTTTTTATAGCCCAAGTAAGAATTTAACATCGTGAGCGGGCCAAGCCAACATCTTTTGACTTGACTAGAGGGTGAGATACAAAAGAAGACAAGGCAAGGACTAAAAGCATTTGCAACTGCTTCTGTTCAATCAATTACAAATTTAATTAAAGATTTCGTGTTAATCTGTTCTTGCTTGGTAAAAATATTTTGGTGGGGTCAAGACTTATGGATGAATATGTATTTTTTTTAAATAATTGTGTTTAAGCATAATTTCCGAGAGTTGGCTAGGGCAGGGCACCCTTAGCCCCTCATTAAATTCACCTATATTGTCAGACATTTTGGATGTGGCGGGAGAAGAACTAAACAAGGAGAAAACTCAGGAGGGCATTGGGAATATATACTGCTGAGAGAGTTGATAACTTAATCAGTGGAGGTTAGGGAAATGAAGAAAATAAGAAAAATAGAAAAAACCATTAGTAATGAGGGCGAGGATATGGACATGGATGACCCATTTAGCAAGAATGGTTCGGGAAGGCCTACCATTGTTGGGGGAGAGCTCAATCTCATTTTTCTTTTTTCTTTTTTGGTTGGGTCAAAAGCCAACTCTCATTGAGATTGAGCGAACGAAAATGCTTAGAGAGAGAGAGAGAGTTTGCCTATTTTGGCTCCACTTTTCTAATTTTTAAATGACAATTTCTTATTTAATGACTCACAAATTTCATTACTATTTCCTTTAAATTGTTTCCTTTTCAAGTGATTATGAAGATTCGATATTAGATTTTATGAATATAAATAATCAGTACTTTGATGAAGGCAGAGATCAACGTATATGCATGTACTTTCAAATTGATGCTTACATTAAACCACTGATCAAAGGCATGATTGGAGCAAATATGAAAATTTTCTAGAGGACCTGAGTGCATATGACCTTAATAAATTTGAACCTTTGTTATTATTGAGTCTCATGTGAAAACCACATAATATAAGAGGGAAGATTCATTAGGGGCATATGCATTTGAGAATGCCTAATGAAATATAGGCATCAACATGTTAGCTTTAGTTAATTTTACATGTGGGCGACATGTTTAATTTGTAACCAAACAATAAGAGACAAAATTAATGAAAATCTCCTCGATTAGGAAAGTCCATGCATCAAGAGGATGAGGTCCATGGGAAAGAGAAGATGTGCATTACACTGCTCCAAAACAACAACTTGTAATATTGGATTAATCAATAGACACCCCCCCTAAGAAACTCATTCAGTAAATATTGTGTACATACGGAAATCAGGTGCTTTCTATCTAGCCTTTTCACTTGTTTATCTACATCTTTTAGTGGAGCAAGAAGGCATCTTCTCTTCATTAAACATTTTAGTGTTAGTAATCGTTCATAATGCATGTGCTCTCCGCCAAAGATTAGGAGCCTTGAATATAGAGCACGCATGTAGAGATGGAGATTAGCCATTCTCTTCTTGTCCATGAGTGGACACAACCCAATGATGTTGCCTTGACGAGAGGGCGCTGTCCATTGGAAAGAAAAGATGTACGCCTAAGTCAATAGCTTTTACTATTCAATTAGTCAACATACTGACTTGATCATTAAACATTTTGGATTCGAAATCGTTCAGAAATCATATGCTCTCCTCCCTAAAAGCACGTGCTCTGCCTTTTCATTTGCTTATCTACTTCTTCTTGTGCAGCAGGTTGGCATCCTCTTCATTTTTGTCTATAAGATTTCTATGGGGAAAGGGCAAAGTCTGAGCAAAATAAAAAGAAAAAGAAAAAGAGCGCAAAAAAAAGGAGCACTGAGGGAGAAAAAGAGAAGGATTGCTGAGAAAGAGATCACTGATGGTGCATTTGCTTCTTCGTCCTTACCTTCCATACCCACGGGAGGAGGTAGCGATCAATACGACGTGTTCTTAAGCTTTAGAGGCTCCGACACTCGCAAAGAATTCACTGATCACCTCTACCGCAGTTTGATCAATGTAGGGACTATACCGATTTCTGTGTTCAGGGATGATGACAGCCTTGAAATTGGCAATAATTTTAATTCAGAGATTCTCAATGCTATCACGCGATCTAAGATTTCAATCCCCATCATCTCTGAAAATTATGCTTCGAGCAAATGGTGCCTCCGTGAGCTAGTACGCATCATGGACTGCCATAAGAGCATGTCGCACACAGTGTTGCCCATTTTTTACAAAGTGCTCCCATCGGATGTGCGGTATCTAAATGGAAATTTTGGGGAGGCCTTCAATTTGCGTAAGAAGCGTTTTGACAAGGAGGACATTCAAGAAGGTCAACGTGCCCTTATAGAAGTGAGTAACTTGAATGGATGGGAATCTGAGAAATTTGCCAATGGGTACTTACCTTCTGCCTGCACTTTTTTTTATTTTTTTTATTTCCCTAAGTATTGTTATTTAGCGAAACCAATGTCATATGGGATGAACTGCTTCCACTACAAGCTTACAAAACAATCCCAAAATGTCCCAGTGAATAACCATAATGGCCCACGGACTACAAATACTTGTACTTCCTAAGATTTCCCCTGAAAACTACACTAACAACGTCTAAAACATTAGGATCCCTTACTCAGTCTTCCAAAGCTTGGTAATTGCCGGATAAATAGACCTCTTGCTTCACATAGATCATGCCTAGGTTCAAGACCTGCTGTTGCCAGTAACTTTCATTGATAGGTGATCTGTAAGTTAATTATAAGTCCTCCATTTAGTCCCGTGGGATAAGCTGGCCTTAGAGGGAGAACATCTTCTTCTCCTAAACTTTTTGTAACCAAAATTATTGACCTCCTATCCTTCAACTAGCAGTGACCATAAGCCTCATAACAAACACTTTGCTTCTGAAGAATCTTAATTTGCTAGGTGCGCCACCTTATCTTATTCCAATAAGATCTATCTATAAGAAGAAAAAGAAGGGGAAAAATGAGATGACTACTACACCATCATCCTATATTGTCACTCGTAAAACCAAAAAAATTTGCATGTTAAATGGTTGCATCCATCCTTCACATATATGTGGGTGTCTTTTGATGAGATTACGCAAAAGAATGAAGTTATGATGAGTTTTTTTGTTTGACAGGCATGAAGGAAAATTAGTGGAAGAAGTTACCAAAACGATTCTAAGCAAGTTGAGACGTCAGTCTCAGCTTGATGTTCCGAAGCACCTAGTGGGAGTTGACGATCATGTCAACAAAATTAGGAATTGGGTAGACATTCCTGCCAGTCATGCTCGAATGATAGGAATATATGGCATGGGTGGGATTGGTAAAACGACTCTTGCCAAGGTAATCTATAACGAGCTATCGAATATCTTTGTGGATCGTAGTTTCCTCCCAGATATACGGGAAACAGCTAACAACAATGGTATTCCTTATCTACAAAATCTACTAATTAAGGAAATACTGCCAAATGAAAATGCTGTTAGTAAAGTTGATGATGGAATTAATTTGATCAAATCTAGATTTAAAGGAAAAAAGTTTCTCATTCTTTTGGATGATATTGATCACCAAAATCAGCTAGATGCTTTGGCTAGAGAACGTGATTGGTTTACTGCAGGAAGTATCATCATTGTTACAACTAGATACAAATCTGTACTTAATCAGTCTGAGTTTGAGGTGGACTACAAGTATGAATTGAATGAATTAGATGAGGTGCATTCTTTGCTTTTATTTAAAAGACATGCGTTTCGCATGGGCCATTGTCCAGAGGATTTTGAGGGTATCTCTAATAAAATCTTATCTACCATGGGTGGGCTTCCCCTAGCTATCAAGGTCATAGGTTCATACTTATATGGAAAAGTAGATAAAAAGATATGGCAAGATATATTGGAGAAATTAAGAACCGAACCGGATAGGGATGTCCAAAAGACATTGAAGATAAGTTATGATGCATTGGAACCTACACAAAAGGAGATTTTTCTGGATATTGCTTGCTTTTTAATCGGCAAAAACAGCAAATATGCCGTTTACATGTGGGAGGACTGTAAGCTTTTTCCATATCTTGGAATTGAAGAGTTGAAGCTAAGGTGCTTAATAAAAATTGGAGATTGTGGTGAGTTTAAAATGCATGACCAATTGCGAGATCTTGGAAGGAGCATCTTTTGCCAAGGAAGATGTCTGAAGCCATGGCTTTATATGCAAGCGGAGGTAACATATGGCACTCTTTCTCTCTCTTTCTCTCTCATAACTCCATAAATTAAATGTGATCCATTTTAGTCTTTTATCTAGTACAACCAGATACCCCTACTCTTTAGGAAAAAAATCTATTCATACACCCATTTATGTCCCCCTTAGATAAATTGTCATAATAATAGGATTATAAGTGTCCCAAGGATGAAAAAGTTACATTATTTAATCCAAATTCATTGATATAAATTACATCCGTCAAAAACTTGCTTTTGCAATCAATTTAAGATTCTTTAACTATGATTCTACACTGAAAATCTCATTCACTAAAAGCATGTAATTTTATATCTACTTGAAACTATTGATAATCTGAAAGATTACAATAATTTAATTAAGATGAAGTGTATGTATCATAGATCAGACAAATGAAGATGTTTTGAATTTTCGTTCAAAACGGTAATGTACAACATAAGTTGATTATAATAACTAATAACTAACCAAATCAGCTACGCTAAAGAAAAATTTCGTACTTATCACAGGTGCTTGCTTTCAAGTATGGTCGAATGTATTGTGGTGTTCCTATGAATTAGGAAATCAATGTTTGATACACTTTTTTTTTTTTTCCATTTTGATTTTGAAGATACCCCTCCCTCTACGAGGTATATCTATCTCTTTTCATTCTTCTTGTGTCTTAATAGCTATGATGGCAAAAATCACCTTAAGAATCTTATAGGGAAAATCCTTACAATGTTTTTAAGCTCGTATCACGTTGACCTTGTTCATCTCATGGATTTAGGTGTGTGATAAAGAGTGAATTTTCTTATTTTCCTTTCTTTGCTTCTTTCATTTCTTGTTGTCTGTTCCTTCGCTTTTCTTAATAAACATTTCTTTCCTCTTCAACTTGTTTTATATTATTTATATTTTTTGGTATAATGCCCTTTTGTGCCGAAAACCCTCGACAAACTTGACAATTTAGAGGAAATGTCATGTTATTATATCAATACCTTTTTCTTTACTAAATAACATTTTTAGCATGCTGTCAATTTTGAAAGTAAGTTTAATTTTTACTTAGATTGTCAATGTTCATGTCGTTTCATTATTTTATATATTCCATTTAGAGAAGCGTAATGGGTTCATGACTGATTAGTGGCGGGGAATTAACCTTTGCAATTAACCAAGAGATGTTGGGAAAGGACAAAGCTTTATTTTCTTGATTTAATTTGAATTAGTTCGCTCAAACCATTATAAAGAGCACATTCTTTTGTTGATTCAATAATTATTCTTAAGAGAAATAATATTGACCGTGAGTTTTTCACTAGTTAATATATAAAGTACGGATAATGACAAATGAGTCAAACCATAAAATTAATCCCAACCAAAAAAAGGAAAAAAGAATTCTATCTTTAGTTTGATAGTGATCGTGGAAGTTCATATTTGACAAAACAAATTTGTCTTTTGGCAGTTCAGTTTATTCATAATATTTCCAAGAAACTAACAGAAAAAAATGCACTCTCAAGTTATGTTGATCAGTCAATAATTTTTTTTTTTAATGTTTACTTATATCTCTTGCCCTATTGTATCTTTGCACTCAATCTATAAATAGCATTCCAAAAAAACCAAAAAAGAAAAAGAAAAAAACGAGATAATGCTTTCAATTTGGAGCAGAAACTGTTGTCACAAAAGTTCATGTAAAAAAAGAAAGGTGTCAAGTGTTGTGAAATATGGATCAACTAGTCATGAGCCCATACATGCATATGCACAAAACTGACATGAATAAATTTATCATGAAGATATAACTATCGTATCCTTTTCTCTATTAGAAAAGTACATATAGATGGACAAATCATGTTCTTTGGGAAGACGGTTATAATTTATAAATTGACAGTTCTTAATCTTTCATTATAGTAATTCAACTAGGAAAAAAAAACATCTCTCATTATGGTAAAATTCAGGCGGGAAACCGCATTTGAAAGACATTCCTTTTTTTTTTCCCAATAACAATGGACATACTTCTTTTGGATGGAGTGCACAAGAAAAAGTTAAATTTGTTAAAAATCGAATTATAAGGAATTTAAAAAGATAATAAATGAAATTGCATGAAACGGAGTGCGATCAAAGGAAAATTACGAGGAAAGTAAAAGATGAACTTTGTTGTGCCGTGCCTATCTAATCTTACCTCCGAATACCCCTTTTATACCAATGCCTCGTGTTGACCATTCTATTTCTAGGCCATTCACATGTAACTTCCACATGCATCATATGTCACATTCATCAATTGTCTCCTTCATTACTTGCCACATACATCCTATGACACCTAGTCCTATACTATTCTTTTCAAGGGAGAGATTTCTCTATTATTCTCTCAACCTAAATTTTCTCAAAATTAAGTTGATTATGAATCATATTATTTAAATGAATCCCTGGGCTATTTTCATCATTTAGCTCTTAAAAGGGGAAACCACCATCATTCATCGCAATTGCCCCCTTTCTAAACATAGTTAATTATATATATATACACACGTGTTTTGCTTCTGTTTTAAGAGGGAATTGCTCATCATTTGAAACATCAATTGGTGTTACCTGCTCAATCCAATATAAATGGTGTGCATAGCGTGAGTCATGTCTAGTCTATATCTAATATAACATGATACTATAATTATAGAAATCACTTTAGGTCCCTTCCAATTTTACTATTATTTAAGGAAACTCCTACTAATAAAATGTATGGCAGAGGAGTGAAGTCTCACTTTGGTAGAGTACTCCTTCTCTAACCAACACATCCCCCACCTTTAACAGTTATATAATATTCTCTTCATCAACATGTTGTACCATCCCCAATTTTTATCACCATTCTCTTCTTATTTTTAAGAGTTTAAGTTACAATGTTCACATAAAAATAAGCATGATGTTAACATAACATGCCCGTAGCATGTGTATAGAGGATTGTGGACATTAAGCAAAGTCCATTTACAAAAATAATACCATTTCTAGGTCGAATTTTGCTTGTGTTACAAATGCATTTTCTTGAACAGGTCGAGTGAGGGGCACTACTGGCTTGAAATTACTTTGCTCTAGAAGTGCATGTTAACATATGAGTACTAATTTCTAATTTCTAATTCACCTCTTGAGAAGCGTGCCCATGCTAAAAACGAATGTCGATAATTTACATCAACATACCTCTAGAAAACCTATCTAACAAAAGTGGGTTTGGGTACTAACGGCTACCTAAGTTCCATAATGGTGAAATACTCCATTAACTCTCATTGCCAGGTGGGACACCAGCTTAATTATGTCCGACTGGACAGTTCAAACAGGAAATTATTTACACTTAATAGTGCCAAGAATCAAACTCATATCATGATACACAAAAGGACATTCCTTAACCAATAAATAAGCTGCGTGGGTTTGCCTCTCAAACATTTCAGCCAAATCTTTCAGAAAACTATCAACTGTACCTTATATTGCTTTTGGTAAATCCTAAAGAACCTGACCATAGAATAAATTGCAAAGAAAAAATAACTCACTAGATATGTCTCCTTAGTGCCTAACTGAGCGTGGCCAGGTGCCCGCTGTGATCCAGAATTGCACGCCCAATCGAGCGTGACTAGGTGCCCACTTTGATCTAGAATAGCATCTCTACGCTGTTCAAGCGACTGAGTCTTGCTGGAGGCCTAGCCACTGACCATTAGCTTTGGCTACTTGCGAGCTCTGTTATGGGCATCTCAATATGTTCCTTTGAATGTTTACGCCATGTTAATGTGTAGATTGAGTGGCGGCTTGATTTATTTGTCTTCAATCTCGAGATGCTAATCCAATAGAAAGTTTAAGATTTAAAATTTCGATACTTGAACGTTATCCAATACTGTCACTGATAAGCTAAGCTTTCGGGGGGAAAAATAATAAAGTGTTGTTGTTAATGTCAATCAAGCCGTCTGGGATTTTGTCACCATCTTCTTCCAATTAAATGATCTCCTTTAGCAACAAAGTTTAAGCGGTACTTTTGACTTATAAGATGCGAAAAGAAATGGTGCCAGCCTTGGGAAATGGACATACGTATCTTCACTTTTCTGTTTAGGTAACATAAGTAGATTTTTCTAGAAAGTTTCGTGTGGTAGAGTTTGCCAAAAGATGTTGCCCAGCATCGACAGACCTACTGTTCCATATGTTAAGACCTTAATCTAACACCATGTAAGGAAGTTAATTAGTTCATTTTTAGTTGGTCTAAAGCCAACTCTCTTCCAATTTCCGTCAAAATCTAAAATATTATTCAAATGCTAAAGGTGTATAGCTAAAGAATAGTTAAACACTTAATAACAATGGTTAACAAATTGAAAATCAGGTGCTTACTTAGGTGCTTAACAAGTGACCCGTGGGTACTCTTTAACATTCATATGTTTTAAAAGGTTTCATGTATTTCCACTTTAATAAAAATCAAATTACATGCACTACAAATTCAAAAAAGCGAGAGGTAAGAATTGAGGTGTTTCGTCTTGAATTTTTTAAAGCAAGAAAAAGTGTTCCTTTTTATTAAAATATTGTTTGAATTTAAAAAAAAAAATTATCAAAATACTATTTGTGTGTGTTTACCTCTCAACATTTATGTTTGGCGAGGGATAAAAAGATGACAAATTGTGAAAGTATGGGGTTTAGAAAAGCAAAAGTAAAAAAATTAGAAGTCGATTCAGACACTCAATTGATTGATTTGATATGCAAAGTTCCCACAATGGCTTCGGTTCTTGGCCTCGTGGCTATTCCTCTACATGCACAAGTGAACTGTTTAAAAACTTACCAAGCTCAAGGTTCCTTTCATTATGCTGGACGACCATAAGTGGAGACTTTAATGAATTGTTTCTTGAATTAAGATGGCTTCAATGGTTATACATTGAACGTGATATATTTTCTTCAGCAATCAATTTGCATCTATCTAAATTAGTGGTGTTGGAATTGTCACAAAACAAGCTGCCAGATGATTGGGGAGGATGGAGTTCAATCATGGTAAGATGGAAAAAAAGACATCTCCTATGATCTTTGCTTTGTTTTGTTTTATCGATTAAACTCCTTTTTGACAGTTTTTTCTCTTTTGTACAGGCGGCAAAGCAGCTAAAAGTTCTCAACCTTTCATGTAGCTGGGAGTTAAGATATACTCCTAATCTCTCAGCTTTCACGAAGTTGGAGAATCTCATCTTGTCCAATTGTTACAAACTGGAGCAAGTCGACCCTTCTATTGGCAAACTCAAGAGCCTCATTTCTTTGGACTTGCATAATTCTAAAAATCTGAAAGAGCTACCAAAGGAAGTGGGGGAATTGCAAAAACTAAAAGAACTCCTTTTAAATTCTAGTGGCATTACAAAGATTCCTATGTCAGTCTGTTCTCTGAGGAAGCTAGAGTATCTGGATATTAGATTTTGTTGTTCTTTGGTTGAAATCCCTCTCGCAATTGGGAATCTTTCTTCTCTCAAACAACTTAGTCTATGGAGTTGCAAGTCATTGACAGAATTCCTTAGCTCAATTGGGAATCTTTCTTCTCTCAAACGACTTGATATAAATGGTTGTGGGTCATTGAAAGAAATCCCTAGCTTAATTGGGAATCTTTCTTCTCTCAAAAAACTTGATCTTTCTGATTTCGGAGTAGTTGATCCACAGGGTTGTGCGTCATTGACAGAAATCCCTACCTCAACTGGGAATTTTTCTTCTCTCGAACAACTTGATTTAGGAAATTGCGTGTCATTGACAAAAATCTCGAGCTCAATTGGGAATTTTTCTTCTCTCAAACGACTGCGGCTAGTGGGTTGTGTGTTATTGAGAGAAATCCCTAGTTCAATTGGGAATCTTTCTTCTCTCAAACAACTTGATCTAGGGAGTTGCAAGTCACTGAGAGAAATCCCTAGCTCAATTGGGAATCTTTCTTCTCTCGAACAACTTGATCTACAAAGTTGCAAGTCATTGACAAAAATACCTAATTCAACTGGGAATCTTTCTTCCCTCGAACAACTTGATCTACAGAGTTGCAAGTCATTGACAGAAATCCCTAGCTCAATTGGGAATCTTTCATCTCTCAAACAACTTCGCGTGTCATTGACAGAATTCCCTAGGTTAATTGGGAATTTTTCTTCTCCCAAACAACTTGATCATTCTCTCTTCGAATATGTACATGAATATGTACATGGTTGCATGTCATTGATAGAAATCCCTAGCTCAATTGGGAATCTTTCTTCTCTCGAACAACTTGATCTACGGAGTTGTAAGTAATTGATAGAAATCCCTAGCTCAATTGGGAATCTTTCATCTCTCAAACAACTTCGCGTGTCATTGACAGAAATCCCTAGCTTAATTGAGAATTTTTCTTCTCTCAAACAACTTGATCATTCTCCTTTCGAATATGTACATGGTTGCATGTCATTGATAGAAATCCCTAGTTCAATTGGGAATCTTTCTTCTCTCAAACAACTTGATCTAGGGGGTTGTGCGTTATTGACAGAAATCCCTAGCTCAATTGGGAATCTTTCTTCTCTCGAACAACTTCATCTATGGTATTGCGAGTCATTGACAGAAATTCCTAGCTCAATTGGGAATCTTTCTTCTCTCAAACAACTTGATCTAGGGCATTGCGTGTCATTGACAGAAATCCCTAGCTCAATTGGGAATCTTTCTTTTCTCGAACAACTTGATTTACGGAATTGTGAGTTATTGAGAGAAATCCCTAGTTCAATTGGGAATCTTTCTTCTCTTAAACGACTTGATCTTTCTTCTCTTAAACGACTTGATCTTTCTCCTCTTAAAGAATTTGGTCTACAAAGTCGCGTGTCATTGATAGAAATCCCTAGCTCAATTGGTAATCTTTCCCTAGCTCAATTGGTAATCTTTCTTCTCTTGAACAATTTGATCTAGGGGGTCGCGTGTCATTGACAGAAATCTCTAGCTCAATTGGGAATCTTTCTTCTCTCAAAAAACTTGATCTAGGGGGTTGCGTGTTATTGAGAAAAATCCCTAGCTCAATTGGGAATCTTTCTTCTCTCAAAAAACTTGATCTAGGGGATTGCGTGTCATTGACAGAAATCCCTAGCTCAATTGGGAATTTTTCTTCTCTCAAAGAACTTCGGCTAGAGGGTTGCGTGTTATTGACAGAAATTCCTAGCTCAATTAGGAATCTTTCTTCTCTCAAACACCTTAGCCTTTACAAGTGTTGTTTGCTAAATGAAAATCCTACCTCAATTGAGGATTTATCAAGTTTGCTAGACGTTGGGTATTTTTCACCTTGAATAGTTACCCCTTGCTATTGGATGGTTGAACAAACCGCCAAAGGCTATTTCTCAAATCTTGTGATAGTCTAAAAGGGGGAATTCCAAGAGAAATCGACGACTTGTCTTCACTCGTGATTCTCCATATCACTGGCACATTGATATTTGACCCACCAGAAAGCATATGGAATCTTTCTTCTCTCTAATGCCTTGACCAAGAGGGCTGTAAGGAGCTCGATCGTTGCTAGAGCTTTCTTTCGGCTTAACATATCTTTAGGTCAATTCCCTTATTCCTAGGTTGCCAGAGCTTTCTTACCTATTCCACCTAGAAGAACTTCATTTTTATGGATACGATCAACTTGAGTACTTCCTAGAGCTTACCTCAAGATTCTTGAAATTTTGTGTTGACTCCTATCCTAAGTTGATATTGCCTGAGCTTGATGGATTCAAGTACTTGGAAGAGTTGTCAATAAAACACTGCAATTCCATTGAAAGAGTGGACCTCTCACAATCGAATCTTCTGAAAGGATTGGACATTGAGGATTGCGATAATCTAGTTGAAATTTAGGGCCAAGGTAAATTGGAGTTCTTGGAGACAATACATACATATAGCTACAAGTCCATTAGAAGGCCGATCCATCCGAAATTACAAGGGCTTGAAGCAATTAAATACTTGCTATTGCGACAATCTAGTTGAAATACAAGGTCTTGATAAGGTGGAGTTGTTAGAGATGATCAATGTCTGTAATCGTGGTTCCATCAGAAGATTACTTGACCTATGATGCTTTTGGAACTTGAAACAATTGAATATCAATGGTTGTCGTAATCTATGTGGTGTTGAGACCCAATTCCCAGTCTTACATAATTGCAAGAGTGGGGAAGTCGGTCCTAGAACCTAACATGATGCTTCAGCCAAGATAAAAATTTAGATCCGATTGTGGTTCTTCATACGTTAGAAGGCATTGGTCATTTGGTAAGATTCTTCGTCCTTTAACAACTAGCATGAGTGAAAAGTGTAATACTTTTCAAACAAATATATTTTTAAGAATTATTTGCTCGACACTTGGTATCTATTTGATTTGGATTTGCTTAAATATATTTGCTGTTGATTGCATCATGGCAATGTTTTTTCAGCTAATCTTCAATCGGCAACTTTTTGCAGATAGATTGGCGGCTCGTGAGGCAACAAATGAAAATTAACGACATAGGTAAACAAGAATTACTTAGTGATTTACAGTGTCCCTATTGGTAAACCCAAGATGAGAATTTTTCATCAAGAGGTTGATCTTCTACAACTCAATTTATAAACTGCGTGCCAGATCCCTTTTTTCTCTATGTCTCAAACTAGTATTTTCCTTTGAAAAATCCTTCGTCATTTTGAACTCCTTTTGTGAGCAATTTTATGTGTCAGATTTGACTATTGGTAGATATCCTGTTTAGGACAAACAGCTCTCAATTTTTCGTGATGATGGGAAAGCCTATCCATTGTTCATTCAAGCATGAATTCCCAGTAAGGAAGAGAACTGAGCTAAAGTAAAAATCAAGGTTCAATTTTTTTGTGGTGTGTGATTTACAAAAGTAAAATTTAGTTTTGGCTAGCCTTTTTCATCTATGATTGTAGGCAGGTTTTCCATAAACAATTGTGAGACTGTTGAAAGATTATCAAGCGGGATAAATTGGTGCTACTTTTGTGACAGGTCCGGTTGGTCTATGTAATGATCAATGCTTACTTTTGGACTTCAATTCAAAGAGCTATATAGATGACCTTTTGCATAATTGGGACAATTTTTTGCCTGCTCTGTAAAACAAGCTAGGCGAGGAGCTTAAGATTTTGCTTATTATTTTGCATCCCGTTTGATCCTCATGTTGTCGTGGAATCATTTTATCAAATGATTGATCTGGGTCTGGCTAACTTGGCTGAGGCAATTCATAGTCCATACCGCAGAGAACGATCAAATGAAGAAGAGGGATTTTCTTTGAGGTGTCATCGGCAATAGCCGAGGGCTAGCTTTTGTGCGACCTTTGAACAGGCTCACGGGCCAACCGAAGTGTCCTAAGGAAGTTTTTTATGCCCGTGAAGATCAAGGCACTTGATATGGTTTCATCAGCACAAAACTGAATGATTGTGAATGTATTATTTTTCAGTTGAATCTACTTTTTGTATGCTCGTTAGGTTCTACCTCTATTAAGCAAATACATATGTGCTGATTTTTCTACATGTTAACCAGATGCAGAGTTCTTTTATGCAATGCGCTCTAATGGTATCATTCCCAAACTCAGTCAGGCTCTGCAGATAGAGGTATGCACTACCAGTCCTACCATAACTGTGGAAGAGTGACTTGTGTACTTATATTTAATTGAATGTGCTGTGTGCTTGTTAGGTTCTACCTCTCTGTTAATCGAATATGTACGTGCTGATTTTTCTGCATGTTAACCTGATGCGGAGTTGTTTGATGCGGTCTCGTTCTAATCATATCACTTTCAAACCCAATGAGGCTTTGCAAATGGAGGTATGTACTACCAGTTGTACCATAATAGAGCAACTTGTGTGCTTATACTATGTGAGCTGTGGAATTTCACCAGAAATCTGTGAACTAGGATGCATGATGACAATCTCCTCTTTTTCTCGTCGTTCATAATATCTTTCGAATGTTGTGATAAAGGTCTCGATACGACGAGCTTAAATCTCATGTATGCAGCATTAAATTTGTAAAGTTAAATATAGCCTCCTAGCAAACAATTCCATATTGCTAATTTCGCTAATTGGATATTGCAAAATAACCAAGTAACAAGTATGCCTTTCTGTTATGTAGTTTGGGCACTTTGCCTTTTCCGCATTCGTTTGTTCATAAACACAAACAAGGATAATGGTGCCAATTGCTGACTTCTCTTCTCTTAAGTCCCTTGTTTTCTATTTCTTTGGCTGATAATGAATTCTGTTGATTGCGATCCAATTGTGAATTAATCAGAGACCCCTGGAATGTGTGGCAAAACTAATGTCCCCAGATTTTGGTGTAGATAGGTAGGATTCATTGAAGAGGTCACTCGTAGATCGCGTAACGGACCAGTCAAAATAACCTTGTTTATATTGATGGACTCTCAAGTTTATGCTTATTACTTTCGGCTAATTTTAGGTTCTTCATTCCAAATACATCTAAAAATAGACAGAACTAAGGATCCATGCAGCTGCGCCTTTATCTCTCTTCGAGATGATTGGAAAGTGTGACACATTTTTACTCTCAACCATCTCGTGTAACACATGCATCGCCCTCATTTTCTGACCATCTTTGGCAAGTGCCTGGGTGGAGACTAGTTATAAGTCTTCTAAGGTTGAATTTGTTAGTGTTCGTAACTTTTGATGAAATATCATAAACAACCTGAATTTATCATTCATTCTTTTCCTAAATCTATCACGAAGTACATATGTAGCTAGTAAAATTATAATTATTTTCAAATTCTCATGTGACAACAGTTGATTGGAAAAGCCAATAATTGTGAGACCCAAATACAGGGTTTACATTTGATGATGCGGTTCAAACTATAAGAGACACACCTTCGGGTCGTCCAAAACTTCTTAACGACTTGCCTCGAAGGACACAACCAAGAGAAGGGAACAAAATCTCACCAAGGAATGAAGAAGGAGAAGGAGAAGGGGAAGGAGAAGAAGAAGAAGAAGAAGATTGCCTCAACTGAGTTGAGAACAAAATTGCAGCTACCACTGCTACCGGAACCTTCTCATGTGGACTCCGGTGCCATCTCCTCTGTGGTATACTGGTATGATGACTAATTCATGAAATATTTGATATAATGCCAAAGTGCTAATTTCCAAGTCCCCTTCATTTATTGAGTAGTATAAGCTTGCACAAGTTCAATTTCCTTGCTCTCGTATCAGCAGCAGCATCACAAAGTCCGGTCTTTCAATTCTCAAGGAAATGTTATTTTTTTAATTCTTTGCAGGGGTTTATACCGATAAATTGTTGATACTCCCTCATCGTGGCTTGGCATGTGGTTATATCTACCTCGATTGTCTGGCCAACATTTCATCCCCCAAGCTCATGGCTTTGGCGATTCTACCCTCTCCAACGAGCCCATTGATCAAAGTGTTAAAAGCTCGCAGTTGTGGGATCAAGTCAAAGTTTGACCATTTTACACAAAACTGAGGACCCGCGATCGGATCTTTTCAATTGGCAGAGGTAATTCATCAAAATGTTGCGAGTAGAACTGTTGGGAGTCGTTCCTTTCGAACCCATCCGCTCGATCATGTCAATGGTGACGGGGTAATGCTTCATCTTGGCCCCAACCCCCAAGAGTTGGGCGAAACAGGGAGGTAAAAGTAAAGAGGGTTCACTCGAATCGTCCTCTCCAAGAAGAATAAAGTATTGTCAGCTTCCACCAATCCGCCATTTCTGCATTTGTTCACCACAAAGGTCACAAGTTCAGATTGATCCATTGAATCACTCACTCCAGCAGTGGATGGGCAACCGTGGGAGCGACGTGAAAAAAATGGCTCGATGCAAGGATGGGATGAGAAGTGAGAGGTTTAGCGAGATCGCCAGATTCTCAAACAAGACGGTGAAGAGCAGAAGTGCAAATGGATCGATTCATTCGCATTAGTTTTGCTAAATTTTCTCCTTCCGAGTTCAAGATTCCACAAATTGATGTGATGGCTTATGTAGAAGATGATTATTAGGCAATTCAATCGCTGAAACTCTAGATGTCTGATAACAACATAGCTTTCGGTTCAATCATTGAAAACTACTTGATTGGCAAACTGAACATTTCTAGAAAAACTCTGATCGATTCATTCCTGTACTCACCACCTTGCTCATGAAATTTTACGGTCTGATCTCACTTTCTAGCCAAAACAGCACTTTTCACTATACGTGTTCAATTATTTTTATAGAAGCCATTGGTGATGACCCAGGAAAAAGGAAATGAAGCGGAACATCAAGAAGGTGGTATTTGCGTCATTTTCCTTATTTCCTAGTTAGTAATGCTATTGGAAGAGAATGTCTTCAAAGTTCAGGCATAATTGAAGGATTGGTGAGGATTGCAGCTACCTGTGCTACTGGGACCATCTCATGTGGACTCCAATGCCACCTCTTCTGTGGTATACCGGTATGATGACTAGTTCATGAAATATTTGATATAATGCCAACGTGCTAATTTCCAAGTCCGCTCTGTTTATGCAACAGTATAAGCTAGCACATGTTCATTTTTCTCTCATATAAGCAGCATCACAAAGTCTAGACTTCCAATTCCCAAGGAGATGAAGATTTGTCTTTTTTTTCTTTGCAGGGGTTTATACCAATAAATTGTCGATACTATACACCAAGGATCCAAGCAATAACTGCCGATGCTCTTTGCAATAACTGCCAATGATCGTGGTGTACATGATCACATCTGGCTCCCAGCCTTCGTCTTCCAAATTTTTCAGCAATCGAACGGCTTTCCTGGTATGGCCGGTTCTTGACAATCCCTCATCATGTCTCGGCATGTGGTTATATCTACCTTATCAAAGTGTTAAAGCTCACGGTTGTTGGTTCTAGTGCAAGTTTGACTATTTAACATCAAAACTGAGAAACCGAGATCGGACCTCTTCGATTGGCGGAGGTGATTCATCAAAATGCTGCGAGTAAAAACATTGGGCGAAGTTCCTTCCAAACCCATCCTCTCGGTCATGTCAATGGTGATGGCGCAATGACTATTTTACTAAAGACACGTTAGATAGAAATTATTACTATGAAAACATAGAATAACTTCAAAAGCACCGCTGTTCCCTCGCCAATTCAGCCACAGCTCCATGAAACAGCAAGACCCAACAACGTTCCCACGCCGCGACTATCCATAACCGTCGCGGGTACAGTTAAAAAACGACTCTTTTCCATTCATTTTCATGTTTCCCCTCCTGCCCATATATCCCACCGTCCGAACCGCCCGTACCTTGAAAGCTGCTGTAACAAACATCGACGCCCGGGATCGGGCGCGCCATGTAGTAGTCGATCGACACGATCCGGACTCTGAAAATCGCGGGGTCCTTCGCTGGACCCGACGCCGCTGTACTGGACTGCGAACCTTCTTCCTCCGTCCGGAGGAGCGGCGGCTCCTCCATCTGCGGAAACCTTCCCACGACCCTCGCCGGGGAAAAGCGCCGGAACCCAGGGCGCGGTTAGCCCGAAAGTCGATCGCCGGCGAGAGCTCGGAGGCGCTTGCTGGTGGTAACCGACCGCGCGAAAGTCAAGAGCGTCTCTTCTCCAAGCTTTTTCCAATTTCTTCCCTCTGGCTAGCTCTCGTGCAGTGCAGTAACGGAACGCCGGAACAGGAAAATGGACAGAGAAAACTCTTTGGGCCGATGAATTATTATAAGTTACCTCGGAACGGTTATTTTACTACTGTCAAATATAATGATAGATTCCGACCAAAAAACATTTAACGATAGATTCGGCCAAAAAAATATTTAAAGAAAACCAATTTTTAATCTAGACACTAAGTAATTGATAAAACCAATATTCGACTAGAGCTATTAGCAACTTAGTAGCCAAATTATGATTTTATGCCTTTCAAATCAATCAAAGGGATAAGTGTACCGGAAAAACTAAAATTTGTCACGAAAATAAAATTAAGTTCTACAACTTTTAAATAGTGTAATCAAATTTTAAACTTATCAAGTCTTAAAATGGGTTAATGATTTTAACATGAATTAAGATTTATGTATCACTCATATTAAACCTAGTTCGTAACTTTATAAAATTAAAAAAAAAATTGTGTGTCACTCGAATTAAGATCTGTGTCTTCATATAAGAATCAATCAAACGGACCCTAGTATTTTTGTTTTATTTTTATAAAAGTGCGGGTACAAACTCGTCACGAGCCAAATAAGTGGCGGATCACCATTTTAACTAATTGATTTATAAAAGTTACTGAAAAATACTTTTGATCTTATCCATACAGAACATCGAAATGGTCTTGGTTACCTGGGGAGGTATGATAACGTTTTTGTTTCCAAAAATAGTTTCTTTTGAAAAACACTTTTTTTTCTATTTTTGTTCTCAAGAGCAAATTCTAAACATTTGAAGGCATTTAATAACTATACAAAATTTATGTTCCTAGAAAAGAAATATATTCAATATGACCCCAAATATTTTTTGACTTAGAATTTCTTTTAATTTATTAATTAATTTATTATTATTTTTCTTCTCCTTCCTCTAGCCGATCACCAGGGAGAGTCTCACTGACCACTGATGAGGTCCCCGAGCCTCTCAGCCTTGCCCTAGCTACCTTGCCCGACCATCGCAAGGTTCGCATTGCCCACCTAGGTGAGGCCAACCTCATAGTAGTTAGGCGAGGTGGAGCCTCGCTGGGCCATCGCGAGGCTTGTTGACCACTCCCAGCCACAGCAAGGCTCGAGAGGGGGTTGGGCATGGTCTGGTCGATCGCCAACCATTGTTTCTAGAGTTATTCCTAAAAACGAAAAAATAACTTTATTTTTTATTTTTATTTCAAATTCATTTCCGAGAAAAAAAATTATCAAATGCGCTTTTGTTCTATTTCTACTCATTAGAGAACAGACGTTCCCAAAGCATTGCCAAACAACACCTTGGTCAGCCACGATGCTCCTAAATTTCAATGGCTTCTTCAAGAGGCTTCTTTAGCCACCGCAATCACCGAATTCAAAAGATTCTGTCCACCCATAGATACATCTACGAGTTCAGCTGAAAGTGTATCAACACCTCAGACAATTCACTAAAGCATTAGTCGCTCCGCACACAAAATTCACTAAAGCATTAGTCGCTCCGCACACAAAATTCACTAAAGCATTAGTCAATCCACACACAAATTACTCCGTAAATACATTAGTCAGTCCACGCATAAGTAAATCATATGCTCCATTTCTTTGCAAATGGCTAAACATATATGGAGGTTGATCACTTGATCAGAGAATTATACAAGCACCACCACCCTTTTCCTCATGGACACTGTATTTTCACGTGAAATGCATATTACAAGTGCATTATACAATGGTGTATCAACAGAGTGATGGGGAAACAAGTTAATCGACGGTTGGAGTTGAACCAAGAATGCAAAGAAACAGAGAATGGCACACATGAAGAAATAGGTTCAATTCCAGTCCCGGGCTTCAAGCTGCCTTCACCACACATTTCATCTTATTAAAGCAGCCATGATGTTTTGCCTAACCATTTCCTTTAGGCCAAGCCCACCTGTCTCTCCCACCTAAGGTCTTCCGAGAATTCTGAGAGCGCAGCCCTTGGGTCACCATCGGAGATAGACAAGTAGTACTGAGCAGTCCCATCATCAACCTGCATGCTCCTCCTAAGCGAGTCGAGTATTCTCTTCTTCCCCTGTTCAGAGGTGGTCCTCTTCAACAAAGAACTTATCTCTATGTCTCGCACGCCTTCTGGATAGAGCACGGCGACTTCCCTCTTTGCATGGTTATCTCGCTCTATGTAGCATGTGGAATCGATAAGAATGTCAGGGTTGCTTATGGGGATTAACAATCTCTCCCTCGAATATATACCATGGTCACTCATCATGTTGGTTAGGCGCTTTATGTCCATGACCTGAGAGTACCAAAAAAATATTCTTTTAAGCATGTAATATTCGGTGTAGACAGGGACAAAAAGGACATGTACGAAAAAAAAAAAAAAGACTTTTAAGCAGGGAAGGAAAAAAAATTCAGGGAAGCCATTCTACAAGTAGAGAAAATATTGGGTACCCTAACAGTGCCACGTCATTGGTGCTCTGAACGATTCATTGCGCGACACGTGTCCAGGTGTCAGTTCACGTCTGCTTTCTCTTCTCGTTGCTTCTTTCCTCCCAATAACTCTCGGCTCGGCTGGTGGCTCGGCTCGACTGACAGGAGAGAGGACGGATGAATGGGTAATAAATGCGCGCAGCACTGCCGCTTAAAATTTATCTCTCCTCGCTTAAATTTTCTGGATTTTGTCTCTCTCTCCTCGTGGAAGAGCAGACAGTCTTCTCTCTCCTCTTTGCTCTTTCTTCCTCCTCCGACGCCCCTTCCGGTCTAGCGATTCCTCCGACGACCGTCGCTCCCTCCCGACGACAGCCTTTCTCTCTCCACTCGACGGCCTCATCTCAGGGCTCCATTCTCTAGGCGCACTTTTTCCTAAATCGCGCTCTCTCCCGACGGCCGATTTCGCTCGCCTCTCTCCGTCCCCCGACTCGCGACTGAGAAGCAATTGCTCCGCCCTGCTCGAAGCAATCCTCGAGAAGCCCTAAATCTGCGACCGCATGTCAGGTTCGATTTTATTTCCGGGTTTTTATGTTCGCATCTTTGTTTTGGGGGAGAAAGCTTGGCCTAAATTTGCGACCAGAAGTTCGCTGGTTTCTTGCTTCTGATTGAAAGCACAGCAACGCGAGAAAGCTTAGGCAAACCGTTGATGACAAAACGCCAGTGATTTAATTTGCTTGCTGTCCGACCATTGTTTCGTGCAGATACTTGAGCACTTGGCAGATCTCAAGTCTCATTGGAACTGCCTCGATGGAAGGCCGGTCATGCATCGTTTGGTCGACTTGACGGCAATAAGCAAAAGGTAAGACAAGAACTCTGCTTAGTTCTGGTGATTCATGACTTGATGCTGCCGTCAAGCGCATCGTTTGCTGCAATGTCATTTTTATATAAGCGAACTTACAGATGCTGGTCTCACCAGTCTAAGGATGGAAGCATATATCTGAGATGTCACTCAATTATTTGCCTCTACATTTAGCATTGCCTTGACTCTTTCGATTATTTACTTGAATTTTAACAGTACTAAGGTTTTGTCTGATTTCCCGCTCTTGTCATCCCGATCTTTGGTTTGTTATATGCAATCTCTTCACAATCTTCACTATCTATAGCTAGTGATCTAAAGAATGACTGTTAACATATCTTGGTTCTTTTGTTGTTTATTGTAATCTATGGTTGAATATTGGCTCTTTTGCCTTTTGAAGTAATCTGAGATTTTGGAGCATGTTTGGTGATTACGGAAGGATTTCTTCCTCAAGAACTAATGTGTTAGAGCTGTTTTTTATGAACTTCTTTAATCATTTAATAGATTTTTCCATTGCTATCCAAAATGATGTTATCTTTTCTTTCCATCTAGGTCTTTGAGAATATAATCATCAATTTAAGATGGTGCATACATGTTCATGGTAAGTCTCTAACCAGCAGGCCTCAGCTAATGTTAATTTTGTTTATTCGGATGTGTATGTTTGCAAGGTGACGGCTAGAATTTGTTTTATTATCCCTTGGTCATATCTTTCTTAGGGTTGCTTCTTGGAAAAGCTGTGGCTTGCAGGGGCTTTGAGTTCCTGTAGACTGTAGAGGAAAATGAAAATGTGTGAAATGTGAGTGGGACTGGAAAAGGCAATAGCACTCTGTAGCTGATGTTGGAGATTTGTTTCTTGGTTACTGTATTTTGAAGCAGTCCTAGCTCTATCATTTTGTTGAAAAGAAGTACCCCCAACAAAAAGATGTGTGACTATTACCAAACATCATCTCTGTGTGTTTGTCTTCAGCTGATAGATATGACTCTCTTGGAAGTATTTCTTTGGATTAACTGTGCACCTTAGAAATTTACATGCTTTTACTTCTGCGTCTTTGCTGTCATTAATGAATGCGAGCATTGTGATAGGTTACATAAGCACATCAATAAACGATGGTCCTGGATGTTTAACATTGAGATGTCCTGATCCATCTTGTGGTGCTGTCGTCGGTCAAGACATGATAAATCTATTAGCACCTAAAGAAGATAAGAAAAAGTATTCTCAATATCTTCTTCGCTCGTACATTGAAGACAATAGAAAGGTATATGTGCAATCGTATTCTTTTTCTTTATCTGAAGTTTTTTTTTTTAATTTTTAATGTGTGATAATGACTTTGCACTACTGGGTGCCTCTTAAATGAAATATAACTTCCTTTACCTCATTTTCCTACTGCCAGACCAAGTGGTGTCCTGCCCCTGGTTGTGAATACGCTATAGAATATATTGCTGGTAGTGAAGGTTACGATGTTTCCTGCCAATGCTCTTTCAACTTTTGCTGGAATGTAAGCTTCTTTTTGGAAATTTCTTGTATCAATATGTAGCAAGTAGTGTGTTGACATCCTTTTGATTTGATTTGATCTACTGCAGTGTACAGAGGAAGCTCACTGTCCAGTAGATTGTGGCACTGTGGCACAGTGGATCATGAAGAATAGGTGCTGAATCTGAAAACATGAACTGGTACATATAACTTTAAGCATGTAGAATTTGCCATCATTTGGGTTCTATGACAATGGTGTACAACGGATTGTGTGGTCTTTCCTCTTTCAAGAAACAAGAATGTTTTATGTGACTTACTTAGTAGGTTGGACATAGATAGTCCTATTTTGGCATGCTTTTATCAGCAGTATGAGATATTCTAAAATCAACCAGTCGACTGCATACAGGAGTTCCACAATTATCTCCTTTCTGTAGTTAAAATTTGGAATCCTTGGTTAGTGCATTCACATATTTTCTCTAGAGGAGATCCAATAATGCTAAATTGGATGATTGTCTGGAGGATAATGATGTCACCCATGTCAGTTTGAAGTTTGAACATACAGCAATTCTAAATGTGTCATTTCTTTTTTTTCTTATTTTAGGAAAAATACTAAGTCTAGCCACTGCAATTCTCCTTTTGATTTATTTATGCATGTTTATTACTCCCATCTGGTCCTATACAGATATAGAACTACCAACAGGCGGGAAGAACCATCTATATGGATTATATAACAAGTCAATGCTTGCATGGAAACTGACTAGTGTTATTTTCCCTATATAGTTTTCCAGTTGATTTTTTTTTTTTTTTTTTTTTTTTTTTTTTTGGGGAGGAGGGGTGGGGCGGTGGGAAATCTTTTGGAGATACCAGGTAGACTTTGTTTAAGTGTCTATATTTGTGCTTGATCTTAAAATTCTACATTCATCATCCTTCTGACCTCAACAAACGTATAATATGACAACTTATAGGATAAGGTCTTTTTTCTGTTGAGGGTGGTGGATGGGACCGATGGAAATGGAGTCCAATCACTCTGCTACATTTCGAAGCTTTGATTGAGCTAGTAATGGTAGGAGGCGCTTCAACAGATCTGACTGGGATGGGTTTTCTAGAATACTTTTAATGACTGATATGGTGTTGTCAAAATGGAGTCTTTTTATCCTGTTTCCGGACGGTTTTATCGGGCTTATCTCTCTGTTATTTTGTCTGCCTTTTGGGTCATACCCAGTTTATCAGAGCAGGCCGGGGATTCATGCTGAAAATATATGTTTGGAGAGTTTGTTATTTGTGAACTTGTTGGTGCCATGTTGACAACCTGTGTGAATGGAATTGAAGCTCTTTTATAGAAATAAAATTGACCTTGTAGAGAATGTTGTGATGGGACATGCTAAAGTTTGATCAACCTAGTGCCGGTTGTTTGTATCTTTCATGATTTGTTGTGGCAATATGTTTTGTTAAGGTGGGATGACAGGATAGAGCTAAGGTTTTACAGAATGTCTGGAAGAATATGACTCTTTATTTCACGTGAAATGTTGGCAATCCTACCTCAGGTTTGCCTTTAAGAATGAATTTGGACAGTCGTGCTCCCTCCAATAATTGCCACATTTTCTTAATTTGGATGCAAAAGTTTGAGGAAGTCTTAAATAAAATAGTGATTCAAGTGTCCAGAAATGTCATTATGTGCAAATATGTGGTTGTTGCTCGGCTTTCCTAACAGATATGAAATGATATGCAGGATTCTAGCCAATTCAAAGCCTTGTCCAAAGCATAAGCGGCCAATAGAGAAAAACCAAGGGTGTATGCATATGACTTGTACACCTCCTTGTAAATTTGAGTTCCGCTGGTAAGGTTATTTTCTTCTAAATGGAGCATTTTCATTTATTTTTATGTACTCATTTTTATTGGGTGTATTCTTGTTGTGATACAATGTAATTCCCTTGGAACCCGAATTGTATGCCATACTTGTTCTATATTACTTTTGCAAACAGGCTCTGTCTGGGTGCATGGTCTGACCATGGTGAGAGAACTGGTGGTTTCTATGCCTGCAATCGTTATGAGGCCGCTAAGCAAGAGGGAGCGGTAGGAATTGAAAAACTTTGGCTTTTCTCGGGCAAAGTTATGTGAACACCGTGGAACTAACATTGTAGGTTTTGGTCGTGTGAAAATACCTTTTTGTAGTATGATGAGGCTGAGAGAAGAAGAGAGATGGCGAAAAACTCATTGGAGCGATATACTCATTATTATGAACGATGGGCGAGCAATCAATCCGTAAGTAGTGAATCTCTCCCTGTTTACTATCTCTCTCTCTCACTCTATAAACTGTCATATAATCTAGTCAAGGGGAATTGAGTGATCAATGATTTTTGTGTTCAGATTGAATTATCCAGGTTTAAGAATGCAGAAGCCCCTGTTTACTATCTCTCTCTCACTCTATAGGAATCTTTATGGCAAGTGAAGATGCCAGACTACAAAAGGTCCCATCCTTTCCATCAATAACTGAGGCTTTTTTGGAAGTGCCACCACAGCCAATATATTTCCCAACTTCCAAGTGCCACATGGACATGCTGCCGAGGCAAGAACAAGCTAAGCTTGCAGCTTGTCCTGGTAGCAGCATTGTCACGGGAAGCTCTGGCAAGAGTGGGAAGCACACAATTGCTGGTGCAAGGGCTGTGCAAGGGTTGCGCTGGATATCAAAGTCTCCTCAATCGGAGTTCACCAAAATCCAATGCAAGTGGTAATTCAGCTATAATGTTATTCAAAAGTTTTGGACCTACTGGGTGCACTGCCTGATGAAAGCAGGTGGATTTGATCGGGTTCAACTGCAGGTGCAGCAACTTCCTATAATTCAGCACGGGTGAGAAGACTCAGCTACCTAGAGACCATGCAATAAAGACAAATCTCATGAACTGATTAAATCTAGACCTTTGGCCTATGCAGGTGGCCCTAATCCAAAGCAGTTTGCACTAAATAGATGAGATTAGATGGATGACCTCCGGTTGCTCTTCGAGATGATGCATCAGCATCACTATTCTAATATGCATGGCTGCCCCTCTGATCACTGGACCGCTGCCCAGGATGCTATTGCTAAAGGAATCCCTATCTGTCATCAAGGCAATAAGAATTTGATAATATCTTAGAATGCAGGAGCTGCGTTGAAGGGTCTCAGACTCTAATCTGATGCTAGTTTGACTCCCTGTGAGCGCAGCATGCCAGCTAGCTCATGTCTTGAAGCTTTAGCATTGAGGACATTTTCTCATGTAAACAGCATTTGCAACACAGCTTATGATAGCACAATTTATTTGTTTCTGGGTATGGAATTTGTGTCTCTAACGACATGCCACTTGGAATCTCGGATGGATGGTGTCATTCTGGTTGTAAAAATTTGTGATTTGAAGTATTACTAGTTAAGATTTGGCAAATCGTAAGCATGCAAAACGTCTCTTGTGCATTTTAGCATGTGAACTGGCCTAGGCTCTGCAAACAAAATCTGCACAAAATGGATATCCAATTCCCAACTTGCTGATCGTCCTTACGCTGGACACCCAGTTAAATTCTAGTTCTCCTTTCAACTGTTTCTAGCTAAGTCAAGTAGGACACATTGCTCCTAACCCCAAGATGCGGCCATGGCATTATACTAAAATCTTGATCGGTTCTAATCTGATTAGACAGACATTGCTCTGAAGTTGCAATTGAGAATTTTGACTGAATTGCGTAAGCTTTCACCTTATTCATCTCAGAATTGAGAGTTTAGTGCAACCGAAAATTGCTTGATGCCTACTTGTTTTGCGGGAAGCATTAACGAGTTTTGTCTTGCCAAGCAAACAAAGAGATTTGAGAACAAGTCAGTCTTATATACTTAAAATCTGGCTCCAATGTTTTATGATAATTGAGATGAAGTATACTGAGCAAGTCTTCTGCTCAAAAGATCATATGTACATCCCCCTTTATTCAAGGATAGCATAAATATGGAATCAACTCAAACTAATCTCTCAAGGATAATGAACAATGTCTTGAGTTCATGTTAAAATAATATTTACTACAATTCGTTCATGCCATCACCTTATGCGATAGACCGAAATTAAACAGGTGGCGTTGATGAAATCAAGAAAGCAGAATGAATTAAACCATACTCATAATCCAAAACTTGAGCTTCTCTAGTTTTTCTTCATCTAGAAGCTGCTGAACATTCATTGGCAGTCTTTTTAATGTTCAAATGAACCCCTGGAGAATGATCAGCCATTTGGTAGAAAAGTAGTCCAATCCCATTTGGGAAAGTAAAGTTCCTGTAACTTAAGCATGCACAAAACTATAGGCAGCAATTTCTAGTATTACAACAAATGTAGTTCTTGCGCTGCCAGAAGATAAGGAAACGAACCAAGAGTGCATTGAGCATCTGTCATCCCAAAATATCATTCAAACAAAGGGGAAATCAAACACACCAATTTTGGCTACAGAAATTAGAAGCATAAGAGAGTGCTCAAAGCAACCAAAGCTATACACAGTTAATCCAATACATCACATGTTCCTGTTATTTCTGCCTGGACTTTTTGGCAGACTTTCAGCTCTCAAGTTTCTTTCCTGCAGCCTCAAACTCTTCTTCACTGGGTTCTGAACTCTGCATCGCTGGGTTCTGAACTCTGCATTCCACCACCGTATTTATTCACCAGAGATGAAAACATGGAATCAAAATGCTCCTTTCGCTCGCTACGGCACTGAGATATAATTGCAAGAAGATTGCCTGACTTCTTCTTCGCTCTATCAGAAATGGGAAACAAAGGTTAGCATTCCAATTCACAAGAAGAACATACTACTAACAGTACAGTCAAGAAATCGAAGCAAAAATTATGTAGAATAGAAAGCCCAGTGCAGCTGTGTCACTCACTTCTCCCTCTTTCTAAGAGGATCTAGGCTACTAAACACCAGTATCCTCAGACCAGCATTATTTAGAAACATAAAGAGACAAAAAAGGATGCTCTCCATAAAAGTAAATGAGCAACCTGTGCTAAATTTTATCATTGTGAAAGAAAATTATTTTTAAATATTGACCTCGCTGTTATTAAACTCTATAAAACACGATGAAGCCCAGCCTTGCTTGAAGTCTCAAATTCTGAGGTTTAAAAGTAAATCTAACGGTCAAGAAGAGATCAAATTGTCAAAAAACCAACCTACTGCTATTGCATCATCAATGATATCCTTAAAGCAGTGGGAATCAAGCTTGGGAGTAAAGCCTGTGAAGGAAAACGTACAAAAGATTTCAAATACTTTTATGTCAGATAGGCATCTATAAGAAAGGAAAAAATAGAGGAAAAAGGACATATCAATCCCACCTGTTCATGTTACCCTTGAATTTTTCGTATAGATCAATAAGATCATTCTTTTCAGAATCAGAACCTCTATAGTTTGCCTCAAACTCTTCGATGTCTGCTTCAGTAACCACCTGGATGAAGCCATGTCAGATAACTTCAAACCTAGAGATATTCATGCAAGAAAATGTCATTCACATCAGAAAGATGTCATTCCAGGTAGAATATGATTAACCTTGTATATAGCTCTAAAATACTAGTGCAGATTCTGAGCGACTTCCCCTGCAAGGTCCTAAGTACCAGGAAGATAAATGTGAGAAAAAGCACTCACAATAATGAAAGAAAACTCTAATTGCCCAATAATATAAATTATCATACTTGGGCTTAAAGTATATCACAATTTGATCATCTTTCATCACATTTTAGCTAGGCCATTTCAAAGCACAGAGTCTATGGACCATGCTATCTTAAATATATTCAACTAAGTAACATAATTTCTCTCTTTGCTTGGAGCAGATATTTATCTATCGAATAGAGATCAAGACTTAATTCTCTCCTGTTTTTTGTGACTATGCTTCTGCAGAGATTCGGGTGGAACTCACAGCATACAAAGTGCAACTCATGTCGATTTTATTATTCATCCAACATCACTTGAGATGCTAATTATATCTCATAAACAACTTAACTGATCATTGGCTGTGATCTTTATTTAAGATGAGAAGCATTTCATTCGAATAGACACAAAGCAAATGGTCTAACTCTACTACAAGCATATTATTATATCAATTAACTAGATTAAAACATCAGAATGTCTATATAGACTCCGACATTCTCGGTCAAAATATGACAATTCATTGGGGTCAAATGCACTTGCTGTAACAAATCAGAATGCCTCTAAACTGCAACAGTAGGTAGGGAGCCAGTCCTTCAACCCAATCGTTCCGTGTACTCTTCCCACATGCTTTACAACAACAATTTACAAGCCTCAGAAACAACCATAGAAAGACAAAAAAGGACTTACAGGTTTCATTATCATTTTGAGAAAAAGCGTGATGCAAAAAATTCCATTTTCATAAACAAATTGCTCTTTGTTGAAGGAAAATTCTCAAGACCTCATGGTTTTCCATCAGTAATATTCACTTCCCTACTCAATAATCTCCCTTGCAAGCATCAAATTGAAAAACTTGATTTTTGCTTACTGTAAAGGTTACACAGGAAACACTATAATGACTATCACACGCTTGCAACTAAAACAATTCATCCCCACCTCAATGTAGCTCTCAATTCGTGAAATGTCATTGCCTCAATTTTGGCCAGGTCATTATTAGGCAACACGGCTTCACCAATGCTTGCCCCAGAATTTTTCTGCAGAAAAAACGAATGCGAAATGGTCAAGTCCCTGAACAGGGGTGGAACGATAGGTTCGATTAAAAGACAGTACCTTGACATGACTTTTGGTAGAACTAGGAACTGAAGCCACCGATCCTTTCGATTTCTTCCCTTTCTTGTCCTTAGAAGTCGCCGCCGACTCAGGTGTCGACGAATTCGACACGCCCCTTTTGGACACCATTTTGCTCTCCGAGCAAGACGATAGAACGACCAGCCCAGAATCTCGGAGCAGCCGCGAAGCTACAACGTGCAAAAAAGTCAGCAACGTGCTGAAGGACCGATCTGGAAAGAAAGACTATAAAATTCACGCTGGGTTCACGCAAAAATGAGAGTACCCGGACGAACTTCAAAGAAGGGGTGGCGAAACCCCTGAACCCTAATCGAAATGCTTGCCTCATGGATGAAAGAATGCACAGAGACACACTCAGAGAGAGAGAGAGAGAGAGAGGCAGTATGGTGTTGCTGAGCAAGGAAGAAGAGACGCAGAACGAGGGCATACCCGAGACCTCACCGAACCGCGAGGGAAGAACCGCTAAAAGCATGGAGGTCGTGGGAGAGGCGAGCGAAATTGGCCGTCGGGAGAGAGCGCGATTTAGGAAGAAGTGCGCCGAGAGAATGGAGCCATGAGATGAGGCCGTCGAGTGGAGAGAGAAAGGCCGTCGACCAAACGATGCATGACCGGCCTTCCATCGAGGCAGTTCCAAGGAGACTTGAGATCTGCCAAGTGCTCAAGTATCTCGCACGAAACAATGGTCGGACAGCAAGCAAATTAAATCACTGGCGTTTTGTCATCAACGGTTTGCCTAAGCTTTCTCGCGTTGCTGTGCTTTCAATCGCAAGCAAGAAACCAGCGAACTTCGGTCGCAGATTTAGGCCAAGCTTTCTCCCCCAAAACAAAGATGCGAACATAAAAACCCGGAAATAAAATCGAACCCGACATGCGGTCGCAGATTTAGGGCTTCTCGAGGATTGCTCCGAGCAGGGGCGGAGCAATTGCTTCTCGGTCGCGAGTCGGGGACGGAGAGAGGCGAGCGAAATCGGCCGTCGGGAGAGAGCGCGATTTAGGAAAAAGTGTGCCGAGAGAATGGAGCCCTGAGATGAGGCCGTCGAGTGGAGAGAGAAAGGCCGTCGTCGGGAGGGAGCGACGGTCGTCGGAGGAATCGCTAGACCGGAAGGAGCGTCGGAGGAGGAAGAGAGAGCAAAGAGGAGAGAGAAGATTGTCTGCTCTTCCACGAGGAGAGAGAGACAAAATCCAGAAAATTTAAGCGAGGAGAGAGAAATTTTAAGCGGGAGTGCTGCGTGCATTTATTACCCATTCATCCGTCCTCTCTCCCGTCGCCGAGCCGAGCCACCAGCCGAGCCGAGAGTTATTGGGAGGAAAGAAGCGACGAGAAGAGAAAGCAGACGTGGACTGACACCTGGACACGTGTCGCGCAATGAATCGTTCAGAGCACCAATGACGTGGCACTGTTAGGGTACCCAATATTTTCTCCTAAAAGTAAGTCTCTACCAATAGTTATCAAAACATTGAACAGAGAGATCTGAGTTGACGATCATGGAACACATGATACATCATTATTGACTCTTCAGGGATCATTATGACCACAAAAATGGAAAAGTTCCATAAAAAGACAAGTTCATTTCCTAATTGCACAAACAATTTATGTTCGGGTCTCAAAATTTTAGCGTTACATTCAACCATTTCGATAAATCAATACCACCATTGCAGAATCATCTACTATTTCTATGTCGGTGTTATTAAGTCAGCGGAACTATCATGACCATCACAAAAGTGCATCACCCCTCATTTCATACAGATGACTTGCAAAATCCGAGCATCATTTAGCCTAATGTGTTCTGGGAACTAAGAGATTGGATTATCTATTAAAGATGCTCAATATCTGCTTACCAATCAATCATATCTTCTTGCTATTAGTAGCCAGAGATGCTTCTTGCTTGGCAAACTTAACAAAACTCAGTTGCATCGAAAGATTTCAGAACGTTTCACTTGAAGAGGATCCTATGCTTGCTAAGACAAAACATTTGTGTTCAAGCCCCAACCTTCCTCCATACCTCCATAAGAAACGACGACAATGACTTCTGAGTGTAACCATTTCTTTTCCTTTTCTTTAGGATTTGCCAAAAGATGAAGTTACTCCAAAATTACAAAATTCGTATATCAATTAGTCTGGCTTTCTCCAATGGGAATAAATCTATAAGATTTGCAGAAGGAGATTCCATTGAGCATCTATCCTACCACCTATTTGGTACAATATAGAACAACAGCATAAAACGGTCCATATTAACCCCACTCAATGGGATGAATCAGTCATTTACATTGAAGTCATTCAACTGCCAGCCTGCACAAAGAAGCTATGAACATCATCAAATGACATATAGAACATCTAGCATCTTGTCAACCTTTTTCTTCTCCTAGTAAACTCCACAAGCTAACCTTTATCAAAGAGGCCGGAACCTATCAAATGGAGGTATAAGAGAGCCATACTCAAAACTCTACAAAACTATGTCCTTAGACAATCTTGCACCAATCAAGAGAGCTATCCAACTTTGGCTGTTATGGTGGTGGAGGTATGCCAGAATGCTTCTTCAAGGAAGAAAGCCTCTGCAAAGACCTGACATTGTTGCTAGCTATAAAACATTCCTCAACCCACAAGTCCTTGACCATTCAATGATCTTAGTCACCAAATAGTTGGTTCATTCACCAAACTCACTATTTTACTCCCCCTTTCGTTGGGATTTGCCATTTTAGCAATCAAACTCAGGATCACAAAGTACTTCACATATTAGGAAAAGCACCTAACCCATCCCCACCCATCCTCTCAGCGCCAAGGAAGTAACCAAATAGACAGTCTATGCTGGAGGAAGAAAACAAATGGATTCCAAGCCATCAGCAGAGCTAATCCACCAGAAATTCCATGAAAATTCACAATCAAGCTCCCAGCTTCCATCCACTTCATCATCACTCAAACGGACCTACCTATTTCTAACCCTGTCTGCCCATGACTACACGCAGAGCAAACCAACATGACTTCCAAAACATCAGAAGGATACTACCAGGAAACCTTCTTCGTAAAGTTACAAATGCTGCAGCTGGACACACCAGTTTAGCTAACTTCTAAATGAAATAGCAGTCCATTTGTTCTTCAGAATCTGCCGAAAGTGAATCTCCATCAAAAATGCAGCGCCAAAGCATGTCATTTGCAAACGTTTAAAGTATAGTGCGTGAGAAAATCATTTCGCCACGAACATAATTCCCAGTATAGCTCACAATCAATACAGCAAAAATGACAGAAACTCCATTACCTGAACGGAGTACTTCACGGCGAGGCTCGCGACGCTATCGCCGCGCTTAATCCGGTGCGAGATCGCGAACTTCCCCACGCCGTTATCCCTCCAGAAGCTACCCGAGCTCGGGACGCCGACCACCTCCTTCAACCTCCAGGGGGCCGCGAAGGCTCGGGTGACCATGTCCCGATCGGAGGCGACGGAGCTCCAGATGCGGCAGACGCAGCTTGAGCGGGCCAGGTCCGGGACGGGGAGCTTCTCGAAGATGAGCCGGAGGGTGTCGCGGCAGGCGAGAGCGGAGAAGTGGGAGTTCATCGGCGAGATGGTGGAATCGTCGGCAGCGGAGGCGGCGGCGGAGGGCGGCAGCGGCGGAGAGAGATCGGGGGTCGGGGGTGGAGGCTCCCGGTCGTCGTCGTCGTCGTCGTCGTCGCCGCAGCAGCCCATAGAGAGAGAGATGGGAATGTTTATGTAGTCGGTTTTGATGGTTTTGGATTTTTGGTTTTGAACGGTGCATGGTAGGTGCCAGAAATATGGTTGAATTATGGTTTTACGCGCCGTGTTTTGTCATTTATTACAAATTGTCCCTGACTTTTCGATTTTTCGCGATGTCTCCCCTAAAATTTGAAATCGGTTAAGATGTCAGACTGGTGTGACTTCCGTCATTTTTGGGTTTGAGCACCGACCATGTGCTTGTCACGTGACTGAGTTGATCTTTCATGGAAGGGAGAAAATATCGGCTGCCTAGTAGCAAATAAGATAAGAAGGTGATAAGAAGGCGACACGTGTTTTCGTGGAGTCCACAATCTAGACTGATTGAGGAGAAAATGAGGCGTCATTTAGCTACAGCAGAAGGGACGGTTGGGATTTTTCTGCGAGTTCTCTTTCTTTGCGCTTCTCTCTCCGACGAACAGGATCGCGACCTCCCTCTCTCTCCCTCCTCGCAACCAACGAACCACCGCGCTGCCCCTCCGGCTCGTCCGTCCCTTGCTCTTTCTCTCCCCTCGCGTCTCTGTCTGCCCTCCTCTCTCCGACGGCGACCCAGCGCGTGACCGGCGAACTAATATTTTCTCCTTGCGGTAGAAGCAACGAAAATATCTTTGAAGTCTACAGCGAGGTAGTCTTAGCAATTTCGAGGAAGGAAGGTTTGTTTCGGTGGTCTTGGTCAAGAAGGTGAGGGTAAAAAAGCAGTACAATTGCCGCGTGAAAAGACGCGCAATCCTCTCCACAAGATTGCGCCTCTCCTTCGGGGCAAGAGGTTCGAAGGAAAGCTTTATTTAAAGTCCTGAGTGCTTGTGACCCAGGAGCAGAAACGCCAATCACCGTAAGTCACTTGAGACGCTGGTCTTTCGCTCTGAGATATCTGGCTTTGATAGCTCTTGATTGAGGCGTGAAGGTGATCTCATAATTGTGCTGCTTTTGAGGCTCGGACACGACTTGGTGTGCTTTAAGGTAACTCCTTTTTAGATATTAAAGCCCATCCGAGTAATTCTGTCTCTGCATTACTTTTCCAGATGAGCCGGATAGTCTATTACATTTGGACAGAAGAAAATAAAAACATTTGATTATTACCCATTGCATGACATCTAACATCCTTAAAAGCATGCACAATATAACATGTGAAGTTCCATCGACTTTTCAAAATCAGATCGTCACATTTACTTCAGATTTTTCTTACTACGTTCCTCTTATTCAGACCGATCAGTATGAGCCGTTGGACTGGTTAAACCTGGTGGAATTTGATGGTTCTCTCTCATATGTCTCACTTTCTGTATCTTTTACATCTGGCCTCTCTTGCAGAACAATTCAAGGCTATCATCTATAGTCCTCGCTCACTTTCTTTGTTCATTTCCCTCATAAAAGTTCTCGGCGAGGCTTGTTTAGGGTCTTCTCTCCGAAGTCGCACCTCTCTTTGCATCTCAGCGCGCAGAAGGTAATCACTTTTTCATCTCTTATTAGCGTGTTATTTCTGTTGATTTGTTGCGGCTGAACTAGCGTGTTTTGGGCTCTTTTTGTCTGATGTGGGTGGCTGTTAACTTGGTGTGTCACTAGCTCATAATTGACTTCCGTAGAAAAGGGAAGCCTTTGCTTTCAGACCTTGGATGTGACTAATCATGTGGCCTCTGTCTCATCGTTCGTTTGCATCGTAACTTAGTCTCGATCCTTTGTCGAGCTAGAATGACTTGGAATGCGAGACGCACTAGATTCTATTGCGCGCAAAATTGCCAGTATTCGCCTCAAGCCAAGGACTGTCTTTTTACGGATTGTGAGGTTTCTTTGTCCCTGAAGGTCTAAGATCAATTAAATAAAAAATGAAATACAAAAGAAAATGTGGTAGGCCAGTTCGCGGCAAGTTCCAACATCAGGGGGATTCGATTTTCAATTCCCAAAATTGAGAACATGCTATGATAGGTAGGTTTCAGGGTTTTGGTCTGGAATCAATCAATCACCCGTAAAAGCAAGTACTCTCTTAATCAGATTTTATTCACAATTTTGCCTTTGACGATTATAGGACATTCTAGATGAATAATTTGTTGTCTTCCTTGAATTATTGGATAAATAATCCTAAAAAGTATATTGCCTTTCACCTCTAACTCATTTTCTTCCTTCAAAGTTTTGAAAATCCTGAAAAAAAGGTAAAAAATGGTTGAATGAGTAATGAAGAGAATAGTTCAGTGATAAAATGTCAATCGATTATTTAAATTTCAAAGTTTGAAGAGAATAACTCAGTGATGTCATATCAGGTTAAAGTGGATTCATTTTGCGTGACATTGCTAATACGTAAGGTCAGCAGGGAACAAATAAAAGAGAAATAGCAAAGACCTTTTTTTTTTGGTAAGTAGCAAAGACCTTTTGTTCATCTCTATCTCATTTCCAAATTCATTTAGAATATGACAATTTGAAATTAAAATGTAAGATCACATTCCTAATCACTAACTAGGCCCTTTCTTCATGTCTTCCACACATTTCCAATTTCGTTTGAACTCATTTATCAGCTTTTAAATGATTTATCAAATTATGATTTTTAATAATCAAACAAGAACAGAACCTTTGCTTATTTATTTTAATGAATGCAACTTGCTTGTACACAGATTCTAGCTTTTTATAGCCCAAGTAAGAATTTAACATTGTGAGCAGACCAAGCCAGCATCTTTTGACTTGACTAGAGGGTGAGATACAAAAGAAGATAAGGCAATGACTAAAAGCATCTGCAAGACTGCAACTGCTTCTGTTCAATCAATTACAAATTTAATTAAAGATTTCGTGTTAATCTGTTCTTGCTTGGTAAAAATATTTTGGTGGGGTCAAGACTTATGGATGATTATGTATTTTTTTTAGATAATTGTGTTTAAGCATAATTTCCGAGAGTTTGGGCAGGGCACCCTTAGCCCCTCATTAAATCCACCCATATTGTCAGACATTTTGGATGTGGCAGGAGAAGAACTAAACAATGAGAAAACTCAGGAGGGCATTGGGAATATATGCTGCTGAGAGAGTTGATAACTTAATCAGTGGAGGTTAGGGGAATGAAGAAAATAAGAAAAATAGAAAAGATCCATTAGTAATGAGGGCGAGGATATGGACATGGATGACTCATTTAGCAAGAATAGTTCGGGAAGGCCTACCATTGCTGGGGAGAGCTCAATCTCTTTTTTTTTTTTTTTTTTGGGTTGGGTCAAAAGCTAACTCTCATTGAGATTGCGCGAACGAAAATCTGCTTAAGAGGGAAAGAGTTTGCCTATTTTGGCTCTTCACTTTTCTAATTTTTAAATGACAATTTCTTAGTTAACGATTCAAAAATTTGATTGCTGTTTCCTTTAAATTGTTTCCTTTTCAATTGATTACGAAGATTTGATATTAGATTTTATGAATATCAATAATCAGCACTTTGATGAATGCAGAGATCAATGTATATGCATGTGCTTTCAAATGGATGCTTACATTAAACCACTAATCAAAGGCATGATTGGAGCAAATATGAAAATTCCCTAGAGGACCCAAGTGCATATGACCTTAATAAATCTGAACCTTTGTTATTATTGAGTATCATGTGAAAACCACATAATATAAGAGTTGAAATTCATTAGGGGCATATGCATTTGAGGATGCCTAATGAAATATAGGCATCAACACGTTAGCTTTAGTTAATTTTACATGTGGGCAACATGTTTAATTTGTAACCAATCAATAAGAGACACGATTAATGAAAATCTCCTCCATTAGGAAAGTCCATGCGTCAAGAGGATGAGGACCACGGGAAAGAGAAGATGTGCATTACACTGTTCCAAAACAACAACTTGTTAATATTGGATTTATCAATAGACACCCCCCTAAGAAAACTCATTCAGTAAATATTGTGTACATTCGGAAATCAGGTGCTTTCTATCAGGTGCTTTCTATCTAGCCTTTTCACTCGTTTATCTACATCTTTTAGTGGAGTAGAAGGCATCTTCTCTTCATTAAACATTTTGGTGTTAGTAATCGTTCATAATGCATGTGCTCTCAACCAAAGGTTAGGAGCCTTGACTATAGAGCACGCATGTAGAGATGAATATTAGCCATTCTCTTATTGTCCATGAGTGGACACAACCCAATGATGTTGCCTTGACGAGAGGGCGCGGTCCATTGGAAAGAAAAGATGCACGCCTAAGTCAATAGCTTTTACTATTCAATTAGTCAACAGACTGACTTGATCATTAAACATTTTGGATTCGAAATCGTTCAGAAATCATATGCTCTCCTCCCGAAAAGCACGTGCTCTGCCTTTTCATTTGCTTATCTACTTCCTCTTGTGCAGCAGGTTGGCATCCTCTCTTCATTTTTGTCTATTAAGATTTCTATGGGGAAAGGGCAAAGTCTGAGCAAAATAAAAAGAAAAAGAAAAAGAGCACAAAAAAAAGGAGCACCGAGAGAGAAAAAGAGAAGGATTGCTGAGAAAGAGATCACTGATGGAGCATATGCTTCTTGGTCCTTCCCTTCGATACCCACGGGAGGAGGTAGCGATCAATACGATGTGTTCTTGAGCTTTAGAGGCTCCGACACTCGCAAAGAATTCACTGATCACCTCTACCGCAGTCTGATTAGTGTAGAGACTGTACCAATTTCTGTGTTCAGGGATGATAATAGCCTGGAAATTGGTAAGGATTTTAATTCAGAGATTCTCAATGCCATCAGGCAATCTAAGATTTCGATCCCAATCATTTCTGAAAATTATGCTTCGAGCAAATGGTGCCTCCGTGAGCTAGTATGCATCATGGACTGCCAGAAGAGCATGTCGCACATAGTGTTGCCCATTTTTTACAAAGTGCTCCCATCGGATGTGCGGTATCTAAATGGAAATTTTGGGGAGGCCTTTCGTTCGCGTAAGAAGCGTTTTGATAAGGAGGACATTCGGGAAGGTCAACGAGCCCTCACAGAAGTGAGTAACTTAAATGGATGGGAATCTGAGAAATTTGCTAATGGGTACTTACCTTCTGCTTGCACTTTTTTTCCTGTAAGCATTGTTATTTAGCGAAACCATTGTCATATGGATGAACTACTTCCACTACAAGCTTACAAAAGATCCCAAAATGTCCAAATGAATAACCATAATGGCCCACGGACTACAAATACTTGGTACTCCCTAAGATTTCCCTTGAAAACTACACTAACAACATCTAAAACCTTAGGATCCCTTACTCAGTCTTCCAAAAGTTGGTAATTGTTGGATAAATCGACCTCCTATTGCTTCACATAGATCATGTTTAGGTTCAAGACCTGCCATTGCCAGTAACTTTCATTTAGAGGCGATCTATAAGTTAATTATAAGTCCTCCATTTAGTTCCAGGGGATATGTTGGCCTTAGAGGGAGAACATCTTCTTCTCTTGAATATTTTGTAACCAAAATTAGTGACCTCCTATCCTTCAACTAGCAATGACCATAAGCCTTATAACAAACACTTTACTTCTAAAGAATCTTAATTTGCTAGGTGCACCACCTTATCTTTTTTCAATAAGATCTATCTATTAAGAAGAAAAAGAAGGGGAAAAATTAAATGACTGCTACACCATCATCCTTTATTGTCATTTGTAAAACAAGAACATTTTGCATGTTAATTGGTTGCATCCATCCTTCACATATATGCGGGTGTCTTTTGATGGGATTACCCAAAAGTATGAAGTTATGATGAGTTTTTTTGTTTGATAGGCATGAAGGAAAATTAGTGGAAGAAGTTACCACAACGATTCTAAACAAGTTGAGAGGTAAGTCTCAGCTTGATGTTCCGAAGCACCTAGTTGGAGTTGACAATCATGTCAACAAAATTAGGAATTGGTTAGACATTCCTGCGAGTCATGCTCGAATGATAGGAATATATGGCATGGGTGGGATCGGTAAAACGACTCTTGCCAAGGTCATCTATAACGAGCTATCGAATATCTTTGTGGATCGTAGTTTCCTTCCAGATATACGGGAAACAACTAACAACAATGGTATTCCTTATCTACAAAATCTACTAATTAAGGAAATACTGCAAATTGAACATGTTGTTTGTAAAGTTGATGATGGAATTAATTTGATCAAATCTAGATTTAAAGGAAAAAAGGTTCTCATTCTTTTGGATGATATTGATCACCAAAATCAACTAGATGCTTTGGCTAGGGAACATGATTGGTTTACTGCAGGAAGTATCATCATTGTTACAACTAGATACAAATTTGTACTTGATCGCCGAGTTCAATGTGGACTACAAGTATGAATTGAAAGAATTAGATGAGGTGCATTCTTTGCTTTTATTTAAAAGACATGCATTTCGCATGGGCCATTGTCCGGAGGATTTTGAGGGTATCTCTAATGAAATCTTATCTACCATGGGTGGGCTTCCCTGGCTATCAAGGTCATAGGTTCATACCTATATGGAAAAGTAGATAAAAAGGTATGGCAAGATATATTGGAGAAATTAAGAATCGAACCTGATAGAGATGTCCAAAAGACATTGAAGATAAGTTATGATGCATTGGAACCTACACAAAAGGAGATTTTTCTGGATATTGCTTGCTTTTTAATTGGTGAAAATAGCAAATATGCCGTTTACATGTGGGAGGACTGTAAGTTTTTTCCATATCTTGGAATTGAAGAGTTGAAGCTGAGGTGCTTAATAAAAATTGGATATCGTGGTGAGTTTTGGATGCATGACCAATTGAGAGATCTTGGAAGGAGCATTTTTTGCCATGGACAACCGCTCGAGAGATATCTAAAGCCATGGCTCAAAGATAAAGCCTTGAGAAGTATTAGGGAATTTAAGGTAACATATGGCTCTCTGTCTTGTCTCTCTGTCTCTGTCTCTTGGTCTTTATCTCTCTCTCATAACTCCATAAATTTAATGTGATCCATTTTAGTCTTTTATCTAGTATAAACATATACCCCTACTCTTTAGGAAAAAATCTATTCATACACCCATTTATGTCCCCCTTAGATAAATTGTGATAATAATTGGATTATAAGTGTCCCAAGGATGAAAAAGTTACATTATTTGATCCAAATTCATTGATATAAATTACATTTGTTAAAAACTTAATTTTGCAATCAATTTAAGATTCTCTTAACTCCGATTCTACACTGAAAATCTCATTCACTAAAAGCATGTAATTTTATATCTACTTGAAACTATTGATAATCTAAAGGGTTAATACCCTGAAAAACCTCAAACTGGTACGCTTGTGACAAATTTACCCCAAACTATTTTTTTGACCACCAAAAACTTCAAACTGGTATATCTTTGACAAATTTACCCCAAACTGGTACATTAATGACAAATTTACCCTATGTTAGTTTTCGTTAAATTTTATTCTCAAATTATTAAGTTAAATGACACGGGATGCTTCGACCAAAGATACCAATTAAGAATTTTGCACTTCGTTTGTCACAGTTTACAATTTTTGTGATTTTTTTGTGGTATTAATTTAATTTAACATAGGGTATATTGGTCACAAATTTACCAGTTTGGGGTTTTTTATAGTCGAATAAATTAGTTTGAAGTAAATTTGTCATAAATGTATTACTTTATAGTTTTTTTATAGTCAACCGAGGTAAATTTGTCACAAGTATACCAGTTTGGGGTTTTTCATGGTCAAAAAAATAGTTTGAGATAAATTTTTTACAAGTGTACTAGTTTATGGTTTTTCAGAGTATTAACCCTAATCTAAAATACTACAATAATTTAATTAAGATGAAGCATATACATCATAGATCAAATAAATGAAGATGTTTTGAATTTTTATTCAAAATGGTAATGTACAACATAAGCTGATTATACTAAATAATAATTAACCAAATTAGTTGCGCTAAAGAAAATTTTCACACTTAGCATAGGTTCTTGTTTTCTAGTACGGTTGAATGTATTGCAGTGCTCCTATGAATTAGGAAATCAATGTTTGATACACCTCTTCCCCCAACGAGGTATATCTATCTATTTTCATTCTTCTTGTGTCTTAATAGCTATGATGGCAAAAATCACCTTAAGAATCTTATAGGGAAAATCCTTACAATGTTTTTAAGGTCGGATCACGTTGACCTTGTTCATCTCATGGATTTAGGTGTGTGATAAAGAGTGGATTTTCTTATTTTCCTTTCTTTGCTTCTTTCATTTCTCTTTGTCTGTTCCTTCGCCTTTCTTAATAACCATTTCTTTCCTCTCCAACTTTTTTTATATTATTTATATTTTTTGGTACAATGCCCTTTTGTGCCAAAAACCCTCGACAAACTCGACAATTTAGAGGAAATGTCATGCTTTTATTATATCGATTCATTTTTCTTTAGTAAATAACATTTTCAGCATGCAGTCAATTTTGAAAGTAAGTTTAATTTTTACTTAGATTGTCAATGTTGATGTCGCTTTCACTATTTTATATTTTCCATTTAGAGAAGCGTAGTAGGTTCATGACTGATCAGTTGGGGGGGGGGGGGAATTAACCTGTGCAATTAACCAAGAGATGTTGGGAAAGGAAAAAGCTTTATTTTCTCGATTTAATTTGAATTAGTTCGCTCATACCATTATAAAGAGCACATTCTTTTGTTGATTCAATAACTATTCTTAAGAGAAATAACATTGATCGTGAGTTTTTCACTAGTTAATATATAAAGTACGGATAATGACAAACGAGTCAAACCATAAAATTAAGCCCAACCTAAAAAAGAGAAAAAAGAATTCTATCTTTGGTTTGATAGTGTTTGTGGAAGTTCATATTTCACAAAAACAAGTTTGTCTTTTGGCAGTTCAGCTTATTGATAATATTTCCAAGAAACTGATGAAAAAAATGCACTTTCAAGTTATGTTAAAAAAAAAAAAAAAGGTATTGTTTTCAATCTAGAGTAGATACCGTTGTCACAAAATTTCATGTGAAAGAAGAAAGGTGTCGAGTGTTGTGAAAAATGGACCAACTAGTTGTGAGCCCATACCATGCATATGCACAAAAGTGACGTGAATAAATTTATCATGAAGATATAACTATAGTATCCTGTGCAATTAACCAAGAGATGTTGGGAAAGGAAAAAGCTTTATTTTCTCGATTTAATTTGAATTAGTTCGCTCATACCATTATAAAGAGCACATTCTTTTGTTGATTCAATAACTATTCTTAAGAGAAATAACATTGATCGTGAGTTTTTCACTAGTTAATATATAAAGTACGGATAATGACAAACGAGTCAAACCATAAAATTAAGCCCAACCTAAAAAAGAGAAAAAAGAATTCTATCTATCTTTGGTTTGATAGTGTTCGTGGAAGTTCATATTTCACAAAAACAAATTTGTCTTTTGGCAGTTCAGCTTATTGATAATATTTCCAAGAAACTGATGAAAAAAAATGCACTTTCAAGTTATGTTAAAAAAAAAAAAAGGTATTGTTTTCAATCTAGAGTAGATACCGTTGTCACAAAATTTCATGTGAAAGAAGAAAGGTGTCGAGTGTTGTGAAAAATGGACCAACTAGTTGTGAGCCCATACCATGCATATGCACAAAAGTGACGTGAATAAATTTATCATGAAGATATAACTATAGTATCCTTACCTCTATTGGAAAAACACATATGGACGGACAAATCATGTTCCTTGGAAAGACGGTTATAATTTATAAGTTGACAGTTCTTAATCTTTCATTATAGTAATTCAACCGGAAAAAAAAAAAATCTCCCATTATAGTAAAAATTCAGGCGGGAAACCGCATGCGAAAGACATTCCTTTTTTTTCCCCCAATAACAATGGACATACTTCTCTTGAATGGAGTGCCCAAGAAAAAGTTAAATGCGCTAAAAATCGAATTATAAGGAATTTAAAAAGATATTAAATGAAATTGCATGAAACGAAAGTGTGATCAAAGGAAAATTACGTGGAAAGTAAAAGATGAACTTTGTTGTGCCGTGCCTGTCTGATCTTACCTCCGAATACCCCTTTTATACTAATGCCTTGTGTCAACCATTCTGTTTCTAGGCCATTCACATGTAACTTCCACATGCATCATATGTGGCATGCATCATTGTCTCCTGCTTACTTGCCACATACATCCTATGACACCTAGTACTATACTACTCTTTTCAAGGGAGAGATTTCTCTATTATTCTCTCAACCTAAATTTTCTCAAAATCAAGTTCATTATGAATCATACTATTTAAAGGTAAAATCTCAAATAAGAATATGAAGTAGAGTCATCTTTTCAAAAAGGATCTAAAGTGAATATCTGTCTCAAATAAGGACCTGAAATTGCCAACTTACTCTCAATTAAGGACCTAAACTTCTAATTTTATTCACAACCAATGGTACTTTTTTCCAAGAACATTATTCTTTATTTTTTTCTCTTTCTTCTTTTTACTTTATTCATCTTTCTCACGCTCTACATCACCTCCATTATCAGCCCCTTCATCTCTCTCTTTATCATCTCGTTGTATGACCAAGATTGGGTTTTCTTTAACATGAATTTGCTTTTGCTAAGACTCAACTTCTTGTCGAACTCCTAAGCTATGCAACTAATCCCTTTGACGACATATTTTTCTCACCTCGAGAGTGCATCAAACTCACACTTATTTCGGGCCTTCTGCTAACCTAGCAACTGCAATTTTGTGTGTTGTTTTCGATCCTGCTTGCCAACAATAGAACAACAATATCTAAGCATTGCCAAATCGTCTTGTTTGACTAACTCACGCCTCTATTTAATTAACACTTGGTGATCAACAATTTCACGCCAAAGAACAATTTCGTTGTAACAAGCTACTATTTCAACCTCGGCAACATTTTGCCTCATCAATTTCAAATTCGGGTTTGCCTCTCTTGCGTAAATTCAATCTTTCAAAGATTCCCCTTCCTCTTTGCAATGCCAATGGCTCATTTCAATAATCCCTAGTCTAGAGACATCCACTCACACTCTTGCCATTCTTATCGACACAGCTCATCCTCAACCAATACCCCATCCTAAGATTGATCATTAGTCATATTCGACATCACTAATTGTAGAAACTACTATACTTTGTTGCCCCATTGCTGCCATTGAAAAGTCCTATTCGAGCTCTTGACCTCATCGACCGCTGCCCTCGATAGAAAATCCAACATCGTCATTGTTAGATGGAGGTCGATCCAAGCTTTAGGTTGAGCACGAGTCAGCCAAGATTTGACGCATCTTGAGAAACTGAGGATTTTAGCATCCAAGAAGGTGCCTAGTAGCAAATAACTCCAATCTGACTTCTAGTTATTAGGACCAACTACGTGATGACATGAAGCTCACGAGGTCGCTGGTGGGGGCCTTGATTATGGTGTTGAAGATGGAGGCAATGTAGAGTGAAGGAGGAGGTGTGAGGAAGATGAAGAAAGAAAAAAAAAAATTAAAGAAAAACGTTCTTGGACAAAACTACCCCAAACTATAAATATGATTGTAAGTTCGAGTCCTTATTTGAGACTAAATTAGCCATTTCGGGTCCTTATTTGATACAGTGTTCATTTGGATCATTTTTTGAGAAAATAAATCGACTTCAGGTCCTTATTTGAGATTTTTCCCTTATTTAAATGAATCTGTGGGCTATTTTCATCATTTAGCTCTTAAAAGGGGAAACCATCATTAATCGCAATTGCCCACTGTCTAAACATAGTTAATTATATATATACATGTGTTTTGCTTCTCTTTTAAGAGGGAATCGCTCATCATTTGAAACATCAATTGGTGTGACCTGCTCAATCAAATTTAAATGGTGTGCGTAGCGTGGGTCATGGCTAGTCTATATCTAATGTAACATGATACTATAATTATAGAAATGAGATTGGTGTCACTTTAGGTCCCTTTCAATTTTACTATTATTTAAGGATTCTCCTACTAATAAAAAGTATGGCAAAGGAGTGAAGTCTCACTTTGGTAGAGTACTCCTTCTCTAACCAACACATCCCCCGGCTTTAACGGTTATATAATATTCTCTTCATCAACATGTTGTACCATCCTGAATTTTTATCACCATTATCTTCTTATTTTTAAGAGTTTAAGTTACAAAGTTCACGTAAAAATAAGCATAATGTTAACATAACATGCATGTAGCATGTGTATAGAGTATTGTGGACATTAAGCAAAGTCCATTTACAAAAATAATACCATTTCTAGGTCGAATTTTGTTTTTTACGTGTTACAAATGCATTTTCTTGAACAGGTTGAGTGAGGGGCACTACTGGCTTGAAATTACTCTACTCTAGAAGTGCATCTTAACTGATGAGTACTAATTTCTAATTTCTAATTCACCTCTTGAGAAGCATGCCCATGCTAAAAATGAACGTCAATAATTTACATCAACATACCTCTAGAAAACCTATATGACAAAAGTGGGTACTAACAGCTACCTAAGTTCCATAATGGTGAAATACTCCATTAACTCTCATTGCCAAGTGGGACACCAAGTCCAACTGGATGGTTCAAACAGGAAATTATTTGCACTTAATAGTGCAAGGAATCAAACCCATATCATGATACACAAAAGCACATTCCTTAACCAATAAATGAGCAGCGTTGGGTTGCCTCTCAAATATTTCAGCCAAATCTTTTAGAAAACTATCAACTGTACCCTATATTGCTTTTGGTAAATCCTAAAGAACCTGACCATAGAATAAATTGCAAAGAAAAATTAACTCACTAGACATGTCTCCTTAGTGACTAACTGAGAGTGGCCAGGTGCCCACTGTGATCCAGAATTGCACGCCCAACCGAGCGTGACTAGGTGCCCACTTTGATCCAGAATCGCATCTCTACGTTGTTCAAGCGACTGAGTCTTGCTGGAGGCCCAGCCACCGACCAGTAGCTTTGGCTACTTGCGATCTCTGTTATGGGCATCTCAGTCTGTTCCTCTGAACGTTCACGCCATGACAATGTGTAGATTGAGTGGCGGCTTGATTTATTTGTGGTCAATCTCGAGATGCTAATCCAATAGAAAGTTTAAGATTTAAAATTTCGATACTTGAACGTTATCCAATACTTTCACTGATCAGCTAAGCTTTTGGGGGAAAAATAATAAAGCATTGTTGTTAATGTCAATCAAGCTGCCTGGGATTTTGTCACCATCTTCTTCCAATTAAATGATCTCCTTTAGCAACAAAGTTTAAGTGGTAGTTTTGACTTATAAGATGCGAAAAGAAATGGTGCCAATCTTGGGAAATGGACATACGTATCTTCACTTTTCTATTTAGGTAACATAAGTAGAATTTTCCAGAAAGTTTCGTGTGGCAGAGTTTGCCAAAAGATGTTACCCAGCATCGACAAACCTACTGTTCCTTATGTTAAGACCTTAATCTAATTATAACACCATGTAAGGAAGTTAATTAGTTCAATTTTAGTAGGTCTAAAGCCAGCTCTCTTCCAATTTCCGTCAAAATCTAAAATATTATTCAAATGCTAAAGGTGTATTGCTAAAGAATGATTAAACATTTGATAACAATAGTTAACAAATTGAAAAGCAGGTGCTTACTTAGCTACTTAACAAGTGACCCATGGGTACTCTTTTAACATTCGTATGTTTTAAAGGTTTCATGTATTTCCACTTTAATAAAAATCAAAGTACATGCACTACAAAATTCCAAAAAAGTGAGAGGTAAGAATTGAGGTGTTTCATCTTGAATTTTTTAAAGCAAGAAAAAGTGTTCTTTTTATTTAGAATATCGTTTGAATTTAAAAAAAAAATTATCAAAATACTATATGTGTGTGTTTATCTGTCAACTTTTATGTTTGGCGAGGGTAAAAAGATGACTAATTGTGAAAGTATGGGGTTTAGAAAAGCAAAGATAAAAAATTAGAAGTTGATTCAGACACAATTGATTGATTTGATATGCAGCATTTCGGGAGTGGGTTCGATTATTGGCCCCGTGGTTGTTCCTCTACATGCACAAGTGAACTTGAAAACTTACCGAGCTCAAGGTTCCTTTCATTATGCTGGACGACCAGAAGTGGAGACTTTAATGAATTGTTTCCTGAATTGAGATGGCTTCAATGGTTATACATTGAACGTGACGTATTTTCTTCAGCAGTCAATTTGCATCTATCTAAATTAGTGGTGCTGGAACTGTCACAAAACAAGCTTACAGATGATTGGGGAGGATGGAGTTCGATCATGGTAAAATGGAAAAAAGACATCTTCTATGATCTTTACTTTGTTTTGTTTTATCGATTAAACTCCTTTTTGATAGCTTTTTTCTCTTTTGTACAGGTAGCAAAGCAGCTAAAAGTTCTCAACCTTTCAAATAGCTGGGAGTTAAGATATACTCCTAATCTCTCGGCTTTCACGAAGTTGGAGATTCTCATCTTGTCTGGTTGTGAGAAACTGAAGCAAGTCGACCCTTCTATTGGCAAACTCAAGAGCCTCATTTCCTTGGACTTGTCTAGTTGTCATAATCTAAAAGAGCTACCAGAGGAAGTGGGGGAATTGCAAGAACTAAAAGAACTCCTTTTAAATTCTATCAGTGTCACAAAGATTCCTATGTCAGTCTATTTTCTGAGGAAGCTAGAGAAACTGGCTCTAGGATCTTGTTGTTCATTGGTTGAAATCCCTCTCACAAATGGTAATCTTTCGTCTCTCCAATACCTTGACCTCAATTTATGTTCGTCATTGAGGAAAATCCCTCATTCGATTAAGAATTTTTCTTCTCTCAAACGACTTAAACTATTTGGTTGCAAGTCATTGGCAGAAATCCCTAGCTCGATTGGGAATCTTTCTTCTCTCGAACAACTTGATCTATCGTGTTGCCAGTCATTGACAAAAATCCCTAGCTCAATTGAGAATCTTTCTTCTCTCGAACAACTTAATCTAGGGAGTTGTCGGTTATTGACAGAAATCCCTAGCTCAATTGAGAATCTTTCTTCTCTCGAACAACTTCAGCTACAGTTGTGCTTCTCATTGACAAAAATCCCTAGCTCAATTGGGAATCTTTCTTCTCTCGAACAACTTAATCTAGGGGGTTGCCAGTCATTGACAGAAATCCCTAGCTCAATTGGGAATCTTTTTTCTCTCGAACAACTTGCAAGTTATTGACAGAAATCCCTAGCTCAATTGGGGATCTTTCCTCTCTCGAACAACTTAATCTATCACGTTGCCAGTCATTGACAAAAATTCCTAGCTCAATTGGGAATCTTTCTTCTCTCAAACAACTTTATCTAGTGCGTTGCAAGTCATTGACAGAAATCCCTAGCTCAATTGGGAATCTTTCTTCTCTCAAACAACTTGATCTAGTGTGTTGCGCGTCATTGATAGAAATCCCTAACTCAATTGAGAATCTTTCTTCTCTCGAACAACTTAATCTAGGGAATTGCACGTCATTGACAGAAATCCCTAATTCAATTGGGAATCTTTCTTTTCTCAAACATCTTTATCTAGGGGGTTGCACATCATTGACAGAGATCCCTAGCTCAACTGGGAATCTTTCTTCTCTCGAACAACTTGATCTATCGTATTGCCGGTCATTGACAGAAATCCCTAGCTCAACTGGGAATCTTTCTTCTCTCGAACAACTTAATCTATCGTATTGCCGGTCATTGACAGAAATCCCTAGCTCAATTGGGAATCTTTCTTCTCTCGAACAACTTAATCTATCGTATTGCCAGTCATTGATAGAAATCCCTAGCTCAATTGAGACTCTTTCTTCTCTCAAACAACTTAATCTATCATATTGCCGGTCATTGACAGAAATCCCTCGCTCAATTGGAAATCTTTCTTCTCTCAAACGACTTAATCTAGCGCATTGCCAGACAAAAATCCCTACCTCAATTGAGAATCTTTCTTCTCTCAAATGACTTATTCTAGCGCATTGCCAGACAAAAATCCCTAGCTCAATTGGAAATCTTTATTCTCTCAAACAACTTGATCTAGTTTGTGCGTCATTGAGAAAAATCCCTAGCTGAAATTTTTCTTCTCTCAAACAACTACATTGTTGCATGTCATTGAGAGAAATTCCTATCTCAAATGGGAATCTTTTTTCTTTCATATTTCTTTCTCTACATTGTTCTCTATCGGGTTGCGGGTTATTGAGAGAAATCCCTATTTCAATTGGGAATCTTTCTTCTCTCAAATACCTTATCCTTTACGAGTGTTGTTCAATAAAAAAAATTCCTACCTCAATTGGGGATTTACCGAATTTGCAAAGCATTATGGGGATTTTTGACCTTGAATAGTTACCCATTGCTATTGGATGGTTGAACAAACCACCAAAGGCTATTTCTTGAATCTTGTGATAGTCTAAAAGGGGGAATTCCAAGAGAAAACGATGACTTGTCTTCACTCGTAATTCTCCATATCACTGGCACATTGATATTTGACCCGTCAGAAAGCATCTGGAATCTTTCTTCTCTCTAATGCCTTGACCAAGAGGGCTGTAAGGAGCTCCATCGTTGCTAGAGCTTTCTTCCGACTTAACATTTCTTCAAGTCAATTCCCTGATTCCCAGGTTGCCAGAGCTTTCTTACCTATTCCACCTGGAAGAACTTCATTTTTATGGTTATGATCAACTTGAGTACTTCTCAAAGCTTACCTCACTCTTGAAACTTTGTGTTGACTCCTGTCCTAAGTTGATATTGCCTGAGCTCGACGGATTCAAGTACTTGGAAGAGTTGTCAATGAAAAACTACAATTCCATTGAAAGAATGGACCTCTCACAATCGAATCTTCTGAAAGGATTGGACAGTGAGGATTGCAACAATCTAGTTGAAATTTAGGACCAAGTTAAATTGGAGTTCTTGGAGACAATACGTACATATAGCTACAAGTCCATTAGAAGGCTGATCCATCCGAAATTACAAGGGCTTTAAGCGATTAAGTACTTGCTATTGCGACAATCTAGTTGAAATACAAGGCCTTGATAAGTGGAGTTGTTAGAGATGTTCAATGTCTGTAATTGTGGTTCCATCGGAAGATTACCTGACCTGTGATGCTTTTGGAACTTGAAAGAGTTGAATATCAATGGTTGTCATAATCTATGTGGTGTTGAGACTCAATTCCCAGTCTTACATAATTGCAAGAGTGGGGAAGTCGGTCCTAGAAGCTAACATGATGCTTTAGCCAAGATCAAAATTTAGATCCGATTGTGGTTCTTCATACGTTAGAAGGTGTTGGTCATCTGGTAAGATTCTTTGTCCTTTAACAACTAGCATGAGCGAAAAGTGTAATACTTTTATAACAGATTTATCTTTTAAGAATTATTTGCTTGACGCTTGGTATCTATGTGATCTGGATTTGCCTAAATATATTTGCTGTTGATTGCATCACGGCAATGTTTTTTCCGCTAATCTTCAATCGGCAGCTTTTGCAGATAGATTGGCGGCTTGTGAGGCAACAAATGAAAATTAATGGCATAGGTAAACAAGAATTACTTAGTGATTTACAGTTTCCCTCTTGGTAAACCCAAGATGAGAATTTGTCATCAAGAGGTTGATCTTCTGCAACTCAATTTATGAACTGCACGCTAGGTCCCTTTTTCTCTGTCTCAAACTAGTATTTTCCTTTAAAAATCCTTCGCCATTTTGAACTCCTTTTGTGAGCAATTTTATCTATCAGATTTGACTATTGGTAGATATCCTGTGTAGGACAAACAGCTCTCAATTTTTCGTGATGATGGGAAAGCCTGTCCATTGTTCATTCGAGCATGAATTCCTAGTAAGGAAGAGAAATTGAGCTAAAATAAAAATCAAGGTTCAATTTTTTTCTAGTGCATGATTTTAAAATGTAAAAATTAGTTTTGGCTTGCCTTTTTCATCTATGATTGCAGGCAGGCTTTCCATAAACAATTGTGAGATTGTTGAAAGATTATCAAGTGAGATAAATTGGTGCTACTTTTGTGATAGGTCCAATTGGTCTATGTAATGATCAAGGCTTACTTTTGGACTTCAATTCAAAGAGCTGTATAGATGACCTTTTGCATAATTGGGACAATTTTTTGCCTGCTCTGTAAAACAAGCTAGGCGAGGAGCTTAAGATTTTGCTTATTATTTTGCATCCCGTTTGATCCTGATGTTGTCGTGGAATCATTTTATCAAATGATTGATCTGGGTCTGGCTAACTTGGTTGAGGCAATTCATAGTCCATACCAGAGAACGATCAAATGAAGAAGAGGGATTTTGCTGAGGTGTCATCAGCAACAACTAAAGGCTAGCTTTTGTGCGACCTTGAATAGGCTCACGGGCCAACTGGAGTGTCCTAAGGAAGTTTTTTATGCTTGTGAAGATCAAAGGACTTGGTTTCATTAGCACAAAACTGAATCATTGTGAATGTATTATTTTTCAGTTGAATCTACTTTTTTGTATGCTCATTAGGTTCTACCTCTATTAAGCACATACATACGTGCTGATTTTTCTACATGTTAACCAGGTGCAAAGTTCTTTGATGCAATGCGCTCTAATGGTATCATTCCCAAACTCAGTCAGGCTCTGCAGATAGAGGTATGCACTGCCAGTCCTACCATAACTATGAAAGAGTGACTTGTGTACTCATATTTAATTGAATATGCTGTGTGCTTGTTAGGTTCTACCTCTCTGTTAATCGAATATGTACATGCTGATTTTTCTGCATGTTACCCTGATGCAGAGTTGTTTGATGCAGTCTCGTTCTAATGATATCCCTTTCAAACCCAATGAGGCTCTGCAGATGGAGGTATGTACTACCAGTTGTACCATAATAGAGCAACTTGTGTGCTTATGCTATGTGAGTTGTGGAATTTCACCAGAAATCCGTGAACTAGGATGCATGATGACAATCTCCTCTTTTTCTTTATGCAGCGTTAAATTTGTAAAGTTAAATATAGCCTCCTAGCAAACAATTCCGTATTGCTGATTTTACTAATTGGATATTGCAAAGTAACCAAGTAACAAGTACGCCTTTCTGTTTTGTAGTTTAAGCAGTTGTAGTTTAAGCAGTTTGCCTTTTCAGCATCCGTTCTGTTCATAAACACAAACAAGGATGATGGTGCTAATTGCTGACTTCTCTTCTCTTAAGTCCGTTGTTTTCTATTTCTTTGGCTGATAATGAATTCTGTTGATTACGATCCAACTGTGAATTAATCAGAGACCCCTGGAATGTGTGGCAAAACTAATGTCCCCAGATTTTGGTGTTGATGGATGAGATTCATTGAAGAGGTCACTCGTAGATCGCCAGAATCTGGACCAGGTCAAAATAACCTTGTTTATATTGATGGACTCTCAAGTCTATGCTTACTACTTTCAGCTAATTTTAGGTTCTTCATTCCAAATACATCTAAAAATAGACTGAACTAAGGATCCATGCAGCCGTGCCTTTATCTCTCTTCGAGATGATTGGAAAGCGTGACACATTTTTACTCTCAACCATCTCGTGTAACACATGCATCGCCCCCATTTTCTGACCATCTTTAGCGAGTGCCCGGGTGGAGTCTAGTTATAAGTCTTCTAAGGTTGAATTTGTTAGTGTTCGTAACTTTTGATGAAATATCATAAACAACCTGAATTTATCATTCATTCTTTTCCCAAATCGATCACGAAGTACATATGTAGCTAGTAGAATAATAATTATTTTCAAAATCTCATGCGACAATAGCTGATTGGAAAAGCTAATGAGTGTGAGACCCAAATACAGGGTTTACATTTGATGATGCGGTTCAAACTATAAGAGACACACCTTCGGGTCGTCCAAAACTTCTTAACGACTTGCCTCGAAGGACACAACCAAGAGAAGGGAACAAAATCTCACCAAGGAATGAAGAAGGAGAAGGAGAAGGAGAAGGGGAAGGAGAAGGAGAAGATTGCCTCAACTGAGTTGACAACAAAATTGCAGCTACCACTGCTACCGGGACCTTCTCATGTGGACTCCGGTGCCACCTCCTCTGTGGTTTAACTGGTATGATGACTAATTCATGAAATATTTGATATAATGCCAAAGTGCTAATTTCCAAGTCCCCTTCATTTATTCAGTAGTATAAGCTTGCACAAGTTCAATTTCCTTGCTCTCGTATCAGCAGCAACATCACAAAGTCCGGTCTTCCAATTCCCAAGGAAATGTTCTTTTTTTAATTCTTTGCAGAGGTTTATACCGATAAATTGTTGATACCCCCTTCAATAACCGCCGACGATCGTGGTGTACATGGTCACATCTAGCTCTCAGCCTGTGTCTTCCAAATTCTTCAGCAATCGAACGGCTTTTCCAGTATCGCCGGTTCTGCACAATCCCTCATCGTGGCTTGGCATGTGGTTATATCTACCTCGATTGTCTGGCCAACATTTCATCCGCCAAGCTCATGGCTTTGGCGATTCCACCCTTTCCAACGAGCCCATTGATCAAAGTGTTAAAAGCTCGCAGTTGTGGGTTCAAGTCCAAGTTTGACCATTTTACACAAAACTGAGGACCCGAGATCGGATCTTTTCAATTGGCAGGGGTAATTCATCAAAATGTTGGGAATAGAACCGTTGGGACTCGTTCCTTTCGAACCCATCCGCTCGATCATGTCAATGGTGATGGGTAATGCTTCATCTTGGCCCCAACCCCCAAGAGTTGGGCAAAACAGGGAGGTAAAGTCAAGAGGGTTCACTCGGATCGTCCTCTCCAAGAAGAATAAAGCATTGTCAGCTTCCACCAATCCGCCATTTCTGCATTTGTTCACCACAAGGGCCACGAGTTCAGATTGATCGATTGAATCACTCACTCCAGCAGTGGATGGGCAACTGTGGGAGCGACGTGAAAGAAAATGGTTCGATGCAAAGATGGGGTGAGAAGTGAGAGGTTTAACGAGATCGCCAGATTCTCGAACAAGACGATGAAGAGCAGAAGTGCAGATGGATGGATTTATTCTCATCAGTTTTGCCAAATTTTCTCCTTCCGAGTTCCGACAATCCACAGATTGACGCGATGGTGTATGGAGAGGATGATTGTTAGGCAGTTTAATCACTGAAACTTTAGATGTCTGATAACAACATAGTTTTCAGTTCAATCATTGAAAACTAATTGTTTGCCAAACTGAACATTTTAATGCGGAATTTCATTTTTATTGTTTGAAGATTAATCGTTGCCGTGAACTAAGTTAAGCTGCTACCACAAACGCACCACCACCACCCGCCCACCTATTCACCGCGTCCTCGCCACCTCAAATGCACACCGTCACCGCGAGGATGCCATTAGCTCAACTACCACACCAACCGCCCACCGCCACCAGCCACCACCAAATCACCCATTGCGCCCATGCTCCTCCGCCACGAGCCATGCTGCAGCCACCATTAAAGCACCACGACCACCACCATCAATATTCCAGTACCACCAAGTTGCCCAAGCGAGAACCCCCTAATCACTTCCCTGCCTTCACTCCCGATTCCACCCCGCTTTCTACTCGCGCACCGAGTCAGCACTCTCCTCCCACCTCCCCGATCTCCTCCACCTCGCCACGACCACTGCTGTCCACTGCTCCCACCCGGCATGACTTGGAGAGTGTTGATGGACTTTCAAGTCTATGCTTACAACTTACAGCTAATATTAGACTCTTCATAACAAATACATCTGAAAAAAGGACAGAACTAAGGATCAATGAAGCTGCGCCCATATCTTTTGTTGAGATCACTGGAGAGTGTGATGCAGTTTAGTCTCGACCATCTCATGTAATACATCCATCGCCCCTCATATTCTGACCATCTTTAACAAGTGCTCGGGCGGAGATTAGTTTTTTTGCCAGAAGGTGGAGATTAGTTATAAGTCTCCCAAGGTTGAATTTGCTAGTGTTAATAACCTTTGATGAAATACCAGAAGTCATCGTACAATCTTTTCCTGCATCTATCACAACGTACATATGTAGCTAACAGAATTATTAATTGAATTCAATATCCCAGGTGACAACAGTTAATTGGAAAAGCCAATGAGTATGAGACCCAAGTACGAGAATTATATGTGACGATGCGGTTCAAAACTATTAAGAGCACGTACACACCTCCAGCTCATCCAGAACTTCTCCATGACTTGCCTTGAAGGACACAACAAAGAGAAGGCAACAAAATCTCACCAAGCAATGATAAAAGCTGAAAGAGGAAGAAGAAGAAGCATTCTGTGCCATCATTTTGTCGCAAGTTGTCACAACTTTCTGGTCGTGTTTAATAAAGTCGTTCAAAAGTCTTTGCTCATGTAATTTTACAGTCCATTCTCACTTTCTGGCCTAACAGCACCTTTTACTATAGGTCTTTAATTATCTTTATAGACTCATATTGGTGATAACCATGGAAGAAGGAAATAAAGTGGAAGATGAAGAAGGTGGTATTCACGCCATTTTCCTAATTTCCTAGTCTGTAATGCAATCTGCCATTTGCCTGAATTGAGTTGACAATAAGATGTACTGAAAATCTCGGAAAATGAAAGAGCATGTCTTCAAAGTTTGAACACAACAAACGGAATGGTGAGGATTGTAGCTAATGCTTCTACCAGGGACTTCTCATGTGAACTCCAGTGTCGCCTCCTCTGTGGTATGATGACTTGTACCTCAAATATTCGATCAATGCAAAAGTTTCTGTAGACACAGGAGCTGTCAATATTGCTAATTTCCAAGTCCACTCTATTTAGTCAATGCACAAAGTTCATTTTTCTCACTCTCAAATCAGCAGCGTCACAAAGTCTTCTCTTCCAATTCCCAAGGAAATGAAATTTGTTTTTTTTTTTTAACTTTGCAGGGTTTATACCAATAAATTGTCGAATCTCTTTTTGCTTTGTCAAAATGTCACAGTTGGCATTAAAACTGAATTGCATATTAAACTTTTTATCGATAAGAAAATTTGACAGTAGATTCACTTATACGTCTCAGCTAGAATTGTCCATCAGTTTTCCGTTTGAGCTGATTGAGAGGGATGACAGTCCTTATTGCTCAAGTTCTACCTAGATGTCTATTATGGCACTGAAATTGAAGCGTAGCTGGAGATTATTTGTCCTTTGCCAGAGTTGTCATTGTGTGTCAGCAATATATCCAGCTCTCTAGATTCCATGCTGATTGGATGAAACAACTGGGTCGCCAACATGGAGTAGTTTGGTGGCACTTCACAGCATGATCAAGGGCTATTCAACTCGATGCTATTCAATGGATGTCCACTAATTTGCGTAATTCTTGAACGTATATTTCCATGGAAGGTTCTTCCGTGCTTTTCCTCATAAATGCTGAGGAAAAACAATGCCATACCTTGCAAATATATTGCCTCAGTCCCTTCTTTATATGAGCTATTTAATTGCCTGTTATAGTTACGGTTGATTAGTTTTTGAAGCAGCTATTCACATTGAAGCCATTCATGGAGGTTGTTATCGTTGTTTTCACACAGTTAGGACTGCAGTAGACTCTCACTGCCCATCTGGTCCCTGATTTGCTGAATCATTATTACAATCATCCAGCTGATAATTGGGCATCCTAGCGAATCGTCAGCTGATCAATTATGCACATGTTGGGATTTTTGCAAGTTTAGAAAAATAATTTCAGGCAGCACTAATGCTTAAGAAATCCTGTTGACGTTGGAGAGTTTCTCAAACCTCTTGTTGGAGATGTTAAATTCAGTTCTCTATGACATGCTTGGCATCAACATGAAGAAATTCATCTGCACTACATTCAATCTGGGAGTGGCTCAAATTCTGTTTCTTGGAGTATTATTAGAAATGGGCGGAAGTAGAGTAGAATGGGACCAAATCAAATGTTGATTGAAAGAAAAATCTCGCGCAATTCCAGGTAAATGTCATTTGTCTAGAATGCAGTTCCAAACTATCAGCCAAAACCAGCATTTCATATGTGCAAGTTGCCCCTAAAAATGTCGCCTCCAACTCATTGCCTAATCAATCCAATGGTCTTTTACAGCTGGTGGCCTCTCTGTAAAATTACTTTGCGTTTGGGGACAGCAAGCCTGTGACCTGCCTCTGGAGCCTCCTTCTGTCATTACATTTGATCAGATGAAGCCTGCAGCCTCTTTCTGTTAAATTTGTTACAAATCTGACGGCCTTTGCAGTGTTGCACGGGCCCCCAGCCATGATTCCACTATATATCCTTTGGGAAGCATTTCATCGACTGAACTTATGACATGGCTTGTGCAATTTAACCTTTTCCTTAAAGTCCACTGATCAAAGGGCAAGCTCACAACATCTGGTTCTAGTCCAAGCTTGAAGACTATATTCAAAACAGAGAAGCCAAGATGAAATCTTTTCAAGTGGCAAGAGGCAATTTATCAGAGTCCTAAGAATATAAATGTCTCAAGATTAAGGGGGTGAGGGTCATTGCAGCATCCTCTGCAAGTTAAAACATAATAAAATCCACAGCAAGCCTATCATGAAAAGACAGTTAAAGGAAAGAATCGTGGTCAATCTATTACTAGAATAAATAGCCAAAAATTTTAAATGGCAAAACAGACGTTAGAAAAGCTCTCATTGTAGCTTGGCAGATTCATTTTTCATACTCTCATACCATCAGCATCATAAGGATATCATAAAATGAATTCCGACCTTTCTTTTCTGGTCTTCTGATTCCAACGGAATTTAAGAGAAATTAGGCATGAGTGCCTTTTTACTTTCTGTTAAATTAGTGCCTTAATTTTCTCATCACTTGTACCTTTTTATCTTCTGCGAGTAGAGAAATGCTAAATCTATAGCAACCTTACTGGAGAAACACAGTTAAAGATATGAACCATGATAAATCCACAATGAAGATTTATAGCGTGAAGGTTCGATGAGAAAACAGATGTAAAGAAAAACTTTTGTTGTAGCTTGGTAGAGTTTTGAAGATGGTGATGAAGAACCAACAAGAGTTCCATTGGGAGGAGACTCACAGATCAACACAATCTGGACCATGTTTGTATTGGGTGTTCTCTCAAGTCCATGCATACAACTTTCAGCTAGTTTTAGGTCTTCTTGCCAAATATAGTCAAAACAGACAGAACTGAGGATCAATGCAGCCGCTCCAATCATCTCTCATTGAGATAAGAACTCTCTACTATATACAGTCACTCTCAACCATATTGTGCAACCCGTGCATCACCCTCATTTTCTGACCATTTTTAACCAGTGCTCGGGTGGAGAGTGCAGCTTCTCTTTCATTTCTTGAAGCAGCTCATAGGCATCACTCATTTGGTTGGTTTACATAGCCCTGCAATTATAGCACCAAATAACAAAGCATCATGTTGCAAACCTTTCTTAGGCAAAGCATTGGAGAGTTCGATAGCATCTTCAAGTTCCCCTGCCACATAAGCCGCTAATAAGGGTGTTATGGCTGATGATATGGACATTTCCATCTTTCACTTGTCTATACAAAGCAATTGCCTCGTGAACCTGGTGACATTTATAAAGATCATCTAATGTTATTGATAATTGTTGATTTAAATGGTCGCTACTAGCTAGAATTTTGTAAAACAAATGGTGTGCAACCTGAGGCATTTCAATGAGGAAAAAGCCACCCCCTGAGATAGTTATAGGAGGCAGCATCAAGGACTGATCCATTCTGTAACATTCATGAATCAATGTTAGATTGGTTGTGAGTGAAAGCGAGCAGTTTTGTGCAATCATCAAATGAAATGTAGTGGGTGCATCATCCATTTGATTTTAATAACAGTAACCACCAAGCAATGAATTATAAGCAACTAGGTCGGGTGTAAATCCTCCTCAGATCATCAGATCAAAAATGCACTTTGCCTCGGTAGTCCTGCCCACCCCACTCTGCAAAGCGCATCCACAATGATCTTGATGGTTCGAACATCTGTCATCGCTTCTCTTTGCAGCATCTCAGTTAACGCAGGAGTTACAAGTGAAAACATGTGGTCAGATTCCATTGCTAATCATCTTGTCCAACAAAACCCGTGCTTCTTTTCATTAACCTATGCGAGTTGAGCAAGGGATGACATTTGCGCATCAATAATAGTATTATAGAACTTCAAAGCCTCTGTCCCGGTGCCTCCTATGACCGTGGTGTACATGATCCCATCTAGCTCCCACCCTCTGTCTTCCAAATTCTTCGGCAATCAAACGGTCTTCCTAGCCTTGCCGGTTATGCACAATCTGTCACTATGGCTCCACACGTGGTCATATCTACCTTGATTCATCTGACCAACATTTCATCCGCCAAGCTCATGGCTCCGGCAATTTTACCATCTCCAACAAGCCCATTGATCAAAGTGTTAAAGCTCACACTTGTGGGTTCTAGTGCAAGTTCGTCCATTTATATTGGCGGAGGCAACTCGCCAAAATGCCGCGAGTAAAAACGACGGGAGCCGTTCCCTTCGAATCCGTCATGCTCCGTCTTGGCCACAACCCCCAAGAGTTGGGTGGAAACATGGAGGTGAAGGCAAAGGGTTCATCCGAACCATCCTCTCCAAGTAGAATAAAGCATCGTCGGCTTCCTCCGATCCCGCCATTTCAGCATATTTTTTTTCGTCACAAAGGCCCCGCATTCAGGTCGATCCATTGAATACCTTACTCCAGCAGTGGTCGCGCAAGCGCGAGAGCAACGTCGGTAAATGGATCGAGGGAGGGACGAAGGTGTGGACGGTGTCCATCACCCTGCCACCTTCGCGGAACGCGTACGGGAGGTGGGCCTTCAAACTGGCATTATATTCTTTTTCGTTTTTTGCATTATATTCTAGATTTTTTTTTTTATCTTTTGAATTTATCGGCTGAGATATTGAAAAAGATAATTAAAAAATCACAAAAAAATCCAAACTGGCACATTTTCCTTAATCAAATCATATCCACTACTTATTAACTGATTATGCCAATTAATAATCTTTTCTGAAAACTTAATATGTAGAAAGTCAACTTAACTGATTATGCCATAATAATCTTTTCCGAAAACTTAATCTATAGGAAGTCAACTTTTTTATATGCGAAATTACTAGGTACGTCCAAAAGTAGGTTAACTGTAAAGTCGCCTTTAACATAGTGTCACAATTACTAAAACTGAGAGGGCACAAAAATCATGTGACATAGCGTATAAACTTATCGAAATGTAAAAAATCTAGAGAAATTCACAATAGTAGATGCTCATAGAGTTCTGGAAATTCCTGGGCTCGAGGAATTCACAAAAATCTCTAACGTTTATGGATATCATTGGGATGAAAAACAATGGAAAATTTATTAGATTTATCGGCACGTAGGAAGTTACAATTTCTATTTGCACGTGACTGCATGGGACTTACCCACTATACTCAGTTTCGGGGGCTTGGAGAGTTGTATCTAGTTTATCTGGATATATGTAGACGCAATTCATTATAAACTGTTATAATATGTCTCGAGTTTGAGTCCGTGAACGAAACCGAACCCAAGATAAATTAAAGGAAAGTTGATATTTGGACTTCAAGTTGCTGATTTGTAGAGACCAAGCCATGAATTTATAGATTACGGAAATCAAATTTCGTATATATTGCACGTTCATAATAACAAGAAAAAAGAGGAAAGTCCAAGTTGGACTTGTTGACCGACGCGTCCAACTTTCCTATTCTGATTTGAAGTTGGCTGCCATGCATATTATATCATATATATTGTTCTCTTTTTTCCGTAAGGTGGCGTGCGGTTGCCATAGGGTTGTTGAAGCGAGCAAAGCAACGTGGTTTTCACGCCGTGGCAAACGTGAAGATCTCTTGAAGCACCGTTTTCTAAGCGAGTGCTTGACGTGGGTTTCGTCATTGTTTTTCGTTCGTGCAATTACATCCAAGAAGTTTAGTGTTTGTAGTCGATCAAATCTTGAGGTAAGATTTGCATGTAATTTCTTCGTGAGATTAAGAGATTATTCTCGAGGAATTTCGGGGCTAAACACTGCGTGCGTTATTGGGTGTAATTGGGGTTTGGGAAACACCGAGTGAGTGTTTGAGTGACTCGAGTGTGTAATCTCCTTATATCGCTTAATCTATAGTGAAATTCGATGCTGCTCTCCCCGTGGATGTAGGTCTTTACGACTGAACCACGTAAATCTGGTGTCTGATTTTTTTCTTCTTCCGTCTATATTTTGTTCAATCGCTCGCCCCATCGCAACATAAACAATATCAAAATCAAGTGGAACACGTCTCAAAGAGAATTTTGAAGAATTCGAACATCATTTGGATGATAAAAAAAGTCCAATTCTGGAGATAAAGGATGTGATAAGCCATGTTCTTATGTTGATATAAATTGACAAGGAGAATTTCCTTGACGGCGTCTCCTGTTTAATGATCGATTATCATATTCTTAAAGATAATCAGAAAATTCCATGATTCCCTCCTTTACGCCGTTTATAAGCAATAAACACTTTCAACGGGAAGAAACACAGCAAATAGGCAAAACCTCCCATTTAAATTCCAACTTGGGAAGGAATCTTCAATCTTCAGAATTTGACAAATACTCCTCCTTCAGGCTTTCAAAATCCATTCCCGAGGGATGTAGTCGAGCCTCAAGCTTTTCACTTTAATAAATGATTGGATGACCTTCTTTAATCTACTATGATAGTAAGAGTCTAGTTTGGATCACCAAAAAAATCAAACAACAAATAATTTCAAATTGTTGTGGGGTCGACTCATTTAGAGATGTATGGCTCACAACAAGCCGTTATTCTCATAGTAACTCAAAAGCTATTATGTTGGTAAAGTCCTTTCACTTTCTTTTTCTTCACCTGATAGATCAGTTCAAAAGGCTTGTCATTTATTGTCATCTTTCTTTGGCCACTAAAATTTTATGTTTTTCTCTTTTTAATCTAGTCATTTACTATACTTACCTTCTAATCCCCTTTTTCCTATAACATGAGGTAGCCAAGCCTTTCAACTGAAATAATCCGTATGGATGCATATAATTCTTTCATCTGTGTATATTAGATAAGGCTCTAGAAGGTGCAAGCACGTTTCCCCTAATTAATACAAGTGTGAGACACTATAATTTGGACATGTAATCTACTAGATCCACAGTCAAGCATTTAACTAACTCAGCTTAACCATTAGGGGCCCCTTCTAATCTCTTCACTCTACTCGATAATTCTAACAAGAGATCTACATTAAAATTATGTTGTGCTATTGTTTGCTGACTTAACTTCTGTTTTCTAAATCTTCCACGAAATGAAGATACTTAGGAGCTTCATATCATTTAAAAAGGAACCTCGGTACAATGATAGATTCTTGTGCTCCCAAAAAGTGCCATGTGCCTTGTTGGCAGAAATGAAGTACCTGAGAGTGTTTTCTTTAGTTATTATCGCATCCCAACATACCATATTGCATTAGTCAATTGAGGCTTCTACACTATCTCAATTTTTCATAAATCAAAAGGCGTCCCGAATCAATTGTTGGATTGCACAGCCTAGAGGCTTTGATGCTGTGGGGTTTGAAAATCTCATCGAAATACAAGAAGGCATGGAGGAAATAGATCAATCTACAGTTTGTCCATGTTGGAGACACTTGGAGCCTAAGAGCAATGACATTGTATTAGGTTATCTTGTGGTCATCAGATCTTGTTGAAGTTTGTTGTGGAAACCGAAAACAGATCGAAGCTAAAGGAGTTTAAAAAAACTGAAGCATCTTGGAGGGGAGTTGTTCATCTCCGAGTTGTATAAGGTTGGAGAAGTAGATGATGCCAAGGAGGTCATTTTACAAGAAAGGAGGGAATAAGCTGGTTGAGCATGCAATGGAGTGGATGTTTCGAAAATTCCTGGAAGGAGGTGCTTGTAGAGGAAAGACCTACCAAATCTCACATTATCCTACTATTGTGGCTTAGAATTTCGGTCATGGTGGTCAACTTTGACGTGGCACATATGGTTGCCACATCAACATCTCCATTTTCAATTTTAACATAATGAATAACTTGAGCAAAAATTTAATATATAATTTAGTGACTATTTTGGCCAAAAAAAAATATATAATACAGGAATGATATCGAACAAATTGAAAAAGTATGCGACACTAGCAATTTCATTATCATTAAACTTTTCACACAAGTTTTATTAAGAGAATTTTTTTCAAGGTTTATTATTTTTTGTTCTTCTCCTACCATATTAAGGACAATAACATCTTTAAAGAGTGGTATACACACTTTAGAGTCTATTTTAATTTCCGCCGACGTTGTGTTATCTGATATCGCGTAGTCCTTAAAAAGTGGCATCATTTAAAATTCAATTTCCAATGTAAACACCTTGATTTTAGCGTAAGTACGGAGTCGCAAAAGGTTGACCATCCACTTTGATTTGAACGGCCACGTGGTCCAATTACAAAGAGAACTAGGAAAATATCCTGGAAGTCTACAGTGGGGTTAGTCTTGCCAATTTCCAGGAAGTGGGTTGTTCGGGGCCTTGGTCAAAAGATAAGGGCTAAAGAAGTAAATTGCCTCGTCAAAGAAACGCTATCCACCACACGACTGCTTGTGCCCAAAGGCCAAAGCCCGTCTGGGTTCATCCTTTGGTGCAAGAGTAAAAGCAAAGCTTGTTCAAGTGCAAGAGGGGCTTGTGCTTGAAGAGGAGAAACGCATCAGATCTTCTTTGCTTGTTCAGAGGTAAGAACACCATGCCAAACATCAGAAATCATTGAGATGCTCGTTTTTGTTCTGAGGTATACTTGGTTTAATAACTCTAGATTGAGGCGTGAAGTTGATCCTTCCAGTTGTACTGTCTTTCGGGACTCTGGACATAACTTGATCTTCTCCAAACTGACTCCTTCTCAAACACGAGACTCACTGCAATAAGTTCATCTCTGCATCGCTTCTTCAGGTAAGCCCAACCATGATTATTTAGTCTGATCAAGGGGGTGATGTCCATGCTTTATCTAGACTTCAGGCTTGCACTTTATTATGCTTCGCACATTGTTTTTATGGAATTGCTTGCACCTGACTGCATTATTTGACCAAATAGGGCCAACCTGTTGAGACTTCATCTACCCCAACCTCACCTGTTAGCTGATAATAGAACAAATGTTGAAAATTTATATGTAGTCCAACTTTCGACTTGATTATTCTGTTTAATATGTTTTGTCATCCTTTTCTAGGTCAAGACATCATCCTCTACATTATGTGAATAGATCAATACGTATTTGGTTACATTAAAAATGTTATTTAAAATGTTTTAGACACGATGAAGGAAGGGCTTTCATAAACAAGATGTGACAGTATGAGAGGAGATCGTATATGTCTATAGCACCGAGATAAGGCCTAATAGCAAGTGACCTTCTCTCGCGTGCAAATTTGAATGACGTCGTATCAAGAACACTTGTAGAAATGGGGGAATGGAATAAAGAAAAGAAAATGCTTATCTTCTCCATGGATGAGAGATTTTAGGGAGTGACATCGTTGAGCTCTAAGGAAACTCTTCCTAATCCTAGCAAATCATTGATAACTTCAAATTATTTTGATTGATAAGTATTGGTCACGCTTATCGTGTCCATTACGGAATAATGAATGTGCGATCACACACACATCTTCTAGCTCTTTTGTGAAAAACCAATTTCTTAGCGTACGTTCAAAATCATGGAGAAAATAATTGATATGTTTATTGATCAACATTTTAAACAAAATTAAAGAGGACGATCTGCTTTGGCAAAAGGAAAATTAATATTGTGATCTCAAATTTATTAAATCAATCATACCAAATGTCAAAGAAAAATAATTGTGCCTAGAGCAACCGTGATCGCTCCACCGATTCATACCTTGCGCACAAAGTGCACGAAGTGGGAATTCAACAGAGTGCAAATTTAAGTGAAAACGTATATGGAGAAAAATAGAAGATTGCAAGAAAAAAATGTAAATTGTGAGAAAAGAAAATTGATATAATGAAACTGTCATTATTTAACTTTTTCCCTTTATTCTCAAATTGTGTGCCATGCCATAACATCAGATTTTCCTTTTAATAGACCATGCTATGCACTTTGTCACGAAAACATAGGCCAACCACACGTTTCCTCTGCCCCTAAACATGACTTATTGCCATTGATCAGATATTCCACTCTTGAAATTAAGGACAACTGACTCGAGCCAAATGCACGTTCAACAATATTACGAAATGCCCTTCTACTGCTGATTTTGGGTCCATGATCCCTATTCGTATCCAAATGGTCCAAAATTACTTAAAGCCGCCAAACATAAAAATATACTCGATTTTTGCAGAAAATAATTCATTTTCCAGAGCCTCTTCAGAGACATCCAATAAAATTCATTTTCCAGAAAAAAATTATATTTTTTCCAAATATCGATCATGTCAATATATTCTCTTCAATAATCGTACAACACCTTTCAAAGGCTACGAATCAAAATTGTCAACAACAAATATTTATCTGAACGGATCATAGAGAATCTTTGGATGTCTAGAAAATCATTTTTCCATTATATTGGCAATTTTCTTAATTTCTGGAAAATGAAAGAAAAATTAAATGTTTTCCAAAAATTATGAAAAATTCACAATTGTACTATTTCTTGTGCTGGTTTCAATTCAATAGAAAACTTCAAAGTAAGCAAAGCTGCTGTTGTGTTGAAAATTCCTTGCTGTCATTGGAGAAGGTCGGGGTTGAATATTGTTTATGTTGCCAATTTCGCAATTGAAGTAACGCCTTCTATTTTTATTTTTTTTTGGTGAAAAGCGATATTTGCATTCATGAAATACGATAACTACAAGAGTTCGATGGGTGGTATTCAGCACACATAATTTCCGATAGTGCAAGAGGAGGTGCGAATCGCCAATTGGGAGGAAGGGATTGTGTTCTATGGAGCTTCGCAATGAGATCTGCCGCATTGTTGGCGTCCCGCATACAGTAGGTAAGCGACGTCCCTTTGGCTGAGAGGAGAAGACTTTTGCATTTGTCTACTATGGGCTTCACATTCCATGGAGGTTCGGCCCAGCCCATTATACTTTCTTGTGCTGTTAAACTATCAGTTTCACATTCCACTTCAACTGGATGTACTTGCACGAACTCTTCTGCGCCCACGTACAGTTGCTGTCTTGACTTCAAAAACTCCAACCCACTCAATATAGCTAGGGTTTCGATCTGTACGGGGGAGGATGCTCGTACCTTTTGCGCGAAGCCATCAATGAAGTTCCCCTCTTCATCCGCAAGACCCCGCTACCGATCCTGCCGATTCGCCGTTCACCCAGGAGCCATCGACGTTTAATTTCATCTTCCCATCCTTCGGCGGTCTCCACTTTCTTTGTAAGATCTAGTTTTTGGCTTCTCCATCCTCTGTTTTTTGTTGCCATCTACTGAAGTTCTGGAGAAATGCTTGCGCGAGGTCCACTATGGTGTTCGGATTCGGCTTCTGTGCTCTGAAGATGGCGTTGTTTCGGGCTTTCCACACCAACCACAGGACCGTGGCCACCAGCTCTCCCTCGGGTAAGGCTCGGTTACTGCAAAACTTTCCAATAGCCATTTGTCAAACCGGGTTATGAGATTAGGTGTGCAAGTAAGATTTATCCGTGGATCTATCCATATATTCTTTGTCCATTTGCAGAGGAGGAATAAGTGTTCGGTGGTTTCGGATGCGTGTTGCGGAGCGAGCAAAGTGGGTCGGAGTAACACCTTCCGTTTGTAGAGATTCTCCCTTGTCGGGATTGCATTATGGCAAATACTCCATATAAAGATGCGTATCTTTGGGGGGATAGCTAGTTTCCATATCTTAGTCCATAATGTTCGGGGAGGTTGAAAGGATATTGTTGCTCTATTTTGTTCTGCTGTTGTTGCTTGTACACATGCTTTATTATATCCACTTTTAACCGTGTATCTCCCCGTTCGGTTACCCTTCCACACTAGGGTGTCTTCCTTCGCATTCGGGCTTAATGGGAGAGATAGAATTTCGTTTGCCACTCTTTCATCAAATAGATTCAGCACCTCAGTTTCTTTCCATCCCCTGTTTTCATCATCTATAAGTTCAGCCACCATTCTAGGATCATCTTTGTTTGCCGGGCCACCAATCACTCCAAATTCCAGCCATTTATCTTCTCGTATCTTAATTTGCTGGCCATCACCTACCCTCCATTGAACCTCCGTTTCAATAGTATCTCTTCCCACCATAATGCTTTGCCATCCCCATGATGGACGTGGCCCTTTGCCTGCTTTCCACATATCTCCATTTGGGAAATAAACTCCTTTAAATATTCTGCTCCATAAGGCTGTAGGACATTGAGCAAGCCTCCAAGCTTGTTTTCCCAACATGGCCTTATTAAAGTTTAGTAGGTCTCTAAATCCTAAACCCCCCTCATCCTTCCGCACTTTCAATTCTTCCCACTTTTTCCAGTGCAACCCCCTGCTTGTATCATTTCTTTTCCACCAAAAAGAAGAGATTCTTCTTTCAATAGCTTTACATATAGAAACGGGAACTTTGAAGATCGACATGGCATATTGAGGAAGTGCTTGTACAACACTTTTGATGAGCGTTTCTTTTCCCGCTTTAGACAAGAGTTTCTCTTTCCACCCCTCCATTTTCATGTTTACTCTCGCTAAGATCCAGTCAAACATCTCTTTTTTGAACAACCCCAGTCCGTTGGAATGCCAAGATACTTCCCTGTTTTATCCATAATCGGGACTCGGAGTTCATATGCCATATTTCTTTTCAGATTCAAAGGACAGCCATTACTAAAACTTACCCCCGATTTGTTGAGGTTGATTGCTTGACCCGTAGCATAACAATACTGATTGAGGACAGCAGCTAGATTTTGGCATTCTGAGATAGTCCCATCCAAAAAGAAGATAGAATCATCTGCAAAAAGGAGGTGTGATAGGGTAGGACAATGCGAGTTTAATGTTATGCCTTTTAAGCTCCCATCTGCCATTGCCTTTTGTATTAGCCATGATAAAACATTCGAAACTAATATAAACAGATAAGGTGAGAGAGGATCTCCTTGCCTTAATCCCCTGGATGGTTTAAAGTAGTTCATAGGCTCCCCATTTACTTTCACACTAAAAGTGACTGTTGATACGCATTGCATGATCAGCCCTACCCATCTTGCATCAAAGCCTAATGTCAGCAAACATTCACTCAGAAAATCCCACTCCACCCTGTCGTATGCTTTTTGCATGTCTAATTTCAGAATGGCTTGAAACTTCTTCTTTCTCTTCTTGATTCTTAGCTGATGAATAACTTCTTGAACTATCAGAATATTGTCTTGTATTTGCCTCCCTTGCACAAAAGCACTTTGTTCAGGAGTAATAAGTTCTGGTAGCCATCTCTTCAGCCTGTTTGCCATCACTTTAGCTATGATTTTATAGCTGAAATTACATAGACTAATAGGTCTATACTAAGTTATACTTTCAGGATTCTTGACCTTTGGTATGAGGGAAATGTGAGTTTGGTTTAGGATGGGATCGATAGTACCTGTCTCAAAGAATTTCTGCACTAGCTGAAAAACTCCTTGCTGTAGAACCTCCCAATAATGTTGATAAAATTGTCCATTTAACCCATCCGGCCCTGGAGCTTTGAGTGCGCCCAATTGGAAGACTGCCTTTTCTACTTCTTCCATTGTTACGGCTGCCATTAGAGATGTGTTCATTTCCTCATTGACTGGATTGGGGCATTGATTGAGTACTGGCTGGAAATCCCTCCTGCCCACGGTTTCATAAAGTGTTTGATAAAACTCGCTAATGTGTTGCTTAAGCATTTTTGGCTCCCTGCACCACGTATCATCATTTATTTTCAGCATTGTGATTCTGTTTCGCTGTCTTCTTTGCACTGTTGTGGCGTGAAAATACTTTGTGTTTTTGTCTCCCCATTTTAGCCACTCTATGCGCGCCCGAAGCCCCCAATACTTTTCCTCCTGTTTCCATAGAGCTTCAATTTGATCCACAATCTGCTGATATTCCTTCTTGCTGTGATTTTGAGGGTGCCTATTAGTAAGTTCTGTTAATATGCTCTTTAGCTCTCGGATGCGGATGGCTGCGTTTTTAAATTTTGTTTTGCTCCATTTTGCTAGTTCTTTGGAGACTTCTTGCACTTTGTCTGAAAAGCTTCTGTCATTGAATGGGTTGTTGTCCCATGTTTGTTCTATTAGCTCCTTACATTCTGCTTCGTCCATCCAGTATGCTTCAAACCTGAACTGTTTTTTCCTTTTATGACTTTCTGGTTGCAGCACTATTAAAAGTGGGCTGTGATCCGAACCAACAGCTGGGAGAGCTTGCACTTCCGCATTTGGAAAGGCCACCCGCCAGTCCATGGTACATATAGCTCGATCTAGTCTTTTTTTCACCAAATCCTCTCCTGCTCTTTTATTTGCCCAAGTATAGGCACATCCTTTGCTTTCCATATCCATTAAGCCACAGTCATTCAAAAGGTCCCGAAATGCTGCCATACGATTATAATCTGCTGCCTTTCTTCCTGCCTTCTCCCATGCATATAAAACTTCATTAAAATCCCCCATGCATATCCATGGCAGAGTGTTCTGTGTGTGAATTTGCCTGACTTTGTGCCATAAATGTATCCTCTCCCCATAGTTGGTAGGAGCATAGATAAAAGTGATTCGCATAAGACACCCACTAGTCTTGTCAAGGCATTCGACATCTATGACCGATTTATTGCTGGATTTCAGTTTAACTTCCACCTCGTCACTCCACATAAGTGCTAGACCTCCTCCAATGCCCTCCGGATTCTCTATGATGCTGTTTTGAAACTTTAGACGCTTTACCACACCCTCTACCTTCGACTCCTTGTTCTTTGTTTCCATTAAAAAGATCAGTTTAGGCCTTTCAAGAGCAACTAATGCTCTAAGCTCTTGGAACGTCAGGGGGTTGCCCAGCCCCTGACAGTTCCAGCTTATTATTTTCATGATGTCTGCGGTGGCTTATTGGGGCTAGCCACCAAAGCCCATTCCTTTCCTTCCTTGACTATCTGAACCGGTGTTTCCAACAGCTCCATATCATCAATGAGTAGAATGGCATTTTCCGCTGTTCTTTTCTGTTTCTTGGGTTTATGGGTCTTCAAAGTTTTTTTACTCATGCCTTCCTCCATCTGAAAATGAACTTTAAGAGGGTCAATACTCATAATTTGCTTCCCTTTATCTTTTTTTCCTTGGTCCACAGCCGTATCTTCAATCAGATAATTAGAAGGGTGACAATCTGTCCTTTTCTTGTTGCGATTAGTAATTACCCGTTTCTCTGGGATGATTCTCACCTCTTGTTCCCTTTCCGTTTCTGTGACAGGCGTCTCAGGAATGACTTCTTCAGATTTAGAATTTTTCTCTATGTTGCCATAAAAAGCTTCCCAATATGGGCTGTGGTCGCGTATTTCTGCCTTTAGCCAAGGTCCGTATTTTCCGACCTTATTCTCTGCCCATTTAGTCTGTTCATAGGGAATTTCCTCACAATTTGTAGCATAATGACCGATTCTCCCACATGAGTAACAGTAATGAGGTAATCGTTCATACTTAAAATCCACCCATAACTTCTTAGTCCCTATATCCAGTATGGCCCCTGATTTCAAAGGTAAGTTCAGGTCCAATTCTACCCTCACCTTTCCTGCTTTACTTGGACCATTTCCTTTTGCCTCCATCTGTATTTCCACCACACGTCCCACTCTCTCAGCCAAGTTAGCCACCACATCCTCTCTAAACCATCCTGGAGGTATTCCTCCCATATGTATCCAGAAATCACAGCAAGAATAATCATAACAATGCTCTGAGATCTCTGGTTTGCATTGTTTTAGTACTAGAAGGTTGCTTGCAAAGGACCATGGACCTGTGTTAAGAATTCTATCTTTCTCTTCCTCAGATTGAAATGTGAAAGAGAATAAACCTGGCTCTTTTTGTTGGCAAATAACTGTGTCTGCCTTCCATGCCTTCTTCATAGTGGTGGTAAAGGCTGGAAAGTTCACATTAGGTCTAGAAAATAGCTTGCCAAACAGAGTAAGATTACATTCCTTTCTTTTGATAAGCGGGATTTCTGTGGAGACCTCCACGACATCACTAGCAGCCCAAAGATCGCCTAATCTGTTACATAGAGCAGCTAATCGTAAGTCATTCTCAGTCTCACCTTCCATTCTCCTATTTGCAGGTTGTCTAGCTGCCCTTGTTCGTTCTTAGTCTGAGTCTGAGTTGCTCCTGGTCTGGATTTGAGGCGCTTTTGTTGGCACGGCCTTAACAGGACACCGATTTCATCAATCTCAAGTGCCGATGAAGCTTAGAGGTTGAGAGTGGGGTTTGCTACTGGGTATTTGTGATTCTGAGTGTCGGTTTGGGAAGGGATTGAAGGGAACTCTACTGAAACTAGGTTTACGAAAATGAAAAGCAAGAGAGGGGACTTAGACAGAAGGAGTGAAGATGTTGATTCTATCGGCTGAACTTGAGAAATCGTGGAGAAATTGGAAATGTAGAACATAAAGGGTTTGTGATCATTTTTGGGTTTTTGGTGTTTGAGAATGGGATTTCGGAAAAGGAAAAATTATAGTTCGGGGATCATCTCACCAGATCTGAAGCGTACTCAAGGCCAGCGAGGGTGAGCATCTACTCCAGCATCATGGGGGTAGCCAAGAGCAATTTGCGCCAACTGCCATTGGAAGGAAAGAGGAAGCTCTGCCCTAATGGTAGAGAGGAGCTCTCAACGAGAGAGAGTATTTTTTTCCGGGGTTGAAGTTGACCCGGGGCTCTTAAGTAACGCCTTCTATTTGAAGTCACATGCATTTTTTGTAGCCACCGACTATTCTAATGTTTTCTTCCCATAGGAGTTTACTTTCTTTTTTTCCTTTCGAACGTGGCGTTCTGCTGTTGGAAAACGTAAAATGTGGGGGAGAAGAGTTTAGGTGACTTCTAACCCTTTCTCATCACTGATCGTCTTCCATTTTTATAAACTTCATTTTTCATTGGCTTACTGATTTTTCAAGAGGTAAATGATATGCCAACATTGACTTGGAAAAGAACTTGAGGAAGGTAGACAAGTATTTTCTATATCACTATCTTAACGTTGATTCGTTATGCTCAATTGGTGTCATCTAAAAAATGACGACTCTATTCTACGGACAATATATCAATCAATTTTTATTTTTTTTAAATTCAAGAGTTTGAAGTAAATAGCTTGCTGATATCATATCAGTTTTTAAGAAATTCTTTTACATGGAATCATTGCCATGCGAGAGTGGGGTGGAAAACTATCCAATCAGTCCTAAACTTATTATACAAATTGAATATTTCAATTTTGTCAATTTAAATTTAAATGTTTGCGTGAAATTCCAATGTAATCATTCGTTACAGTCGATTTTTTTGGAAATTGCTAACTTGGTGGTCCAATCATTGCCAGCCATACATCGTCACGTTTGCAATTTCTGATAAAAATTAATTGGAATGACTACATTTGAATTTGCACAAAGATTAAGGATTAAATTAGGAAAATTAGAAAATTTATGACTAAATTGCCATACATATAATATGTTTAGGATTGATTGAATTATTTTTCCATAAAAGAGAAATACAATGACTATTTATTTATCTCCACCTGGCACTGCCAACTTCATTAATAATATGACTGTTTCAAACAAAATTAAAATATAATATCACATTCATAATGACCAGCTAGGTCCTCTTTTCACGTCTCCCACACATTTCCAATTTCGTTTCAACTCAATGATCAGCTTTTAATTGATTTAAATTCTGATTTTCAATAACCAAATGAAAACCGAACCTATGCTTATGTTTTTAAGGGAATGCAATTTGCATGTACATAAATTTTAGTATTTTATAGCCCAATTAAGAAATTAATGTACACGTTCTTCCTGAGTGAGAACCAAGCTAAAGAGTTTGACTTGACTAGAGGGTGAGGTCCAAAAGAAGTTGAGGCAAGGACTAGAATTATCTGCAGCTCCTCCTAGTCAATATTAAATAATTAAGTAAAGATTTCATGTTAATCTTTTCTTGCTTGGCAAAAGATACCGTGTTCATATTTGTCCTTAGAGACTAGTTATCAATCCTTTCACGCAGCAGGAAAACATCACTTATTTCACCTTTTCCCCTCAGATTGTCATGGACAAAGGGCAGGGTCAGAGAAAGAGAGAGAATGCAGAAAAAGAGCGCATTGGCATAGAATCCGTTCGTTCCTTCATCTCCCCTATATTCACGGGAGGAGGTTGAGATCAACATGACATATTTTTGAGCTTTAGAGGCTCAGATACACGAAAAGGATTTACCGATCACCTCTATCATGGACTAGTTAATGCGGGGATTGTACCGATTTTTGTGTTTAGAGATGATAAAAGCATTCCAATTGGTGAGGAATTTGGCTCAAAGATTCTTGATGCAATCAAACAATCTAAGATTTCAATCCCCATCATCTCAGAGAATTATGCTTCGAGTAAATGGTGCCTCCGTGAGCTCATTCAAATCATGGATTGCAAGAAGAGGACGTCACATGTCGTGTTGCCCATTTTCTACAAAGTGACTCCATCAGATGTGCGGTATCTAAAACAAAATTTTGGGAAGGCCTTCCATTCGCGCAAGGAGCATTTTGATGCAAAGGAAATTGGGGAAGGCCAGCAAGCACTTACAGAAGTGAGTTACTTAAATGGATGGGAATCTGAGAAATTTGTCAATGGTTACTGCACTTTCCCAATTTTTTTTTTTTTTTTTATCCGTAAGTTTTCTTATTTCACGCAAAAATGATGAAATGTGGATGAACTACTTTCATTACAACCTCACAAAAGATCGCCAGGATATCCAATGAACACCCATAATACCCTAAAGACAACAAAAGCTAGTGCTCCCCAATGTGTCCCCTAAGAACCAAACCAATAACACCTAAAACCGAAGTATCCCATAGTGCCTAAGAATTTTACAAATGTCTCCGGTACAAAAAGGACGACCCCTCTAGCCAATAGTATCAATTGCTAAACAACATGCCTAGAAAGGACTCCAATGCTCAGTCTTCCGAAGCTTGATCACCCCCAGATAAAATAGACCTCCTTATGCCAACGGAACTTGGCTCAATTGAAGAATCAGACACTTTACATTTACCATGTTTAGGTTTGATTTCCGCTGCTGTTAACCCTTCATTAGCAAGCGATCTACAAGTTAATCAATGTAGGCATATGGAATGCCCTGGCTGTGGATTAGGGTCCCTTCCTCTGAAACTCTTTTTAACCACCCAAAGAGAGAGAGAGAGAGAGAGAGGGAGGGAGGGAGGGAGGGAGAGAGAGAAGAATCGACCTCCTAAATTTCAATTAACAGCAACCTTAAGCCTTATAACAAATATTATACTTCTAAAGACTCTTAATGAGCCAGGTGCACCATTTTTTTTTTTTTTATCTATTTCAACAAGATCTATCTACCGGCAGAAAAGGATGAGAAAAAAATGAAATGACTGCTACACCTTCATCATTCATTGTCATTTATAAAACCAGTACATCTTGCATGTTGATTGGCGCCATTCATCTTGGAAAAATTTTACGTGTCTTTTGATGAGATTAAGTGTAACCGCGAAGTTATTTGGATTTTGTTGTTTGACAGGCATGAAGAAGAACTAGTAGAAAAAGTTATCACAACTATTTTGAGCAAGTTGCGACATGATTTTCAACTTGATGTTACTAAGCACCTAGTTGGAATTGGTGATCATTTGAACAAAATCAGGAATTGGGTAGATACTCCTGCCAATGCTGCTCGAATGATTGGAATCTATGGTATGGGTGAGATCGGTAAAATGACTCTTGCCAAGGTTATCTACAACGAGTTGTCAAATAAATTTGTGCATTGTAGCTTTCTTCCAGATGTTCGAGAAACAGCTCATTGCAATGGTATTCCTTATCTACAAAATCAACTAATTAAGGAAATACTGCAAATCGAACATCAAGTTTGGAAAGTTGATGATGGAATTAGTTTGATCAAATCTAGATTCAAAGGAAGAAAGGTTCTCCTACTTTTGGATGATATAGATCATAAAGATCAATTAAATGCTTTGGCTAAAGAATGTGACTGGTTTAGTCAGGGAAGTATCATCATTGTTACAACTAGAAATAAAGCTATTCTTGATCAATCTGAATTTGAGGTTGACTTCAAGTATGAATTGAATGAAATAGACGAGATGCATTCTTTGCATTTATTTAATAAACATGCATTCCGTATGAACCATTCTTCGAAGGATTTTGAGGGTATCTCTCGTGATATAATTTCAACTATGGGTGGGCTTCCCTCGGCTCTGGAGGTTATAGGTTCATACTTGTATGGAAAAACAAATAGAAAAGTATGGCAAGATATGCTTGAAAAATTAAGAAAAGAACTCGATAGAGATGTCCAAAAGATATTACAAAAAAGTTTTGATGCTTTAGAGCAAGGACATAAGGAGATTTTTCTCGATATTGCTTGTTTCTTTATCGGTGAAGAGAGCAAATTTGCCATGTACATGTGGGAAGACTGTGGATTTTATGCAAGTCAAGGAATTGAAGAGCTGAAATTGAGGTGCTTAATAAAAATTGCAAATGATGGTAAGTTAAGGATGCATGATCAACTGAGAGATCTTGGAAGGAAGATTATTTGCCAAGAAGGACTGCCTGAGAGACGTAGTAGATTGTGGGACTGCGAGGAAGCCTCTAGAGCACTAACGGGAGGAAAGGTAACGAATGACCCTCCTTTTTCTTTCCCTCTCCCTCATATTTTCATATATTTAATCAGATCTATTTAATCTTTTGTCTAGTATGGACAGACGTATCTGCTTTTGAATAAAAAGGTCCATTCATAATTCACGTCCATCATATACTCCAGGGATTAAAAAGCTATATTATCTCACGATGATGGCCAAGTAGAATATCTCTAAATATTCAAATTCAATGACCTGAGTTATGCATGTCAACAATATAATTTATAACAAATTTTAAATCACTTAACTAATGATTCTACACTAAATTCCTCGTTTACTAAAAAAGTGTAATTTTCATATTGGTTGGTAATATGAAAGACTTCAATAATAAATAGACATGAAGTATATGCATGAGATATCAAATTAATGAAGGGCTCTTGGTCTATAATAATAAGAGATACTGGGTGCCAATTATAATAATTAACAATCAAACAAAAGGTGTCAAATTCACACGTATCAAAAGTGCTTGCTTTCTATGACGGCCGTATTTATTTCGGTGCTCCTTTGTTTTGGGAAACCAATATTTGATATAATATCTCTCCTCTTTGATTTTGAAGACAACTATTCCTCCCTCTACTAGTACTAGTTACATCTATATTATCTCATTCTTCTTTCCTCTTAATAGATATGATAGTGAAATCCCCTCAAGAATTAAATTTAGAAAATCTTAGTGTAGCTGTTAAAGTTGTGTTTGGTTGACCTTGTTCATCCCATGGATTAGGCTAAGTAAATGATAGAGTGAGTTTTCTCATCTCTCTTTCTTTGTTTCTTTCATTGCTATTGCCTTGTCCTTTTCGCTTTTCTTAATTCACCAATTTTTTTCCTCCAACCCTACCCCATATCCTACACCCAACTTTTGCCTTTCCACCCTCGTCACTCACCTGACGTTACACAGCGTCCCCCCCCCCCTCCCCCTTTCTCTCTTTCTCTCCCCTCCCCTTGTCCTCTCTCTACAGAGTTACTCAATCGTCATCGAGCGCGCCGGACCTCCACAGCTGCGACCATGAGAAGGCATACTCTGGACCAAATTTGAGGCGGGGACGGCAGGGGGGCCAAGTTAACGAGCCAAAACACTTGTTAGGAAAGCATATCCATGCTAAAAATGAACGCCAACAATTTACATTAAGACACCTCTAGAGAACTTATTAGGAAAGCATCCCGATCAACTAAACGTTTGGGGTAAAAACATAAGTACAATTATTGAAGTCAATCAAAGCTGTATGGGATTTTTTCAGTATCGTCTACTAACTAAATGATCTGTTTCAAAAGGAAAGTCAAAGAAGAGTTTTTGACTTATAAGATGCAAAGCGAAATGGTGCCAATATTATGCAAACAAACATATGCAAAACATTTAGGTCCGTTTGTCTTAGATTTTTCAAGTCAAAATTTAAAAAAATTGTTTAAATTTCAAAAGATTATCAAAAAATTAAATGGGATTTTATGTGTCAACATTCATATACGACATGGTTAGAAAAATGACAAATTGCATTGTCCACAGTTTAAAAAAGAAAAAAGAAAAAAGAAATAGCCAATCCAGATATTCATTCGATTGATTTTATCATAGGGAACTGAAAGGATCCAGGCAATTTGTCTTCGCAAAGACTATCGCCATTTCCAGACATACAAGAATGAACAGTTTAAAAGGCTACATGGCTTAAGGTTCCTTCAATTGAGGTCGGTGGCTTTAAGTGGAGACTTTAACAATCTGTTTTCTGAATTGAGATGGCTTTGCTGGGATGACGTTAAAAAGAAGAAATGGTTGTCCATATTTAACAAACAATCTTTTCCGGCAACCAATTTGCGTCTGCTGAAATTAGTGGTGCTAGAGTTGAAAGATTGCTGGATCACAGAACAATGGAGAGGATGGGGTTCAATTATGGTAAGATGGAGAAAAGACATCACCTGTGATTTTTGTTTGTTTTGTTTTGTCAATCAACTCATTATTTTCTTTTGTATAGGCGGCAAAACGGCTGAAGGTTCTCAACCTTGAATATTGTGTTAATATAAGATGTACTCCTGATCTCTCAGCTTTCACAGAGTTAAAAGTTCTCATATTGAGACATTGTTACAACCTGAAGTGAGTCCACCCTTCTATTGGCAAGGTCAAGAGCCTCGTTTCTTTGGACTTGTGTAACTGTTACCGTCTCAATTTGGACTTGTGTAACTGTTACCGTCTCAAGCAGTTGCCAAAGGAAGTGGGTCAATTAAAAGAACTGAAAGAACTTAATATATATTGGACTGGTATTACAAAGGTCCCTACGGCTATCAGTTCTCTGAGAAAGCTGGAGAAATTAACTGTCACACTTTGTTGGCATGTGGGAGAAATTCCTAGCTCAATGGGAGAAATTCCTAGCTCAATTGGAAACCTTTCTTCTCTCCAACACCTCGAACTAAATCTTTTTCCGACATTGAAAGTAATCCCCAGCTCAATTGGGGATTTACAGAATTTGCAGCATCTAAACATGAATTATTCTGGGATTGAAAATTTACCCGGTGCTATTGGAAGGTTGAAAAAACTGCGGAGTCTACTTGCAAACTGTGGTAGTTTGAAAGGGGTTCCAAATGAAATCGGTGACTTGTCTTCCCTTGAGATTCTTAAAATCACTGACACGTCGATATCTAACCTACCAGAAAGCATCCGGAAATCTTTCTTATCTCCAAAACCTTAGCCTAAGGGGCCGTTTCAAGCTCCGGTCGCTGCCGGAGCTTCCTTCCAACTTAACATATCTGGACGTCTCTTGTCGGAGTCCTAGGTTGACTCAGCTTTCTTGCCTAATCCACTTGGAAGTACTTGATCTTTTTAGATGTGATCTACTTGAAGACATCCGAGAACTTTCACAATTAGATTGTCTAAAAATGTTTTCAATGGAAAAGTGCAATTCCATTAAAAGATTAGACCTTTCACAATTAAATTATTTGAAACGATTATCCATTAAATATTGTGATAATTTAGTTGAAATTCAGGGCCTTGATAATTTGGAGTTCTTGGAAGAGATACATATAGTACAGTGCAAGTCAGTTGAAAGGCTGATCCTTGTAGAAGTATGGTGTTTGAAGAAATTTACAGCTAGTGGTTGCGACAATCTAGTCGAAATTCGAGGTCTTGATGGGACGGAGTTCTTAGAAACATTGGATCTATGTTGTTGTAAGTCCATTGAAAGATTACCTGACCTATCATGCTTTGGGACCTTGAAAGAATTGAACATTAATGACTGTCGCAATCTACGTGATGTTGAGAGTCTCGAGAGCTTTTTGTCTTGCCGAAGCATATACATAACGGGGTGCATATCATTAGAAAAACTACCAAACCTGTCAAAATTTGAAAATTTAGAGAATTTCACATTGAAGTATTCGTTTCATATTACATACATTCCTGGGATTAAGGAATCAAGATCTCTAACACACATAGATATCAGAGAATGTGTATCAATGCAGACTTTGCCAGATTTGTCAGGATGTAAGAAGTTAGAACGTCTAGTGGTACGAGACTGCAAGAAATCTACTCAACTTTGGGGATTGGAAAAGTTGGATATTATTTATTTGGATATTTCTGGGTGCGACTCATTGCAAACAATACTGATGTTAGCTAATACACACATCATGAGAAATTATGAAAGTCAGCCATATGTGAAGGACTATCGAAATATTATATTGCAGTGATAATGATATGATAGATCTTATACCCATATTACAATAATGAGACGAGCCACGTTTCCTTAACAAAGGTAAATAAGCCATAAAATACCATTTTTTTTCTGAGATTCATAACTTATTTTTCATCACTATTTTCTTTTGACAAGAAGGTTTTCCTTGATAGGGTTCTATACTTTCCTGAACTCCTAGTCTTACATAGTTGAAGGAGTCATGACGGTGGTTGAAGAAGCTGACTTGATGCTTCAGTCAAGATTAAAATGTAGACCCAAAAGTGTCTACATACAATAGAAGGCATTTGTCACTAGTAAGCTTCTTCACCCTATAGCCGGCGTGAGTGAATAGTATTAAAATATATCTCGAGTTTGAACTTGTAGAATAAAATTCAGTTTCAATAAAGTGAAGTACACGGGCTCTTCTTGATCATAAAACAAAATTAAATGGAGAGGGGCACACAAATTATATGTCCGTGTTAGTGCAGTCGGCCAAGGAAAGGATAAAACAGGAATGTTAAAAATTTGGTTTTGGTTGACCGAATATGACTCCGACTTTGTTTCCTATTTGATGCAGCAACCTTCACTATGGAAATTTGCACTTTCGCTGGCAACGGTATATATGATATTTTGTTTTGCTTAGGATTTTATTTTTATTTTTGGACAAAGAGTCTTGATAAGCCGTTGTTGATAGATACGTGAAGTGCTTCTTGAAATGCCGTTTTTAAGCGAGCATTTGGTGTGGATTATTTTCATGGGTTTGTACCAGACCGAAGCTAATCCACACTTCTATTGGCAAAGTCAAGAGACTTGTTTACTTGGACTTGAGATGGTGTTGTTGTCTCAAGAAGCTGCTAGAGCAAGTGGGCAAATTAGAAGAACTAAAAGAACTTAATGTAGGTTGGACTCGAATTAAAAAGCTTTCAATGTCAATCAGTCCTCTAAGGAAGCTGAAGAAGGTCAAAGCCCAAGTTTGTCCCAATTTGGGATATCCCTAGCTCAATTGGGAATCTTTCTTCTCTCCTGCACCTTAATCTAGAAGTTTGTCGGTCTTTGAGACTAATCCCTAACTCAATTGGGGATTTATAGAATTTACAAGATTTGAACATGAATTATTTTGCGATTGAAAAGTTATCCATTGCTATTGGGAGGTTGAAAAAATTGCGGAGTCTAGTTCTCATGAACTGTGGTAGTCTGGAAGGGGATCCAAATGAAATTGGTGACTTGTCTTCGCTCAAGATTCTCCAAATCACTAATGCACAAATGTCTAACCTACCGGAAAGCACCCGAAATCTTTCTTTTCTCAAAATGCTTGACTTAAAAGGCTGTGACAACCTCCGGGTGTTAGCAGAGCTTCCTTTCGACTTAAAATATCTTACGCTTTCTGGTTAGAGTCCCAAATTGCCCCAGCTTTCTTGCCTAATCAATCTGGAAGTACTTGATCTTTTTAGATGCAATCTACTTGAATACATTCCGGAGCTTACCTCAAGACCCTCAAAACATTATGTTGCCTCCTCTCCCAAGTTAATATTGCCTAAGCTTGATGGATTTGGGTACTTCAAAAAAATTTCAATAGGAGAGTGTGGTTCCATTAAAAGATTGGACATTTCACAATTAAATCAGCTGGAACGATTATATGTTGAATGTTGCTGTAATCTAGTTGAAATTCAGAGCCTTGATAATTTGGAGTTCTTGGAGGAGATACATATATTACACTGCAATTCCATTGAAAGGCTAATCCTTTCAGAAGTACGATGTTTCAAGAAATCAACAGCTAGTTGTTGTGACAATCTAGTGGAAATTCGAGGTCTTGATAGATCAAAGTTCTTAGAGGCATTGTATATATGTTGTTGTGGGTCCATTGAAAGATTACCTGACCTATCATGCTTTGTGACCATAAGAGTTGAGGATCAATGGTTGCTGCAATGTACATAGTGTCAAGAGCCTCGAGAGATTCTTGTCTTGCCAAAACATATACACAGATGAGTGCAAATTCCTAGGAAGACTACCAAACCTGTCGAAAATTCAAAATTTAGACAAATTCAAGTTGAAGTATTTTCTCTGTGTCACGGAGATTGCTGGGGTTGAGGAATCAAGATCTCTAAGGGACATGAATATCACAGGATGAATGAATGGAGATGTTGCCAGATTTGTTGGCCTATGAGAAGTTACGATCTCTAGTGTTACGAGACTGCAGGAAACTCAACTTCGGGGACTTGAAAACTTGGATTTGATTTATTTGGATATTTCTGGGTGCGACTCATTGGAGACGATACCAAAGCTTCCCGGAACACGTGTCTTTAGAAATTACGAAAGTAATGTGGGAATATCATATTCTGTCGTTCTCCGAATTTATAGTCTTACATAATTGGAGGAGTGGAACAATTGGTCATAGAAGCTGACATGATGCTTCAGCCAAGATCAAGATGTAAACCAAAATGTGGATCTACGTACGATAGAAGGCATTGGTCATCTCGTAAACTGTTCACCCTAGGGCCAGAGCAAGCAAATAGAGTGATACTTTTGCTCCCGACTGAGGGTCTAGTTGCTTGATTTTAGAAACTCCGGATTTGCCAATGTGTACTTGCTGTTGACTGCACCATGGCATTATCTCTTCATATATCCTTCCTTTGGCAGCTTTTGCAGATTGCGAACAGATTCGTGGCTTCTAAGGCAATGAATGAAATTGTCAACCCCGGTAACTTAACGGTTTCCCTCTCCTAAAACCAAGGATTGAATTTTTCATCTAAAGGCAAAATGATCTTGTGCTACTAAATATTGCAAACTGCGCCCAAAAACCATTTTTCCCTCCGTCTGAATTAATATTTTCTTTGGAAAAGTCCTTGGCCGTTTTGGACTCCGTTGTGAGTTTTTTCTTGTCAAATTAGACTAATGGAAGATATCCTGCTTAGAGGAAACACCTTCTAATTTTCTGTGATGTATGATTGTTGATCAGCTTTTTATTACCAGTGGTTGAACTGTTGTTTTAAAAGCTTATCAAGCAAGGTAAACTTGTGCTGCTTTTGTGCCAGGTCTGGTTGGTCTATGTAATGATCAAGGATTACTTTTGGACTTCGATTCAAAGAGCCATATAGATGACATTTTGCACAATTGGGACAATTTTTGCCTGCTCTGTGAAACAAGTTGGGTCGAGAGGCTCAAGAATTGGCTAATTAGTTTTCATCCTGTCTAATCCTATTGTTGACATGGAATTGTTTTATCAAATGATTGATCTAGGTCTGGCTAACTTGTCTAAGAAGCTTCAAATTCCATACCAGACACCGATCAAAATGAAGAGGAGGGATTTTTTAGAGGAAGCATCAACAACAACTCAGGGCCATTTGCCGTGCCAACCTTGAAGAGGCTAGTGTGCCAGCTGGAGTGTCCTGAGGAAGTTTTGATGTTGGTGAAGATCCGAAGATGTGATATGGTCTATACCCAAATGACTGACTTGAGTGTTTTCAATTGAATCTGCTTCATGTATACTCATTAGGTTCTACCTCTCTGTTAATCAAATACGTACCTGTTGATATCCTTGTATGTTATCCTGATGCAGAGTTGCTTGATGCAGTTGCATTCTACCATATCACTCCCGAACTTGATGAAGCTCTGCAGAGGGAGGTATGGATAACCAGTAATGCCATAACTATGAATGAAAAACTTATGTGCTTATACTATATGAGCTGTGAAATTTCACCTGAAAACCTATATACAAGGGTGCATGATGACAATCTCCTCCATTTTCTATCAATTTATTGGTGTGACAATATCCTTCAAACGTTGTCAGATAGGTTTCTAATCGAAAAGCTCAGTCTCATGTTTGCAGTGTTGAATTTGTGAAGTCCAAATTCGTCTCCTAGCACACTATACTGAATTGCTGATTTTACTAATTGGATATTGGGGAACAACCGAGTGCATGTTCATCTTTATGTTCTGGAGTTTAGGCACATCACCTTTTCAGCATAATTCTATTAACACCAGTTTCGTTCCAAAACACAAGTAAGGAAAGTGTTGATAATTGCTTACACAAGTCTGTCGTGCTCCTCTTCATCGGCCAGCTAATCAAGTCTTTGCTAACTGCGGTCCAACTGTGAACTAATTAGAGACACCTAGAATCTGTGGCAAGACATGTCCCCAAATTTTGGTCTTGGAGCAAACGATGTTTATGCATTAGTACCTCATCTTTCATGGGGTAAATTGTGATGCTATGATCTCGAATGTCTTCATGTATTGATAATTAGTTAATCCGATACTTCTTGTGTAGATTTAATCTGTTTCCATGAAATTTTGAGAAAGTTCCCAAATGCCACGAGATGGCAATGCAGATAGCAATGAGTTTTTGTCATGAGACATTATGGAAAGGCGTTCCAGAGTTCTTTGCCATTGGCGTTTATCATGTGCTCTGGGTTGTTAAAACTCTTCATAGGATTCTTGGTATCAAGTGACCACTTCCCATGGGGTGTAGTAGTCCTTTGCAAAGCTTTGATATCGTGCTATTCTTTAGCAAAGGCTGAATCTCAAAAGTGCTTGTGTAGGTGGTTCTGTGTGTGAAGTTTAGGTATGAAATCAAATTTGTTAACAAGATCACCGCTAAGATGTCCTCTTCAAGCTACAATCTTGTCACTGGAAGAGAAACTATTTTCGTGGAAACAGCGAACGTCATGGAATCAGCAAAAAATCTGTCTAGTGCAGCCAAGAGTTTCGATGAAAAGGTTTCCAAAAAGACAGTATTCTCTCTTTTGAAAGAATTTCTAACCCAAAAATGAAAGTTTAAGTGTACAATTGTCTCTCTGATATGAGTACGTCAAAAAATTCATGTCTTGGCAATTTGCAATGACACCAATCGTGTAATCTCAAACTTGATCATTTAACCACGAATCATAAAGCAGAAGAGACGCAACCATATATTTTTACAAAAGAACCAATTATAATTTTTGGATGGAATTTTTTTTTGTTGAAAAGGTGTCATTTAATTGGTTAATACTACGACTCTATTAGGCCAAATTGTGGTCACAGGTTTCTTGGTTGAGTTTACTCTTATGCAGAGGAAGCCAAATGAATTGCAAGCCCAAGGACTTGAGCGCATAATATGTCCTATGGACAAATAGGAGTTTTCACTATTTTTATGTGATAGCTGCAAAGGATATTAGTTGACATGCAATGACGAGAAAAAGAGAGAGTGAAAATCTGGTTTGAGGGTAGTATCTAATTGAGCTGAAATTTTGTCGGTTTGTTTGTAGCACATTTTTCTCGAATATGAATGGTTTGATTTTCAAATTGTTGACACTAAATTTTAATTATTTTTATTTTTATTTATTCACAATAATATTTAACTTATCTTTTAAAAGTTGTTAAAAATATTTTGTTGAGGAAGGGGATTTTGGAAGATTTTGGATAAAGAAGCCATATCAAAAGTTGAGTGAATTATCTTAAAAAAAAAATCTTCATAAAGAATTTGGGGCTATTTTCTTGTTGAGCACATCTCTCCGTTTCGAAGGATGATCCTTAGCGATTTGGTCAATATATGCAAATCTTCGTAGGTAGAACAAAATGGGTTTTCACTCTATAAATAGGGGGGAAGGCTTCGGAAAAAGGGGGTTCTTTTCTCAGAGGAAGTAAAAAAAAGCTGAAAAAATTTCTCTTCCAGTTGAGAAAAGTGAAAAGAGTATTCTGCAAAGGAAAAAGAGAAAACAGAGAGAAAGTGACGTGAGAGAGACAGGTGAGAGAGACAGAGAGAGAGAGAGAGAGAGAAAGAAAAAGAGTCCACCGCATCGTCTTCTTCGCGAGGAAGAAACTCGAGCGCGCCTGCCGGCTTCGTCCGGCTGCTGTGCCGGTACTGCGACGCCAGACACCACCGCACCTCGCCACTTCGCTGGTCCACCCGCCGCCGTCACGCTGCACCGACGCTCTTGTCGCTTCATCTCAGCCCTCGCCGACGCCTGCGGTGCTCCTTGACACCCGTGCCTGAGATCTGCTCGCAACCCAGCACCCGGCATTCCCTGCTCCGGTCGTGACCTCCACTGTCCTTCCCCGACACCACCGCCACTCCATCGATCTCGCCCCCGACTCACTGGCGACCTCTTCTGCTGCTCGAACCTTCTGCTCAGACGCAGCAACGCAGCCCCATCTTCGCCAATCATCCGTTGCAGCCAGCCTAGGGCCTAGCTCCGCTCCTGCAGCTAGACCCGACGTCCTACTGACCCGCGCCGCTCGCCGCCCCGAAGATAGCCGCGGCCACCGCGCCGTCCCAAGTCCCCAACGCTTGAGTCTTCCTCCGCTCGAGTGCCTGCCGGTTGCCATCCGCAAAGCCGACACCGGTGGCCGTCCGTCCACACGTGATCCTTGCTCTGCATCCCTCTGCTGCCGCTGGTTCACTGGCTTACTTCTGCCGAAGTTCCCTTACCGGACTGATCAACCGACTACCCTTGGGTCTGAAAAAGGAAATTAGGTAGTTTTATTTTCTTTTTCTATTAACTTTATTTTATCTATTTCTTTTAAGTTTAGTTGTTATTGTGTAAATTTGAAGTGATCTTTATTTCATGGATTTTATAGGCATTATCCGCAGGATCTTCCCCAGAATTATTATAATTACTAATTTGATCCGTAAGATGTTGGATCATTTTTTTAATTATATTAATTTTTGGGGTTTGTTGATGGTATTAATTGTTGAATCAATATAACTATTAATTTGATCCGTAAGAATTCGGATCAGATTTTTAGTTATTTTGAACTCTTTGTCGTGATAATTAGGGTTAGGATAATCGTTAAATTGACATCCGAGACAACAGGTTATTTTTTCGATTATTTTAATCATTTATTTGATTGAATATCTTGATTGTTTAGATTTAATGTTTAGTTGATAATTGCTTGTTTTTGAAAACCACTAAAAAATCTAAAAAATATTTGAATTAGCATTCAGTTATCTTGCATATCTAGAATAGGGATTTTAATCCGAATTTAGAAAAATATTAAAGAAAAACAAAAAATGCATTCATTTAGGTTGTTAGTTTCATCATTATTTGAATTGCATATGAAATTTTAATTTCGAAATTAATATAAAAACACAAAAAAATCATCATGCATATATCATATTGAATTAGGGCATTCTTTGCATGTCATTGCATGTTAGGATTGCATGTTTATCAATTATAGGTAGATCATCTTTTTAGATAAATTGCATGTTAGATTAAGATAATGTCTTAGTTTAAATTAGGATTTAATGTGACTTAATCCTTATTTTAAATTAGATAGAATTTTAATCTAGCTAGATCATTTTTGCATTTTTAAAAAATAGAAATATCAAATGCAAGTCATTTAGTTCATTAGAACTTCCCCGTCATTAGACTCGGTCATTTAATAAATGTCGCATGACATATAACTCACATACTAAATTGTATGCTGCATGTCATTTTAGTTTAAATAATTTTGTATATTATTGCACTGCATTGCATTGCATGTCATTAAAACTAGGTCATTTAGATTGCATTTAATTATTGCATTTCTTCATGTCATGTAGTTTAGGTCGTCTTTGCCATGTCATATCAGATTATTAGTATGCATCGCATGATTTTCATTAAATAAAGTGAAAACAAAAATTGAAATTGCGTGTTAATTAGAAATCATATCTAGGGTGGCTGATGTGAATTCTGATTTAACAATGCAGATGATTTCATTGCTTCTAGGTATGTTTTGCATTATTTAATTGCTTTCTTGAGTGTTAAATTGGTGGTATGCGCACATATATGATCACCTCACATGTTAGGAAGTTAAATTAAAATCAATTCAATTGCCAAATATTTTTTTTGAAAATGAAATAAAAATGTACCGATAGTCGGGTGTAACCAAGTCCCCGAACTCATAAATCTCTGGTTCATAGGAGTAAAGTAAATCTCCTGTTACTTTATTTGGGTTTCTAATCGACCCACCAAAAATAGATTAGTGGCGACTCCTAATTGAAAATCATTTGCATGTTAAGAATTCAAACCTAATTCGGTATGGGCTTAGGAGAGCCCGAGCTAAGCTTAAAGACTTAGTAATCCATTAACCTAGTTTTAAGTTGTGAACCCGAAAAAATTAGGTCGCGATAGCTTGGCGATTCCGCTGGGGATCTTGTGTTAAAACACTTAGTGGACTTAGGCCAATTCTTCTTTTTCTTTTTAAAATATTTTTGTTTGGCTGCGAGGATCTCAGGTACGTCCCTAACATTCCTAAGATGTTAAATGTTCTTGCAGATGGGAGGTATAAGGGGAATAGTCTTTGCTAACCCCTATCTTGCAAGTTGGAGAAGGGATGAATATTTGAATTAAAACTATAGAAGTGTTGTTTGTATTTAAACTGTTGTGCATGCTTTATTGCTTTAGCACTACACTATTGCACACACAACCTGCGGTCGGACCTGGGTTGCGATAGGATTTCTAGGATGGAGTTGAGAAGGATACTTCCTCTAAAGCGAGACTGCTATGTAGAGGTTGACCTTCTCTTCCCCGCAATTTCTTTCATGGTGTCGAATGTGTTTGTCCATATCCACAAGACTGCGTGATTATTGGGCATTCCATTCGACTGAGCCGGAGTTAAGGGGACCTGACACGTTAATGCGAGACTGCAACGGTCAGATCATCCTCTTAGCTCCACTTTGTTAAGCCATCTAGGTAGAAATCGAGCCTCACTTTTCATGCGTATGTCTATGTAATTGTCATCCATTTCCAGTGAAAGTAAGTTGTTTAAATTCTTCGCAATTTATATTACTTTATTGTAATTTTGTCGGTCCATGACAATTAGGTTTCGTCATCGGTCTTGTTTTATATACAATGGGGAAAACCAATGTGCAAGTCATTTCCACTCCAAAAAAAGAGCTCAAGAGGTGGTTGGATCAGTTGGATCAAGATGGTCAGAGATATGTGAAAGCCAGGATTGCCCGACTTCTCCCACTATTAGAGATCAACGTCCAGTCTAGTGTGATTCAGGCACTCCCTCACTTCTGGTGTCCACAAACTTCCACTTTTATATTTGGTAAGTTTGAATTGACTCCGACACTTGAAGAATATAGTGTTGCCATTGAAATGCCCCTAGAAAAGAAACTTGTTAGGCCGCCTATCGGTATAGATTATATTTCTGAATTATTCCAATTTTTTTAAAATCGAAGCCGAAAGAGTAAGGGAAGTTGTCAAAGCCAATTGTTTTGCATGTCCATTTTCATTCTTAGAAAAATGTTTTGTAGACCAACCAATGATTTCAAAAGCCAGGATTTTCATGTTAGCATTTTTTGGACTAATCGTTTTTCCTTATCGAAAAAGTGCCATTAATCCTGCAATTTCATGGGTGGTTAATCGGGTTTGCGATGGGCTAAATTATGTGAATATGATTTTAGCTGAAACATTTTTGTCATTAACCCGTTTCAAACAAAATGAGGAAAGGACAATGCGTGCCCTCCCTGAACTTTTGCAAATATGGTTTTTCTCCCACATAAGAGGATTTGGGCATCTTATAAAACAATTCAGGATAGATGATTCTCGGCATCCCATACAAAAATTTGCGGTTCTAGAACATTTTTCCCCACATAAACAGTATGCCCGTTGGATTAATTTTTTGAGAAACCCTAATCCTAAGGTATTCTTATGGCATACTAAATGGCTCCACATTGAGGAGGCTCGTTTTTCTCACAAGCATGATGGACCAATCCCGCTGCTGGGCCTTTCCAATGCTACTTCCTATTATCCACATAGAGTAGCCCGTCAGTACAAAGCTCTTCAAGAAATTCCCCCACCTCTCAAGACAGATTTGTTCCAAGTTCATTTCGTTCGAAAGGATTACGACTACTTCAACAAGATCCAGGTGATCATTACTACGTGGAGCGAATGTCATCCAGAGAAGATTTTGGTGCCCATGAGACTGAAGGGCGAGGAGGAGATTCACCATGCATCGGCATTCTACATCCAACAACACTGGATTCATGCCGCCTTGTGTCCAGTAGTCCCTGATGTGATCGAGAAGCCAACCCAACGAGCACAAATTGAGCATCTTAAGTGGAAAGTGGAAATGATTGAAGCGGAAAAATAAGAAGCTTCACAAGGCGTTGAAATCCCGAAAGCATATAAAATGAAACGTCTTGAATTTTGATTCTTAGTTCAATGTTTAAGGACTTTGATTTCTAGCTCAATGTTTTCAATTTTTAGATTCAATGTTTAGGGATTTTGGATTTCAATTCTTAGTTCATTGTTAGGGAACTTGATTCAAATTTCAAATAAAATCAGGCGATTAGACCATTTTCCTATCTTGTCATTGGTTCTTACATTATTTTTTTACCTTAGGTCATAACGGATCCACCGCGATCGCCTATTATTACACGATCAAGGGCTCAAATGGCTGACCAAAATGAAATGCGTGATCGTATGTCTGCTGTGGAGGCTCAACTCCAACAAGTACTCGCCTTTATACAGCTTGTGATGGATCAACTCCAATTCCTCCAAGCGAATCCAGCAGCTGCACCCGCTCTTCTTGAGATAGTCGTCCCGAAGCCAGCAAACAAGGCCCACATAGGTGAGGATGACATGCCCGGGCTAGAAGATGATCCCTTCCCGATCAATGTGGAAAAGGCGAAGCTTGTCGACATCCCTAAGACAGGGCAGGATGAACGCTTTGTGAAATTGGAAGAAAAGTTGAAACAATTGCAGGAGTCACAGAGTTCACTCCCATTCGACTTGTCCATGTACGAGAAAGTCAAGATGCCAAAAAAATTCAAAATGCCAGAGTTTGAGAAGTATGATGGCATATCTTGCCCAAAATCTCATATGCAGATGTACCACGTGCACATGGCCCAGCACGTCAAAAATGAGCCCCTCATGATCCAATCATTCCATGCGAGTTTGACTGGACCCGCACTAAACTGATACGTGATGAAAAATGTGAACCTGCTCGACACCTGGAACGAAGTGGCTGACGTATTCCTTAAACAGTACAAGTTCAATATGGACATCGCACCTTCCCGAGAAGACCTGGAGCGAATGGAAAAGAAAAAGAGCGAGTCATTTAAACAATATACTATAAGATGGAGAAACCTGGCATCTCAAATCACTCATGAGCCTACCAACAAGGAGCTGATGAAGTTGTTTGTGAAGACCCTCCCATCTGAGTTTCGTAACCAAATGGCCAGTACGTACGTCGAAAACTTCAATCAGCTTATTCCTGTGGGAGAACAAATCGAGATGGGGATAAGGGAAGGATGGTTCACTGAGCCATCTAGTAAAAGATTCATTGCCAAGAAGGAGAAGAAAATGGTTGTGGATGTGAATGTGGCTTATAGCCAAGAAAATGTCAAACGTGCCCCGGCCATCCAAATGAATCCAAGACAACCACAAACCACTGGCCGGCAATCATTTTCCCAAGCGAATAATATAATGCAATTCACTCCCCTCCCTGGGTCTCCATCCTAAGTGCTGACAATCCTCCGAAAGAAAAGTTTGCTTACTAATGAACCAAAGCGTCCGAACTGCGAAAACCTTCGCGATTACGACCCAACAAAGAAGTGTGACTATCATAACGGTGAACTAGGACATTCAACTGATGAATGTTTCACCCTCAAACACCGGATCCAAAGCCTCTTGGACACGAAAGTCTTTTCATTTCAAACTGCTCAGCCAAATGTCCAGAAAAATCCGCTACCAAAGCATAAGGGTACAGTGAATGCTATCCTAGAACCTAAAGTCAGTCGGATCAAGAACTCGAAGGTGCATTTGGCAGATGCCTACAATGGACTGGTGAGAGCTGGATATTATTCAGATCAAGAAGATGTTCCCCCATCATTGATGAAAGAAAGAGTTTCCAGAATGGTGGATGATGGCATCATTGTGTATGCTGACCATAACTGCATAGTTTCCACTATTTCTCATATCATTATCGATTGGGAGGAAGAGCAGGCTGCTCTCGATGATGGTAAAAGAGAAGAAGATCCGTCGCTCACAGATATGCCCCACTTAAAGATACATCAGATGAGGAGATTGTGATTGAGATGTCTCAGACGTATGAGTATGTCAATAATAAAGCGGTGCATTGGTCTTATGACCTAGATGTTGACCTCGTTACAAGGTCTGGTTGAACTTATGCTCAAAATAACGCTCAACCTGCAAAGTCCGTCACTGACGAAGAGGCTAAGGAATTTATGGCTGTGATTAAAGCAAGTGAGTATAATATCGTCGATCAGTTACGAAAGATGCCTGCTCAGATCTCTTTGCTCGAGCTCCTTCAAACCTCCTCTGTGCATCAAAAGTCGCTGATGAATGTGCTAAGTGAAATTCGTGTACCCGAAACAGTTGAGGCAGATAAGCTGGAAGATTTTATGGGATCGATCCTTCTCAAGGACATGATTGCTTTTTCTGATGAGGAATTCCCTCTTGAGGGCAGGGGGCATAATAAAGCACTCTACATATCTGTCAAGCACAAGGTTTCTCATGTGTCCCGAGTGCTCATTGATAATGGGTCCGCCCTAAACATATGTCCACTGGCAACTCTTCACCGCCTCAAGGTAGACCCGTCCAAGATACATGCTGCGAAGACTTCTGTGAGAGCTTTTGATGGAACGAAAAAGGAGGTGATTGGGGAAATCCATCTTGACGTGCAAATAGGGCTGGTCGTCTTCAACATTCCTTTCCAAGTGCTGGATATCCCTACAGCGTTCAATTTTCTGCTAGGTCGTCCCTGGATACATACTGCTGGTGTAGTCCCTTCAAGTCTACATCAAGCTGTAAAATTTGTGATTGAAAGGAAGCTGGTCACTGTGTATAGTGAAGAAGACCACCAGATTTATCACGAGACGGCTATCCCCTATATAGAGCCGGATTCTGAGCTCAAATCAAGTTACCACTCATTTGAGTTAGTGTCTACCATACATACTTCTTGAGGTTCATCGCCGCCCACTCTTGAGGTTTCAGATGCTGCCCTCGTGGTAGGAAGAGTAATGGTTACGAATGGCTTTGTCCCTAGCAATGGGCTTGGAAGAAATGGTCAGGGCATTCGAAACCCCATTGAAACCCCTCAAAAGTCTCGATCTGCTGGGTTATATTACCATGGAAGAGGTAGAGGAAGTTCCGGAAGACAAAGACAGGGAAGGCATAACTCGCCACCTGAGCAAGGGAGAGGGAGGCAAAATTTACCACCTCCAAACATTCATGAGACGTTCACTGGTCCTCCAATTATGATGCAACATGAAGCTGAAGTGATGGATACTCTCGGACAGCTAAGTGGGAAGTTCGACTATATGGTGAAGTATTCGGCTCCTCCTAGCTTTTACTTTGATGCCCGCAATATAGTTCCAAGTGGATGGGATGGCATGGATGATCCGACGCCTTCAAAGATGGAAAACTCTGACGACACCCTGGAAGGAATTTCAAGTTTGTTCAATGACCTCTCCATTGGAGCCATTGATGGAGAACCTCTGGAAGAAACGGGCCCTCGCCCACAAGAGTAACCCATTTATCACTTTTGCACGTTCCCCTGTGTGGGAATTTTTATTGCTTTCTAAGAATTGTTTTCGATTTCTTCTTTCTTCTTAGGACTTGAATTGCATTTTCCATTCAATAAATTGTAATTGATTGATGAATTTCAATGAAATTACAAGTTTTATTTTGAGGGCATGATGAGGTACACCAAACCAGCCCGGTGATGATATCCAGCTAATAAAACAAAATCAAAATCCAAGGAGAACTCTGAGGCCTGGGCTTCATCATGCTTCCTCATGTCAAAATGTTTCGAAACATGTTTTTGCAAAAGAGTGTCAAAAAAATTCATAAAAAATAAAATATGATTAACCCTGTTTGTCTTTTTGATGCTTCTATTTCATGTTTCAGGGATGATCATATAACATGCAAAGATGTGGAAATGGTCTAATCCAATGCAACAAGTGCTGATAATGATGATCCTGAAAAGTCGATTGGGGATTCCATTGAAGATTCCATTGAGGCACAGCAAAGCTGGGAACAACATGAAAAAGCCAAGACTCTCACATCTGAGCAGATCGTCACTATTAATTAAGTGACACTAAAGAAGCCAAGGAGGTGAAAATAGGGGCGAATCTCCCCAAAGACGAGGCTAAGCGCCTAATTCGTTCGAAGAAATATAAGGACATCTTCGCATGGACCTACGCCGACATGCCTGGGTTAGACCCGTCAATCGTGGAGCATTGTTTGCCTACTAACCCGGACGTGCCTCCTAAGAAGCAAAGGCTACGAAGAACTAAGCCTGAGCTCTCGAAGAAGATAAAAGAAGAAGTGATGAAGCTTTTGAAAGTCAGATTCATTGAAGTCTTGCAATATCCTAAATGGGTAGCAAACATCATGCCGGTGATGAAGAAGGATGGTCGGGTTCGAGTTTGTGTCGATTATCGGGATTTGAACAAGGCTAGCCCAAAAGATGACTTCCCACTACCTCACATAGATGTCCTTGTTGATAGTACTGCCGGATTTGAACTATTCTCATTTATGGATGCTTTTCTGGGTATAATCAAATAAGGATGAAAGAGGAAGATAAGGAGAAAACTGCATTTATCACCCCATGGGGGACCTTTCATTACAAGGTTATGCCCTTCGGGCTCAAGAATGCAGGGGCAACTTACCAGCGAACCATGGTAGCATTATTCCATGATATGATGCATCAAGAGGTCGAGGTCTATGTTGATGATATGATCGCAAAAACTCGACTTGGGAAAAGCCACATCGAAACCTTGAAGAAGTTGTTTGAGCGACTCCGTGAGTTCAAGCTTCATCTAAACCCCATTAAATGCGTGTTTGGAGCAACATCTGGTAAATTACTTGGATTCATTGTGAACAGTAGGGATTGAGATCGACCCGGCTAAAGCTAAAGCCATATGTGAGCTGCAACCTCCATCAACAGTGAAAGAAGTCCGAAGTCTTTTGGGCATATTGAATTATATTGCTCGATTCATTTCCCAACTTTTTGAAACTGCCAAGCCATTCTTCAAGCTCTTGAAAAAGAATGCACGAGTCAACTGGGATGATGAGTATCGAAAAGCATTCGACAAGTTGAAACAGTACTTGATGAATCCACCAGTTCTTGTCCCGCCATCGCTAGGGCATCCTCTGATTCTCTACCTCACAATTAATAGTGAGTCTTTGGGTGCAATGTTGGCACAGGAAAGTCCCGTCGACAAAAAAGAACGAGCCATTTATTACCTGAGTAAAAAATTTACTGAGTCAGAGCTGAAATATTCTGATGTGGAAAAAACTTGTGCTGCACTAGTGTGGGTGTTGCATAGATTAAGACAGTACACACTGCATTATCAGACATTCCTCATAACTAAGAATGATCCTATCAAGTACCTACTCGATCGGCCAGCCTTGGTGGGTAAGTTGGTTAAGTGGCAAATTTTTTATCTTAGAATTTGACATGCGATATATGCCACAGAAGTCGGTTAAGGGTCGAGTGATCGCTGATTTATTGGCTAAGAATCCATAAGTCTCAAATAATGATGATCGTTCCCTAGATGACCGTATCTTGAGTGTAAATGAAGATTCATGGACAATGTTCTTTGATGGAGCTGTCAACTTGTCTGGTTTTGGCACTGGGGCAATTATGATATCCCCAGACGGACAGCATCACCCAGTAGCTGCGAAATTGATATTCCCATGCACTAACAATATAGCTGAGTATGAAGCTTGCATCCTCGGGCTTCAAGCTGCGATCAAGATGGGTGTAGCCAAATTAAAAGTGTTCGGGGATTCCGCGTTGATCATACTGCAGACCGTAGGTGAATGGAAGACTAAGGATGCTAAATTGCTCCCATATCACAAGTACCTATAAGATTTGATCAAGGAATTCGATGAAGTTTCATTCGAATACTTATCGAGGTCTCACAATCAATTTGCAGATGCACTCGCAACTTTATCATCTATGTTGCAAGTCACTAACGGATTAGAAATCGAGCCATTGAAGATAGAGGTTCTGCCGAGGCCAGCTTATCGTATGGTAGTGACTGAAGAGCCTGACGGAAAACCATGGTATTACAATATCATGAACTACATCCAAAAACAGGGATTCCTCGAGGGAAGCACTCTAGCTGATAGGAAGTACATTATCAAGATGGCCTCAAAGTTCTTTGTCAGTGGTGAAAATTTGTACAAGAGATCTTATGATTCAGTCTTGTTACGATGTGTGGGTGCAGCTGAAGCCACTCAAATCATGCAAGAAGTTCACGAAGAAGTGTGTGGCCCTCATATGAATGGGCACATGTTGGCTAAGAAGATCATGAGATTAGGCTATTATTGGCTCACGTTAGAAGGTGACTGTATTTAGCATGTTTGAAGTTGTCATCATTGCCAGGTCCATGGTGATAAGATAAATGTTCCTCCAATTGTGCTGCACCAGTTTTCCGAGCCATGACCCTTCTCAATGTGGGGCATTGATGTGATCGGCCCAATAAACCCAAAGGCTTCCAATGGGCATAGATTCATTTTAGTGGCCATAGACTATTTTTCAAAATGGATTGAAGTTATGTCATTTGCAAGTGTCACTGCTTGCAATGTTGCGAAATTCATCAAACGTGACATAATTGCTCGCTATGGTGTCCCTGAAATGATTATCACTGACAACGGGACAAATTTGAACAACAAGCTTGTTGATGAGTTGTTCAGCGAGTTCAAGATCAAGCATTTGAATTCGTCCCCTTATCGCCCTCAAATGAATGGGACTGTTGAAGCGGCCAATAAGAATATTAAGAAGATCTTGGCTAAGACAGCTGAGAATCATCGAGATTGGCATGACATATTACCATTCGCACTGATGGTGTATCGGACATCGATTCGTACTTCTACCGGGGCAACTCCTTTTGCGTTGGTATACGGCATGGAGGCAGTTTTGCCTGTGGAAGTGGAGATTCCTTCCTTGAGAGTATTATCCCAAGTGGAATTATCTGAGGCAGAATGGTTGCAACAAAGACTTGAACAGTTGAACTTGATCGATGAAAAAAGACTGAAGGCTCTTTGTCATGGCCAAACTTATCAGCAGAGAGTGGCCAGATCATTCAATCGAAAAGTACGGCCGAGACATTTCGAGGTAAATGATCTTGTTCTAAGGAAGCTATTGCCAATTTTTTCGGATCCTGAGGGAAGTTTGCTCCAAACTACAGTGGCCCATATGTGGTAAAGAAGGTACTTCATGGCGGTGCTTTGATCTTGGCAAAAATGGATGGTCGTGAGTTTTCCACTCCAATTAATTCAGATGCTGTCAAGAAGTATTACCCATAATAGAATTTGCCATGTCATGTTTTGAATTGCAAACATTTTATGATGAATAAATTGCCCCATTGAGTTACAAATTCAATTGTCCACATTAGTTGCAAATATTGCATGTTTTCCTTGATGAATCGTGTGAGATAAATTGAATGTGTGAAATGAGATACTTTGGAATGATGAAAGGCAAACCTTATTCCAAACACTGACCCCCAGTGAGTTGTGTGGAAAAATTCCATGCCTATGAGGAAAAGGGTGATCTCGCAAAGGGTACGGCAACCGAGGTGATGAGAGACAGTTTCTTCTGCTACCCGAAACACTACAAGTATATCCATTGTTTAGCCCTTTGAGCCCACACACATGAAGAGATTTTTAAATTATCCCTGTCAAGAATCGTCCCATACTGGGACAAGATTTGAAATGAATGATAGGAATTTTTTTACTTACACTTGCATCAATCTTCGAGTATTGCTTTTACAGTGTGACTTGCACGATAATTTAAAGTGCCTTAGGACGAGGAAGAGCAGTTCTTTCTCTATCCTATACACTTTATCAATTGCATAGCCCCATTGAGCCTATGAATTCATTTCACATTAAATCCAGTTGGTGATCATCCCCTACACTAGGGCAAGGCAAGAAAAATCAAACCACTCAAGTAGCATGATTTACAATGCTGATAAAAATGGAGACTTTGTAAAAAAAAAAACAAAAAAATGGGGCATGAAAAAGCAGTGTGCTTGGTAAAAGTAAAACCAATGCCCAAAGAAAAAATCAAACACTTGATGAAGTGAGTCGTATCCCCAACAAGGTGGTACCTAAAAGAAAAAAAAAACTCAAATGTTGAGATGTTGCAATCAATGGAGTTGTGAAGTAACGAAAATCTTCGACGATGGGGAGGAAAATTGTTGGAAATGTCAAGATGATCACCAACTTTGACCCCATAAACACTTTTTGAGCCAAATGATCCTTTCATTTCTCAACCCATGAACCCAGCCTACGTTACGTCCCTTACAAAGTCTCTTCAGATTAGGGCACTTGAATTAACGTAAAAGTTCATATGTTTGGAAGCATCGCTTGAAGAAGTGCGAGTAAGATAATTTCTACTTCATTTCTCATGTTTCTTGGCTTGTAAACCCCAAGATGATTGTGAAATATCATTCATTTTTTAATAGCCTCGACTCAAAGAGTCTCCTTTGCTAAGTCGTTGACCAAGCCAGCGTTGCAGTCCCTGTTAAAGACCTCTCAGATTGGTAAAATTCGTACCACTTGCGAGATTGCTTGAACCCTTGTTTGGCATGATGATGGAAAGATAAAGTGATTGACAAAAATCCTATATCAAAAGTCAAGATAAAATAGCTCATTTTAATGAGGATGAGTGAAAAGTCCTTTCAGACTAAGAGGGCCCCCATTTGGCACATCCATGACACTCATGTGTTCAGATTGGAACATTTTTTGTGAAATATTTCCCAATGGAAATTAGGTAATGCAGGCTTGATATAAATCATAGTGCATGAACCTCCCTTAAATTAATGCATGTTTGTGATCACAAATGCATATTGTTTCTCCTATGACCATGTTTTGCAGGAGACATTTTCCTAGGAACAGAGATGTTACCAGGTAAGTATATCTCTATCCATATCTTAAATACTTGTCGTAGCATAGGTATACCGACACTCAATTGAGTTGTCCCCCAAAGATTTTTCTTCAGATTCAGTTTGATTAAGGCGACCGAAGAAAGGTTCGAGTCCTAACCGAGCAAAACCTTAGTTTAGGCGACCGTAGAAAGGTACGGGTCCTAGACAACCTTATTGCTCTAACAGGCGACCGTAGAAATGTACATATCCTGGAAAAGCAATTACCTCAATTCAGGTGACCGTAGAAAGGTACGGGTCCTGGAAAATGATTCCTTATTCAGGCGACCGTAGATAGGTATGGGTCCTGGAAAATCGATTTTTTTCTTCAAGGCGACCGTAGAAAGGTACGGGTCCTAGACATAACCAAACACTGCCCTACTAGGCAACGGTAGAAAGGTATGGGTCCTAGGAAAGTAGTTTCCTTACAAAACCTTGCTACCCTACTAGGCGACTGTAGAAAGGTACAGGTCCTAGGAAAGTAGTCTCTTCGTTACTATTTTAGGCGACCGTAAAAAGGTACGAGTCATGAACATGTAACATCAACTATCTTGAATCACTCTACCATCCTTGAAGGTAAGTCATTCCAGGTAAGTTCCTTTATCATCTGCTTTAGCATTTCCATGCGTCAGATAAACTGCATTTCAAAATGGGATTCATTTTCTCAAAAAAAAAAAAAAAAATCATTCAATGCATGTGCATAGTCAAAATTTAGGTCTCAATTTGTCTTTGAAGGTAACTCTGCGAGCTCACCTTCAAGGGGGGCAGTATTGACACTAAATTTTAATTATTTTATTTTTATTTATTTACAATAATATTTAACTTATCTTTTAAAAGTTGTTAAAAATATTTTGTTGAGGAAGGGGATTTTGGAATATTTTGGATAATGAAGCCATATCAAAAGTTGAGTGAATTATCTTTAAAAAAAAAATCTTCATAAAGAATTCGGGGCTATTTTCTTGTTGAGCACATCTCTCCGTTTCGAAGAATAATCCTTAGCGATTAGGTCAATATATGCAAATCTTCGTAGGTAGAACAAACTGGGTTTTCACTTTATAAATAGGGGGCAAGGCTTCGGAAAAAGGGGGTTCTTTTCTCGGAGAAAGTAAAAAAAAGCTGAAAAAATTTCTCTTCCAGTTGAGAAAAGTGAAAAGAGTATTCTGCAAAGGAAAAAGAGAAAACAGAGAGAAAGTGACGTGAGAGAGACAGGTGAGAGAGAGAGAGAGTCCACCGCATCGTCTTCTTCGCGAGGAAGAAACTCGAGCGCGCTTGCCGGCTTCGTCCGGCTACTGTGCCGGTACTGCGACGCTAGACACCACCACACCTCACCACTTTGCTGGTCCGCCCGCCGCCGTCATGCTGCACCGACGCTCTTGTCGCTTCATCTTAGCCCTCGCCGACCCCTGCGGTGCTCCTCGACGCTCGTGCCTGAGATCTGCTCGCAACCCAGCACCCGGCATTCCCTGCTTCGGTCGTGACCTCTGCCATCCTTCCCCAACGCCACCGCCACTCCATCGATCTTGCCCCTGACTCGCTGGCGACCTCTTCTACTGCTCGAACCTTCTGCTTAGACGCAACAACGCAGCCTCGTCTTTGCCAGTGATCCGTTGCAGCCAACCTAGCGCCTAGCTCCGCTCCTGCAGCTAGACCCGACATCCTGCCGACCTGCGTCGCTCGCCGCCCCGAAGACAGCCGCGGCCGCTGCGCCGTCCCGAGTCCCCGACGCTTGAGTCTTCCTCCGCCCGAGCGCCTTCCGCAAAGCCGACGCCAGTGGCCGTCTGTCCACACGTGATCCTTGCTCTGCATCCCTCTGCTGTCGCTGGTTCACTGGCTTACTTCTGCCGGAGTCCCCTTACCGGACTGATCAACCGGCTGCCCTTGGAGACCCACGGTTACACGTGAAAAAGGAAATTAGGTAGTTTTATTTTCTTTTTCTGTTAACTTTATTTTATCTATTTCTTTTAAGTTTAGTTGTTATTGTGTAACTTTATTTCATGGATTTTATAGGCATTATCCGCAGGGTCTTCCCCAGAATTATTATAATTACTAATTTGATCCGTAAGATGTTGGATCATTTTTTTAATTATATTAATTTTTGGGGTTTGTTGATGGTATTAATTGTTGAATCAATATAACTATTAATTTGATCCGTAAGAATTCGGATCAGATTTTTAGTTATTTTGAACTCTTTGTCGTGATAATTAGGGTTAGGATAATCGTTAATTTGACCTATGAGACACAGGTTATTTTTAGATTATTTTAATCCTTTATTTGATTGAATATCTTGATTGTTTAGATTTAATGTTTAGTTGATAATTGCTTGTTTTTGAAAACCACTAAAAAAATCTAAAAACTATTTGAATTAGGATTCAATTATCTTGCATATCTAGAATAGGGATTTTAATCCGAATTTAGAAAAATATTAAAGAAAAACAAAAAATGCATTCATTTAGGTTGTTAGTTTTATCATTATTTGAATTGCATATGAAATTTTAATTTCGAAATTAATATAAAAACACAAAAAAAAAATCATTATGCATATATCATATTGAATTAGGGCATTCTTTGCATGTCATTGCATGTTAGGATTGCATGTTTATCAATTATAGGTATATCATCTTTTTAGATAAATTGCATGTTACATTAAGATAATGTCTTAGTTTAAATTAGGATTTAATGTGACTTAATCCTTAGTTTAAATTAGATAGAATTTTAATCTAGCTAGATCATTTTTGCATTTTTTAAAAAATAGAAATATCAAATGCAAGTCATTTAGTTCATTAGAACTTCCCCGTCATTAGACTCAATCATTTAATAAATGTCGCATGACATATAACTCACATACTAAATTGTATGCTACATGTCATTTTAGTTTAAATAATTTTGTATATTATTGCATTGCATTGCATGTCATTAGAATTAGGTCATTTGGATTGCATTTAATTATTGCATTTCTTCATGTCATGTAGTTTAGGTCGTGCTGCCATGTCATATCAGATTATTAGTATGCATTGCATGATTTTCATTAAATAAAGTGAAAACAAAAATTGAAATTGCGTGTTAATTAGAAATTATATCTATGGTGGCTGATGTGAATTCTGATTTAACAATGCATATGCTTTCGTTGCTTCTAGGTATGTTTTGCATTATTTAATTGCTTTTTTGAGTGTTAAATTGGTGGTATGCGCACATGTATGATCACCTCACATGTTAGGAAGTTAAATTAAAATCAATTCAATTGCCAAACATTTTTTTGAAAATGAAATAAAAAGGTACCGAAAGGGCACTAGGATAGTCTGGTGTAACCAAGTCCCCGAACTCATAAATCTCTAGTTCGTAGGAGTAAAGTAAATCTCCCGTTACTTTACTTGGGTTTCTAATCGACCCACCAAAAATATATTAGTAGCGACTCCTAATTGAAAATCATTTGCATGTTAAGAATTCAAACCTAAGTCGCGAATTAGTATGGACTTGGGAAAGCCCGAGCTAAGCTTAAAGACTTAGTAATCCATTAACCTAGTTTTAGGTGGTGAACCCGAAAAAATTAGGCCGCGACACTAATGAAGCTCCTTAGATCAAGTTTTTCGTGAGTTGAACATCTCTTGTGAAATTTATGTGTATTATCAAGAATGATGTTCTTGAAATCTTTATTGCTATGTACCTCTACTATTTATTAGATAAGAACTTTGTTCACCCAATTTTGTTAATAGTGAAGAATTTGGGTGGACTCCGGTCCTATGATTTTTTATCTCCTCACGAGGAGGCTTTTCACGTAAAAATGGTCTTCTACTTGCATGCTTGGTATTTATATTGTTCTATTATATCGTTTCCTATTAGGTTTGCTGAAATTATTTTGTTCTGTTGTAGCAATTCGATATTGTTGAATTTGTCATTATACTCTCAACAAAAGTCATGCATTCAAGTTTCATTCGAAGTAATTTTTTTGGGCCACTCTCAGAAATTCCCCTATCCCGTACTAGATTACATTGGTGGAATTTTAGTAGTTAATTCTCGCAAGGTTGATTCACTGGCTTTCTACTTGGATTTGATTCAATTTCTCCGGAGCTCAAGACAAGTCCAAGTTTTGAGACAAGCTCGAATCTACAAGTACTAAGTCGATGTATTGACAGCCAATTTATTTCCTTTCTTGCTTAACTAGTGCCTAAGTATTTGTTTGAACTTGACAAAATAATACTTTTTTTTTTTTTTCTTAATTTACCTTTCTACTTTTATATTCGTTTTCATCTGACGATCTCCAAAAAAATTGAAAAAATAGCATTTCCAACACTACTTTACCGTCTGGCCAGAAAAAGAAAATGGATAATTATGTACACCAAAGGAAAATTAGGATCCGTAAGGTAATTTACTAACTGAAAATAGACAAACCATAGACCCATAGCAAAATCACCATAATTAGACAGGATTCGGTCCCATCTTCCCTTCTCATCTGGTCACTATCGATCATTCGACTAATTCTTGCCATTCTTTAGGCGGCTTTGGGTTGTCCCCAAGCATTTTGCTAGCGAGCAGAACTCGAGTCAAGAAAACAATACTCGATCAAGTTTTGATTTTTGAGTGCCACGATCCGAGCCGAATACATGCATTTGTGCACATTTTCTGTGGCAAAGAATGAAGGTTTAGGTATTCTTCGGCAACGGGTACTCTTTGTCAGTTCTATTTCTGTCTATTGGTGAGTCTCATGTAAATATATTAGTCAGTCCATGCATAAATAAATCATATGCTCCATTCCTTTGCAAAAGGCTAAAAATATATGTACGCTGATCACTTGATCACAGAATCATACAATAGCCACCACCCTTCTCCTTTTGGACACTATATTTACTATAAAATGCAAATTACAAATGCATCATACAAGGTTCTATCCACAGAGTGATGGGGAAACAAGCTAATCGACGCTTGGAGTTGCCCCAGAAATGCAAAGAAACAGATGCGGCTTGGTGGAACTGAAGATTCACACACATGGAGAAATAGGTTCAATTCCAGTCCCGTGCTTCAAGCTGCCATCACCATTCATTTCATCTTATTAAAGCAGCCATGGTGTTGCCTAACCATTTCATTTAGGCCAATCCCACCTGTCTCTCCCACCTAAGGTCTTCGGAGAATTTCGAGAGTGCAGCCCTTGGGTCACCATCAGAGATAGACAAGTAGTACTGAGCAGTACCATCATCAACCTGCATGCTCCTCCTAAGCGAGTCGAGTATTCTCTTCTTCCCTCGTTCAGAGGTTGTCCTCTTTAGCAAAGAACTTATCTCTATGTCCCGGATGCCTTCTGGGTAAAGCACGGCGACTTCCCTCTTTGCATGGTTATCTCGCTCTATGTAGCATGTGGAATCGATAAGAATGTCAGGGTTGCTTATGGGGATTAATAATCTCTCCCTCGAATATATACCATGATCACTCATCATGTTGTTCAAGCGCTTTATGTCCATGACCTGACAGTACAGAAGAAATTCTTGAAGCATGTGACATGCGGTGTAGACAGACACAAAAAGGATATGCTCGACAGAAACATTGAAGCAGGGAAGAAAAAAATTTCAGGGAAGCCATTCTAAAAGTAAGTCTCTGCCAACAGTTATCAAAACATTGAACCCAGAGAGATCTAACTACATGACATCATTATTGACACTTCAGGGATTATTATGACTACAACCATGGAAAATTTCCATATAAAGACATTCATTTCCTAGTTGCACAAACAATTTAAGTTCTGCTCTCAGAATTTGAGGTTCACGTTCAACCATTTCGATGAATCAATACCACCAGTGCAGAATCATCTACGTCAATGTTATTTAGTCAGAGGAACTATCATGAGGATCACAAAGTGCATTGCCCATCATCTCACACTGATCACTTGCAAAATCTGAGCATCATTTAGCCTCGTGCGTTCTGGCAACTAAGAGATTGTGATTATCTATTAAGATAATCAATATATAGTCGTCAATCAAGCATATCTTTTTTCCATTAGTAACCAGAGATGCTTCTTGCTTGGCAAACTTAAGAAAACTTTACCACATGAAGAGATTTCATAATGTTTTACATGAAGAGGACCCTATGCTCCCTAAGACATAACATTTTTGTCCAAGCCCCAACCTTCCTCCATACCTCCAGAAGAAACCGCGACAATGACTTCCAAGTGTAACCGTTTCCTTTTCCTTCTTTATACTTTAGGCTTCGCTAAAAGATGAAGTCACTCCAAAATTACAAAATTCGTATGTCAATTAGTCTGGCCTTCTCCAATGGGAATAAATCTACAAGATTTGCAGTAGTAAATTCCATTGAGCATCTATCCTACCACCTATTTGATACAATATAGAGCAACGGCATAAAATTATAACTAACCCCACTCAATGGGATAAATCTGTCATTAATGTTGAAGTCATTCAACCGCCAGCCTTCACAAAGAAGCTATGAACATCATCAAATGATATGTACACTCTGTAGCATCTTGTCACCATTTTTCTTCACCTAGTAAATTCCCCAAGCTAAACATCATCAAAGAGGCCAGAACCCAATCGAATGGAGGTATAAAAGAGCCATGCCTGAAATTGAACAAAACTATGTACTTAGACAATCCTGCACCAATCAACAGAGCTATCCAACTTTGGCTGTTGTGATGGTGGAGGTATGCCAGAATGCTTCTTCAAGGAAGAAAGCCTCTGCAAAGACCTGACATTGTTGCTAGCTATACAGCATTCCTCAACCCACAAGTCCTTGACCATTCAATGATCTTAGTCACTAAATAGTTGGTTCATTCAGCAAACTCACGATTTTACTCCCCCTTTCCTTGGGATTTGCCATTTTAGCAATCAAACTCAGGATCACAAAGTACTTCACATATTATGAAAAGCACCTAACCCATCCCCACCCATCCTCTCAGCGCCAAGGAAGTAACCAAATAGACAACCTATGCTGGAGGAGAAAAACAAATGGATTCCAAGCCATCAGCAGAGCCAATCCACCAGAGATTCCATGAAAATTCACAATCAAGCTCCCAGCTTGCATCCACTTCATCATCACTCAAACGGACCTACCTATTTCTAACCCTGTCTGCCCATTACTACACGCAGAGCAAACCAACATGACTTCCAAAACATCAGAAGGATACTACCAGCAAACCTTCTTCGTAAACTTTCAAATGCTGCAGCTGGACACACCACTTTAGCTAACTTTTAAATGAAATAAAAGTCCATTTGTTCTTCAGAATCTTCCGAAAGTGAATCTCCATCGAAAATGCAGCGCCAAAGCATGTCATTTGCAAACGTTTAAAGTATAGTGCGTGAGAAAATCATTTCGCCGCAACATAATTCACAGTTTTGCTCACAATCAATACAGCAAAAGGGACAGAAACTCCATTACCTGAACGGAGTACTTCACAGCGAGGCTCGGGACGCTATCGCCGCGCTTAATCCGGTGCGAGATCGCGAACTTCCCCACGCCGTTATCCCTCCAGAAGCTGCCCGAGCTCGGGACGCCGACCACCTCCTTCACCCTCCAGGGGGCCGCGAAGGCTTGGGTGACCATGTCGCGATCGGAGGCGACGGAGCTCCAGATGCGGCAGACGCAGCTCGCGCGGGCCAGGTCCGGGACGGGGAGCTTCTCGAAGATGAGCCGGAGGGTGTCACGGCAGGCGAGGGCGGAGAAGTGGGAGTTCATCGGCGAGATGGTGGAATCGTCGGCGGCGGAGGACGGCGGCGGAGGAGAGGGATCGGGGGTCCGCGGTGGAGGCTCCCGGTCGTCGTCGTCGTCATCGTCGCCGCAGCAGCCCATTTAGAGAGAGAGAGGGGAATGTGTATGGAGTCGGTTTTGATGGTTTTGGATTTTTGGTTTTGAATGGTGGATAGTAGGTGCCTGAAATATGGTTGAATTACGGTTTTTCCCCGTGTTTTGTCATTTATTACAAATTGCCCCTGACTTTTCGATTTTTCGCGATGTCTCCCCTAAAATTTGAAATCGGTTGCAATGTCAGACTGGTGTGACTTCCACATTTTTCAGTTTGAGTACCGACCATGTGCTTGTCACGTGACTGAGTTGTTCTTTCATGGAGGGTAAATCTATTGGATAATAACATGCTAATTGTATTTTAACCTCCAAACTTTGGCAAAGTTGCCCTAACTCTCTCTTATATTTCTCTTCCACTTTTTATCAGCAATAGAAATTATAAAATCATTTCCTTTGATTTATAAACATATTGCTCACGCAAAAACTTCATGAAAGGAAGTGGTTATATTGATTTGGTATTTTTGTTTATAATATAACTAGACACATCATCACACCGCATGAAAATCTAATGTTTGTATCATGTTCCTACATATTGATATTAGTGCTAAACTATCATGTCTTTTATTTAACAATTAAAATGATTGACTTACTGAGTAATCACTTTAATATGTGCTAACAAACAAGTTCTGCAAGTTCTATTGTCTCTTGCAATGTTAGGACCTCTATTTGCTTTTGTCTTACCCTGTATTGCGAGCCCTAGAGGTGTTAAAATGGGTCACTTGTTTATAACAAAAGATGGTTAAATGGGTTTCACAATTAAAGGTTTAAGATAGGTGGGTCTTAAGTGGGTTTTTAAATGGGTTGGGTTAAAAACTCATTTTCAACAAAAACATTATAATCCCTCCCTTCTCTCTTTAATTTTATAAAAAATCGAAATTATAATTTTTTTTATTTTCTCTTTTCTTTTCTTCCTTTTTTATCTTTCTTCTTTTTTTTCTTTCTCCTTCCTCCTTCCGGGTCGCCGCACGGCGATGGTCGGCGACGGCCAGCGAGCCTCGAGCTCGTCGGCGTCGAGCGAGCTCCAGCTTGATCCGGATCGGGCGAGGCGGAGGCCTCGCCGACGCGCCGGGCGAGGCTCGAGCCCGCCGGCGTCGGGCGAGCCTCGAGCCTCGCCGATCGAAGCGAGCCTCGAGCTCACCGGCGTCGGGTGAGCCTCGAGCTCGCCGGATTTGGCGAGGCGGAGGCCTCGCCGACGTCGGCGAGCTCGAGGCTCGCCAAATCGGGGCAATAGCGAGGCTCGAGGCTCGCTCGTGGCCGGTCGCCGCCGTCGTCGTGGCCGGCGGCTGGCCAAAGAAGAAGAAGAAGAAGGAGAAGAAAAAAGAGAAAAAGAAAAAGAAAATTATATTTTAAAAATAAAATTAATTAAAATTTTAATTTTAAAAAAATAATTAAATTTCGATTTTTTTAAAATAATTATTTTAAAAATTATAAAATTTTCCATTAAATTTGTATTGTATAAAACTATTTTAGCAATACAATTTAAAAAAAAATAATATATATAAAAGCTTGGAAGTATTTTAATAATATAATCTTTAAAAAAAACATAGGAATAAGTTTTTCTAAATTTGTTAAATATGAAAACATTTTATTAATATGAGTTGGGTCGGGTCGAGTATGGGTTGGGTATGGGTCGAGTCGGGTTTGGGTCGAAAAATTTACATTAAGCATAAATTGGTCATAAATGGGTTAATGAGTCAATTTGGGACCATTAATGACTCGACTCAAACCCGACCCAACCCACCCGTTTAACGGCTCTAGTGAGCCCTAATAAGCCATTTCTATAAATGATACACAAATCTTTTAGTTGATTACATATGCCTTTGAAAGTTTGGACGAAGTTTGTAGGCTGTAATCAAAATCAAATGCAAAATTTATTATTGACTAATTATTTTAAAAGTATGGGTTAAATTTGTAAAAATATTGAAAACATAAGCCCCTTGTGAAAATTGGCCCGAGTCAACACTAGGGGGAGGCTTTGCAACCAATTTCCAAGACTTGAGGGAGCATTGCGAAAATTGAGAAGTCATGGGGCGATTTGCAACAAGTGCCAAGATCTAGAGGGACGGGGTGTAATCCATTCCTCAAATTCGATGCCGCGAAACACTTTTTCTTTGCAATTTTTTTTTTCTTATTTCTAGTTTGTGGAGTTCTTCTTCTGCACATAATGAGAAAAATACGGACGCAAAATAGTTCTCGATGATGATGACCATATTTTGAATCACTTGTCGCCGGATTTTAACCGTTTTGCCTATACAAAAAGGCAAAAAGATGATTTGACCATATTTTGAATCACTTGTCGACTCATCTTTGCTTAAAGTATCATGAAACTGTCGAGCTATCTTTTTGAGTTTAAGTGTAACGTAACTTTATGGAAGGAAATCATACTACTGGCTAGCTTTTTAATCTTGGGATCAATAAATGTTTAGATGCTAGGTTCTTTTCACTTCATTCTGGAGAGTAACTTCATGTTTTATTACTAAAAAAAAAATAAGGAATAGTAGGCTCTCGACATTAATATTTTGTATTTGGCTTTACCCTTACTTTCATACAAAAAATAAATAAATAAGATTTAATTAGCACGGGTGCAATGAAAGTTATTACCATGTAAGGAAAATCCACACTACTACTAAGCTTCTTTGTTTGGTGTCTTCCGCGGGAACCAAATTTTCTTCTGCGTTGGCAAAAACTAAACTATTCTTTAACAATAACGATCGTATCGGTCACAGTATATGCAGAGGTTGATTGAATTAAACGGATTGAAATCTTAATAGAAATCAATTGAAACTTTTACTCTATATAGATTAGAGTGAAAATAGAAGTTGCAGCTCCCTACGCTTAGATCTCCACCTATCATTAGATCAAATTTCAACTAGAATGGAATGAACAACTCATGAGCATTAGTGTGGTTTCATGTACAATTTCCATGAAAGAAAATGCAAAATCTATAAATGTATCTCTCATGGATAATTAAATGATTTTTCATCAAATGACTATTCATCTATTGTATTTTCACGTAAATAGGGTACTTGGAATTAGATCCTAAAAACTTTGATAAATCACGCCTTACACTATATAGGAGTAAAAATATACTTGTTGATAACAATTAGGGCCAGGTAGAGAGAGATTTGGGAGAATGACAAAAGATAGATTTGTGTAGCCTTTAATAGAACTTCATAATCATTGACGGACTGATTGAGTGATTAAGCGTTTGATTTGGATGCAATAGATTTCATATTCAAATAGTAACTTCAAAGACCATACCTGTAATCTAATACACATAGAAGTGGTGGTTTGCATTCATATGTGGGATCAATTGAGCCAAAAGGGTTGGATATCACGTGTTATAAAAAAAAATCATAAGAAAATTTTAGACCACTATCCAACTATCTTTAATTCTTAATTGATATGGTATGGTAAGCACTTGGTTCAGAAGAATTCCATGGGACTCCTACATTTTACGCTTTAGATCTGGATCGTGCAAGCAAGAACTCATGCAAACTAACTCGCCTTAAGTTAGCGATGGTTTGCTTTATACCACGTCAACGACATGGCATCTGCATATCAAATGTCCATGAGTCGACTGATTTTCATGAGTAAGAACGCAGATGACTGAGAAAGGGCGGATCCGAGCAATCCAAGCAACGGAATGCATCGCATGAAGAAGAGAGAGGGGCCAGCGATGGCCGCACGAAACTAAAATAGCCGACGGAGCATCCGCGCCCTCATTCAAGAGATTTTTCTGGACATTGCTTACTTTTTCATTGGAAAAATATTACTTTTTAACTTATAGGGAACAAAAAAGATTTAGGCCATTTGGCTTGACAAAGGCTCAGAAGAAACAGATGACAAAGAGGACCGGACATACACAAATGAACAATTCAAGAAGTTATTGAGGTTAAGGTTCCTCCAAGCGAGGGATGAAAATTTTAGCGGAGATTTTGAGAAGCTATTTCTTGAATTAAGATGGCTTCAGTGGACAGGATGTCCTTCATCTTTCGAGGCGACCAACTTGCGTATGGAGAAACTAGTCATGCTGGGAATCACAGAACATTGGAATGGATGGAGCTCAATCAGGATTAGCCGGAACGACACATCCTAATGTTGTGTTTCTAATACTGATTACTCCTTGACAACTAATTCCCACTATACTCTTTGTTCTTATAGATGGCGAAGTGGCTCAAAGTTTGGAACCTTACTAGGTGTGGTCATTTACCATGTACTCCCGGCTATCCAAAATATAGAAATTCTCATCCTTAAAGAATGTGAACACCTGGAGCAAATTCACCCTTCTATTAATGAATTAGGAGAATTGAAGGAACTTGTTTTGGATTCGATTGCTACAAGAGAGAATCCTGCTATTGTTTCTCTGAGGAAGCAGGAGAAGCTCAGTGCCAAGCGTCGTTATGCTTTGGTTCGACTTTCGGACTCCATAAGCCATCTAGCGAATCTGTTGACCCTCGAATTTATGCAATTGTCAGGGAATGGCCAAACTTCTAGGTAACATTGGGTACCTCAAGAAGCTGCAGAGCTTGCCATTTGGCGCGACTTCCACACTCTGTTGCCCATCGACACAAATCCCAAACTCCATTGGGAAGATGGAATCCCTGACTAAACTCGACCTATCCAGCACAAGCATAATGTAACTACCATCTTTCATAGGAGATTTGCATAACTTGGAAATCCTGAAGATTTCTCCTACCAAGATCGAAAAGTTGCGAGGTGCAATTGGAAGGTTGGGGAAACTCCCGCAATTTGATGCTTCGAGTTGCACTAGAGTAGAAGGGGAAATTCCAAGTGATTTTAACAACTTGTCTTCACTCGTGAAGCTTCCAACATATACATCCATTTCTGGCTTGCCAAAAAGCACTCAGAATCTTTCTTCTCTGCAACATCTTGACTTAAGGGGCTGCCAAAAGCTTCAATCACTGCTTGAACTTCCTTCCGGGTTAGACTTTCTACAAGTCACTAAGAGTTTTTGCCTCCACTTTTTTTACCAAATTCATCTAAGAGAACTCACTGTTTATGATTGCATATCGTTGGAAAATCTCCCAGAGCTTCCTCCAAGATTGTTGAAGCTTCGTGTCACAAGATGTGGCAAGTTGAAATGCTTGCCAAGATTTGAGCCTCGTGAATGCCCCAAAATGATGCAAAGCGAACGCGACATCCAGATTTTTTCGCTGCCAATTTCGATTGGATAAATAGAGCCATTTTGTTCGGTTGGTAAGGATTGTGGAATTGGGACAAAGAAAGTGGTATATTATATTTGCAGAAAAATACCAATTGGAATGACGAGGTGTTAAATGAAATTATGGGAGTCAATTTAAATTGAATCAAGAGGGATTTAGGGTTCAATTTGGAAAGAAACCCTAGCAAAATTCGTATGCCACCCCTACCCCATATTTTAGCCTACCTAAATGCTTCTAGAAGGGGCAAATTTGTCTTGGAATTGTGAGTGGAGGGCAGCTGGGGTTGGCCCATGTGTGGCTGACCTAAGAGAGAGAGAGAGTGAGAGAAAAGAAAGAGAAATTGAATTTTTCTTCCTCCCCTCTCCCCTCCGTCGACCGAACACATTCCCCATCTTCTTCTTCCTTTTCTTGAAACCTCCATGGGAGCGGAAGACCAGAAAAGCAGAAGCAGCTGCCGTCATCGCCTCTCGCCACCGTCGTCGCCCACCGAAGCCGGAGCCGCCGCCGCTGCTCCGCGGTTGGCCGCACCTCACCGCACGCCCCTCTCTCCCTCCTCTGGTTCGAACAGAACCGAATAGCAGAAGCAGAAGCAAGTCCAGTGTCGCTGGAAGGAGCCGCGACCAGCTGCCTAGACACCGCCGCACCGGAGCTGCCGCACCGCCGCCCGCGCGACGCCGCGCGCTCCGCCGCCTCACGATCGCACCTGCCGTCCCCGCTATGCGACCCATCCCCTGCTCCGCCCCTGTTCAGTCCCGTTCAGCCGCCTCCGGCCACCGCCCGACCACCTCCGACCACCGTTAGCCTCGCCGGAGCTCCGCCTTGCCTTCAGCCGCCCTTGGCCGCCTCAACCAGCCCCGAATCTGCCCCAACCAGCAGCGAACAGAGAGGTTCGAAAATGGGTATTGCAGCAACTGTTTGGCCCGTTTTGGCCGCCTTCCCGAGCCCGGATGCTCGGCCCGCTTTGAGGAAAGTTGATCCTCGCGTCGAGCCCGTCGTTTTGAGTGAGTTTTACTCACTAAAGCCTTCTTAGTGCGCTAATTATACTTAAAGGTTGATTAGTGTTAGTTAAGTGTATTTAGGTTGTTAGATTAGAATGTATTAGCGATTATTAGTTAATTTCATGGCATATTAGTTGTTTGATTAGTGTAATTAGATAGAGAATTGCCTATAGTATTTATTGAATGCTTGTTGGGATTTTTCCCGTCCCTTATCGGGTGTTAATTAAGCAATTCGGGCCTAGGTGGTATTTTTAGGAATTAAATATTAATTTTCGAAATTAATTATTTAATTATTTATTTCCGGAAATTAACTGGGATTAACAGGGATTTTATCTTGATGATCGTGGTGCGATCCGTTTATTTAATTGAGTTTTATATTATGATAAATTGAATTTATTGTATTTATTTATTTAATTTTCAAAATTAATTATTTAATTATTTATTTTCCGAAAATTCAACTTGGATGGCCAGTGATCGAGATTTTATGCTTGATTGTCATGGCGCATCCGTTTATTTAATTGAGCCCTATTTCATGCTGAATTGAATTATTTGTGAAAGAATGAATTATTCTTTAATTGAATAATCTTTGGTTATTAATTGAAAAAAAAAAAAAACTGGGTTTTGGTTGATAATGCCAAAAGGATTTGAGTGAGCTACAGAAAATGGTGGAATTTATAAAAGGAAATTATTATGTTTTGCTAAGGCCAATCGAGTATCCACTCATGGTATTTTATCTGGGAATGATAAAAACCTGGTTATTTGATTATTGCTTGGAATGATATGATCTATTTCGATGACTCCCGAGCATCCGAGACAGAGGGGACGGTATGATAAATGTGTGTATACCGACTCGATGATTTCTGAGCATCCTGAGACAAAGACGGTATGATAAATTGTGTGTATACCGCCGATGACTCTACTGAGCATCCGGAGACAGGCGGTATGATAAATTGTGATATCGCTCGATGACTCCGAAGAGCATCTTGAGACAGGACGGTATGATCTATTTCGGACTCTGATTATCTTGAGACAAGATCGGTATGATATACCGGCTCGATAATCCTATAGATCATCTTGAGACAGTACGGTATGATAAAATGGTTGATCAAGAGATAATTTGGATGACTTGTAATCGACTAGGTCGATTGATCATTGCTTGATCTGATGTTGTGAATGGATCGATTGATTGGAAATGACCATGAGATCGTCTGATCGCTTATGTCGATTAGATCGATTGATCGTGATTCGATCGAAAGTGTGACTTGATGTGATTGATTGCCTTGGTTTGATGTTGTGAAGTGAATGATTGAAGGGAGATGATCGTGATTGGTCTTCCTGATATGAAATCGACTAAGTCGATTAGATCGATGCTTCGATCTGTGATGTGATTGCTTGTGTGCGTTTATTCGATCTGTCTTAATATGCAGGTGGAACCGAGGCTAAGGTAAGTCCTCGACTCATGTTGTGCATAAAGTGACCTAAGGTGTATTAGTTTACTAATCGGGTCTTGGGGAGTAGAACTTGCGAGACGTGGTCTCAGTGGTTATTGAATAACCATTTCAGGACCTGGATGAGGAGCCTAAGGAGCATGAATCTGATGAGGAGATCCCTGATGAGGAACCCGAAGAGGAGTACGTGGAGGAGGACATTGAGTACGACCCGGATGAGGATCGAAATCCTATCCTGTCTTGTCAGACCTTGTTTGCATGTAAAAAGATGTAGTTGTGAATTTTCGGTATGAAAATGTATGGCCCGCTTTTTATCCCATCGCTTTATTATGCAGGGATTTATAATCTGCTTCCGCATGTGCATATATAAATGAAAGGGTCGGCGATACATAGTCCTGGGATATCGCATTTTTAAATCGACCAAAAATAAGGGATGTGTGCGTGCTTGAGGGTCGGGGCGTGACAGCGAACGCCGACACGTCGCGATATCCCCAATGATGTTGGCCATAGCAGGTCGCATGAAGTTGACTAAGCTGGATGGCCTTAGACAATGTGCAGAGTCCCTGATGCGTGCCAATGAGTGAGAACTATGGATCAAGCACTCGATCGGATATGGAAGACAATCTAGTCGAAGTTCAAGGTCTTGACAAGTTGAAGCACTTGGAAGAATTGGATGTAGATTTTTGCCGTTTTATTGGAAGACTGGACCTTCCAAAACCAAATCATTTGAATGATTGACCGCTAGATATTGCAAAAATCTAGTTGAAATTTGAGGCCTTTATCGTTCGGAGTTCTTGGAAGCAGTGCATATCACTGATTGCATGTCCATTTTGAGATTGAACCTTGCAAAATCAGAGCGTCTAAAGGAATTAAAGGCTGCAAATTGCAAAAGTCTAATTGAGATTTGAGGCCTTGATAGGTTGAAGTTCTCGGAAAAGTTGGAACTCTGGTCATGCAAGTCCCTGGAAAGATTACCAAATCTGTCGTGCTTGGAGATCCTGAAAGAGTTGAACATCAACTGGTCCATTGTCTGACCAAAGACAACTGGTGCATTGAGCTTCCTGATATTGAGAGAATTTCTTGTCCTGCCAAAGCATATACATGGACGAATGTCCATCCTTAAAGATATTGCCAAACCTGTCAAATTTCGAGAATTTAGAGAAGCTCACCATCAGGATTCGCTTGATATTTTGGAGATACTCGGAATTAAGGATTTGATATCTCTGACACATCTAGATGTCACATGATGCAAGTCAATCAAGACTTTACAAGATTTGTCGACATGTAAGATGTTACAATTTCTGGTGGCCCAAGACTGCGACAAACTTGCCGAACTTCGAGGACTTGAAAATTTGGGTTTGATGTATTTGGATGTTTTTGGATGCGACTCACTAGGAGCAATACCGAACTTTTCTAGAACACACGTCATACAGGACTATGAAGAATGCCCATATGATTATGGCTTACCAATGATTGAATTCCGAAGGTAATGATGTGATAAATCATGTATTACAATTGTGAGACAATCGATGCTTCCCTAAACTAAGGAAAAAGAGCAAGTAAATTGTCGTTCTTCTTTTGATTCGTACTAACTTTTTGCCAAGAACATTTTCCTAAACAATCAGCTCTCAGATTTTTCATTATGATCCCGAAGCATTGGAATTTTATGCTACACAAGGCAGATTTGTTCCCTTGATGCTTGTCCTGGACATTCCAACTTGGCAAAGTTAATTTCATCCATACCATATTTGCTCGTGGTTTTGATGTGAGCGAGTTAAATCATCAAGAAAACTAATATTCCAATTTCGCGCAAACTTAGTCTAATGAGTTAGCTGCCGCAAGTCCAAACAACTCCAAGAAGTCGAATGACCAACGTACTAGCCACAAAGAACGATGCTCAAAGCTTGTGGAGTTAGTTATGCTATCTTCCATTTGCCTGAACTGAGTTGACCACAAAAATGCACTAAAAATCTCAAGAAGAAGAAGAAGAAGAAGAAGAAGAAGAAGAAATGTCTTTGAGGTAATGTCTTTGAAGATAGATTACCTTTGAAGATAGAAGAAGAAGGATAGAAGAAGAAGAAGAAGAAGAAGAAGAAGAAGAAGGTAATGTCTTTGAAGATAGAAGAAGAAGAAGAAGAAGAAGAAGAAGAAGAAGGTCTTTGAAGATAGAAGAAGAAGAAGAAGAAGAAAGAAGAAGAAGAAGAAGAAGAAGAAGAAGAAGGTAATGTCTTTGAAGATAGAAGATCACAAACGAAGAAGAAGAAGAAGAAGAAGAAGAAGAAGAAGAAGAAGGTAATGTCTTTGAGGTAATGTCTTTGAAGATAGATTACCTTTGAAGATAGAAGAAGAAGGATAGAAGAAGAAGAAGAAGAAGAAGAAGAAGAAGGTAATGTCTTTGAAGATAGAAGAAGAAGAAGAAGAAGAAGAAGAAGAAGAAGGTCTTTGAAGATAGAAGAAGAAGAAGAAGAAGAAGAAGAAGAAGGTAATGTCTTTGAAGATAGAAGATCACAAACGAAGAAGAAGAAGAAGAAGAAGAAGAAGAAGGTAATGTCTTTGAGGTAATGTCTTTGAAGATAGAAGAAGAAGGATAGAAGAAGAAGAAGAAGAAGAAGAAGAAGGTAATGTCTTTGAAGATAGAAGAAGAAGAAGAAGAAGAAGAAGAAGGAGGTAATGTCTTTGAAGATAGAAGATCACAAACGAAGAAGAAGAAGAAGAAGAAGAAGAAGAAGAAGAAGAAGAAGAAGAAGGTAATGTCTTTGAAGATAGAAGATCACAAACGAAGAAGAAGGTAATGTCTTTGAAGATAGAAGATCACAAACGAAGAAGAAGAAGAAGAAGAAGAAGAAGAAGAGGAAGGTAATGTCTTTGAAGATAGAAGATAACAAACGAAATCGTGAGGATTGCAGCTACCGTTGCTTCAGAGACTTTTCATGTAAACTCCGGTCTTGCCCCCTCTGTGGTATGATGACTAGTTCCTAAAAAATTTGATATAATGCCAAAGTTTTTGTAAAAAACAGCGAGTTTTGTCAATATTGCCAATTTTCCGAGACCACACGATTTATTCGAAAATATAAGCTAGCACAGTTCATTTTTCCTACTCTCATATCAGCTGCAGCATACCAATGTCTGGTTTTCCAATTCCCAGAAATGAAGATTTCTTCTCTTTGCAGGGGTTTATACCAATAAATTATCGATACTCTTTTACATTGTCAAAATTTCACAGTTGGCATCAAAACTGAATTGCATATTAAGCTTATTATCGATAAGAAAATTAACGTTAGATTCACTTATAACGTGTCAGCTAGAGATGTCCATCACTTTTCGACTCAGTTTATTGAGAGGGATGACAGTTTTCATTGCTCAAGCTTTTCCTAGGTGTTTATTGTTGCACCGAAATTGAAGTGTAGCTGGATATGATTTTTACTTTGCCAGAGCGTCACACTGTGCATCAGCAACAATTGGAACTCCGTAGATTCCTTGCTGATAGGAAAATACACCTGTACCATCAATATGGAGTAGTTTAATGACACTTCGCAGCATGATCAAGTGCCATTCAATGGCTGTCCGCTAATTTGCGTAGTTATCGTACGGGTATTTACATGTAGCCATGTAAGGCACTTCCGTGCTTTTCCTCGTGAAAAGTGAGGGAAAATTAATTGCTTGCTTTAGTATGGTTTGGCAGTTAGGATTGCTGGACTCTTGAATTACTCATCTAGTTCCTGATTTGCTGAATCTTTATCACAATCTTCTTGCTGAAGATTGGACATCCTAGCGATTTGTCAGCCGACAATTTCTGCATAAGTGAGATTTTTGCTTTTAGCAAAAATAACTTCAAACGGCACTAATGCTTGAAGAAATCTTGTTGAAGTTGGAAATGTTAAATTCATTTTTCTCGGACATGATAATTGGCACCGCATGTTGAAATCCACCCGCACTCCATCCAAAGCCGGATCGATACAAATTCTGTCTCAAAGCATTGTAAGAAACAGGGGAAGCAGAATAGAATGGTACTATGAAATACTGAATGAGAGAAACATCAGGAGCAATTCCAGATAAATGTCATTTGACCAGAATGCAGTTCCAAATATCATTCGAAACCGGCATTTCATACGTGCAAGTTGCCCCTAAAGTCATTGCCTAATCAATCCAAAGGCCATTTGCACTTGCATCCCGCCTCCTCTTTCTGTCAAATTACTTGGCATAAGGTGACATCAAGCCTGGATCTGCACTCTGCAGTCTCTTTCTATTGATATTGTTAGAAATCTGACAGCCTCATCCAAACCTTTTTTATGGTTATTTTCCAATTGATTATGGTAGATATTACATCAAAACACTTTGAAAATCACTTATTGGGTTATAGTTTTGCCTAATTAGACGAATGATTCCAATGGACCGATGATTAAAAAAAATCTTTGGCTTTACCCTTGAGAGAACATCGACATTGACATGTTGTTAGCATGTGATTAAGGTCTTTTGCGAACCTTTTTTCCCTCCAACAGAACGTATATCGCAATAGTAATCTTAAACATAATATGCATTTTCTTTGTGGCGTCATAGTGGGCGTACAGCTTCGTATAGTCTCTTCAAAGTTTTTCCCTGATAATTCAGTAGAAATTGTTATTGGAAGTTGTCTCTGGTGCTATGTTTTGTGTCCAAACTTCTTTTGTTCGTCTACCACTCTACCTCGTCTCCATTAAAAAAAAAACAATAATTAGATTCAATAGAAGTTAATTTATATCTACAAGTTAAAAGTTAGCATACCTAGATTTTTGAAAAAAAATTACTTGTATCTCAATTGCTCCAAAGATATTGTCCAAAAAATAAATGATTTGAAAAATACATCTTTTCTCATTAGGCATAATATAATTCAAGCAAAAACATTATGCCTAAAAGATTCAAGATATACCATAGAATCAAGCTACTTACAAGCTTCATATCATCGTAGAAGGAACCTTTAAACCATGTAGAGGTCCTTATTATCCCAAAAAGTGGCATATGATTTGATGCCGGAAATGGAGTTCTTGTGTGTGTTTTCATCGGTAGCCATCACCACATCGAGGCATCAAATTGCATTGGTAAATTGAGGCATCTACATTATCTCAATTTTTCTTATAGTAATATCGAAAGGCTCCCTAAATCAATTGTTCGACTGAATAACCTAGAAGCTTTAATGTTGCGTGGTAATGAAAATCTTACCGAATCACCTGAATATATTGAAAAACCGATCAATTTACAATTCTCGACGTTAGAGAAACTCTAAGCCTAACAGCTATGTCACTGTTTATAGGTAACCCTGTGGGTCTTAAAATGTTGTTACCACTTTTTATAGGTAATCTCGTGGGTCTTGAGATGCTGTCCAAATTTGTTGTGGGAACCAAAAATGGCTAAAGGAGTTGTAGATAATGCCAAATGCACCTTGTAGGGAAATTATTCACCTCCAAGTTGCTTAAGGTTGGAGAGCATGTCAATTTACCCCCGAGGGACAGAATATGCTAGTGGACCACGTAGTGAGTGAAGATTATGAAAATTTCCTGAATTTGTTTGCAATTTTAACACAATGATTAACTTGAAAAAAAGAGAATATACATTAAGAATCATATTGGCAAAAAAAAAAAAAATGTACAAGAACGACATCGAACAAATTATAAAAGTACAGCAACTGGCAGTTTATTATCTCTAAAATTTTTGCACAAGTTTTGTGAAGAGAGTCTCCTAAAGAATTTGTTGAAAGTGAAATGTATTGCTTTCTATTCTTTTTCCACAAAATCAAGGCAATGACACTTTCAAGAAAATGACCTACACGTCTCAATGTCTTTTCCCGTTTCCACATGCATTATTTTCTCTAACATGGCTCTTAGAGAGTATCATCATATAAAATTAGTCTTCACTATGAATACATTGACTCTTACACTAATATCGATTCTTCATTGTTGGCCAAAGGCCTAAGTGTAGATTAAATGCCTCTCATCAAAAGACCAATTTTCCACCTGCATTATTCTAGTGCATTTTGCCGTACTTCACATTTGAATTGTTTTAACTTGTAGATACTTTTACAGTATGCAATGAAAGGCTAAGATTTATTCTTTAGCGGTTGAACAATCAATGATCTTTTAGGTGAGGATAGGTCAGGTTCCCTGAATACATAGTAGAAAAATGAGTAAGGAATAAGCGACCCGGTTGTCGTACCACATAAGTTGCGTTTGTCGGGCTGGGTTGTACCACACCCAAGTGGGGAGGCCCACTAAGAAGGAGCCATATAAAAAGCAAATAAAAAAAATCATCATTATTTTATTTTTCTTTTTTTATTAGCATGAACTACATGTGAATGTGGGTCGGACTCATTAAAGTTTATATTGAATCAAATCTTGTTACTTTAAATTCACAACAATCTTTTCTTTGAATTTTAACTAACCCATGCTATTTGGCTAATTAAATGTGACTTAGACCACGTCAACGCTTCTAGTGGTGTAAGACTTATATTTTAATAAATAAGGAAAGTAAAGGTTGTCCATTTTCACTTTGATTTGCGCAACCATGGAATCCTATTACAAAGAGAACTAATAAAAGGGAAGGGCTAGTGGGGTAAAGAAGCAAATTGCCTCGTCAAAGACAGTAAGATTATGCGTGTCCTGAGCACTTTGGCTCATCTTTTAAGGCAAAGAGGAGAAGAAATTTCCGGCATGAACACTTTTGCAAAAGTTGCTGAGCAAGGGAGATGATTGTGTGGCTCTTTAGTGGTACCATGTGAAAACTAATTTTTCAGTGTGAACACCTTGACTCCAATGTAAAGTATCGAGTCTTTCGGTCAATGGGGTCGAGAACTTGATTTGATTGGTCACGCGGTCCAATTGCAAAGAGAAAGAAACAAAACATCCTCAAAAGTCTAAAGTGAGGTAGTCTTGCTCCAAGGTGACAATTAGGTTTCCACGCCTTTTACAAAAGCATTATATATATATAGATTTGGACCATAGAAAATGACAAGATTTATGTAAGTTTTATATGGGTCTTGTTAATTCTATCGATTTAAATTCAAATGAAGATGAGATTTGTTGGATTCACCGAGTGCATTCGTAATATTTCTATTTTGGGAATAATTTTTATTTAGAAATAATTTTTTTATTTTTGTTTTTTAAAATAAAGAAATAGATTTATTTTACATTTTGTATATGTTCTAAATTTATTTACTGACCACTTTTCTATTCTTATGAATAGAAAAGTTAATTGACATTATCAAATGGATTTTTTTTTACATTTGAAAAAAATAAAAGAATAGAAAAATGAAAAAAAAATGATATACCTTGAATGATCACTAGAAAAATGAGTAGTGAATGACATGTCACATGGACATTGGTCAAAGGAACAGGCTGAGGAGAGAAAAAAGCCACACAGTTGTCGTACCACGTGAGTTGGGCTTCACCCGATGGCGTGTACCGCACTCGAGCACGAGGCCTAGTAAGAAGGAGCCATGTAAAAGCAAATGGGAAAATCATTACTACTTTATTTTTTTGATATACATGAATTACTTGTGAATGTAGTTTAGACTCATTAAATTTATATGTAGTTTTTTTTTTTTTACTTTAAATTCATAACAACCCATTCTTTAAATTTTTGCTAACATATATACAATCGAGTTGGATATGAGTTAAATTGTAGAGTTTTTTTGCCCATTTTAATGCCAGCAAAAGACTTCTATTTCCACGGGCAGGGAAAGCAAAAGGTTGCTCACCCCACCATTGATTTGCACGGCTAGGTGGTCCAATTACAAGGAGATCTGACGAAAGGTGAGGGTTAAAGAAGCAAATTGCCTCATCAAAGACAAACGCGATAAGATTGTGTGTATCCTAAGCCAAGCACATCCGGCTCATTTTTCAAGGCAAGAGGAGAAGTAATTTCCAACATTAATACTTTTGCGAAAGTAAGATTGTGTGTCCTTGTGGGGCCACAATCATTGAGGAGAAAATGAGGCGTCATTTAGCTACAGCAGAAGGGGCGGTTGGGTTTTCTCAGCGAGTTCTCTCTCTTTGCGCCTCTCTCTCTCTACCCTCCCCCTCTCTCTCCGACGAACAGGATCGCGACCTCCCCCTCTCTCTCTGCCCTCCCTCTTTCCGATCGGCGAACCACTGCACGGGACCGGCGAACCACCGCGCCGCCCCTCCGGCTCCAGATCCGGCCCCGACTCGTCCGTCCCTTGCTCTTTCTCTCAGTGTGTGACCGGCGAACCAATATTTTCTCCTTGCGGTAGAAGCAACGAAAATATCTTCGAAGTCTACAGCGAGGTCGTCTTACCAATTTCGAGGAAGGAAGGTTTGTTTCAGTGGTCTTGATCAAGAAGGTGAGGGTAAAAAAGCAGTACAATTGCCGCGTGAAAAGACGCGCAATCTTGTCGCGCAATCCTCTCCACGGGATTGCGCGTCTCCTTCGGGGCAAGAGGTTTGAAGTAAAGCTTTATTTAAAGTCCCGAGTGCTCGTGACCCAGGAGCGGAAACGCCAATCACCATAAATCACTTGAGACGCTCGTCTTTCGCTCTGAGATATCTGGCTTTGATAGCTCTAGATCGAGGCGTGAAGGTGATCTCATAATTGTGCTGCTTTTGAGGCTCGGACACGACTCGATGTGCTTTAAGGTAACTCCGTTTTAGACATTAAAGCCCATCCGAGTAATTCCGTCTCTGCATCACTCCTCCGGATGAGCCGGATAGTCTATTACATTTTGATAGAACAAAATAAAAACATTTGATTATTACCCATTGCACGACATCTAACATCCTTAAAAGCATGCACAATATAACATGTGAAATTCCATCGACTTTTTCAAAATCATGGTCGTCACATTTATTGCAGATTTTTCTTACTACGTTCCCCTTATTCAAACTGATCAGTATGAGCTGTTGGATTGGTTAAACCTGGTAGAATTTGATAGCTCTCTCTCTCTCTCATATTTCTCACTTTCTGTATCTTTTACATCTGGCCTCTCTCTTGCAGAACAATTCAAGGCTATCATCTACGGTCCTCGCTCACTTTCTTTGTTCATTTCCCTCATAAAAGTTCTCGGCGAGGCTTGTTTAGGGTCTTCTCTCTCCTACCTCGCACCTCTCTTTGCGTCTCAGCGTGCAGAAGGTAATGCCTTTTACAACTCTTATTAGCGTGTCATTTCTGTTGATTTGTTGCGGCTGAACTAGCGTGGTTTGGGCTCTTTTTGTCTGATGTGGGTGGCTGTTAACTTGGTGTGTCACCAGCTCATAATTGACGTCCGTAGAAAAGGGAAGCCTTTGCTTTCAGACCTTAGATGTGACTAATCATGTGGCCTTTGTCTCATCATTCGTTTGCATCGTAACTTAGTGTCGATCCTTTGTCGAGCTAGAATGAGTTGGAATGCGAGACGCGCTAGATTCTACTGCGCGCAAAATTGACAGTATTCACCTCAAGCCAAGGACGGTCTTTTTACGGATTGTGAGGTTTCTTTGTCCCTAAAGGTCTAAGATCAATTAAATAAAAAATGAAATACAAAAGAAAAAGTAGTAGGCCAGTTCGCGGCAAGTTCCAAGATCAGGGAGGTTCGATTTTAAATTCCAAAAATTGAGAACATGCTCTGATAGGTAGGTGTCAAGGTTTTGGTCTGGAATCAATCAATCGCCCATAAAAGCAAGTACTCTCTTAATCAGATTTTATTCACAATTTTGTCTTTGATGATTATAGGACATTCTAGGCGGATAATTTGTTGTCTTCCTTGAATTATTGGACAAGATAATCCTAAAAAGTATATTGCCCTTTCACCTCTAACTCTTTTTCTTCCTTCAAGGTTTTGAAAATCCTGAAAAAAGGGTAAAAAAAAAGGTTGAATGAGTAATGAAGAGAATAGTTCAGTGATAAAATGTCGATCGATCATTTAAATTTCAAAGTTTGAAGAGAATAGCTCAGTGATGTCATATCAGGTTAAAGTGGATTCATTTTGCGTGACATTGCTAATACATAAGGTCAGCGGGGAACAAATAAAAGAGAAATAGCAAAGACCTTTTGTTCATCTCTATCTCATTTCCAAATTCATTTAGAATATGACAATTTGAAATAAAAATGTAAGATCACATTCCTAATCACTAACTAGGCCCTTTCTTCACATCTTCCACACATTTCCAATTTCGTTTGAACTCATTTATCAGCTTTTAAATGATTTATCAAATTATGATTTTTAATAATCAAACAAGAACAAGAACCTTTGCTTATTTATTTTAATGAATGCAACTTGCTTGTACACAGATTCTAACTTTTTATAGCCCAAGCAAGAATTTAACATCATGAGCGGACCAAGCCAAAATCTTTTGGCTTGACTAGAGGGTGAGATACAAAAGAAGATAAGGCAAGGACTAAAAGCACCTGCAACTGCTTCTGTTCAATCAATTACAAATTTAATTAAGGATTTCGTGTTAATCTGTTCTTGCTTGGTAAAAATATTTTGGTGGGGTCAAGACTTGTGGATGAAATGTATTTTTTTTTAAATAATCGTGTTTAAGCATAATTTCCGAGAGTTGGTGGGGCAGGGCACCCTTAGCCCCTCATTAAATCCACCCATATTGTCAGACATTTTGGAGGTGGCAGGAGAAGAACTAAACAAGGAGAAAACTCAGGAGGGCATTGGGAATATATACTGCTGAGAGATTTGATAACTTAATCAGTGGAGGTTAGGGAATTGAAGAAAATAAGAAAAGTAGAAAAAAAAAACCATTAGTAATGAGGGCGAGGATATGGACATGGATGACCCATTTAGTAAGAATGGTTTGGGAAGGCCTACCATTGCTGGGGGAGAGCTCACTCATTTTTTTTGGTTGGGTCAAAAGCTAACTCTCATTGAGATTGCGCAAACGAAAATGCGTAGAGAGAAAGAGTTTGCCTATTTGGCTCCACTTTTCTAATTTTTAAATGACAATTTCTTATTTAATGACTTACAAATTTGATTGCTATTTCCTTTAAATTGTTTCCTTTTCAATTGACTACGAATATTTGATATTAGACTTTATGAATATCAATAATCAGCACTTTGATGAAGGCAGAGATCAACGTATATGCATGTGCTTTCAAATAGATGCTTACATTAAACCAGTGATCAAAGGCATGATTGGAGCAAATATGAAAATTTTAATAAATCTGAACCTTTGTTATTATTGAGTCTCACGTGAAAACCACCTAATATAAGAGTTGAGATTCATTAGGGGGATATACATTTGAGAATGCCTAATGAAAATATAGGCATCTACATGTTAGCTTTAGTTAATTTTACATGTGGGTGACGTTTAATTTGTAACCAACCAATAAGAGACACGATTAATGAAAATCTCCTCGATTAGGAAAGTCCATGCATCAAGAGGATGAGGTCCATGGGAAAGAGAAGATGTGGAGGTTGGGACACCTGGAGTGCCATAGCTTGGCACAGAGGGACACTTAAGTGCCATAACTTTAAAATGGTACACTTGAGTGCCAATATCGGAGTAAAATGGGACACTTAAGTGCCACCGGCGAAAATCTGGCCAAATGGTGACGTGACCATTTTCCGGCGAGTTTGGTTCAAAACGGCGTCGTTTGCACGCGACGTGGCGGAGAAAATGCAAAAACGACGCCGTTTCGTGTCTACGTGTAAATAATAATATAAAAATTAATTAAATAGATTTTAAATTAATTTTATTTAAAATATTCAAAAAATTTTAAAAAAAATTAAGAAAAAAATTAAAAAATTAAGAAAATTTAAAAAAATTAAGAAAAATTTTAAAAAAAAAGGGGGAGGGGGAGGGGGGGGGAGATCGAAGGGGCGGCTAAGGGCTGAGCCCTTGCCGCCGCCGCCTCCCGCCGTCGCCGAGAAGGGCCGGCGACGGAGGGGGAGGGTCGGCCGGGTCGCCGCCCCGGCCAACCGACGGGGAGCCCGGCGAGCCCTTGCTGGATCGCGGCGAGGGCCGCGACCCTCGCCCCAGATCTGGGCGAGGGCTCGCAGGCTCTCACCGCCGGTCGACCCTCCCCACTCCGTTGTCGGCCCTTCCGGCGGCGGCGGAGGCAACGAGGGCCCGGGAGCCCTCGCCGGATCCGGGTGAGGGTCACGACCCGCGGCGAGGGTTGCGAGCCCTCGTCGCAATCCGGCGAGGGCTCGCAGCCCTCGCCGTCCGATCGGCCGGGGCGCGACCCCGGCTAACCCTCCCCCTCCGTCGCCGGTCCTTCCCGACGACGGCGGGAAGCGGTGGCGGCGAGGGCTTAGCCCTCGGCCGCCCCTTTGACCTCCCCTTTTTTTTCCTTAATTTTTTAAAATTTTTAAAATTTGTAAATTTTTATTTTAAAAAAATTAATTTTAAATCTAATTTAATTAATTTTTATATTATTATTTACACGTAGACACGAAAACGGCGTCGTTTTTGCATTTTCTCCGCCACGTCGGCGTGCAAAACGACGCCGTTTTAGACCAAATTCTCCGGAAAGTCGCCACGTCAGCCGTTTGGCCGGATTTTCGCCGGAGTGTCACTTAAGTGTCCCATTTAACTTTAAAACTGACACTCAAGTGTACCATTTTAAAGTTATAGCACTTAAGTGTCCCTCCGTGCCGAGTTATGGCACTTGGGCTGTACTTCTGCCGAAGATGTGCATTACACTGCTCCAAAACAACAACTTGTAATATTGGATTAATCAATAGACACCCCCTTAAGAAAACTCATTCAGTAAATATTGTGTACATTCGGAAATCAGGTGCTTTCTATCCAGCCTTTTCGCTTGTTTATCTACATCTTTTAGTGGAGCAGGAAGGCATCTCCTCTTCATTAAACATTTTAGTGTTAGTAATCGTTCATAATGCATGTGCATGTAGAGATGAACATTAGCCTTTTTCTTCTTGTCCATGAGTGGACACAACCCAATAATGTTGCCTTGACGAGAGGGCGCAGTCCATTGGAAAGAAAAGATGCACGCCTAAGTCAATAGCTTTTACTATTCAATTAGCCAACATATCGACTTGATCATTAAACATTTTGGATTCGAAATCGTTCAGAAATCATATGCTCTCCTCCCAAAAAGCACGGGTGCTACCTTTTCATTTGCTTATCTACTTCTTCTTGTGCAGCAGGTTTGCATCCTCTCTTCATTTTTGTCTATAAGATTTCTATGGAGAAAGGGCAAAGTCCGAGGGAGAAAAAGAGAAGGATTGCTGAGAAAGAGATCACGATGGAGCATCTGCTTCTTCGTCCTTACCTTCCATACCCACGGGAGGAGGTAGTGATCAATACGATGTGTTTTTGAGCTTTAGAGGCTCCGACACTCGCAAAGAATTCACTGATCACCTCTACCGCAGTCTGATCAGTGTAGGGACTGTACCAATTTCTGTGTTCAGGGACGATAACAGCCTGGAAATTGGCAAGGATTTTAATTCAGAGATTCTCGATGCCATCACGCGATCTAAGATTTCGATCCCCATCATCTCTGAAAATTATGCTTCGAGCAGATGGTGCCTCCGTGAGCTAGTACACATCATGGACTGCCAGAAGAGCATGTCACACACAGTATTGCCCATTTTTTACAAATTGCTCCCATCAGATGTGCGGTATCTAAATGGAAATTTTGGGAAGGCCTTCCATTCGCGTAAGAGGCGTTTTGATAAGGAGGACATTCAAGAAGGTCAACGAGCCCTCACAGAAGTGAGTAACTTAAATGGATGGGAATCTGAGAAATTTGCCAATGGGTACGTACCTTCTGCCTGCACTTTTTTTCCCGTAAGCATTGTTATTTAGCGAAACCATTGTCATATGGATGAACTGCTTCCACTACAAGCTTACAAGGGATCCCAAAATGCCCAAATGAATAACCATAATGGCCCACGGACTACAAATACTTGGTACTCCCTAAGATTTCCCCTGAAAACTACACCAACAACATCTAAAACCTTAGGATCCCTTACTCAGTCTTCCAAAACTTGGTAACTATCGGATCGACCTCCTATTGCTTCACATAGATCATGTCTAGGTTCAAGAGCTGCCGTTGCCAGTAACTTTCATTTAGAGGCGATCTATAAGTTAATTATAAGTCCTCCATTTAGTCCCGGGGGATATGTTGGCCTTAGAGGGAGAACATCTTCTTCTCCTGAACATTTTGTAACCAAAATTAGTGACCTCCTATCCTTCAATTAGCAGTGACCATAAGCCTTATAACAAACACTTTACGTCTAAAGAATCTTAATTTGCTAGGTGCACCACCTTATCTTATTTCAATGAGATCTATCTATTAAGAAGAAAAAGAAGGGGAAAAATTAAATGACTGCTACACCATCATCCTATATTGTCATTTGTAAAACCAGAACATTTTGCATGTTAATTGGTTGCATACATCCTTCACATATATGTGGGTGTCTTTTGATGAGATTACCCAAAAGTAAGAAGTTATGATGAGTTTTTTTGTTTGACAGGCATGAAGGAAAATTAGTGGAAGAAGTTACCAAAACGATTCTAAACAAGTTGAGAGGTCAGTCTCAGCTTGATGTTCCGAAGCACCTAGTTGGAGTTGACAATCATGTCAACAAAATTAGGAATTGGTTAGACATTCCTGCGAGTCATGCTCGAATGATAGGAATATATGGCATGGGTGGGATCGGTAAAACGACTCTTGCCAAGGTCATCTATAACAAGCTATCAAATATCTTTGTGGATCGTAGTTTCCTTCCAGATATACGAGAAACAACTAACAACAATGGTATTCATTATCTACAAAATCTACTAATTAAGGAAATACTGCAAATTGAAAATGCTGTTTGTAAAGTTGATGATGGAATTAATTTGATCAAATCTAGATTTAAAGGAAAAAAGGTTCTCATTCTTTTGGATGATATTGATCACCAAAATCAGCTAGATGCTTTGGCTAGAGAACGTGATTGGTTTACTGCAGGAAGTATCATCATTGTTACAACTAGATACAAATTTGTACTTGATCAGTCTGAGTTCGATGTGGACTACAAGTATGAATTGAAAGAATTAGATGCGGTGCATTCCTTGCTTTTATTTAAAAGACATGCATTTCGCATGGGCCATTGTCCGAAGGATTTTGAGGGTATCTCTTATGAAATCTTATCTACCATGGGTGGGCTTCCACTGGCTATCAAGGTCATAGGTTCATACTTATATGGAAAAGTAGATAAAAAGGTATGGCAAGATATATTGAAGAAATTAAGAATCGAACCGGATAGAGATGTCCAAAAGACATTGAAGATAAGTTATGATGCATTGGAACCTACACAAAAGGAGATTTTTCTGGATATTGCTTGCTTTTTAATCGGCGAAAACAGCAAATATGCCTTTTACATGTGGGAGGACTGTAAGCTTTTTCCATATCTTGGAATTGAAGAGTTGAAGCTAAGGTGCTTAATAAAAATTGGAGATCATGATGAGTTTAGGATGCATGACCAATTGAGAGATCTTGGAAGGAGCATCTTTTGCCATAGACAACCGCCCGAGAGATGTCTAAAGCCATGGCTTGAAGATAAAGCCTTGAGAAGTAATATGAAATATGAGGTAACATATGGCTCTCTGTCTCTGTCTTTGTCTCTATCTCTCTGTCTCTCTCTCTCTCTCTAAACTCCATAAATTTAATGTGATCCATTTTAGTCTCTTATCTAGTATAAGCATATACCCCTACTCTTTAGGAAAAAATCTATTCATACACCCATTTATGTCCCCCTTAGATAAATTGTGATAATAATTGGATTATAAGTGTCCCAAGGATGAAAAAGTTACATTATTTGATCCAAATTCATTGATATAAATTACATCCGTTAAAAACTTAATTTTGCAATCAATTTGAGATTCTCTAACTCCGATTCTACATTGAAAATCTCATTCACTAAAAGCATTTAATTTTATATCTACTTGAAACTATTGATAATCTAAAATACTACAATAATTTAATTAAGATGGAGCATATACATCATAGATCAGATAAATGAAGATGTTTTGAATTTTTATTCAAAATGGTAATGTACAACATAAGCTGATTATAATAACTAATAATTAACCAAATCAGTTGCGTTAACGAAAAATTTCACACTTATCAGAGGTGCTTGCTTTCTAGTACGGTTGAATGTATTGTGGTGCTCCTATGAATTAGGAAATCAATGTTTGATGCACTTTTATTTATTTATTTATTTTTTTTCCATTTTGATTTTGAAGATACCTCTTCCCCCCACGAGGTATATCTATTTATTTTCATTCTTCTTGTGTCTTAATAGCTATGATGGCAAAAATCACCTTAAGAATCTTATAGGGAAAATCCTTACAATGTCTTTAAGGTCGGATCACGTTGACCTTGTTCATCTCATGGATTTAGGTGTGTGATAAAAGTGGATTTTCTTATTTCCCTTATTTGCTTCTTTCATTTCTCGTTGTCTGTTCCTTCGCCTTTCTTAATAACCATTTCTTTCCTCTCCAACTTGTTTTATATTATTTATATTTTTTGGTACAATGCCCTTTTGTGCCAAAAACCCTCGACAAACTCGACAATTTAGAGGAAATGTCATGCTTGTTACTTATCGATTCCTTTTTCTTTAGTAAATAACATTTTCAGCATACGGTCAATTTTGAAAGTAAGTTTAAATTTTTACTTAGATTGTTAATGTTCATGTCGTTTCATTATTTTATATTTTCCATTTAAAGAAGCGTAGTAGGTTCATGACTGATTAGTGGGGGGGAATTAACCTATGCAATTAACTAAGAGATGTTGGGAAAGGAAAAAGCATTATTTTCTCGATTTAATTTGAATTAGTTCGCTCATACCGTTATAAAGAGCACATTTTTTTGTTGATTCAATAACTATTCTTAAGAGAAATAACATTGACCGTGAGTTTTTCACTAGTTAATATATAAAGTATGGATAATGACAAACGAGTCAAACCATAAAATTAAGCCCAACCTCAAAAAGAGAAAGAAGAATTCTATCTTTGGTTTGATAGTGTTCGTGGAAGTTGATATTTCACAAAACAAATTTGTCTTTTGGCGGTTCAGTGATGAAAAAAAAATGCACTTTCAAGTTATGTGGATTAGTCAATAATTTTTTTTTTTAATGTCTACTTATATCTCCTGCCCTATTGTATCTTTTTACTAGGCCTATAAATAGCATTCCAAAAAAACCCAAAAGAAAAGGTATTACTTTCAATTTGGAGCAGATACTGTTGTCACAAAAGTTCATGTGAAAGAAGAAAGGTGTCGAGTGTTGTGAAAAATGGATCAACTAGTCGTGAGCCCATACCATGCATATGCACAAAACTGACATGAATAAATTTATCATGAAGATATAACTATAGTATCCTTATCTCTATTGGAAAAGCACATATAGATGGACAAATCATGTTCTTTGGAAAGACGGTTATAATTTATAAGTTGACAGTTCTTAATCTTTCGTTATAGTAATTCAATCGTAAAAAAAAAAAAAAATCTCATTGTAGTAAAAATTCGGGCGGGAAATTGCATTCAAAAGACATGCCTTTTTTTTTCCCAATAACAATCCACATACTTCTCTTGGATGGAGTGCACAAGAAAAAGTTAAATGCGTTAAAAATCGAATTATAAGGAATTTAAAAAGATATTAAATGAAATTGCATGAAACGAAAGTGCAATCAAAGGAAAATTACGAGGAAAGTAAAAGATAAACTTTGTTGTGCCATGTCTATCTGATCTTACCTCCGAATACCCCTTTTATACCAATGCCTCGTGTCGACCATTCTATTTCTAGGCCTTTCACATGCATCATATGTCACATTCATCAATTGTCTCCTGTGTTACTTGCCACATACATCCTATGATACCTAGTCCTATACTATTCTTTTCAATGGAGAGATTTCTCTATTATTCTCTCAACTTAAATTTTCCCAAAATCAAGTTCATCATGAATCGTATTATTTAAATGAATCCATGGGCTATTTTCATCATTAGCTCTTAAAAAGGGGAAACGACCATCATTAATCACAATGGCCCCCTTTCTAAACATACTTAATTTTATATATATATACACACACACACATGTGCTTTGCTTCTCTTTTAAGAGGGAATTGCTCATCATTTGAAACATCAATTGGTGTCACCTGCTCAATCCAATATAAATGGTGTGTATAGCATGGGTCATGTCTTGTCTATATGTAATATAACATGATATTATAATTATAGAAATGAGATTGGTGTCACTTTAGGTCCCTTTCAATTTTACTATTATTTAAGGATTCTCCTACTAATGAAAAGTACGGCGGAGGAGTGAAGTCTCAAAGTACTCCTCTAACCAACACATCTTCCACCTTTAACGGTTATATAGTATTCTCTTCATCAACATGTTGTACCATCCCCAATTTTTATCACCATTCTCTTCTTATTTTTAAGAGTTTAAGTTACAAAGTTCACATAAAAATAAGCATAATGTTAAGATAACATGCGCGTGGCATGTGTATAGGGTATTGTGGACATTAAGCAAAGTCCATTTACAAAAATAATACCGTTTCTAGGTTGAATTTTGCTTTTACATGTTACAAATGCATTTTCTTGAATAGGTCGAGTGAGGGGCACTACTAGCTTGAAATTACTTTGCTCTAGAAGTGCATGTTAACAAATGAGTACTAATTTCTAATTTCTAATTTCTAATTCACCTGTTGAGAAGCATGCCCATGCTAAAAACGAATGTCAATAATTTACATCAACATACCTCTAGAAGACCTATCTGACAAAAGTGGGTACTAACTCCTACCGATGTTCCATAATGGTGAAATACTCCATTAACTCATTGCCAGGTGGGACACCAGCTTAATTAAAGTCCGACCGGACGGTTCAAACAGGAAATTATTTGCACTTAATAGTGCAAGGAATCAAACTCATATCATGATACACAAAAGCAGGGAAAATTATCCAAAAAGTCCTAAACCTATTGCACTTTTGCCAATTCAGTTCTAAACCTTTTAACTTTGCCAATTGAGTCCTAAACATTTTCACTTTTTGCCGATTAAGTCTATCTAGCCAATTTTGGCCGGAAAATGCTGACGTGGACGCCGGTGGTGTCACGTAGGACTATCGCGCGCGTGGACAATTTTTAATATTTTTTTAAATTTTTTTGAATTTTTTTATTTTTTTATTTTCTGTTTTTCCCTTCTTCTTTTTTTTTTTTTTTTTTTGGTTTTGTCCTTAGCCTTTTCTGGTGGCCGGCCACCGGCCACGGCCGGCCAGGCGAGGAGGAGCACCGGCGAGGGCGAGGGAAGCCCTCGCCCAGGCGTGGCCCCGCGAGGGTCGCCCGGGCGAGGCCGACCCTCCCCAGCGAGGGTGGCCTCGCCGGGCGTCGGCCGAGCGACGGCGAGGCCGGGCGAGGCCGCCCGGCCCCGGCGAGGGTCGGCCTCGCCGGATTTGGAGAGGGAGCCCTCGCCGGGGCTCGCCGCAAGCGAGCTCCGGCCTCTCCCCGGCCACAGCCGACGCCCGCTCGGCCGGGCGAGGGCCGGCCTCGCAGATCCGGTGCGGGCGAGGCCAACGCCGCCGGGCGAGGGCGGCCTTGCCCGGCGTCGCCGACGCCCGGCGAGGCCACCCTTGCTTGGGGAGGGTCGGCCTCGCCTAGGCGACCCTTGCCGGGCTGTGCCCCTCGCCTCACCGGTGCTCCTCCTTGCCCGGCCGACTATGGCCGGTGGCCGGGCCGTCGCCTGTGGCCGGTGGCTGGCCACTGGAAAAGGTCAAGGAAAAAGCCAAAAAGAAAAAAAGAAAAAAAGAAAAGAAAAAGGGAAAAACAGAAAATAAAAAATTCAAAAATTCAAAAAAAATTATAAAATATTAAAATATTATTCAAAATTGTCAACGTCAGCACCGACGGTTCTACGTGGCACCGTCGGCGTCCACGTCAACATTTTCCGACTAAAATTGGCCAGATGGACTTAATTGGCAAAAAGTAAAAATGTTTAGGACTCAATTGGCAAAGTTAAAAGGTTTAGGACTGAATTGGTAAAAGTGCAATAAGTTTAAGACTTTTTGGACAATTCTCCCCACAAAAGCACATTCCTTAACCATTAAATGAGCTGCGTGGGGTTGCCTCTCAAACATTTCGGCCAAATCTTTCAGAAAACTATCAACTGTACCTTATATTGCTTTTGGTCTTATATTGCTTTTGGTCTGACCATAGAATAAATTACAAAGAAAAAATAACTCACTAGACATGTCTCCTTAGTGCCTAACTGAGCGTGGCTAGGTGCCCGCTGTGATCTAGAATCGCACGCCCAACCGAGCGTAACTAGGTGCCCGCTTTGATCCAGAATCGGACCGTTATGCTGTTCAAGCGACCGAGTCTTGCTAGAGGCCCAGCCACTGACCAGTAGCTTTGGCTACTTGCGATCTCTACTATGGGCATCTTAGTCTGTTCCTCTGAACGTTTACACCATGTTAATGTGCAGATTGAGTCACGGCTTGATTTATTTGTGGTCAATCTTGAGATGTTAATCCAATAGAAAGTTTAAGATTTAAAATTTCGATACTTGAACGTTATCAAATACCGTCACTGATCAGCTAAGCTTTCGGGGGAAAAATAATAAAGTATAGTTGTTAATGTCAATCAAGCCGTTTGGGATTTTGTCACCATCTTCTTCCAATTAAATGATCTCCTTTAGGAACAAAGTTTAAGCGGTATAAGATGCGAAAAGAAATGGTGCCAGTCTTGGGAAATGGACTTACGTATCTTCACTTTTCTGTTTAGGTAACATAAGTAGATTTCTCCAGAAACTTTCGTGTGGCAGAGTTTGCCGAAAGTTGTTGCCCAGCATCGACAAACCTATTGTTCCATATGTTAAGACCTTAATCTAACTATAACACCATGTAAGGAAGTTAATTAGTTCATTTTTAGTTGGTCTAAAGCCAGCTCTCTTCCAATTTCCGTCTAAATCTAAAATATTATTCAAATGCTAAAGGTGTATTGCTAAAGAATGATTAAACACTTAATAACAATAGTTAACAAATTGAAAATCAGGTGCTTACTTAGCTACTTAACAAGTGACCCATGGATACTCTTTAACATTCGTATGTTTTAAAAGGTTTCATGTATTTCTACTTTAATAAAAATCAAAGTACATGCACTAAAAAATTCCAAAAAAGCAAGAGGTAAGAATTAATTTTCAAAATAGTTGTTTTTTAGTTTAGGCCAAGGTAATGTATGTATAATTCAAGATAATCTACTTAGGCAAGATAAAAATAGACAAATAAGGTATATACGATCTACGGGGAATAGGAAAAAAGATTATGATATTTCGATTTTAGGGAATTGTAAAAAAATAAATAAGGAAAGAGATCTAAAAGATCTTTTTCCTAAAATTCCTGCTTGGCCCATTTAATTTATATAATACCTACCCCCAATATTTATTTTCTATTACTATTTTATTTAATAAAAATAATTAAATAATAAAAATAAATATATAGAAATTATATTATATATAGAAAAAAAGAAAATAATTCTAAAAATATATATAAATAAAAAATGGTATGAAATTTTCCTTTTAAATCAATGAAATACTAATATTTTTACCTATGCTATTCAATTATTCGACCTAACGAATTCGTCCATGTAGGTTGTATACATGCAGAATAATGATAAATAAAAGGAAGAGTAGAATTGATGCGATTCATAAAAATGAATTGGTTAATATGGGTGTGTACAAATTGGGTATACATAATGTAATGGCTAGAATCCAACTATTGGATGTTTTAGTTTCAAAAATAAAAAAGAATTCTAGAATCTGATTTAATCTAAGATACGAATAATTGGTTTACATTATGGAAGAAACCCATGTATATGTGATATTAGATATTGCTACTTATATATGAACTAAAAATAGATCTAATCTAATCTGCTCTATACTACTATGAATTATGAATTTAGATAGGGATTCCAATAGAAGTCTTTCCCTTTCTTTCGTCCGTGACTGTGAATTGAATGAATAAAAAGATGAAATAAAGAAAAAGAATTAAGAATTCAACTAATGGTTTGGAACAAAGAAATGGAAAAAACAAAAGTCGTATGGATTCACAAAAATCCCGTCGATAGGAACTAAAAAAGACATAAAAAAGTAGTTCGGATGATTCAATAATATTATTCCATTACTTGAATTGGAGTTTCGTCTTGAATCTTTTAAAGCAAGAAAAAGTGTTCTTTTTATTTAAAATATTGTTTGATTTTTTAAAAAAATTATCAAAATACTATGTGTGTGTTTACTTGTCAACATTTATGTTTGGCGAGGGGTAAAAAGATGACAAATTGTGAAAAGTATGGTGTTTAGAAAAACAAAAGTAAAAAATAAGAAGTCAATTCAGACACTCAATTGATTGATTTTGATATGCAGCGTTTCGAGAGTAGCCTCTATGATTGGCCCTGTGGCTATTCCTCTACATGCACAAGTGAACTGTTTAAAAAATTACCGAGCTCAAGGTTCCTTTCATTATGCTGGACAACCATAAGTGGAGACTTTAATGAATTGTTTCTTGAATTGAGATGGCTTCAATGGCTATACATTGAACCCGATATATTTTCTTCAGCAATCAATTTGCATCTATCTAAATTAATGGTGCTGGAATTGTCACAAAACAAGCTTACAAATGATTGGGAAGGATGGAGTTTGATCACGGTAAGATGGAAAAAAAAAACATCTTCTATGATCTTTGCTTTGTTTTGTTTTATCGATTAAACTCCTTTTTGACAGCTTTTTCTCTTTTGTACAGGTTGCAAAGCAGCTAAAAGTTCTCAACCTTTCATATAGCTGGGAGTTAAGATATACTCCTAATCTCTCGGCTTTAACGAAGTTGGAGATTCTCATCTTGTCCAATTGTGACAATCTGAAGCAAGTCGACCATTCTATTGGGAATCTTTCTTCTCTCGAACAACTTGATCTAAGTGATTGCGTGTCATTGACAGAAATTCCTAGCTCAATTGGGAATCTTTTTTATCTCAAACAACTTTATCTAATGCGTTGCGTGGCATTGACAGAAATCCCTAACTCAATTGGAAATCTTTCTTCTCTCGAACAACTTAATCTATGGGAATGCGTGTCATTGACAGAAATCCCTGGTTCAATTGGGAATCTTTCTTCTCTCGAACAACTTTATCTATGGGAATGCGTGTCATTAACAGAAATCCCTAGTTCAATTGGGAATCTTTCTTCTCTCGAACAACTTTATCTAGGGAGGAGGTGTGAGTCATTAACAGAAATCCATAGCTCAATTATGAATCTTTCTTCTCTCCCTAGCTCAATTGAGAATCTTTCCTCTCTCGAAAAACTTAATCTAGAGGGTTGTGAGTTATTGATAGAAATCCCTAGCTCAATTGGGGATCTTTCTTCTCTCGAACAACTTCAGCTAAGTCATTGTAAGTCATTGAGAGAAATCCCTAGCTCAATTGGGAATCTTTCTTCTCTCGAACACCTAAATCTACAGTTTTGCATGTCATTGACAGAAATTCCTAACTCAATTGGGAATCTTTCTTCTCTCAAACAACTTAATCTAGGGGATTGCATGTCATTGAAAGAAATCCCTAGCTCAATTGGGAATCTTTCTTCTCTCAAACAACTTAATCTAGGGGGTTGCATGTCATTGAAAGAAATCCCTAGCTCGATTGGGAATCTTTCTTCTCTAAAAGAACTTCATCTAGAGGATTGCAAGTCATTGACAGAAATCCCTAGCTTAACTGGGAATCTTTCTTCTCTCAAACAACTTAAATATTTCTCCTTTCCAATAATTTGGTGATTGCGCGTCATTGACCAAAATCCCTAGCTCAATTGGGAATCTTTATTCTCTCGAACAACTTGATCTAAGAGGTTGCACATCATTGACAGAAATTCCTAGCTCGATTGGGAATCTTTATTCTCTCGAACAACTTGATTTATGGGGTTGCGTGTTATTGACAGAAATCCCTAGCTCGATTGGGAATCTTTCTTCTCTCAAATAACTTGATCTAGGGAATTGCATGTCATTAACAGAAATCCCTAACTTAATTGGGAATCTTTCTTCTCTCAAACAACTTAATCTAGGGGGTTACATGTCATTGATAGAAATCCCTAGTTCAATTGTGAATCTTTCTTCTCTTGAAGCATTTAATCTAAAGGGTTACATGTCATTGAGAAAAATCTCTAGTTCAATTGGGAATCTTTCTTTTCTCGAACGACTTGATCTAGGAGGTTGCGTGTCATTGAGAGAAATCCCTATCTCAATTGTGAATCTTTCTTCTCTCAAATACCTTAACATTTACGAGTGTCGTTCATTAAAAGAAATTCCTACCTCAATTAGGGATTTACCGAATTTACAAATCATTAGGGGTCAAAAACCTTAAATAGTTACCCATTGCTATGAGATGGTTGAACAAACCGGCAAAGGCTATTTCTTGAATCTTGTGATAGTCTTAAAGGGGGAATTCCAAGAGAAAATGATGACTTGTCTTCGCTCGTGATTCTTCATATCACTAGCACATTGATATTTGACCCGCTAGAAAGCATCTGGAATCTTTCTTCTCTCTAATGCCTTGACCAAGAGAGTTGTAAGGAGCTCGATCCTTGCTAGAGCTTTCTTCCAGGTTAACATATCTTCAGGTCAATTCCCTTATTCCTAGGTTGCCAGAGCTTTCTTACCTATTTCACCTGGAAGAACATTTTTATGGATACGATCAACTTGAGTGCTTCCTAGAGCTTACCTCAAGACTCTTGAAACTTTGTGTTGACTCCTGTCCTAAGTTGATATTGCCTGAGCTTGATGGATTCGAGTACTTGGAAGAGTTGCCAATAAAACACTACAATTCCATTGAAAAAATGGACCTCTCACAATCAAATCTTCTGAAAGGATTGGACATTGAGGATTGCGATAATCTAGTTGAAATTTAGGGCCAAGGTAAATTGGAGTTCCTGGAGACAATACATACATATAGCTACCAGTCCATTAGAAGGCCGATCCATTTGAAATTACGAGGGCTTGAAGCGATTAAATACTTGCTATTGCGACAATCTAGTCAAAATACAAGGTCTTGATAAGGTGGAGTTGTTAGAGATGTTCAATGTCTGTAATCGTGGTTCCATTGGAAGATTACTTGACCTATGATGCTTTTGGAACTTGAAAGAGTTGAATATCAATGGTTGTCAAAATCTACATGGTGTTGAGACTCAATTCCTAGTCTTACATAATTGCAAGAGTGAGGAAGTTGGTCCTAGAACCTAACATGATGCTTCAGCCAAGATCAAAATTGAGATCCGATTGTGGTTCTTCATACGTTAGAAGTTTTGATCATCTGGTAAGATTCTTCGTCCGTTAACAACTAGCATGAGCGAAAAGTGTAATACTTTTCTAACAGATATATCTTTTAAGAATAATTTGCTCGACACTTGGTATCTATTTGATCTAAATTTGCCTAAATATATTTGCTGTTGATTGCATCAGGGCAATGTTTTTTCAGCTAATCTTCAATCGGCAACTTTCGCAGATAGATTGGCGGCTTGTGAGGCATCAAATGAAAATTAACGACATAGGTAAACAAGAATTACTTAGTGATTTACAGTTTCATCAAGAGGTTGATCTTCTGCAACTCAATTTATAAACTGCGCACTAGATTCCTTTTTTCTCTATGTCTCAAACTAGTATTTTCCTTTAAAAAATCCTTCGCCATTTTCAACTCCTTTTGTGAGCAATTTTATGTGTCAAATTTGAATATTGGTAGATATCCTGTTTAGGACAAACAGCTCTCAATTTTTCGTGATGATGGGAAAGCCTGTCCATTGTTCATCCGAGCATGAATTCCCAGTAAGGAAGAGAAACTGAGCTAAAATAAAAATCAAGGTTCAATTTTTTTCTAGTGTGTGATTTAAAAAAGTAAAAATTAGTTTTGGCTAGCCTTTTTCATCTATGATTGTAGGCAGGCTTTCCATAAACAATTGTGAGACTGTTGAAAGAGTATCAAGGGAGATAAATTGGTGCTACTTTTGTGACAGGTCCGGTTGGTCTATGTAATGATCAAGGCTTACTTTTGGACTTCAATTCAAAGAGTTGTATAGATGACCTTTTGCATAATTGAGACAATTTTTTTCCTGCTCTGTAAAACAAGCTAGGCGAGGATTTTAAGATTTTGCTTATTATTTTGCATCCCGTCTGATCTTGATGTTGTTGTGGAATCATTTTATCAAATGATTGATCTGGGTCTGGCTAACTTGGCTAAGGCAATTCATAGTCCATACTAGAGAACGATCAAATGAAGAAGAGGGATTTTGCTGAGGTGTCATCAGCAACAGCGGAAGGCTAGCTTTTGTGCGACCTTGAACAGGCTCACGGGCCAACTGAAGTGTCCTAAGGAAGTTTTTTATGCCTGTGAAGATCAAAGCACTTGATATGGTTTCATCAGCACAAAACTTAATGATTGTGAATGTATTATGTTTCAGTTGAATCTACTTTTTGTATGCTCGTTAGGTTCTACCTCTATTAAGCAAATACATATGTGCTGATTTTTCTACATGTTAACCAGATGCAGAGTTCTTTTATGCAATGCGATCTAATGGTATCATTCCCAAACTCATTCAGGCTCTGCAAATAGAGGTATGCACTGCCAGTCCTACCATAATCGTGGAAGAGTGACTTGTGTACTTATATTTAATTGAATGGGCTGTGTGCTTGTTAGGTTCTACCTCTCTGTTAATCGAATATGTAGGTGCTGATTTTTCTGCATGTTACCCTGATGCGGAGTTGTTTGATGCTTGATGCGGTCTCGGTCTAATGATATCTCTTTCAAACCCAATGAGGCTCTGCAAATGGAGGTATGTACTACCAGTTGTACCATAATAGAGCAACTTGTGTGCTTATACTATGTGAGCTGTGGAATTTCACCAGAAATCTGTGAACTAGGATGCATGATGACAATCTCCTCTTTTTCTGTCAGTTCATAATATCTTTCGAATGTTGTGATAAAGGTCTCTGATACGACGAGCTTAAATCTTATGTATGCAGCATTAAATTTGTAAAGTTAAATATAGCCTCCTAGCAAACAATTCCATATTGCTGATTGCACTAATTGGATATTGCAAAATAACCAAGTAACAAGTAGGCCTTTCTGTTATGTAGTTTGGGCACTTTGCCTTTTCAGTATCCGTTTGATCATAAACACAAACAAGGATAATGGTGCTAATTGCTGACTTCTCTTCTCTTAAGTCCGTTGTTTTCTATTTCTTTGGCTGATAATGAATTCTGTTGATTGCAATCCAATTGTGAATTAATCAGAGACCCCTGGAATGTGTGGCAAAACTAATGTCCCCAGATTTTGGTGTTGATAGGTAGGATTCATTGAAGAGGTCACTCGTAGATCGCCAGAATCTGGTCCAGGTCAAAATAACCTTGTTTATATTGATGGACTCTCAAGTCTATGCTTATTACTTTCGGCTATTTTTAGGTTCTTCATTCCAAATACATCTAAAAATAGACAGAAATAAGGATCCATGCAGCCATGCCTTTATCTCTCTTCGAGATGATTGGAAAGTGTGACACATTTTTACTCTCAACCATCTCGTGTAACACATGCATCGCCCTCATTTTCTGACCATCTTTGGCAAGTGCCTGGGTGGAGACTAGTTATAAGGTTGAATTTGTTAGTGTTCGTAACTTTTGATGAAATATCATAAACAACCTGAATTTATCATTCATTCTTTTCCTAAATCTATCACGAAGTACATATGTAGCTAGTAAAATTATAATTATTTTCAAATTCTCATGTGACAACAGCTGATTGGAAAAGCCAATGAGTGTGAGACCCAAATATAGGGTTTACATTTGATGATGCGGTTCAAACTATAAGAGACACACCTTCGGGTCGTCCAAAACTTCCTAACGACTTGCCTCGAAGGACACAACCAAGAGAAGGGAACAAAATCTCACCAAGGAATGAAGGAGGAGAAGTAGAAGCGGAAGGAGAAGAAGAAGAAGAAGATTGCCTCAACTGAGTTGAGAACAAAATTGCAGCTACCACTGCGACCGAAACCTTCTCATGTGGACTCCGGTGCCACCTCCTCTGTGGTATACTGGTATGATGACTAATTCATGAAATATTTGATATAATGCCAAAGCGCTAATTTCCAAGTCCCCTTCATTTATTGAGTAGTATAAGCTTGCACAAGTTCAATTTCCTTGCTCTCGTATCAGCAGCGGCATCACAAAGTCCGGTCTTCCAATTCCCAAGGAAATGTTCTTTTTTATTATTTGCAGGGTTTTATACCGATAAATTGTTGATACTCCCTGCAATAACCGCCGACGATCGTGGTGTACATGGTCACATCTAGCTCTCAGCCTGTGTCTTCCAAATTCTTCAGCAATCGGACGGCTTTTTCCAGTATTGCCGGTTCTACACAATCCCTCATCATGGCTCGGAACATGGTTATATCTACCTCGATTGTCTGGCCAACATTTCACCCGCCAAGCTCGTGGCTTCGGCGATTCTGCCCTTTCCAACAAGCCCATTGATCAAAGTGTTAAGCTGGCAGTTGTGGGTTCAAGTCCAAGTTTGACCATTTTACACAAAACTGGTCATCAAAATGCTGCGAGTAAAACTGTTGGGAGTCGTTCCTTTCGAACCCATCCACTTGTTCATGTCAATGGTGACGGGGTAATGCTTCATCTTGGCCCCAACCCCCAAGAGTTGGGCGAAACAGGGAGGTAAAGTCAAGAGGATTCACTTGAATCGTCCTCTCCAAGAAGAACAAAGCATTGTCAGCTTCCACCATTCCGCCATTTCTGCATTTGTTCACCACAAGGGTCACAAGTTCAGATTGATCCATTGAATCACTCACTCCAGCTGTCGATGGGCAACCGTGGGAGCGACGTGAAAGAAAATGGTTCGATGCAAAGATGGGATGAGAAGTGAGGTTTAGCAAGATCGCCAGATTCTTGAACAAGACGGTGAAGAGCAAAAGTGAATATGGATCGATTCATCTCATTAGTTTTGCCAAATTTTCTCCTTTCGAGTTCCGACAATCCACAAATTGACAAGATGGTGTATGGAGAGGATGATTGCTAGGCAGTTTAATCACTGAAACTTTAGATGTCTGATAACCACATAGTTTTCGGTTCAATCATTGAAAACTAATTGTTTGCCAAATTGAACATTTTAAGAAATACTCTGATCGATTCATTCCCATACTCGACAGTTGAAGAGAGATCAGTATGCAAAATCATGCTCTTATACTGTTGTGAAAACGACTATGAAATCCACATTTGAAATCAAATCCGAATGGATAGAAATCTCACTCAACGATGGCGAACACCAGTGGGGTTGAAGTATCGCCTGTCAAAATGAACGTTTCTAGTCTTATTACTGTCAGCCGATAAAATGAGAACTTAATACGAATGTTTCTACTATTGTCATTGTGTGCACAGAACATACTATATTATACTAATTTTAAATTTTGTTTTTGTTCTATTCGACGCTTTCTTACGCTTCGAATGAGGCGGTCATCCTAGCTCATATTTCACAAAATGACGTCATTGGGAAATTTTGATCGTTTACCTTTGAAGCACGTAACTTCGCAAAAGAACACAATATTTCGATCCTCTTTTCTCTAATGGCATAGGATTGCTTATTTAGTGAATAAACTCTAAACATGTAAAGATCGTGTTAATTCACATAGTTGAAGTCAGTAGAGGTGAGTGAGAGATGGCTCGAACACCAACTGATTGCTAATTTTTTTTTTTTTAAAGAAAAAAAAGAAAAGCTAATGGATTAAGAAAAATTGTAAGCTGTAAGTTTGGACTGCGAAATCCATTATCTATCTTTGATAATGTGGTTATGCAAAGATCAATTCCATAACACGTGCCTAATCCACGTGCGCAAGTTTGTCGTGAATCACAAAACCTATCGCATGAGTAGTGTTGGGAAAAAGAATTATTAATTATGACATTCGAATGAATGAAATGAAAAGATTCTTTTTCCAAACTTCAAATTGTCCTCATTTTCACAAGGAGTATAGTTTACAATTCGGTTCTCATCTTGAGGATACCAATTGTGCATATAGCGCAAAACAGACGTAGAGTTTTGATCAATAACATCTTCTTTTATGCTTGTCTTATCATTGTGTCATTCAATTGGAGTAAAACATGCGCCTAATTAGCAATTCCACTCAATGAGAACACAGAGAGACAATAATTTACAATTTAACTAGACATGAACCCCAACGTCACGCCGAAATAAATGACTAATAGAGGAAACGAATACTTATCAAAAAGGGAATAAGTATTGTAAAAGATTCTTTTATTCATTTGCTCTATAACATAAAGGAGCAATTCATGAAAAAAATGAGTACTCAAATGTAATTAATGACAATAAAAGACAAACCTTTGAGGTGAAGAGACCAAAACCAGTTGTCCAACGAAATGTAAATATATGCTTAGGTGGAGCATTTTTGGTGGAGAATACAGTAAATCCAAGTTTTGCAATATGAGTAAGACTTCTCTAGTTATCTTAAGTCTTATGCGTCATCATGGGAAGTGATGCTTTAGCAATACTTTGTTATTACGTATTTGTATAAATAAGACCATATAGAACTTGTAATATCTGGTAGCTTAATGATTACGCATGAACGTTTTCCTAGTACATCAATTTTTTTTTTCTTCTAGGTTTCGCTGGATCGGGGAGTGCAGGTAAAGGCTAGTTGTGCCAGGTTGCCCAAGCGAGAACTCCCTAATCACTTCCCCGCCTTCACTCCCGATTCCACCCCACTTCTACTCGCGCACCGAGTCAGCACTCTCCTCCCACCTCCCCGATCTCCTCCACCTCGCCACGACCACTGCTGTCCACTGCTCCCACCCGGCCTGACTTGGAGAGTGTTGATGGATTTTCAAGTCTATGCTTACAACTTACAGCTAATATTAGACTCTTCATAACAAATACATCTGAAAAAAGGACAGAACTAACTAAGGATCAATGCAGCCGCGCCCATATCTTTTGTTGAGATCACTGGAGAGTGTAACGCAGTTTAGTCTCGACCATCTCATGTAACACATCCATTGCCCCTCATATTCTGACCATCTTTAACAAGTGCTCGGGCAGAGATTAGTTTTTTTGCCAGAAGGTGGAGATTAGTTATAAGTCTCCCAAGGTTGAATTTGCTAGTGTTAATAACTTTTGATGAAATACCAGAAGTTATCGTACAATCTTTTCCTGCATCTATCACAACGTACATATGTAGCTAACAGAATTATTAATTGATTTCAATATACCAGATGACAACAGTTAATTGGAAAAGCCAATGAGTATGAGACCCAAGTACAAGAATTATACGTGATGATGCGGTTCAAAACTAATAAGAGCGCGCGCACACCTCCAGCTCGTCCAGAACTTCTGCATGACTTGCCTTGAAGGACACAACAAAGAGAAGGCAACAAAATCTCACCAAGCAATGATAAAAGCTGAAAGAGGAAGAAGAAGAAGAAGCATTCTGTGCCATCATTTTGTCGCAAGTTGTCACAACTTTCTGGTCGTGTTTAATAAAGTCGTTCAAAAGTCTTTGCTCATGTAATTTTACTGTCCATTCTCACTTTCTGGCCAAACAGCACCTTTTACTATAGGTCTTTAATTATCTTTATAGACTCATATTGGTGATGACCATGGAAGAAGGAAATAAAGTGGAAGATGAAGAAGGGTATTCGTGCCATTTTCCTAATTTCCTGATCTGAAATGCAATCTGCCATTTGCCTGAATTGAGTTGACAATAAGATGTACTGAAAATCTCGGAAAATGAAAGAGCATGTCTTCAAAGTTTGAACACAACAAACGGAATGGTGAGGATTGTAGCTAATGCTGCTACCAGGGACTTCTCATGTGAACTCCAGTGTCGCCTCCTCTGCGGTATGATGACTTGTACCTCAAATATTCGATCAATGCAAAAGTTTCTGTAGACACAGGGAGCTGTCAATATTGCTAATTTCCAAGTCCACTCTATTTAGTCAATGCACAAAGTTCATTTTTCTCACTCTCATATCAGCAGCGTCACAAAGTCTTCTCTTCCAATTCCCAAGGAAATGAAATTTGTTTTTTTTTTTTTTAAAACTTTGCAGGGTTTATACCAATAAATTGTCGAATCTCTTTTTGCTTTGTCAAAATGTCACAGTTGGCATTAAAACTGAATTGCATATTAAACTTTTTATCGATAAGAAAATTTGACAGTAGATTCACTTATACGTCTCAGCTAGAAATGTCCATCAGTTTTCCGACTGAGATGATTGAGAGGGATGACAGTCCTTATTGCTCAAGTTCTACCTAGATGTCTATTATGGCACTGAAATTGAAGCGTAGCTGGAGATTCTTTGTCCTTTGCCAGAGCTGTCATTGTGTGTCAGCAATATATCCAGCTCTCTAGATTCCATGCTGATTGGATGATACAACTGTGTCGCCAACATGGAGTAGTTTGGTGGCACTTCACAGCATGATCAAGGGCTATTCAACTCGATGCTATGCAATGGATGTCCACTAATTTGTGTAATTCTTGAACGTATATTTCCATAGAAGGTTCTTCCGTGCTTTTCCTCATAAATGCTGAGGAAAAACAATGCCATACCTTGCAAATATATTGCCTTAGTCCCTTCTTTATATGAGCTATATAATTGCCTGTTGTAGTTACGGTTGATTAGTTTTTGAAGCAGCTATTGACATTGAAGCCGTTCATGGAGGTTGTTATCGTTGTTTTCACACAGTTAGGACTGCAGTAGACTCTCACTGCCCATCTGGTCCCTGATTTGCTGAATCATTATTACAATCATCCAGCTGATAATTGGGCATCCTAGTGAATCGTCAGCTGATCAATTATGCACATGTTGGTTTTTTTGCGAGTTTAGAAAAATAATTTCAGGCAGCACTAATGCTCAAGAAATCCTGTTGACGTTGGAGAGTTTCTCAAACCTCTTGTTGGAGATGTTAAATTCAGTTCTCTATGACATGCTTGGCATCAACATGAAGAAATTCATCTGCACTACATTCAATCTGGGAGTGGCACAAATTCTGTTTCTTGGAGTATTATTAGAAATGGGCGGAAGTAGAGTAGAATGGGACCAAATCAAATGTTGATTGAAAGAAAAATCTCACGCAATTCCAGGTA